>CM046876.1:67266037-67894371 GCA_025667525.1 Glebionis coronaria
ACCTACACTGTTGATATTAAGAAGCAGTCTGATGTGGCTTGCTTAATGCTTGGAAAAATTTCCCCTCAACTTCAAAAGAAGTATGAGCTATTTTTGCCTAAGTGTATGCTTGATGAACTCAAGGCTATGTTCGAGAAGCCTCAAGCTATGGAGATCTATGACTTAGTAGATGCTTTGCATAGCTGCAAGTAGAGGTGGCAAATCTTGCCCATTTTCATAAATATGGGCACTTTTTGCCCATTTTCAAAATAGGATGGGGAACTTTTTTCCCATTCTTTATTATTAATGCGATAAACCGGCGCATATGTAAGAAATTTATGGGCTTAATGGGCGGACATGTAAAACACTAGTTAGGCTACTCGGCGGATATTTTATATTTAGTTTTTATCCCCGCCTTTTAAACAAATATTTTTATTTTTTAATTTTACGTTTTTATATGTCTTTTTTCTCGTTTTAGCTTGTGCCCGTTTAGCCCGCCCGTTTAGCCCGCGCATTTCGCCTGTGCTCGTTTAGCTCGCGCCCGTTTAGCCCGTCATCCGTTGCCCGTTTAGCTTGCCGCCTGTGCCCGCCCGTTTTGCCACCTCTAGCTGCAAGCGAACTCCTGGAAAGTCTGTTAGTGCACATTATATGGAAATGAGGGGTTATATGAAACAAATCATTGCACTAGGACAAACCTATGATCATAATATGGCGATTAACTTGATCAATAGGTCCCTTAACAAGGACTTCAATGATTTCGTTAGGAACTATAATATACATTGCACGGGGAAGACAGTTAATTATTTGCATGAAATGCTCATTGACTATGAAAAGGGATGAAAGGAAAAGGCATCTACCTCTACTCCTCCTATCCTAACCATACAAAATGGTAGAGTGAGTAAGCCAAAACCAAAAGCGAATAAGATGAAAGGCAAAGGTAAAGCTGATAAGACCAAGCAAGTTGCGAATTATCAAAAGCCGAAGAACTTTGTCAAGAAGAATCAATCCCAAAAGGATGATACTTGTCACTGTTGCAAGGCAAGTGGTCACTGGAAGAGGAACTGCCCTCTTCACCTCAATGAGTTGCGGGAAATAAAGAAGAAGGTTGAGCAGAGTGTTGCAGCTTCAGGTACTTTATTTATGATCGAATTATATAATTTGACATACAAATTAAATTCCTGGATATATGATATGGGATGCGGTATTAACATTTATAATACGCTGCAGGGTTTTAAATTGCAAGTGGGAAATGGCGCACAAGAAACGGTTGAAGCTATAGGAACATGTAATTTAGTTTTACCTTTGGGTTTAGTACTGATTTTAAATGATTGTCATTACGCACATTCAATTGTTAGGGGTGTTATTTCCTTTTCTTGTTTGTTGAGTGTTGGATTTGTTCACACTATTTATAATAATGGAATTTCTATTTTTAAAGATGGTATTTTCTATTTAAATGCAATTGCTGTGAATGGTGTGTTTGAAATTGACATGCATGATAATGAATCCAAGTATAATAATAATTTTGTTTTTTAGCATGAATAAGAAGAGAAAGTTAGACAAGAACTCTTCTTATCTTTGGCATTTTAGACTTGCGCATATAGGGAAGACTCGCATACAAAAGCTTCAACGTGAAGGTCGTTTGGAAAATATCAATCATGAATCATTTGATAAATGTGAGTCTTGTATCTATGAGAAGATGACCAAGAAACCTTTTAATAGCAATATCGAAAGGGCTACTGATCTACTTGGTTTAATACACATTGTTGTGTGTGGACCACTTAGACATATGTCAAGGAAAGGTGCTAGCTACTTCTTAACATTTACGAATGATTATAGCCGTTATGGTTATGTTTATTTACTTAAGCATAAACATGAGGTATTTGAAACATTCAAAGTGTTTAAAGCATGAGTAGAATTGCAACTAGGAAAGAAGATTAAAGCTCTTCGTTATGATAGAAGTGGTGAATATTTAAGTCAAGAGTTTAATGATTATTTAAGTGAGAATGGAACTGTTCAGAATCTTACTTCTCCCTATACTCCAGAACAAAATGGTGTATCCGAAAGGAGAAATCGTACACTATTAGATATGGTG
Organism: Glebionis coronaria; assembly: GCA_025667525.1. Classification (NCBI taxonomy): domain Eukaryota; kingdom Viridiplantae; phylum Streptophyta; class Magnoliopsida; order Asterales; family Asteraceae; genus Glebionis; species Glebionis coronaria. The sequence goes on from CM046876.1 coordinate 67,268,109, forward strand.
CGATCTATGTTTAATCTTACAACTTTGCCATTGTCCTTTTGGGACTAGGCTTTAGAATCTGTTGTTCGCATTTTAAATATGGTTCCCACGAAGAAGGTCGATAACATACCATATGAATTATGGCATGGCAAAAAACCATATTTGTCTTATTTAATGGTCTGGGGTTGCGAGACGTATGTGAAACGTGACTCGGGTGATAAACTCCAACAACGATCTGTATAATGTATCTTTGTAAGATACCCTAAGGAAACTATGTGATACTACTTTTATTATCCGTTGGAGAACAAAGTAATTATTGCTAGGTATGGAGACTTCCTTGAAAGTGATCTTGTAAATCAAGATTTCAGTTGGAGAAATTATGATCTTGAAGAGAGTCATATAGATACATTACCTTCTGATGTGAATACTAGCGAAGTAATTCCTGTAGAACCAGAAAGTATGGGAGTTCCATCGGAAATAATTCCTCTACAAAGGTCTGAAAGGACTATATGTGCACCAAGCAAACTATGCATTAGCATAGAGGATGATGATAATGAAGTAGTGGATCTTAGTGAACCTGCTAATTATAAATCTGCCATACTTGATCCTGAAAAGTATAAGTGGATGGGTGCAATGGAGGAGGAAATGAAATCCATGAGAATTAATAAAGTTTGGATTCTTGTAGATCAACCACCTAATGCTAAAGTAGTGAAACCTAAGTGGATATACAAGAAGAAAACTGACATGGATGGTGAAATACAATCCTATAAAGCTCGTTTAGTAGCTAAAGCTTTTACACAAACTTTTGGCGTAGACTACGGGGAGACATTTTCTCATGTAGCAGACTTAAGATCTATTAGGATTCACATAGCCATAGCAGCATACTATGACTATGAGATATGGAAAATAGATGTTAAAACCGCCTTCTTGAATGGTCGCTTAGATGAAGATATCTATATGTAGCAACCAGAAGGGTATGTTGATCCTAAGTATTCAAAACGCGTGTGCAAACTTCAAAGATCTATTTATAGTCTGAAGCAAGCATCACATCAATGGAACAAATGATTTGATGAAGAAATCAAAAAGTTTGTATTTATTCAAAATCGTGATGAGCCATGTGTATATCGTAAAGCTAGTGGGAGTGATGTAGTATTCCTAATCTTATATGTTGATGACATATTAATCATGGGAAGTGACATTCCAAGACTTAAGGAAGTTAAGGATTATCTTGGTAAATGTTTTCTATGAAGGTTTTAGGAGAAGCTTCATACATCCTAGGAATTAAATTCTATCGAGATAGGAGTAGACGGTTAATTGGTCTCAGTCAAGATACTTATATTGACAAAATATTGAAGAAGTATAATATGCATAATTCCAAGGAAGGTTTTCAACCTATGGAAGTTAAGCATAATCTCAGTCGTGAGATGGATGCATCTACTCCTGTAGACGAGGCTTACATGAGAAAGGTGCCTTATGCTTCGACTGTAGGATCTTTTATGTATGCAGTAAGATGCACAAGGCCTGATGTCGCGTTTTCTCAGAACTTGGTCAATCGTTACCAACAGAATCTATGAAAGATCCACTGGATTGTCCTTAAACATATTCTAAAGTATTTAAGGAGTACTAAAGATATGTTTTTGGTATTTGGAGGGAAACCAGACATATAACTGAATGTAACAGGTTTCTGTGATGCGTCATGACAATGTGATAAAGACGATACGAAGTCTTAGACGGGTTACGTGTTTGTTATCAATGAAGGAGCAGTTGACTGGAAGAGCAAGAAACAAACAACGATTGAAATCCATGCTACCCAATCTAATTACATGGTTGCTTCAGAAGCTGTAATGGAAGCTATTTGGAATAGGAAGTTTATTGATGATTTTGGAGTGATGCCTTCAATAAAAGACCCTATTAATATCTATCGTGACAATTCTGCTGCAATCCTATTCGCCAATGATTCTGGAGTCATGAAAGGTGCCAGACACTTTAAACGTAAATATCATTACTTTCGTGAACAATTTGAAGCTCGTGAAATCAAATTACTAAAAGTTCGCATAGATGATAACGTAGCAGATCCTTTAACTAAGGTGTTGCCTAGAGGAAAGGTTATTGAACATGCCAAAAGCATTGGGCTTCAATTAGCTAGAGATTGCATGCAATAAATATGTGATTAGTATTTTGATAAAGCATGTTAAGGCATTATTATATAGAGAAATAAAGATTGAGTTTCGTTTATTCTTATTATTTAATTTTGTATCATATTTTACACGTTTTAAACCATGAATAAATGTGTTATGCTAAATGTCCGTTGTCGATTAATAATATGGGAATATTATTAAATTAAGACAATTCAAAATTGCAATAAAGTATACTTGAAAGTATATTGATCGATTTTGGATGATATTCGATGGATAGAATATTGGAGTTATCCCAACTATATGACTATACTTTATGGATCTTTGTCATTAAATATATCATAAATAGTTATCCTCAGACTTGAGATGCCTGAAAACTGTTATGAATCTAGTGCATCTCTATGGAATAATCTAACGCTAAATGTAACTGGTTGCTATAAGGGTTATTTCCAGAAGTATTGCAAAATTCATTGGTTTTGCTTGTAGTCAGTATGGAATTTATTTCCTCCAATTTGTTTTGGAGTTTTAATACAGTTGGGCCCCTCGTGGGATTAGTAAGATGTTTGTGTGGCCACACCCAAATGTGTTTTGGTAATCTTATTTAATCTGTGAACAAGTAACAAAATGGTTAATGAAAGGAATAACTGAGATCCATATCCTTATTAACGTTGTATTAGAAATAAAAGGATAATAATAATGATGAATCATTAAAAGGTTTTATCCAGGAGACCTTACTCGAGTTGCACTAGAGGCATTGGCAGTGTAACTAGACGCTAGTCAATGTGATCACACTATATAAATTTGTCCAAGTGGGAGCTGAAAGTTTATGGACATAAATTTAGTAGTCGTGTGTTAGGATCGAACTCGAGATTACGGGATTGGACACAATACATAAAGTGTTAATTTATTTAATAAATGTATTTATTAGATTAAATTGAGCTATATAATGTAACGAACTTTATTTATTAAAAGTTAAGTATAAATGATCGTTATTGAATAAAAAGGAAGGTAAAGAAAAATTACGGAACACCCCTTATGGGGTGCCGCATAGTCAGCTACCCAAGGGGGGGGGGGGGGGGGGCAAAGGGAAAAATTGTTTTACTTGGGCTTCAAGTTTAAGTGCCTATATAAACAACCCTTATACCTCATAATATTACTACACCACTTATCTCCTTCTTTTTCTCTTGGTCGATCGACACAAAGAAACCCCATGGGTTTTCTTTTGGTTTGTTTGTTTAACAGTATAATCTAGTCCTAGCCCCTCTCTCGGGTTGTTGCGTAGATTTTCGACAAGGCGTAGTATCTCGGTTTACACGTACTAGACTTACGGTAAGCTCGTTGTATTACGTGTGTCCAAGATCATAATATAGTCTTATCATAGACTATATCTTGGGGATCTTACGTAAACCCTAATTTGGAGAACTTAGGTTTTGTTCGAGGGAATCGCATTAGCTAAAAGGTAGGTAACCCTAAATCTATTAATAATAATTGTGTTAACTAATGATCTTGTTAAATCGCTTCCTGTTTATATGCTTTGATCTCGTTTAGGGTTTTAATAACTATTATGAATAATAAACCTTCACTTCCAAGCTCCAAGTTACCTCCTCTAGAATATCTTAGCAATTTACCCATAATCGAAAATGCATCCGCTAAATTCAAATAAACCAAGGGGATGCTCAAGTGCTTTGGAAGATTTCTCGCCAACATGGAGAAGAAGAAAGGAAAGAAGAACTAGATGAGATGAAGGGGTACTTATGAACTTTGTTCTGAAAGATTAAAACAATGGTGTTATGTGAAACACTTAAAACACTCTTGCTTGTCTTTTTATTTGAATGTGTCAACTATCTTTGTTAATTTATAGTAGGATGTTTTATGATGCTTGAATGAATTGTTCGTGTTCGGCAAAATACCAATTCGAAGACTAAAAGGTACATTCTCTCCAACCCGAAAGTTCAAATGTAGCTAAATGATCTTGAAACATACTCCCTCATCAGTTTACATCATAAAAACACCATGTCATAAGACTCGATCGTCTCATTCCTAACCATTTTATAAAATTGGTCATAGAAGGGCACGGAACCCATCGAACCCTTTCACAAAGGGTCCGGCAGGGTCCGTGGGTATTCCCTCTAAAAATAATTTTCAAAACTTTAACCTGAAAATGGTCGGACCCCGTCGGACCCCTACCCAAAGGGTCCGTCCGGGTCCGCGACACCTGCAGATTGCAATATCATCACTATTCATTAAATTTTCCATCTACCCAAACACTCTTTCTTCTTTCATTTATGAATCCATAAATCCATGGCTACTCATTTAACTCACCTACTCATCTTTTTCATTTATCCAATCCAAAATTAAATCATAAATCTTAATTTCGTCTTCTTCATCTCTATTTAAGGTCAATCCACAATCCATTAGCACTCACCTTAACTTCTCATCTTAGCACTAAAACTTTCAGCCTTCAAAACCACATTTTTACAATGACCAAGAGCAACTCCTCGATCCCAAAAATCAAAACAACAATAAGACTACATGTCAAGTCGTGTTGTATGAACACACAAACATCATCACCACCATCACCAACACTAAGATCCACCATGACTTCACAACAACGAGAGGAAGTTCCTCAAAACTTAGGAACCATACTCTAACAACCTAGATCCCCCATTACACCTCCTCCAACAAAGACACTGATTGCCACAACTCTCACATCACCAAATCCGTTCTTGGATGAGCATGAAGATGCTCTACAAAGATCTCCCACCATCATCCCATCTCAAGGGATATCACCTCCATTTCACTACACACCCTACTCACCAGACCTACAACTTATGGATGGTCTCTCACTCCCATCGGAGGACTCTCCATATATTCCCTCATTTATATGAATCAAACACATCACCTTGGTTCAATTCCTCCCATATCCAACCATCCATCCCCGCTTCTCACTCTCCATGCTCACCTACGAGTGTTCTTCCGCCACCTCAACAAAGACAAGCTCGTGTCAACGAGTTGAATCACCTTTATGCCTTAAATGACATGATCAACATGAATCTCCATGAGGCGGAATGCCTACAAGATCAAATCAACCATCCTTCATTCTCACACGATCCACATGTCTCTTCCACCAAATCTCCTCAAATTTGTGACCATTGTCGTTTCACCCAAGCCACCATCACGGAATTCTGTGATCAGGTAAGGTTTATGTTGAACAACATTCTTTAGAGTGTCAATGCCCACCTACACTCCCCATCAGAGTATCCTTTTTCTTACCCCTTTACATCAGACCCGGTGGACCCCGTTAGACCCAATTCCCTTTGGGTCTGGCAACATAAAAAGGGTCTGTAGATCTGACTGATTTAATTTTAATCTTGTTGTTTGTGTTATTTTGTTCACCTCCAAATGTTTCACATGCTTTTTGGCTATAATTTTACTTTGGGCAAGATGAATGAACCTTACGTTTTTCAATTTGTATCATGTCAAACAAATATAAATGCTTGATATATGTTATCCATGAGATTCTTATCTCAAAATGTTTCGAGAAAACTAACATTTTTATTACAGGATTACACATAAAACAAGAAGGAGACTTGTTTATGATCACCAATTTCTTTTTATTTTTCCACAATGTATGTAACTAAAAGACCATTGTTGGACTATTTGTTGAGCATGATGTTGGGCTCATTCATGCACATGTATTTCATGTCTTGTTTACCACTAACATATTTTTTGTAGTACTTCCAAAATCTATGGACTTCCATGGTTCTCAAATTTAGGGGGAGCATGAGCCGAGGGGGAGTCATAAAATTTTTTATTATTGTTGCTAACATTACCACAATGCGATATATCTCTCAAACTAACTTTTTCGTTATAATGAACCTTCCCTTTTTCCTTCAACAAAAATGTGGAGAAGGGAAATAGATACTTATTTCTAACACACAAATTATATGATTATTTAAATCTCCAAACTAAATATAAGTTAAATCTTTTGTCTTCAACAAAAAGGAGGAGATTGTAAATGCAAATATCGCACTAAAACGATATTTACGTTTTAATCTTACTTAACGTTTTGTTAACGACAAAACATCAAACATATTTTTATGTTAAATAAAAACCATCAAATAGGTTTCTTCAAACTTATATAAAAATGTTTTACAAATGTACACATAAACATATGTAAACATAAACTGGTGAAAAATGTTTTACTCACAAAAAGTCAATAGTTGACCTCTAATAAATCAGATTTTGCAAGTCAAACTAGGAAGATTTGATTCTTGCTTGATAGAGTGGACAAACATTTATGAGGCACAAAAGTCTGACTAGCCGGACCCCGACGGACCCAAAGGGGAAGGGTCAGATGGAATCCGTGGGTCCCTGGCAGTTTGCGTATAAATAGAACCCTTTGTCTAAGCTTCTAACACACCCCTTTCTGACTAATTTCCTCTAAATCTCAGTATATATCTAACTCTCTAACTCTTTCTTATGAATTCTTTTCTTACTTGTGATTTAGATCATTTGCTCATATAAAGATCGATCACGAGAATTCAACTTTGATCTATCATGGCTTTACATTGCGGGGAAGTGTTAAAGCATTACTTACATTATCACCATTGTTGTACCCATTCATGTATTTAGTTGTGTAAAATGTGGTTGGTGTTATAACCACAAGGTGAAGAAGTTTACAAGGCGGGTTTTGCCTTTGTAACGAATTTGAAGACAACTTATCTTAGGTGTCGATAAAGATTGTAAGCTAAAGTGCGAAGGTTTCTCCACCGGTAAAGGAGAATCGTTTACTAGTGAAGTAGAACTCTCGAGTGGATACTGGGGGAGTGGAAGTAGGGGCAAGATAAGTGAGATCTTGCTAGGCCGAACCACTATAAATCCGTGTGCATTGTGGTTTGTTTCTTTATTACTTCAAGTCATTTACCTCACGTGTTATACTTGATCTATATATCCTTACAATCACGAAAAGTTTATAAAAACATTAAAAATAATCAGTAATAACTATTAAACCCCCCTTCTAGTTTTCCATACTCTTTTTGACATAAAAGGATTTCAAGGGTTTTCAAATTGAATCAAGAATATGATGTTAGCTATCGATAACATTAGGCTTAAAATAATGATCTTAAAGGTTACAAAGTTTGCTCATGTTCTCAAACTAATTGCAATTTGGAACATGCGGTGGGAAATTCCGGAGTGAAGATCAATTGTGCCATGGTTCAATAGGATTATTCATTTAGTCAATTACGGCTTCTCAAGAACGACTCGACTTAAATAAGTAACCTTATTTGAATTAAATTGGTGAGTACATGGGTCAAAATAGATTTCTTATATTTATAAGTGATTGAATGATTGAGTTTGAGATTATACCATGATTTTACAAACTATCTATTAACTCATACAATTATATCCCTAAAGTTTTAAGTATATATCTAAGGTGGTTGTTTCATATTCTACTAATTAGGATGATTGATTAAGTAAATGTAATTTATAGCCGAGGATGATTGATGCTGTTTACACTAGAAAAACATAAAAAGAAATAGTCAATTCAAAATTCTGATGAAAATTTGCAATAGGTTTCAAGAAAAATCCATGCGACTTTGAGAGTTTTACATGGAGTAATGGATTTTATTGAGAAAAATTTCAATCTTTGTCCTCTCTCATTTACTATTCAATTATAATTTAAAAATGACAACTTAAACTAGAAATTATATATATATCTACGACGTTTGTAAAACTTTTGAAAAGCTTGAATATGTAGCAACCACACTGGGGAGTCGACCTTGCTCGTGCAGTAAGGTGGTCGGTGACGTGGCTTGAAATTGATGACCTAAAATAACTGCGACTACAGACTGGCAGGTGATTAAAGCAATGGTACCCAATTCTCCTAGCTTATGAGTTTCAAATTTGTTGTTAAGGTAAGGTGCAACTTTTATGTTTATCAATTATACTGTTAGTTTTTATGTCAAGCATTTTTTCACTTATAGGGTTAGAGTTTGTTGGAAATATGTTTTTAACGTATATTAGAAGTATCGGTCACTCCAACAATATTATTAAATGAAATTAGCTCGTAGTTAGTTTATTGTATTAAAGTAAGTAACAAACCAACCCATGGGCTTGTCCATGTGTTGAAGGCCCAAGCCCACATAGGCTTGGGTATATAAGCCGCCTTTCCTTCATGAAAAGGGGTTGGTTGTTCATTTGTTATTCTTAATAAACATAGTTTTCTCTCATCTTTATCTCTTTAGTTTCTCTCTCTAGAAACAACAACCCTCTTGATAGGATCATAGATTATCATTATTCTACACTTGGTCTCAGAGCCATGGGGTGATTTAAGGTTTTTATTTGTGTTGCTCTTTAGTTTTTATTGTGTTAGGAGTTTTAAGGATAATCAATCTCAAATCTTGAAAATTTTTCGTGTTTTTATGGTTTAAGTTGGTAAAAAAATCAACTACATAGTTGTGGTAGTGATTTGGTTTACTTGATTTGGTTAAAATCACAATTTCTTTTGGTTATTTGGTGATTTTCAAGGTGTTTTTGAGCTTAACAGTGATATTGGGTTTCAAAAAATTCGGATATAGATTGTTTTTTTGTGAAGTACTCATGAGGGTTTATAGTATTCCGAAGTACTCACGAGGGTTTCTGTTTATTCCGAAGTATCACAGTTTATTATATTACGAAGTACAATACTTCTATATTCCGAAGTGGTACAGTATTCCGAAGTGATATTATATTCCGAAGTAGTATCGTATTCCGAAGTGATATAGTATTCCGAAGTGGTATTGTATTGTATTCCGAAGTGATATTGTATTCCGAAGTGATATTGTATTCCGAAGTACTCTATATTCTGAAGTGATATTGTTTTCCGAAGTGCAACAACATTCCGAACATTCTGAAGTGGTTATCTTTATTCCAAAGATATCTTATTCCGAAGTTCTCAAGTTCTTATTATTCCGAAGATATCATATAATTCGAAGATCTCATATTCCGAAGTACTTATTATTCCGAAGATCTCATATTCCGAAGATCTCATATTCCAAAGTACTTATATTCCGAATATCTCAGGTATTCCGAAGTACGTTTGTGCATTATTCCGAAGTACTTTTTGAGAATTATTCTGAAGTTCTGTTTGAGAATTATTCCGAAGTTGATTTGTGCTTTATTCAGAAGTTAATTTTTTTTTAACTTTTGAGATTAACCTTGAAAGTTATTTGGGATTTTGACGACTTCTTCACCAACACACAAACTAAGCATCAACAACAACACAGTTTCACAACCTTATTTCATTGGACGATCAAAAGATAATCTTTTTCCTTCAAGTGATAAAAAATGAATCCTCATTCATTTATGCCAACAATGACATCGCTTACCGATCTTTCTATCATCTCTGGTACCGATACCCGTCCATCATTGCTTATCAAAGAGCTATTTCAAGCATGGCAAGGTCGCATGAGGTCTTATATTACGGGAAGACCCAGTGGGATACTTATGGTTCAATCCATTGAGCAAGTACCACTTGATCGGGGCGAAGTTACTGTAGACAATGTGACTCGGCCAAGGTTATTTCATGAATTAACGGTCGCTAATCAAATCATTGCCGATGATGACAAGGTCGTTCTGACTATACTTCAGGCTCTTTCACCCGATATTTATCGAATGGTAAACGAACACAAGGTGGAAAAGGAACTTTGGGATCGCTTAACGGTTTTGTTACAACGGACTTCACTCACCAAGCAGGAACGAGAGTGTCAACTCTATGACTTGTTTGATAGGTTCTCATACATTTCAGGGGAAACACTTCATGACTACTACTGGCGCTTCTCTACATTGATGAATGATTTGAATGTGTATAATCTCTCAATTGCTCAGTTTTAGCTTAACACCAAGTTTTTGAACACGTTACCCCCAAAGTGGAGCCAATACGTCACTGACGTTAAATTGATTCGGGATTTGCACAAAATCTAATTTAGATCAACTGTATGTTTTCTTGCAGCAACACTAGAAGCATGTGCTCTAGAAACGCATGTCTCAAGGATCTTATTCTGAACCATTGGCGTTAATGGAAAATCATCCAACTTTGTCATATAACAACACCGTATGCTATGGGACAACAATCTTTATATCAGCCCTTGTATCAAACTCCAAGCTTTCCTCAATATTCGATACTACCACAACCACCTATCATATCGGCAACAATATCAGCAACAAGCATTATCATCACAAGGTGCTCGACAACCATACTTTCCTTATCAACCACCAACAAATCCTGCTATCACCTACCAGCAACATGAAGTTCCTCAACCCCACTATTCACAACATGTTAGTACTCCTTCAAGTGTGTATGTAGCTCCACCTGCACCAGTTTTCTACTGCGATGATGAGGTTCCAGTTCCCGAGTTTAGACAAGGAGATAATCCTACTGATGTACTAGCACAAATGTCTGCCTACATAACTCAAACATTGAACAAAAGAGGTTATAGAGGACCATTTCCAACAAACAATCAGTTGAGAACTTCTTCTAACTCTCGTCAACAAGCAACAATTCAAGATGGTAGAGTTACTGTGCAACCACTTCAGGGGAGACCAAGTTCATCCAATACTGGTGCACGTCCATTTAACACTGCTCCAAGAGGAAACAACACTTGTAAAGTTTAGATGATCATCTGCTATAACTGCAAAGGGGAAGGACATATGGTTCGGGAGTGTAAGCAACCAAAGAAGATGAGGGATGGTACGTGGTTTCAAGAAAAGAATTACTTGGTTAATGCTCAAGCACAAGGTCGAGAGCTCGATCAGGAGGAGTTAGCATTTCTTGCAGATCCATGAGTTGCGGATACTGAAGGACTCACAGAAGCTTTCACGATCAATGCAGCATATCAATGTGATGATCTTGATGCATATGATTTAGACTGTGATGACCTCAACACCGCCAAGGAAGCTCTCATGGTAAATCTCTCTCTATATGGGTCTGATCACATCACTGAAGTACAGAATACTGCCAATGATACTAGTATTGTACCTTATCAAGTTAAGCAAGCGTCTCCGTATCTAGAACAGCCTCCGGTAGTTAGTAATTCAAACGAGGAGACAAACAATGATATTGATATCAATGTAAGTCCCCAAACTTTGAGTGAAACAAAACCGGGAGCTATTACGTCTACGAATTCGTCTTCTCAACAAGATTTGGTTATGGTGTCGGCATCTATGCTTGGTCAAGTGAATACTACGGTCCTTGAAACCCTTAGTGTTAATCAGACATTATCTGCCGAGCTTGCTTTGTATAAGGAAAAGGTTCAAACCTTAGAATTAACTTCGTTGACCAATACCTTAACCAATCCAGAGTTTGATAGGTTTAGGAAAGTCCAAATGGATAACTTGCTATAAATTGAAAGTTTAAGAGCAAATCTTTCAAAAGAACTTAAAGAAAAAGAGTCAGTCGTTACTAATTTTCAACAACTGCAAACGGATTTCAAAACTCTCGAGTCTAAAAGGTTTGAAACGGAAATTAAGGCGTCTGAGGAAATTAAAAAGACTGAAGATTTGCTTTTAAAACAATACTCCACTTCACATCTAGTACACTTGTTTCATTCATCTTTTAAGGAATTTACTCTATCACGTCTAACAGACCTGCCACCTAACCCAGGTTAGGTAAAGCAAGCTATTAACCACAACCCGCGACTTTATGATGCAACAAAGCTAGGTTTGGTCTTAGACCCAATTGGTAATTTGAATGATTCTGAGTATATATCACTAATTGACGAGAATCAGTCAAAAATGCTTTTGGAATATCCTAAGTTTGATTATGATAAACTTAATCAAGAGTATGAAGAAACGGATTTTAGAACTCGCTTTAACATATACAGGGAATTTATCCATACACCAAATTACATGTCTAGTAGAGAAAACCTTAGTATATTTCCTACACTTGTCAAACCGAATGAACCTAAGGAAATTCCAAAGGGTCTTCCACCGGTAAGTACAGTATTGCTAAGCTTGAAAGAGATTAGAGGATACTTTACCGGATTTGACAAGGTCATTAAGAAATGTACGACTTCAACGGCTCAAACCGCTGGAGAATGGGCTTTCGAACACATGAAATCGGTGTTTGAGAAAGAGATCGTTCCGTTTGTAAACAATCTTAAAGAGGGTTTTCTAGATCTTGGGGATAATATTAATTTTGAAATGGCTGAAGTTCAAAAAGTTTTCCATGAAATGGATGATGTTTATGAGCATCATTTAATTGAGAAAGAAAAGATTTTGTCCAAATATGACCGATTCTTGGAACAAGTAGTGTCTCTCGATGTGATGCAAGTTGTAACTATTGAATGTGCTATTGAGATTACATCTGTTGTGAATAAATGTGATGATGTGCATGATCTCTCTGTGAATATTGTTGAGCCTGTGAATAATGTAGATAATCATTCTTGTCACGAATCTAACGCTGAATTTTTAAAGCTTCTAGATTCTTATAACTCACTTTCAAAATGTTTTGATGAGCTTCAACAACATTGTATATCTCTTGAAATTGAACACCAATTTAAAAATGAAACTCTTTCAAAAACAAATGATTGTGAAAACAACGTTGAGACAAGTGACAAGATGATTCAGGTGGTTCAGGCATTAGAGGAAGAAATCATGAGACTTAAGAGAGAATCGTTAGCAGAGAAAGTGGAACCAGAGGCTGCAGAGATTAAAAATCATGCCCTAGAAAATATAATTACTTCAATGCTAGGGGAGTTTGAAAAAGTAAGACAGTGTGTCTCTAATAACTAGATTTTTACTCGTTGAAAGAGTTCGTTTTTCTCGGTATCTCTTCGAATTGATTTCCGGTTAATTGTGTGAGATTAGTTGTTCTTGGTGAAACAAATATTTTTGGTGTTGGTAAAATAAATGTGCAAGACTTAATAATAAATGACGGGAAATTAAAACTAAAACTACTTGAAACGTAAACGGTGCAATAATTAAAGTGTTAAAAGTAAATGACGTGAAATTAAATGACGTAAAATTAAAACTTAGCGAAAAGTAAATCAACGATTAAATAAAAATACAAAACGAAATTAAAATAGACTAAAAATACAACGAGAACAATGGACACTTAAACAGAATACTAAAACAAAACACAATTCCAATCGGAATACACCCGATCGGAATCTATAAGGATCCGATCGGAATGTACCAATCGGAATGCGCATGATCGGAATAACCAAGAAAGGCCAGATCGGAATATTGACAAATGATGCAATCGGAATACTCTAAAAGGTGCACAATCGGAATGTAACACGAAGACTCCAATCGGAAAGTTAATAAAGCTAGTAATCAGAATAACATGAAATAAGGTACAATCGGAATAATAAAAAGATTGCCAAATCGGAATGTATGAAAGCATGCACAATCGGAATATAGGATAAATGGTACAATCGGAATAAGTGACAAGAGGTCCAATCGGAATGGACAAACCCTTTTCCGATTGGAGTTCAATCGGAAAGGGTGGGAAGCGTGGTCGGAAAACAGATCAATCGGAAAGGGGTTTATACCCTTTCCTAGATTTATGGAATTCGGTTATAAGCTAATGAAATAAGCTATTTTGACAAGCTTAACACCAAACTAAACCGAACCAAACATAAACCGAATCAAATAAGTACTTATCAACTTATCTAACTCGAAATCAAACAACTTTTTGGATCAAACAATTAAAACATAAACTTTTTAAGCACGAACACATTAATGAACAACACGGATCATATGTAAATCGCACCAAAAGTAAATTAGAATCAAGAAAGGAAGATGAGAGATTAAGACAAGAAAAGTAAAGATTAAAGATTAAAGAACAAAGGATGAAAACTTACTTGAAAATTAAATAATTAAAAGTGCATAACATTTAATTAAAGTGCAAGAAAATGAAATGACAAAAATGAAAATGGTGGAAGAGTGGTTTGTCAAGCCACCAACAACTCTCAACAAATGAGGTTGGTTGGTATTTATAGGGAGATTAGGGAGGAGCTTAGGAAGCTTCCTCCCTCTTTCTTCTTTCTCTTAATTGCGCACTTAGGTCCTTGATCTCTTTAATCTTTTGTTAGTCTTCTTAATACTTGGACTTTGTCTTGGGATTTCTTCAAACTCGTCTTGTATTTTCTTCATAAATAAGACTCGAGTTCTTCGGCTTTTTAGTAAACTTCCGTCTTTTGACTTTTTCTTCAATAAATCTTCAGAATTGGTCTTGGACTTCCGTTCTCTTTACACTTTTGATCTTTCGACTTCATCTTTCGTCTTTTTCTTCGATAAAAGCTCGTGAATGCCGTGTTTTCTCCACTTTTCACCTTTTCGTCCTAAATTACAACAAAAACACAAACCACGCATAATTCCGATATAAATGACATAAAATACACGTTTTGGCTCGGTTATTATTGTAATTAAGTGGTAAAAAGGATGGGTGTTTTCACACCTATCAAATCCCCTACACTTAACCATTGCAATGTCCTCATGCAATGCATTAGTTACAAAGCAAGATTACATTTTCCATCATAATCAATCCACGTTGGCCTTTATTAAAGAAGTAGAAAATTATAATCATACAAAGTAAAGAAATCAAAAGCATACCTTGGGTTATGAAAATGTCGTGAATGATCATCACCCTCAAGTTTCACGTTCCCCAAACCAAGCTTAAAAACGAGATCATTGTTATTATAAGTCAGCAAACTATCATGAACTCATGTGGGCCAGTTATTCACTTAGACTCCCTTATTCCTAGGGGTATCTCTTATATTTTATTATTTGTCTTGAATGATCACGAGGATGCATTGTTCGACTTATTTAGATAGTTATTTAGTCTGAAAATAAGGTGCACGATTTAATCAATAGTTAGCTAAAGGACCAAATCTTTTAAAACTGCTTCTCGGGATATCAAAAAGTTCATATCTTGGCATAACTTGGTTCGCGATTTGAGACCTTTCTCGGACCGATATTTGGCAGCGACTTCATACTTCAAATCTTGAGAGACGTTCATGAATAATGGTCTTCTCTTCATATAGGAATTTCTTCACTTGAAGTTTTGAGAGATTCATACTTGGACCACGACTTCTTCATTTTTCTCCAATCTTTATTTTGGACTTTGATATACAACGATCCGCCTCCTTTTATGACTTGGATCTATTCATCCTCATACCTTGTTAGGGTCTTTTCGGATACATTTCTCCATGACTTTTGGGGAGTTTTTGCTTTTCGTCGTGTGTCTTGATCCTTCATATAGATTTTTGATAAATGATTCTTCACATCACTTTTGGATCTTTAGCAACAAAATGTAGCCCTCATGCCTTGTTAGGGCCTTTTCGGACTTGCCAATCTTCGCGCCCCGCTTCATAAGTTATGCCTTGGCTATGAACTCTCGTCATTACCGAGCAACTTTTAAACGATCTGGGGCTAGAAACTAAGTAACTTTTCAAATCGTACAACCTTACTTATTAGCAGATAATTTATTAAGCAAGCGATGGGAGAATAGGCTCATAATTAACTCACATAAATTCACGAAAGAATACCGGACTTATAATTGGCTCTATCATCTCTCATTCTCCACAGTTTAAAATCTCAAGTAATGAGACTCGTGGATACTTAGCCTATTAAATCAAAGTTTTGGGTTTTCGAGTCGCCTATAGGATCTTGCAAATTCTTAGACTTTTTTCAAGTTTAGAAATCGCGTTTTAAAGTTCCCTTGATAACGACTCTCTAGGATCAATTATAGGAACATGCGAAAAGTTCTTGTTCTTAACCCGTGAGAGTTAAGACTTTCGCGTTTTATAGCTCCCTATATAAAAGCCTAGCAAAACTTGACTTAAACACGTTAAGGATACTAGCTAGAGTAGACTTAGGCAAGTAAACTCGGGTTGAGTCAAAATGTTCACGACTAAGAAAAATTTAAAACCATTTTATTGAAAAACTATTCTAGCAATGGAAAGAAAATAATCATAACAAAGGCAAATACAACTATACAACTAGGCCAAAATAGATTAAAAATTTTGAAAAATGTCGAAAAATTGATTTTCCGGTTAAAATGAGGACAAATACAAGGAAAAGACCACTTAACTTCGATAGAAGTCCCCCCTACACTTAAGATAAACATTGTCCTCAATGTTTAAGCATGTGGGAGTAAACTCCCCTACACGTAGGACATTGTGCACGTTGTTTAAATCTTGCTAAGGAAAAGACAACTAAAGAGATTCCTATTTTAATATTGAGAAAATATAAAATAGTGAATCGAAAAGAGTTTAGGATAAAACCGGGATAATGGAACACGGAATCACGGTTCGTCAAAAGTCATCAAGAGTGTGTCTTTGAAGCTCTAATCCCTGCACATGATAAGAAAGAAAGCAAGAAATACCACGGGGCTCCCCCCTACACTTATGGTGAAAACAGGTAAAGATAGATAATTGGGTTGCCTCCCAAAAAGCGCTTGTTTTTGTTGACCGAGTCACGAGCCTGACTCGTCCCCGAATTAAATGGTTCATGGGGAAGCCTCGAATGTGATACCGGGATCAAAGACCTTGTCCTCGTTCCCGGTGGACATCAACAAAGGGGAGGCGGGGGAATAAGTCTTAAATGGGGGAAAGGTCCGCTCAACATACGAGAAGTATGTGAGGTAATGATCCATGAGAGGTGGGATGGGTAAAGGAATCACATTGTCATCCCCTAAAGACAATGGATGCTCAGCAGCAAGCGGCAAAGCCGTAAGGTCATCAATCATAAAATAATCAATGACACCCCCCGGGTCAAAGCACTCATCCTCATGAACGTTAATCTCTTCGATTTCTTCATCATAAATAGGTGCGTCAAACCAAGGTTTGTCGTTCCCATCATTGTGGATTTCAGAAACTCGCTCGAAAAGATCACGATCAAGTACGAAACCATCATTCATTTGTGGGGATTGTTGATAAGTTAAATCCGCACGAATGTGGTAAACGTAATTCTCAGTGGAGGAGTGTTGATTAGGTAACTCCTCGAGAATAGGATGATTGGTCAAGTGAGTTGGTTCGTCATTATTATGAAAAATAAGACGATCCAACTCATCAAGTTCGGCATCGATGTTGGAAAAATCGACCTCGCTTGTAGGAGGAAGCGGAGGTAAAAGAGCTAGCTCTCGTTCGATAATTTCCGCAATCTCAGGCTCGAATTGGAATTCATCATTAAAAACAACCTCATCCTTAAGTTCAGCAAAAGTAGTAAGATCACAAACCTCATCAAAGAATTCTTTAAGACCAAAATCACGAATCTCACTCGAAGTATCACTATCCTTAGATGCATTGGTGTTATCAAGAATAGGAGTAGTAATCGCAGAAGATGGGTTGAGATCATAGACATCATCCTCGTCATCATCATAATAGTATGGATACACCGGAGGAGGAGTATAAGTCTTGATATTTGATATTTGCTCCTGTCGATGATCCTCTTGACGTTTCTCGATGATCTTGTTGCAAGCTTCTTGAAGTTGTTGACTTAGTTTAACAAGAGTGTCCCATTGTTCATGGGAGCGCAATTGTTCGAAGGAGGGTTGATGATCGATGATGTGTTGTGGGGGTTCAAAATGTTGAAAACCTGAATTATAGCATGGTTGTGGCTCATAGTAGTTCATCGGTTGAGGAGAATTATACACCGGGTATGGTTCATAATAATCCACTTGGGAAGAAAACTGAGGGCACGGATTTGGCTCATAACAATTCATTGGTTGACAATAATAGGTATCATGAGGACCCCCACAGTTGTTGCAAAACGGGTGAGGAGAAAGACTGGGTGCGTCTTGTGGATAGCTATTATCATTGTCATACTTGTACCCCGGTTCTTGCCCGTAAGCATACGAGTATTGAACCGGGCACGAAACATGCCAAGGAGAATCGCTTCCACAATAGATGCACGGGGAAAGATTAGGTGGGTTCAAAAAGGACGAATTAAGTGAGTGGCACAAAGGACAAAATCCTGGTATTAATTGTGTATCTTTGATATCGTTTCCGCACTGCTCACATGTACACCATTGACAAGAGTCGTTCCCGTACAATCGTCTCCCGCACCCGACGCAATTGACATAAAAATCCATAGAGAAAGATAGATAAGCAAGAAGAATATTTATGGTGCAAAACTTTGAAAAAGAAATGCTTTTATGATTTTTCAAATGTTTTTGGATTTTTGAAAATTTTTTGAAACGAAAAATAACGTTCACAAGTGAACGGATCCCAAAAGCCAACGCTTCACTCACAAAAAACCTTCGATCCTCACGAAAAGAGCCGGCAGCGGCGCCATTTAATAACTAGATTTTTACTCGTTGAAAGAGTTCGTTTTTCTCGGTATCTCTTCGAATTGATTTCCGGTTAATTGTGTGAGATTAGTTGTTCTTGGTGAAACAAATATTTTTGGTGTTGGTAAAATAAATGTGCAAGACTTAATAATAAATGACGGGAAATTAAAACTAAAACTACTTGAAACGTAAACGGTGCAATAATTAAAGTGTTAAAAGTAAATGACGTGAAATTAAATGACGTAAAATTAAAACTTAGCGAAAAGTAAATCAACGATTAAATAAAAATACAAAACGAAATTAAAATAGACTAAAAATACAACGAGAACAATGGACACTTAAACAGAATACTAAAACAAAACACAATTCCAATCGGAATACACCCGATCGGAATCTATAAGGATCCGATCGGAATGTACCAATCGGAATGCGCATGATCGGAATAACCAAGAAAGGCCAGATCGGAATATTGACAAATGATGCAATCGGAATACTCTAAAAGGTGCACAATCGGAATGTAACACGAAGACTCCAATCGGAAAGTTAATAAAGCTAGTAATCGGAATAACATGAAATAAGGTACAATCGGAATAATAAAAAGATTGCCAAATCGGAATGTATGAAAGCATGCACAATCGGAATATAGGATAAATGGTACAATCGGAATAAGTGACAAGAGGTCCAATCGGAATGGAAAAACCCTTTTCCGATTGGAGTTCAATCGGAAAGGGTGGGAAGCGTGGTCGGAAAACAGATCAATCGGAAAGGGGTTTATACCCTTTCCTAGATTTATGGAATTCGGTTATAAGCTAATGAAATAAGCTATTTTGACAAGCTTAACACCAAACTAAACCGAACCAAACATAAACCGAATCAAATAAGTACTTATCAACTTATCTAACTCGAAATCAAACAACTTTTTGGATCAAACAATTAAAACATAAACTTTTTAAGCACGAACACATTAATGAACAACACGGATCATATGTAAATCGCACCAAAAGTAAATTAGAATCAAGAAAGGAAGATGAGAGATTAAGACAAGAAAAGTAAAGATTAAAGATTAAAGAACAAAGGATGAAAACTTACTTGAAAATTAAATAATTAAAAGTGCATAACATTTAATTAAAGTGCAAGAAAATGAAATGACAAAAATGAAAATGGTGGAAGAGTGGTTTGTCAAGCCACCAACAACTCTCAACAAATGAGGTTGGTTGGTATTTATAGGGAGATTAGGGAGGAGCTTAGGAAGCTTCCTCCCTCTTTCTTCTTTCTCTTAATTGCGCACTTAGGTCCTTGATCTCTTTAATCTTTTGTTAGTCTTCTTAATACTTGGACTTTGTCTTGGGATTTCTTCAAACTCGTCTTGTATTTTCTTCATAAATAAGACTCGAGTTCTTCGGCTTTTTAGTAAACTTCCGTCTTTTGACTTTTTCTTCAATAAATCTTCAGAATTGGTCTTGGACTTCCGTTCTCTTTACACTTTTGATCTTTCGACTTCATCTTTCGTCTTTTTCTTCGATAAAGCTCGTGAATGCCGTGTTTTCTCCACTTTTCACCTTTTCGTCCTAAATTACAACAAAAACACAAACCACGCATAATTCCGATATAAATGACATAAAATACACGTTTTGGCTCGGTTATTATTGTAATTAAGTGGTAAAAAGGATGGGTGTTTTCACACCAATCAGTCTCACAAGTTTCTGGTTCAATAGAAGAACACTTCGCTTGTAATGCGGCAGAGCGAAAGTCACTTGTTGACCAACTGAACAAGAAATGTGAGGAAATCTCTGACCTAAATATTCAACTTATAGATAAAAAACATGGTTATAGCTGAATTAAAGGAGACACTTCAACTCAAAGGACAAGAAATTGTTGATAATCCAGCTACAATCTCTGCCCCGACCTCTAGTGCTCCAAAGACAAAAGAAGTGGTGGATTTTAGGAACCCGACCCTTAAGAATTCAACGGTTTACATGGATTATATGAAAAAGGAAATTAGGCATGTGCTTCTTACAAGATACATTTTAGATGATTTATATGAATCTAATCCCACAAAAAACTATTACAATGCTGCTCATTTATATATTGAGCGAGTTCAATGTTGCCTATCATATCTTAATTTCATAGGCCCGCCTAGGTCTGCATCACTTAAACAACAAACCCCCATCATTGCCATGACTCTATTCAATAAGAACCTAGGAGCTAAGCCTATTTTAAACACACCCATCAAGGCTAAATCAAAATCTGTCACTAATTTCCCTTGGCTTCTACAGGAGTAATTGTGTCTACTAAGGCTAAAGGATCTCAAGACAAGAAAGATAGGATCAAGCCTTCCACTAGTAGGACTACGAAGAAGAAAGTAGAAGTTAACCCTAGGAATGTTATTTCGAATTTAAATAAAAAGAATCATGTAGCTAAGACTAATGGCCCAGCACTTGTGCAGCAGCCTAAGCAAAATGTGAATCTAATTTGAGATGTTGGAATTGTAATGAATGCATGTTTTCTCAGCGTCATGATTTATGTCTTGTTGACCACGTTAATGAAATGTACGCAATTAGGAACAATCTTGAATGGACTCTAACGGGGAAGAAATTCACCCAAGTTGGTTGGTAATGGAAACCCACTGGTAGGACCTTTACTGTAAATGGAACTACGTGCCCTTTAACTAGGATCACATCCACGGAAGTTAGGTCTCAGCGTCCTTAAAATAGGAACACTAGCACTAAAAAATGGAAAAACCTCCCTTTAACTAGGTCTGCCCCCACTATTTTACCTACCAGTGAAGAAGTACCTTAGGATCTTAGTCAACTAGAATCTAAGCCGACATCTAGGAAGAAAATTTGGAAAACTAAGAAATCTTCTGATAGCAAATCTAAGATAAATATATCTGTACCTGCTAACACAGAGGGACTATTAGATTCCAGTATATCGTCTTTGTCTGGTGATATTTTCAGGTGGTCCAAATCATCCTCTGGTACTTTGACTCTGGATGCTCCACGCATATGACCGAAGACCGCTCGATTCTCAGAGATTTCATCATCAAGTTTCTAGGAACGGTGAAATTTGGCAACGACCATATTGAGAAGATCATGGGTTATGGTGAATATCAAATTGGGAATGTTACGATTTCAAGGGTGTATTACATGGAGGGACTTGGTCATAACATATTCTCAGTGGGAAAATTTTGCGATTCAAACCTTGAGGTTGCTTTTCGACAACATACTTGCTTCATTTGTGATCTTGTAGGAAATGACTTGTTAAAAGGTTCTCGAGGGGATAATCTCTATACACTGTCCATTCAAAACATGATGGCCGCCTCTCCTGTATGCCTTCTCTCCAAAGCATCTAAGACCAAGTCATGGTTGTGGCATCGCCGGTTATCTCATCTTAACTTTGATGTTATTAACCATTTGGCTAAAAGCGAGCTTGTTTGTGGTCTTCCAAAACTCAAGTTTGACAAGGACTATTTGTGTTCCGCGTGTTCATTGGGGAAAAGCACAAAGAAATCCTACAAACCCAAAGCTGAAGACACCAACCAAGAACCACTGTATCCTTTCCACATGGATCTTTGCGGGACAATGCGTACGGCTAGTGTGAGTGGTCGAAAATACATCTTCGTCATGGTGGATGATTTTTCAAGGTTTACATGGGTTAAGTTCTTAGAAACAAAGGATCAAGCACCAGCATATATTATTACTTTTCTTAAGATGATCCAGGTGCGTTTTAATGCTATTGTTCGCCGCATTTAAACTGATAATAGAACTGAGTTCGTTAATCAGACTCTACGAGACCATTATGAAGAGGTCGATATTTCACATGAAACTTCAGTTGCTCGCACTCCACAACAAAATGGTGTCGTGGAAAGACGTAACCGTACACTTATGGAAGCTGCTAGAACCATGTTGATTTATGTGAATGCTCCTTTATTCTTATGGGCTGAAGCAGTGGCAACCGCATGTTATACCCAAAACCGCTCCATCATTCGTAAGCGCCATGGAAAAACTCCATATGAGCTTCTTCATGGACACAAACCCGATATTTCCTTTCTTCATGTGTTTGGTGCACTTTGCTATCCAAATACTAATAGTGAGAATTTAGGAAAACTTCAACCGAAGGCTAATATTGGAGTTTTCATTGGTTACTCACCCGCAAAGAAAGCTTACCAGATTTATAGTCATCGTCTTGGCAAGATAGTAGAAACATTGGATGCCGAATTTGATGAGCTGACAGCGATGGCTTCTGAGCAACGCAACTCTGAACCCGCACTTCATGAGATGGGAACCAGTACGATTAGTTCTGGATTAACTCCCAACAATCCTTCTTCTCCATCATTTACACCACCTACAAGGCCCGAGTGGGATGAGTTATTTAAACCTATGTTTGATGAATTCTTTTATCCACCTAGTGATGATTTTCCATCACCTACAGTAGTAGCTCTGATTCCCAAAGTTGTTGCTCAAGATAATGGAAATCAATCTGATGCATCTACAGTCACTATTGAACCGGATGCACCATCCCCTAACAATTCTCAAACTACACCCGAATCAACACCCCCACTCGTTCCTATGATGTTGAAGAGGATTACTATGATCACTATTTAGAAATTGCTCACCTACAAGAGCTTCCATTATTTGGTTCAAAAATACCCAAAAACCCTAACGATGCGTCTACCTCAGAGGAAGCTCCTGCAATCGTTCACTCCAGACCACCACGGATTGAAATCGCAACACCAAATGGACAAAGGATCACCCAATCCACAATATTATTGGTGACGTCGATCGATCAGTCTCAACACGCCATTAACTACAAGGACATGCATTATACTGCTACTTTGATGCATTTCTCTCCGACATTGAACCTAAAACTTGGCAACAAGCCATGACACAATCATCTTGGATTGAAGCCATGCAATAAGAACTTAATGAATTTCAGCGACTTGAAGTATGGGAATTAGTTCCTCTACCCGACAAAGTCGAAAGTTCTTACTTTTTTGTGGGTTTTTAAGGTTAAGCTTGATGAATTAGGTGGAGTGTTAAAGAACAAGGCGAGATTGGTTGCACGAGGTTACAAACAAGCATTTGGTATTGACTTTGAAGAATCCTTTGCTCCTGTTGCAAGATTGGAGGGGATTAGACTATTCCTTGCTTATGTTGCTCACATGAATATGATCGTCTACCAAATGGATATAAAGACGGAATTTCTCAACGGTGAATTAAGGGAAGAAGTCTATGTTAGTCAACCGAGTAGATTTATCAACCCGGAGTATCCTAATCATGTGTACAAGCTTAAGAAGGCTCTTTATGGGTTGAAACAAGCTCCACGCGCGTGGTACGATCTCCAATCGTCTTATCTCATCTCGGAAGGCTTCTCCAAAGGCAAAGTGGACCCTACATTGTTCATTCTTAAGGAGGACAACGACATGATACTGGTACAAATTTATGTTGATGATATAATTTTTGCTGCCACTACTCAAAGACTGTCTGACCATTTTGAGAAAATCATGTCCACACGCTTGAAGATGTCGATGATGGGAAAATTTTCATTTTTCTTAAGGTTGCAAATTTCTCAAAATCCCAGAGGCATCTTCATTAATCAATCCAAATATGCTCTTGATTCTTTGAAAAAGTATCACTTTGAAAACTGTGACCCCGTGGATACTCCAATGGTGGAGAGATCCAAGTTGGATGAGGATATGGATGGGATTGCTGTCGATCCTAAACTTTATCGTGGGATGATCGGTACCCTTCTCTATCTGACTGCTAGCAGGCCTGATTTGTAATTTGCTATATGCATGTGTGCCCGATATCAGGCTCGGCCTACCGAAAAGCACTTACATGTTGTGAAAAGGATCTTTCGGTATCTTAAAGGAACACTTCATCGTGGTATGTGGTATCTGAAGGATTCATCTATTGCACTAATATCATATGCAGATGCGGATTATGTTGGGTGTCAAGATACTAGACGTAGCACTTCTGGCAGTGTGCAACTTCTTGGAGATAGACTGATTAGTTGGGCATCCAAAAGGCAGAAAAGCGTTGCGATATCAAGTACAGAGGCTGAATACATTGCCATGTCCGGTTGTTGTTGTAAAACCCGCATGCTTTTACCATGAATAGTACCCATAAGATCGTACGTACTAGATTAAAACTTTCCTTTTATATCATGTTTACGTTCACGTATAAGAATTTTAAGTATTACGTATGTGTTAGAACACGATAAGTATTTATTACGTATGAACACATAATAATTATTCAGATAATAATTATAATCCCGAACATGCGATCATGAAATCATGAACGTAATTTAATCACGAGCTAATATTAATTACGTATATATATTTATTACGAACACGAATAAATATATTAGGTCACGATCAATAATTAATTAGAACACATAAAACACGAACAGGATAAAACACGAACACGCTATAATAATTAAACTCAGAAATGGTACGGGTTACCCCAAGTGGGGCCCCCAACCCGCGGCTACACAAAGACAACGGGCCAATTAAGGGGTAAAACATGTTTCACTTTTCACAAATCAAGAAAAATAGTTAAACCCTAAAATCTTTTTCCTTTCTCCTTGGTTCCTTTGGCCGCCGGATATACAACACAAAAAGGGGGTGTTCGGTTGATTTTTGATCTTGAATATTGTGCAAGCATTCGTGCGTGTTCATCCTTGATCGATCCACGTATTCGGTATAACCTTTTTAATCCATTTCTTTTATGTTTTGATTTAATAAGTCACATAAAATCATGATGTTTTTAAAAACTAATTAAAAACAATTATTAAAACATGTAAATGATCATGGGTAAATCAAACAAGGGTTTTTAGGGGTGCTTTGATGTTGGCCGACGCCTAAACCGAGACCAAGGGAGGTCTCGGCTTGGCTTATGAACCACCACCGAGACCTCATGGTCTCGGTATGGTGGTGTGGGTCCCACGGCAGCAGCAAACAAGGGGGAACCCCGACTTGGTTTGGGGTATAGTGTCGATTACGGGTCCCGTTCATGGTTTTTAGTCACGATCCGGTTCATTGATTATGTTAAGGTTTATGATTTTAATAGTTATATGTTAAAAATTAAATTAATAAAACATGACATAATTAATTTAATTAACATGACTTAGGTTATAAATTTAATTATTAGATCATGAATTAATCATTTTTAATCAGACTTTATAATTAATTAATTATTAAAAACCATGACTATAATTAATTAATCAACATGACTTAGGTTATATTATTAGTAATTAATAATACATGTTTTAACCTAAGTATTTTAACTTTATTTAATTAAAAACACGATATATTTAATTAAATACTTTTAACTTATAGTTTATTTAAATTACATGTAATAATTAATAAACTATACTTTATAACAACATGACTTAGAATAATAATCAGAAAACACTTAAGCTTATATAATTAGCTTATTTAACTAGCTTATATCTAATTGTGGAAACTTTCTATTTTTAGAAACTTATTTAATTAAGGCAGCTAATCTATTTATGGAAACTTTTTATTTTTAGAAACTTATTTAATTAAGACAGCTAATCTATTTATGGAAACTTCCTATTTTTAGAAACTTATCTATTTTAGACAGTAATTCTATTTTTGGAAACTTTCTATTTTTGGTAACTTTCTATTTTTGGAAACTTTCTATTTTAGGAAACCTGCTATTTTTAGAAAGTTACTTATTATTACACAACAAGTATAATAATACATGAAATACAAGTAATAATTAATCAGAATAGACAGAATGTAAGATAAATACAGTATAAAGCTTAAAATAGTAAAACATGACATGAACGTATGAAATAAGCTAAGACATGACATAAAATCTGTTACGTATTTAGTAATCAGATACTTATACACGTATGTATTTATGTAGCATTAGTGATACCGAATTAGGACTCTCTTCCATTCGTCTTCTTCGTTCACTGGACATAAGGTACGGATTCCCGTCCTTTCAGTATGGACATTCATTCCTTATTAGGATTTCCCGTATGTAGCCAACTGTTTTCCCGTAGTATAAGTTTATATGTTTGATTGCTTATGTTTAATTTAGAATACCTGAAGCCATATACATGCATGACCAGTTTCACCTAGTTATGGAGGTACCATAACCATAACACTATAGTCACTGGTATTATGACTTCCCCACGGCGGAGTGATTGCTCGTGGCGTCCCTTCAGCTTTTGGCCATATTATTATATTTATCATGTGGGGCGTATGGGTGCATCCTAGTTACATGTTTTCAGCAGATTACTCAGTGTGAATGTGGTGTGTACCTTGCATCCTTCACAAGGAGCTGATCCCTCCTACCCAAAACCAGTATATTAAATTAGACGCAACCCCTCTAATTTGCATGATGAGGTCACCCCTCCAATTATTCATGCACGGTGGATTTTCATGACCTATATTGGCTAATGGTAGAATGTGTTAAACAGTTTTTATAAGATAAACATAAGGCTTTTCAAATATAAAACCAGTGTTACTAAGACTTAACCGGGTTATTCGGGACTTAGTTCTTCCGCTGTTATATGCTTATATGCTTATATTATTCATGCTTTATTGTACATCCGTGCACTGAGCGTATTGCTCAGCCGTTTTCCTTTTCATGTTCCCAAAACGGCAGGTAATCAGGGACGCTCGTAGACTTTAAGCGTACGTGCATATGGACTTGAAGCTTTCTAGCCTTTCTTTACTTTATGCATTATCTATACTTTGATACTCTTTCCATGGACATTGTTTAGTCCTTTCATTTACAGTACCTATGTTTGTGTGTGATGAGCTTTACTTTTGGACTACCGATGTTTGATTCCGGTATTTCCTTTTTATGGTCATGTAATGTTTTAAACATTTATCATTTTATGCTTTGATGACACGCCATAATTACGCTTGACATTCCATTATCAAAATGGGGTGTTACAATTATGGTATCAGAGCCAAGTCTTCGACCTGTAGGCTCTCAAAATATGACCTGTGATTAGTTGGTAGTCACTATGGTCTTCCTAGAACTGACAGTCGTTTTCATGCATTCATCATTTTTATGCATACATATATATGTCATTGTCGCAGGTTTATGACTAAGTAATGGTTGGTACAGGACTGGTCCTATTTAGTCGCATATGTTTTATCGAAACTTTTAAATTTGGGACCGACCCATAGGCGTCCCCTCGCCATGTCTTTTATTTTGGGTGAACTGACCATAGGCGTTCACTCTCGAGCATACAAAAGTTTTCATAAAACTGCATCATGCATTCATATACAAATTTTCTTGCATAAAATTTTTCTCGTGATTTATTGGTATAATTTTTTTTCCATGTATATATATTTTATGTTTTGATCTGTTTAATCATATGTTTTATGTTATACTGTCAGATGGTTCTCACACGCAAGCAAGAACAACTCAATGCAGCAATCCAAGCTGCAATGCAAGCTTTGCTTCCTCAACTGAGGAATAACATCAGGGCTAAGGTTCAGGCAGCCAACAATAAGCAGCAAAACCAAGCACCTCCTCCTCCTCCTCCAGTAACATTGGCAATATGGCTGGAGAGATTCAACAAGCTCCGTTCTCGAGCTTTCGAGAAAACAGATAGCCCCAGTGAAGCTGAAAGCTGGTTGGCTCACATCGAGAAGATCTTCAATGCTATGGGCTGTGACCCCGTGTTCAAGGCGAGGTTGGCATGCTACCGGTTCTAAGGCGATGTGTTAAATTGGTGGTTAGCATTGAAACAGTCTGAGGGAGGTGACGATTGGGTGGCTGGTTTGACATGGGCTCAGTTCAGAGATAGGGTGATAGAGCAGTTCTTTCCCAAGGCTGAGCAAGACAAGCTCAAGAGGGAGTACCATGGGATCCGACATAGAGTTGGGGAGAATAGCAATGAGTTTATGCAGTGCTTTCTTCGCTTAGTTGGTTTCCTTGGTGCAGTAGAAGGTACTCCTGAAGAGCAGGCACACCACTTTAGGTGGGCTCTTCGCACATCGGTCGCAAACAATCTGGTGTGTGCTGCGTTCAACACTGTGGCACAAGTGGCCGATGTGGCACGTAAGCTGGAGATGCTGCATGAGAGAGATGAGTTCGGGGAAGCTGAGAAACCCGACAAGAGGTAAACATTCGTATTCAAGCAGTGACCAATCCGTATTTCTTCTATATATGTCAATTATTCATCTCTTAAATTGTATCTTCCAGGCAGAAAACTGGGGACCGGTGTCAGCCGGCTACTCAGCAGCAACCTCATCAGCCCAAGGGAAACGGTCAGACTCACGACCGTTCTTCTACGGATAGGCGTGGCGGTAATGATAATTACCGTAACAACGCTGGACACTCCAACGGCAGCAGGTCCTAATACTTACGCATTTTCTTATGATTTCATGTTATAACTCATAATTCTGACACTCTAGCAAATAATCTATCAGGAACCATGGAAATGGTAGGGACCAGAACCAGAGAGGTTCACAGCCTAGCCGTCCAGCTATCACTGGTATTCAATATACGATTATTCGCATTGTCCTTTGTACCTTATTATCCTGTCTCATGTAAAATGTTTTATCAGGTCCTCAGCCAGCCAGAGCACCTGCTGGAGGATATACTCATCCTCTTTGCTCTACTTGCCACC
Organism: Glebionis coronaria; assembly: GCA_025667525.1. Taxonomy (NCBI): domain Eukaryota; kingdom Viridiplantae; phylum Streptophyta; class Magnoliopsida; order Asterales; family Asteraceae; genus Glebionis; species Glebionis coronaria. The sequence continues at coordinate 67,297,125 of CM046876.1, forward strand.
GTAGGCACCCAGGGCCATGTCATCGTAACACTGACGCATGCTTCAAGTGTGGTCTTCCTGGCCATATCATGAAGGACTACTGTAAGGGCGAGATGGAGGGCACATCGGGACATGCTGATACCAAGCCGCCTCCTACCACTGGACGTATCTACACGACATCTCGAGACCAGACCAACAAGTCTACAGGTACCATCACTGGAATCTTGTATATGTATGGTCAGGCTGCGTGTGTGCTATTTGATATGAGTGCTACTCACTAGGTCATTTCTACTGCTTATGCCAAGAACATTAGGATGCTTCCCATGCCACTAGACAATAGACTTACTATTTCCACGCCATTGAGGGACTTTGTATTAATCACCCATGTATACAAGAGTCTTCCCCTAGAATTTGACGATAAGGTTCGTCCTGTTGACGCACTTCCGCTGGACATGAATGACTTTGACATGATTTTGGGCATGGATTGGCTATCCAAGCATCATGCTCCCATAGACTGCCATTCATATCGAGTCATCTTCGGTGATGTTAATGCACCAGAGTACATTCACAATGGGTTCGTACCCGGAAGGTCTATACAAATCATATCTACCCTGCAAGCGCGTGTACTACTGTCACATGGCTGCGAGGGTTATCTAGCTACGGTTCATGACATGGATGCTGAATCTCCATCAATTCAGGATCAACCAATAGTGTCGGAGTTCCAAGATGTATTTCCAGAAGAACTTCCGGGCATACCAACTACACGAGAAGTGGAATTCAATATCGAGCTTATCCTAGGAGCGGAACCGATCTCTAAAGCTCCTTATCGCATGGCTCCTATAGAGTTAAAGGAGTTGAAGGATCAACTGCAAGAACTTCTAGAACGAGGTTTTATTCGACCGAGCGCATTTCCATGGGGCGCACCGGCCTTATTTGTTAAGAAGAAAGACGGCAGTATGCGTCTTTGCATAGACTATCGCGAGCTCAACAAGATTACTATCAGAAATAGGTATCCACTGCCACACATAGACGATCTGTTTGACCAACTCCCAGGGGCCAAACACTTCTCCAAGATTGATCTTAGGTTAGGCTATCATCAGCTACGGGTTAAAGAGCAGGACATCACCAAGACTGCTTTTCGTACCCGCTATGGCCACTATGAATTTGTAGTCATGCCATTCGGCCTGACCAATGATCCAGCAGTGTTCATGGATTTGATGAATATAATCTTCCATGAATTTCTGGAAAAGTTCGTCATTGTCTTCATCAATGACATCCTGATTTTCTCAAAGTCCAAGGAGGAACACGAAGACCATCTTCGTACAGTACTACAGATTCTTCGCCAGAAGCAGCTGTATGCTAAATTCTCCAAGTATGAGTTCTGGTTAGACAAGGTGGCATTCTTAGGTCACATTGTATCAGCAGAAGGAATCACTATGGATCCAGCGAAGGTTATGGCTATTACTAAGTGGTCGAGGCCGATATCAGCGACGAAAGTCCGCAGTTTCTTAGGCTTAGCTGGCTATTACCGTAGGTTCGTGGAGAACTTTTTCCGCTTAGCACTACCATTGACCAAACTTATGCGGAAAGGGGAGAAATTCGTCTGGACTGAAGAACGAGAGAAGAGCTTTGAAGACCTGAAGCAGAAGCTAGTATTTGCACCTATTCTTACTCTCCCATCTGGTACGGGTGGATTTCAAATCTACAGTGATGCATCGGGGAAGGGACTTGGCTGCGTTCTCATGCAACATGGGAAAGTGATCGCGTACGCTTCACGGCAGCTTAAGCCTTATGAAGAAAATTACCCTACACATGACTTGGAACTTGCTGCAGTCGTGTTTACATTGAAGATATGGAGGCACTACTTATATAGAGAATCATGTGACATTTTCACGGACCACAAGAGCTTGAAGTATATCTTCACTCAACGTGAATTGAACATGAGGCAGAGGAGATGGTTAGAGCTGTTGAAGGATTATGACATTAATCTACAATATCATCCCGGAAAAGTGAATGTAGTAGCAGATGCACTTAGCAGGAAGTCCGGAATGATCAACGGCATTAAATTTGAGGAGGAAATCATAAGAGACTTGGAGCCACTAGGCATCAAGATCATGGTACATGGACAACACGATTACTGGGCTAATCTTAGAGTAGAACCCGAGTTACTCTATAAGATCAAGGAAGCTCAGAAAGATGATGGAGAAATCTGAGCGATAGTTTAGAACTTGGAGAAACAGACGGAATTCAGAGTAGATGTAGATGGTATCGTATGGCAGGGCACGAAACTTTGTGTTCCTAATGATCATGAACTCTGGGAATCCTTGTTAGCTGAAGCTCATAACTCCCCATTCTCTATACATCATGGTTCGACTAAGATGTACCATGACATCAAGCAGTACTTTTGGTGGAGTGGTATGAAACAGGATGTGGCCACTTACGTCTCCAAATGTCTTACCTACCAGCAGGTTAAGATCGAGCATCAGCGATCTGGCGGTCTCCTTCAACCGTTAGATATCCCAGAGTGGAAGTGGGACAAAATCACCATGGATTTCGTTACTGGTCCTCCGCCTACCAAGAGGAAGGACGATGCAATTTGGGTTATCGTAGATCGACTTACCAAATCAGCTCATTTCTTACCTATCTGCAAGGAAGATTCGGTAAGTAAACTCGCTGATACATATAGAAGAGAGATCATGAGACTCTACGGTGTTCCATCCAGCATCGTCTCAGACAAAGATCCTCGTTTCACTTCGCGATTTTGGAAGAGTCTGCAGAAAGCTTGGGGTACACAACTTAAGCTTAGCACGGCTTTTCATCCTCAAACAGACGGGCAGTCGGAGCGAACGATTCAGACATTGGAAGACATGTTGAGGTCATGTGCGTTGGAATGGACGGGTGATTGGGACGATTATATCTGTTTGGTAGAGTTTGCATACAACAACAGTTGGCACACAAGTATCAAATGTTCTCCTTTCGAGATGTTGTATGGCAGAAAGTGTCGCGCCCCAATCAGCTGGGATCAGGTTGGCGAGTGAACACTTGAAGGACAAGAGATCATAGAGATGACTAATGAGAGGGTCGCAGTAGCTAAGTAGAAACTTCAGGAAGCACGGTCACGTCAGAAGTGTTACGCCGATAAGCATCATAGGGACATACATTTTAAGGTAGGAGATCACGTCTTTCTTAAGGTTTCGCCGGCACGTGGTGTTAGACGCTTCGGGATTAAAGGGAAGCTCAGTCCTCGTTTCATCGGACCGTTTGATATCATTGAACGAGTCGGTGAAGTATCTTAACGGTTAGCGTTACCTCCACAGCTTTCGCATGTACACAATGTGTTTCATGTGTGCTTACTCAGAGGGTGTACCAGTATCATCCCCTTCACATGGTTTAATATCCACTGGAACAGATACGTGAAGATCTCACTTTCATAGATTAACCCGAACGAGTTCTTGACAGACAAGAACGAGTCATGAGAAGGAAGACGATTCCATTCGTGAAAATCCTTTGGAGGGATCATACCGAGCGGGAAGCCACTTGGGAAACAGAGGAGTCTATCCGGGCTTCTTACCCTCATTTCATATTTTGAATTCGGGTATGTTCTTCTTTTCTAGTTTACTTTATCTATAATTCGGGGACGAATTATTCTTTTTAGGGGGGAAGAGTTGTAAAACCCGCATGCTTTTACCATGAATAGTACCCTTAAGATCGTACGTACTAGATTAAAACATTCCTTCTATAACATGTTTACGTTCACGTATAAGAATTTTAAGTATTACGTACGTGTTAGAACACGATAAATATTTATTACGTATGAACACATAATAATTATTCAGATAATAATTATAATCCCGAACATGCGATCATGAAATCATGAACGTAATTTAATCACGAGCTAATATTAGTTACGTATATATATTTATTACGAACACGAATAAATATATTAGGTCATGATCATAATTAATTAGAAGACATAAAACACGAACACGATAAAACACGAACACACTAAAATAATTAAACTCGGAAAAGGTACGGGTTACCCCAAGTGGGGCCCCCTACCAACGGTACACCAAGACAATGGGCCAAGCCCTTTTAAATTTTACTAACAAGGGGTTAAGGGGTAAAACATGTTTCACTTTTCACAAATCAAGAAAAATAGTTAAACCCTAAAATCTTATTCCTTTCTCCCTGGTTCCTTTGGCCAACGGATATACAACACAAAAAGGGGGTGTTCGGTTGATTTTTGATCTTGAATATTGTGCAAGCATTCGTGTGTGTTCATCCTTGATCGATCCACGTATTCAATATAACCTTTTTAATCCTTTTCTTTTATGTTTTGATTTAATAAGTCACATAAAATCATGATGTTTTTAAAAACTAATTAAAAACAATTATTAAAACATGTAAATGATCATGGGTAAATCAAACAAGGGTTTTTAGGGGTGTTTTGATGTTAGCTGACGCCTAAACCAAGACCAAGGGAGGTCTCGGCTTGGCTTATGAACCACCACCGAGACCTCATGGTCTCGGTATGGTGGTGTGGGTCCCACGACAGCAGCAAACAAGGGGGAACCCCGACTTGGTTCGGGGTATGGTGTTGATTACGGGTCCGGTTCATGGTTTCTAGTCACGATCCGGTTCATTGATTATGTTATGGTTTATGATTTTAATAGTTATATGTTAAAAATTAAATTAATAAAACATGACATAATTAATTTAATTAACATGACTTAGGTTATAAATTTAATTATTAGATCATGGATTTTAACCTAAGTATTTATTTTTAATCAGGCTTTATAATTAATTAATTATTAAAAACCATGACTATAATTAATTAATCAACATGACTTAGGTTATATTATTAGTAATTAATAATACATGTTTTAACCTATGTATTTTAACTTTATTTAATTTAAAACATGATATATTTAATTAAATACTTTTAACCTATAGTTTATTTAAATTACATGTAATAATTAATAAACTATACTTTATAACAACATGACTTAGAATAATAATCATAAAACACTTAAGCTTATATAATTAGCTTATTTAACCAGCTTATATCTAATTATGGAAACTTTCTATTTTAGAAACTTATTTAATTAAGGCAGCTAATCTATTTATATAAACTTTCTATTTTTAGAAACTTATTTAATTAAGGCAGCTAATCTATTTTTGGAAACTATCTATTTTAGAAACTTATATATTTTAAGCAGTATTTCTATTTTTGGAAACTTTCTATTTTTGGAAACTTTCTATCTTTGGTAACTTTCTAGATTTGGAAACTTTCTATTTTAGGAAACCAGCTATTTTTAGAAAGTTACTTATTATTACACAACAAGTATAATAATATATGAATTACAAGTAATACTTAATCAGAATAGACAGAATGTAAGATAAATACAGTATAAAGCTTAAAACAGTAAAACATGACATGAACGTATTAAATAAGCTAAGACATGACATAAAATCCGTTATGTATTTAGTAATCAGATACTTATACACGTATGTATTTATGTAGCATTAGTGATACCGAAGTAGGACTCTCTTCCGTTCGTCTTCTTCGTTCACTAGACATAAGGTACGGATTCCCGTCCTTTCAGTATGGACATTCTTTCCTTATTAGGATTTCCCGTATGCAGCCGACTGTTTTCCCGTAGTATAAGTTTATATGTTTGATTGCTTATGTTTAATTTAGAATACATGCATGACCAGTTTCACCTAGTTATGGAGGTACCATAACCATAACACTAGAGGCACTGGTCTTATGACTTCCCCACGGCAGAGTGATTGCTCGTGGCGTCCCTTCAGCTTTTGGCCATATTATTATATTTATCATGTGGGGCGTATGGGTGCATCCTAGTTACATGTTTTCAGCAGATTACTCAGTGTGAATGTGGTGTGTGCCTTGCATCCTTCACAAGGAGCTGATCCCTCCTACCCAAAACCAGTATATTAAATTAGAGGCAGCCCCTCTAATTTGCATGATGAGGTCACCCCTCCAATTATTCATGCACGGTGGATTTTCATGACCTATATTGGCTAACGGTAGAATATGTTAAACAATTTTTATAAGATAAACATAAGGCTTTTCAAACTATAAAACCAGTTTTACTAAGACTTAACTGGGTTATTCGGGACTTAGTTCTTCCGCTGTTATATGCTTATATGCTTATATTATTCATGCTTTATTGTACATCTGTGCACGGAGCGTATTGCTTAGCCGTTTTCCTTTTCATGTTCCCAAAACGGCAGGTACTCAGGGACGTTCGTAGACTTTAAGCGTACGTGCATATGGACTCGAAGCTTTCTAGCCTTTCTTTACTTTATGCATTATCTAAACTTTGATACTCTTTCCATGGACATTGTTTAGTCCTTTCATTTACAGTACTTATGTTTGTGTGTGATGAGCTTTACTTTTGGACTACCGATGTTTGATTCCGGTATTTCCTTTTTATGGTCATGTAATGTTTTAAACATTTATCCTTGTATGCTTTGATGACACGCCATAATTACGCGTGACATTCCATTATCAAAATGGGGTGTTACAGTTGTGCTCAACTTCTATGGATGAGATCACAATTAACTGACTACGGTCTTGGCTTCAACAAAATTCCAATATATACTGTGACAACAAAAGCGCCATTTCCCTTTGATGCAACTACGTTCAACACTCCCGGGCGAAGCATATTGACATACCTACCACTTTATCAAAGATCAAGTGGAAAATGGAGTGATTGAGCTGTATTATGTCAACACCGAGTATTGGCTGGCGGATATATTCACAAAGGCTTTAGATTGAGGACGTATCGAGTTTTTGATCGAAAATTTGGGCATGAAATCATTCTCACCGACGACTCTTAAGGAGTTGGCAGAAGAATCTGCAGAATAGTGGTGGTAAACTATTTTTAGAGTATCCTTTTTTTATCACGATCTTGTATATTATCGTATATATATAAATCACCAAAAGAAAAATACGAAAATATAAAACCTACAAAAACCATAAAAAATATAAAATCAAGAAAATCCCAAAATATTTTTCATTTTAAATCGGGCATGTCTTTTTGAACGGTAATATTTACGGCCTTAGAAATTTCGATTAAAATTGACACGGCGCCATAAATAGAGTCCGTATGAAAGTTGTACATATTTTAAAACATGCCCATATGGTTTGTAGTTATTTCTGACTGCAACCCTCTTGTCGCATTAAAGTCACGTATTTCTTTTGAAAACGTTGGCTCACAACGGGAATTAATTTTCTCGGGTAAGGTTTACTTTAAAACCTTGCAAGGGATCAAGTTTACTTAATAACTTGGTCTAACACGAATTAGTGTACGTCTCAGTGCATTGCTTTGTTAAAATAAGAGAAATCTTATTGCCACCACGAATCGTTTTTATATCAACATAAACGGAAAAAGTCTTTCATTGGTACTAGACTCCTTAATACATCGACTACAACCCTTTAAATAGAAAACGGGTCTGTGTATAAGGGGGATAAATATCAAATCATCATTGTCATCGAAATATCGTCTTCAAATTTTTTTTCAACAAAATCAAACTGCTAAATGTTGTTCGTCATGAGTTTATCAAATTAGTGATTTTGGATCGTCTCTCGTACATTTGATTGGATTTTAGAGATTCTTGGTTTTTAGGCAGACTCGATTAAGTGGGTTGATTGGTTGTGTGTGAAAAAATAGTTAATAGACTATTTAAGTGATAACGAATCTTAAGTTTTTCTTAATAGATGTTTAACTAAAAAGGGCTTTAACTAAATGAAGCATATAAAGAAAAAGGAGGACCAAAAGTGTAAAAATGGAAAAACTTGACCTAGGTCAAAATGTTTATACCCGCCCCCATTTTCGTTTTTCTTTGTTTCGTTCACAACATACACACAAACACCATTTTAATCTTGCCGCCATAGAAACTTGATTCCATTGCATCTCAAATTACTTGATCTCTCTCTTTCATTCATTTAAGGTACTTGGTTTCTTGAAATGTCTAATCCTTCCTTTTATTGACACTGATAGGTGTAAACACCCATCCTTTTTACCACTTAACTACAATAATAACCGAGCCAAAACGTGTATTTTATGTCGTAAATGTCGGAATTATGCGTGGTTTGTGTTTTTGTTGTGATTTAGGACGAAAATGTGAAAAGAGGAGAAAACACGGGCATTCACGGGCTTTTATCGAAGAAAAAGACAAAAGACGAAGTCAAGAAATCAAGAGTGCAAAAAGAACGGAAGTCCAAGACCAATTCTGAAGATTTATCGAAGAAAAAGTCAAAAGACGGAAGTTTACTAAAAGCCGAAGAACTCAAGTCTAATTTATTGAAGAATTACAAGACGAGTTTAAAGAAATCCCGTGACAAATTCATTAAAGTCAAAATATTAAGAAGATTAAGGACTTAATGATGCAATTAAAGAAAGAAGAAAGAGGGGAGGAAGCTTCCTAAGCACCTCCCTAATCCTCCTATAAATAGGATTCATTTTCATTCCATTTGTTTTTGTTGGCTAGAGTGACACTAGTTCTTCCACCATTTTAATTACCTTGCACTTTAATTACATGTCATTTAAATACATTGTCTTGCACCTTAAATACCTTTAATTCCAAGTAAGTGTTCTTAATTTTGTTGCTTTAATCTTTATTTACTTTTGATCAAGTTTCTTTTATCATTCTCTTTCTACCTTTCTCTTGTTTTTGGATTGTTTTTAAATTCGGATTAAGCAAGGTTTGCTTAATCCCTTTGCTTATTTGATTAAAAGTTTTGTCTTTTCTTTTCCCTTTAAGTTTTCATACGAAATAAGCCACAAGTTTGACAATCTTATGTGCTTATTTGGTATTTAGCTTAAATGATTTCAAGTTTTTCTTAAAAAGTTTCACCTTTTAAATTCCATTTCATTAAGTTTCGTCCTTTAAATTTTGAAAGGTTTTAACTTTTTAGCCTATTGTCGTGTTTCATTTCCATTTCATTTAAGTAATTGAATTTAGCTTATTAGTTCTAGCTTATTTGGACTTGTGCTTATTGCGAATTTGTTACTCCATCGGAAAGAAAGGATTCTCCACATTGCGATAGCCTCACCCACATTCCGATGGTGACAGTATCGGACAAGGGTCTTGCATTCCGATCCGGGATTGTGATCTAGAGTAACAACACCCTCATTTCGATCTGGGATTGCGATCGCACATTGCGATCGCATATTCCGACGGCTCTTGAGGTTTTCTAAGTCGAAGTGCTGCCCGATTTTCCTTAGCAACTTTCCGATCTAGGAATTGCGATCTGACACATTGCGATCTGGATTCCGATAGGTTACATTCCGATAGGTAGCACTTTTCATTATTCCGATAGACCTAGTTTTATACATTCCGATGGACACATTGCGATCTGGATTCCGATGGGCATGGTGACAGCTTTTCGATCTGACATTCCGATGGTCTTGGGTTTAGAATTATACTTTGCTTTGTTTGATTTTTAAGTTACATATTTAATACTTTGTCAACTTTAATTTTTTTGTCACGCTTTAATTTTAAGTCATTTAATTAATTAACTTTTCAAAGTTTTAATATTGCACCCTTTACTTTTAATTAGGCTTAGATTTAATTAACCGCCATTTACGTTAACGTTTTGCACATTTAATATACTACAACGACAAAATCATTGTTTCACCAAAGACGACTGAGTCGCATAGTTAACCAATAATCAATTCGATTAGACCACTATAACGAACTTATATTTTTATACGGGCCAAAAGCCAGTTATCAAATGGCGCCGCTGCCGGCTCTTTTCGTAAAGATTAACGGTTTTCTGTGAGAGACGCGTTGCTTTTTGGGATCCGTTCATTTGTGAGCGTTATTTTCTTGCTTAAAAACTGTCAAAAATCAATAAAAATTAAAAACTTTCAAAAATCCAAAAAGATTTTATTTTTATCTTTATAGTGTATATATATTCTCTTTGTGTTTGGTATTGTTTTCTTTTGTCTTTGTAGGTGTATGCGTACTAGATCTTCTACTTATCAAGAGCCCGAGACTCCTGAAGATTTAGCTATGGCAGGTGTTAACAACAATAATCCACCGCACCTTAATAACAACAACAATGTTCTTCCACAGCCCGATCTTCGGACAATGGAGGAGCTTTGTCAACCCACCATGTTTGGACGAGGAGGACCGATTACGCCGATGCAAATCACGGCTCCGGAGTTTTCATTGAAGCATCACATGATCCAGCAAGTGTAAACTAACCCATTTCGAGGAATGCCTGATGATGATGCCAACAAACACCTCGACAAATTCATTACAATCACTCAAAGCATGAAGTTGCCTGGTGCCACAATGGATGTTCTTCGCCTACAACTCTTCCCACATACTTTATCACACCACGCCGAGAAATGGTTTGATCGTCTCCCGAAGAATTCAATTCATACTTGGGATGACATGACTCAACGCTTTTTGTCGCGCTACTTTCCACCATCCATGGTCACGAGCCTTCGCAATCAAATCAGCGGTTTCATGTAAGAACCCGATGAATCTCTCTTTGATGCTTGGGAAAGATATAATGTTTTGATCGATCGTTGCCCAAACCACAACATGCTCCCTGTGACCTTAATTGATACTTTCTACAACGGTTTGACTTTTCGTGATCGTGATACGATTAATGCAGCCGCCGGTGGCACATTTATGAAAAGGAGACCCGAGGAGTGTAGAGAGCTTATTGAGAACATGACTACTCATCACAAAAATTGGGATTCCTCCGCTTCTTCAAGGAAAAACCCGAGAGTCAATGTTTCTTCTACTTCAGCAAACCCCAATATGACCGAATTCACCCGCATGATGGCGGAAATGAACAAAAATATCTTGCTCTCGCTACAAACCATCAACAAGTTAAAGCGGTAGACAATCCTTGTGAAACATGTGGTGGTCCACACTCATACACTAATTGTCCTTCTACTCAAGGAAATCCGGAAAACGTGTATGCAGCTTATGGTAATTATTCACAGGAAAATTACCAAGCCCGACCTCAAGGGGATCGAAACTTGCTAAGTTACCCGGTTTTTCTCCTCAAAACCAAAACCCCAACAACAACTACACTAGAAGCAACCAAATCTCACCTCGAGCTTCTAATCCTTATCACCCACCCACTCAACAAACCCCACCCATCAATCAAGATGTTGAATCCTTAATGAGAACCCAAGGTGAGCAAATTAAGAATCTGCAGAGCCAAATTATCAATTTGAAAGGGGATATCACCAAGCAAGGGAATGACATTAGATTCGAGCTTCGAGATAATATTCAATCCTCCTTCAGCAATCAAACGAATGATTTGAAGAATATGCTGGCTAGTTTATTGCCCACCACTCAACCCTCTACTTCGAGTTCTCTACCTTCAAACACCGTCACCAATCCGCGAGCGAATGTGAGTGCTATTACTACCCGTAGTGGAGTTACTTTAGTAGGACCACCTATCCCGCCCCCATCATCTACACCCCCTCCACCACCATTTATCCCTACTACTCCCACACCTAGTATTAGTACACCATTACCGTCTCCGCCTCGTCATGACGAAGTACCAAAGAAGAACCCTTCAACATCTCAACCTTCACCAACTCAACCTTCACCTTCTACACCACCACCACCCAACCCTAGCATTCCTTACCCTTCTCGACTCAACAAGGCTCGAATTTTGACAAAGAATTACCTTCAAGTCGCTAACTTTTTGGAAAAGATTGCCGGCATGAAAATCACTTTTACCCTTGTTGAAGCTCTTGCTCAAATGCCACAATTTGTCAAGATGTTTAAGGAATTGCTTAATAAGAAGGAGAAGATGGCCGAGTTTGTTAATACTCGATTAAATGAAAATTGTTCTGCCGTCCTTCTTAAAGAACTTTCGGAGAAACTAGGAGATCCCGGTTGTTTTGTGCTTCCTTGTACTTTTAACCAAACTGACAAATTTACTGCCTTAGCCGATCTCGGGGCAAGTATTAATTTGATGCCTTTAAGTGTTTGGAAAAAGTTATCATTGCCCGACCTTGCACCCGCCAAAATGACTCTGGAGCTAGCCAATCGCACTACCACTTACCCCGTTGGTATTGCCGAAGATGTGTTAATAAAGGTTGGCACATTCACTTTCCCGGTCGACTTCGTCGTTGTTGATTATGAAATGGACCCTCGTATTCCGTTAATACTTGGGCTCCCATTTTTTAGAACCGGTAGAGCTTTAATTGATGTGGATAAATGTGAGCTCATCTTAAGAGTCGGGGATGATGCACAAGTGTTTGAAATGGGGAAGCTTACAAGAAAATCCTATGGAAGAGAGTCAGCGAATATGATTAATGTGCTTGATGATTTTGTCGTCTACAACAATCCTCTATTCGAGTCTTGCAATGATAATCCATTGTTTCAAGATGATGTGGATGATTCTCTATCCAATTTGGAACCTTCACCCATATATGATTCTCCACCATCTTTGATGCTTATGATGATGATTCTAGCTTCGATGGAGATGATTATGATGACTTTACTTCCGAGTATCCCGACATGACCACTTATGATGATTTTGATGAGGCCGGTACTCTTTCCAGTGATTCTTCACATGATGAAGATCCTCCGCCAACCATGCTTAATCCTACTTTGGATGATTACTCATTTGAGGAAGACTTCTCTACTTTTCTCAATACATACTTCCCTCATGAGAGTGATGCTCCTCCTTTAGACCTTGATGATTATGGTCTTAATCCTACTTTGGATTTGAAGAAAATTCTTTCAAAGGAGAAGCAAGCGGCCGACACCAACATCCGCAGCACGTATGATTTAACACCTCTTTGTCCACCTTCTGAGGACGAGGTTGTGCATTTTCTTCACGGATCATCTTCAAATTTTGCTGAGCCTGAGTGCTATTTTCCCCTAAAGGAAAAGGTGTTCGACCCCGGTATCGATATTCTTCAGCCATCTCAGTATCCGTCTGATGAAATAAAAGGAAAGATCTTTGGAACTTATGGAGATATGCTTGCACCTCACCACCCTTGCTTCCACCGTGCTCCATCTTTGCTTAAGGGAACCTTGCCTACATTTCTTTGGCTTGCCTTGTTCGCCTTAAGCTTGTGCTATTTGATGGACGAAAACTATGTCTTTGATCCCGGTGGATATGTTTCATGCTTCTTCCTATGATAATCAAGGTCGAGTCAGGCTCACGAATCGGTTAACAAAAATCAAGCGCTTCTTGGGAGGCAACCCATGTATCTATCTTTTAGCTATTTATATCCTAAGTGTAGGGGAGACCCGTTGGTGTTTGCTATTTCCTCTCTTCTCATATTCAGGGATTCGAGCGCTCAATGATCAACTCTTGATGATTTTTCACGATCCGTGATTCCGTGTTCCCATTTTCCCGGTTCTATCCTAAACTCTTTTTGATTCACTATTTTATATTTTCTCAATATTAAAATAGGAATCTCGTTAGTTGTCTTTTCCTTAGCAAGATTTAAACAAAGTGCACAATGTCCTAAGTGTAGGGGAGTTTACTCCCACATGCTTAAACATTGAGGACAATGTTTATATCAAGTGTAGGGGGGACTTCTATCGAAGTTAAGTGGCCTTTTCCTTGTATTTGTCCTCATTTTAACCGGAAAATCAATTTTTCGACATTTTTCAAAATTTTTGATCTATTTTGGCCTATTAGTTTTTACCTTTGTATAGTTATTTTCTTTCCTTGCTAGAATAAATTTTAATAAAGTGGTTTTAATTTTCAAATGTTCTGAATCTTTTGACTCAACCCGAGTTTACTTATCTAGGTTTACTCTAGCTAGTATCCTTAACATGTTTAAGTCAAGTTTTGCTAGGCTAATATATAGGGAGCTTTAAGACGCGAAAGTCTTAACTCTCACGGGTTAAGAACAAGAACTTTTCGCAAGTTCCTATAATTGATCCTAGAGAGTTGTTTATCAAGGGAACTTTAAAATGCGATTTCTAAACTTGAAAAAGTCTAAGAGTTTGCAAGATCCTATAGATGACTCGAAAACCCAAAACTTTGATTTAATAGGCTAAGCATCCACGAGTCTCATTCCATGAGATTTTAAACTGTGGAGAACGAGTGATGATAGAGTCAATTATAAGTTTGGTATTCTTTCGTGAATTTATGTGAGTTAATTATAAGCCTATTCTCCCATCGCTTGCTAATAAATTTATCTACAATAAATAAGGTTGTACGATTTGAAAAGTTACTTAGCTTCTAGCCCAAGATCGTTTAAAAGTTGCTCGGTAATGATTAGAGTTCATAGCCAAGGCATAACTTATTGAAGTGGGATGCAAAGATTGGCGAGTCCAAAAAGGTCCTAACAAGGCATGAGGGCTAAATTTTGTTGCTAAAGATCCAAAAGTGATGTGAAGAATCATTTATCAAAGATCAATATGAAGGATCGAGACACACGACGAAAAGCAAGTACTCCCGTAAAGATCATGGAGAAGTCTATCCAAAAAGGCCCTAACAAGGTATGAGGATAAATAGATCCAAGTCCTAAAAGGAGGCGGATCGTTGTATATCAAAATCCCAAATAAAGATTGGTGAAAAATGAAGAAGTCGTGGTCCAAATATGAAGAATCTCTCAAAACTTCAAGTGAAGAAATTCCTATTATGAAGAGAAGACCATTATTTCATGAACGTCTCTCAAGGTTTGAAGTATAAAGTCGCTGCCAAATATCGGTCCAAGAAAGGTCTCAAATCGCGAAGCGAGTTATGCCAAGATATGAACTTTATGAGGTCCCGAGAAGCAGTTTTAAAAGATTTTGTCCTTTAGCTAACTATTGATTAAATCATACCACTTTATTTTCAGCCTTAATAACTATCGAAATAAGTCAAACAATGCATCCTCGTGATCATTCAAGACAACAATAAAATATTAGAGATACACCTAGGAATAAGGGAGTATAAGTGAATAATTGGCCCACATGAGTTCGTGTTAGTTTGCTAACTTATAATAACAATGATCTCGTTTTTAAGCTTGGTATGGAGAAAGTGAAAACTTGAGGATAATGATCATTCATGACATTTCCAAAACCCGAAGGTATGTTTTTTATTTCTTTACTTTGAATTTTTATAATTTTCTATCTCTTTAATAAAGGCCAATGTGGATTGATTATGATGAAAAGTGTAAACGTGCTTTGTAACTAATGCATTGCATGAGGACATTGCAATGGTCAAGTGTAGGGGATTTGATAGGTGTGTAAACACCCATCCTTTTTACCACTTAACTACAATAATAACCGAGCCAAAACGTGTATTTTATGTCGTAAATGTCGGAATTATGCGTGGTTTGTGTTTTTGTTGTGATTTAGGACGAAAATGTGAAAAGGGGAGAAAACACGGGCATTCACGGGCTTTTATCAAAGATAAAGACAAAAGACGAAGTCAAGAAATCAAGAGTGCAAAAAGAACGGAAGTCCAAGACCAATTCTGAAGATTTATCGAAGAAAAAGTCAAAAGACGGAAGTTTACTAAAAGCCGAAGAACTCAAGTCTAATTTATTGAAGAATTACAAGACGAGTTTAAAGAAATCCCGAGACAAAGTCATTAAAGTCAAAGAATTAAGAAGATTAAGGACTTAATGATGCAATTAAAGAAAGAAGAAAGAGGGGAGGAAGCATCCTAAGCACCTCCCGAATCCTCCTATAAATAGGATTCATTTTCGTTCTGTTTGTTTTTGTTGGCTAGAGTGACACTAGTTCTTCCACCATTTTAATTACCTTGCACTTTAATTACATGTCATTTAAATACATTGTCTTGCACCTTAAATACCTTTAATTCCAAGTAAGTTTTCATAAGTTTGTTGCTTTAATCTTTATTTACTTTTGATCAAGTTTCTTTTATCATTCTTTTCTACCTTTCTCTTGTTTTTGGATTGTTTTTAAATTCGGATTAAGCAAGGTTTGCTTAATCCCTTTGCTTATTTGATTAAAAGTTTTGTCTTTTCTTTTCCCTTTAATTTTTCATACGAAATAAGCCACAAGTTTGACAATCTTATGTGCTTATTTGGTATTAAGCTTAAATGATTTCAAGTTTTTCTTAAAAAGTTTCACCTTTTAAATTCCATATCATTAAGTTTCGTCCTTTAAATTTTGAAAGGTTTTAACTTTTTAGCCTATTGTCGTGTTTTATTTCCATTTCATTTAAGTAATTGAATTTAGCTTATTAGTTCTAGCTTATTTGGACTTGTGCTTATTGCGAATTTGTTACTCCACCGGAAAGAAAGGATTCTCCACATTGTGATAGCCTCACCCACATTCCGATGGTGACAGTATTGGACAAGGGTTTTGCATTCCGATCTGGGATTGCGATCTAGAGTAACAACACCCTCATTCCGATCGCATATTCCGACGGCTCTTGAGTTTTTCTAAGTCGAAGTGCTGCCCGATTTTCCTTAGCAACTTTCCGATCTGGGGATTGCGATCTGACACATTGCGATCTGGATTCCGATAGGTTACATTCCGATAGGTAGCACTTTTCATTATTCCGATAGACCTAGTTTTATACATTTCGATGGACACATTGCGATCTGGATTCCGATGGGCATGGTGACAGCTTTCCGATCTGACATTCCGATGGTCTTGGGTTTAGAATTATACTTTGCTTTGTTTGATTTTTAAGTTACATATTTAATACTTTGTCAACTTTAATTTTTTTGTCACGCTTTAATTTTAAGTCATTTAATTAATTAACTTTTCAAAGTTTTTAATATTGCACCCTTTACTTTTAATTAGGCTTAGATTTAATTAACCGCCATTTATGTTAACGTTTTGCACATTTAATATACTACAACGACAAAATCATTGTTTCACCAAAGACGACTGAGTCGCATATGTGACAAATCTAACATTTTCAGGTAGTGAAATATTTTCTCGTATAATATTTTGAAACTTATTTTTGTGTTGGTTGACGAACTCACAATTTACGGATTTAAATTTGGGCGTACGTGCATAATTTGGCGTCTTTTACGACTAAACCAGAAACCTTAGGATTACGTATTTACGTTTTTGAACTCCGTTTTTGATGAGACAATTTTTATTGGATTCGTTTTGTGACGGTGATTCATAATTTATAAAAACGTTTTTTTGTAAAACGACCCGAGGGCACGCAAATCAAGAAAACTAGAATCAAGAAATACTCGTAAACTAGTGAGATGGGACAAAACACTTTGTCCCACCCCACTAGCTTGTAAGGGACGGCTAACTTGACACCACAACCCTTAGGTGGCATCAAGTTTAGCTAACTTACACCAAGTGTAAGCTAGCTTACATTTTAAGCTTAAACTTTACCACTAACTAGTCAAAACTAGCTACTTGTTTCATTTACACCATTTCTTACATGCAATCCACTCCAAAAACTCTCTCAACTCTCTCCTTGTGTCGTCCCAAATAAGCCAACAAACCCCCCATTTGATCTTTTCTAGCCATAAACCACATGTTTACTAGTCCTATTAAGGTGTTCTCTTGAAGCCTTGATCATTTGGTGGCCATATTAACAACTTTGGAGGTGATTTGCTTGTGTCCTAGGGCTGATTTTCCAACCTATGTTCTTGATATTTGATGGTCTTGGAGATACTTGTTGTGTTCATCAAGTTCTTGTCTTCCTAAAACAAGAAATCCACTTGGATTGGTAAAGAAGATCATCCTCTCCATTTTTCTCTTGTTATTTTGTAAAGAACAAATGTATTTTCTTTCATTTTGTATATGTATATGATGTATATATGATGATAAAAATGTTGTGTGGGGATCAAGTGTTGATAAATATGCTTAAAAATGATGATAACCATAAGAAATGAAGCTAAAATCTTGACTAATTAGTTGGCTGTATAAAAACAGTAGATAACTAAAAGATGAACTGATAAAATTGCATGGTTTGATCCATTTACAGTACGTAGATGATGTTATACACATGTGAGAGTTGGCCATGCAATGGAATCAAAATAATGAGTGAGATATGATCAAAACAAGTTAGATGGTGTAATCTGAATAAGCAGTTTTGTAGGGACTGTTAAGGCAACTTAAACTCAAAATGGGCAGTAGCTATAACTAAGTTATATGTAGCACATATTATGAAGAACATGTCATCCAAAAATGAGCTTCTAAGTCATTATAGAACTCTAGATATGGTAAAAATGGTGAATATGAAGTTAAAAATCAAATTTTGGAAATAATGTTTATTATTATTATATAAGCACTCACATTATAATTTATAAAATGTAAAAATATAAACCCACTAACTTATAAAACTTATTTATATAAATGTATAAAAGGTTAATTAAATGGGTAAATTATATAAATGGTGGTAAAATAATATTTATACGTAATAAAAACTATAAAATTGATTTTTACGACTTTTTCGGCTATCGCCGTGAAATTAACGTTTTTCGCCAAATAAAACTTAGACGACCAAACCCGTCTAATGTAAAGTTTATAAAAGTCATATACTGATGTATAGATAACTAAGACAAGTAAAACCCGATAAAACCCGAACTATAAGAATTACGGACATTTACGAGCTAACTAAACACATTAGACTAATAATTGGACTTAATAAGATAAAAACTTGTAAAAAGAACTTATTGGGCTTAACCCATTTGGGCCCAACATGAAAAGTATATATACTGATAATATAGGTATAAAATGGGTAAAAACAAGTTAAAGAACTTATAAAAGACTTAATGGACTTAAAATAGGTAAAATCGGTAAAACTAGCAAACTAGTAAAACGTTATCAAGACGTAAACACTAAAATGAGTAAACAAGGATGTATAAACCCACTTGATCATCATCATATGTACAAAATCATCATATGTATATTATTATTTTTATAAAAGTCATTGGACCGAGTCTAAGACCGATTATTATTTATATAGGTTTCCGTGACCGAAGCACGCCCGTAGCCGATAATCCGCCTTTCATTAACAACGTGATTTCATAGCCTCGCACTCTTTTAAATGTTTTATAAAATGATTTGTAAACCCGCGAGGGAGATAACATGCTAGATTTTATAAAAATAGAACACAAGTAGTCCCGATTGTATGCTAAATGAGATGGACCCGAATGATGCTATGACCCTATATTCAAGACTAAAAGGATTATTAGTAGTTAGGTTATGTCACTTAAAGTCCCATTAGCATGAATTGTGAACTACCGGGATTTGGTAGACGCTTATGCATTTGATAGTACTATTTGGGGACGATCACCCCAGTTCGCGCCTTAACGGTTGATACCCGTCGTACCACATTGATTGGTAAGCGAATTTATGTATGAGAAGATTCCATAGCGTGATTTTTGTGACGACACGCTAACTTAGATGGGCAAATTGTTTGTCGGGTTCGCGGCCCGCTGTTTTCATAGTAAGGTAACAATTTCATGCGGCTAATAATAATCCTACCTAATCTAAATAAAAATGTATCCTATATATGATAACGACGCTATTACGATGAATATATTACCTATCATGGTAATATAGAGACTACGGTCTCATGGACGGTTTCAGATGTATGCTTGATTTATATATTGCCTGACTAGCAATATGAGGACTTACTTCCGATATTATACTTGTGTTCTGATTTTAAATGATTGTTTTATATAACGGTTTTCATTAAACTCTATGAATTCACTCGGCATTCGCTGATATGATTTTTGCATGTTTTTATCTCAGGTGCTTGAAGGTAATCCGGATGGAGATCGACTCTGATGGCCCACACTTATTATTAAAAATGTTCATTCGATCTGTGTTTTGTAAACTTAATGACCTGTATAATTTGGGACCTGTTGTACGCTTTTGAAACTTTTTATCGAATGAATGTTTGCTAAACCTTGTACAACCATTTTTATGTGTTGTCTATGATTGGAGTTATTGTGCTATCCCGTAACACTCTGAAAGACCCTTCCGCTGTACCGATACGAAAAATGAGAGTGTTACAGTTTGGTACCAGAGCTCTCGTTATAGAGAACAAAGGATTTTAAAAACCAAGGTTTTGAACAAAACTTTTCAAAATCTTTTGACAATGAACATTTGAGAAAATATTTGAAAAATCTTTTGAATATAACGGTGCCAGAGATCTCCGACGTTATCAACAAGCCCTATTGAGAAGATATATATTTTGATATATATAATTTAATTTATATATATGTATATATCGTGATTTCATTATGTAATTGTTTAACTAGTATGTTATCCTAATACGAGATATATATATAAATGCAGATTGTCATGGCTGACCCTAATATTCCTGTAGAAAACCATGCTATTCCCGAACCTAATATAGAAGATGATCCTTATTTAGACTTAGTAGATTATGATATAGATGATGAGAAGGAACCATTTGAGGATCCCGAGCCCGAGTTAGGACTAGGAGATCAGATTGCCCCTCAGGTTGACTTAGTAGAGAATGAGATTGAGAATGTGGATATTGAGAATGTGGATATTGAGAATGTGGATGTTGAGAATGTCGATATTGAGAACGATGATGAGATTGGGTTAGATAATTTAGATGACGAGATTGACGACGAGGATGTCGAGGAGGATGTAGGTATAGATGTTGAGGTTGATGACGATGAGGAAGCCGAGCTTATTTATCCGTATGATGTTCCAGAGGGCGAGCCTTTGCCCCCACCAGTTTGTTTGTCTGATTCTGAGGATGAGTTACCTAGGGATGAAATGTCTGAATCGTCTGAATCTAATTCTGAATCAGAGGAGGATGAGGATGACGATGCACCTGACGGTACTGATGGTATTGCTACTCGTAGACGTGAGATAGGAGAGTCGTCTAGTACTCGAGAGGCTACTCATATTGATGGTCTTGCACCATGGGCCTTGAGACGTGATCTAGATGCTTCCCGTTTTAAGAGTTGTGTGACAGAGGTTGGATTAGGTGTTGTTCAGACTCAGGTTGCTTATTTGGAGTCGAAGACAAAGGTTGGCGAGAAAGAGCGAGAATTGCTTAGTTTGGATTTGAGTGATGTAGAACGTGGTTTGAATGAGGCTTTTAGGAGGTTATCGGTGTTGGAAAGTGGTGAGTATGCTGCTATGAAGAGAAAGGTGAATACTATGGAGATTCAGTTGAGTGTGGCTCGTGCGATGCGTGAGAAAGCCGAAAAGGAGTTGAATATATCCGTGGGTTGGAACAGTAGATTTTATGCTGACATGGTTGAAAGAAGAGTAATCCGTAAGCGCCCAGCTGAAGATGTGTCTAGTGATCGTTCGGCGAAGATCCATAAGACGATGGATGATGGACCATCTAGCGGTTCTCAGTAGACCAGTCTGTATTTAGTAGTGACCTTTATATCTTTTGTGCTTGTAGCTTTGACTGAACCGACTTGTTAGTAGTAGATTTGGCACGAATTTTGAGTGTATATAGTGTTAGAACTTTGATATGGGATGTACTAAGACAATACTTTTGTTTCAGATCGAATGAAATATGTATCTTGTCTTGAATTCCATATTGTGCCTTATTTATATCTTGATTATGAATTCAATCCATATTATATGAATCCTTTGTTGGATGAATGCTTAATACTTTGAAATTGTGAAATTATAGAACTATGCCGCCCAAGAAGGCTGTGACTGAGGATGATGTACGTAGCATTATTACGGAGCAAGTTACCGCATCTATGACTGAATTTATGGCAAATGCTAGAAATGAAGCTGGCGGTAGTGGAGCTAGCGGTAGTGGAGCTGGCGGTAGTGGAGCTGGCGGTAGTGGAATTGGCGGTACTAATGTGAATGTGAATGCTAATGCTGGAGGAAATGTAGGAGGACTTGGAACGAATGCACCTGAAGTTGGTGGTTGTACTTATGTGACGTTCATGAAGTGTGAACCTCTACCTTTTAAATGGAACTGAAGGTGTTGTAGGATTAAGCCAGTGGATTGAGAAGATTGAATCGGTGTTTAGGATTTGTAAATGTAAGGAGGAAGATAAGGTGACTTTTGCTATGGCTACTCTTAAAGGTCGTGCGTTGACTTGGTGGAACGGGAGAATTGCTTTCATGGGTCTTGATGCTGCTAATGCTACTCCTTGGGCTGAAATTAAGAAGTGGATGACTTTGGAGTTTTGTCCTCGTAGTGTGATTATTAGGTTAGAACAAGAGTTGATTCATTTGAGAATGAAAGGTGTGGACATTGATAGTTACACGAACCGATTCCATGAGTTGGCCTTGCTATGTCCACGATTGGTTGAACCCGAAGAAATCCAAATTGAGCAATATGTGAAAGGGTTAACCAGGAATATCCGGGGGGACGTGACATCATCGAAACCACTGACCATTGATGATTCTGTTCGAATGGCTTACCAACTCATTGGACAGATAATTCAGGATAAAGAAGATGAAGCCCGTGTAGGTGAGAAAAGAAAGGGAGACGGTGATCATGTAGATAGAGGTGATAATAGGAAGAATTTCAATCGCCGTCAGAACAAGAGAAAGGGGAATGCAAATGCTCTTACCAACAACACACCGCGCAACGATGATAGATGTCCTAAGTGTGGCAACAAGAGGCATGCTGGCGACTGCTGGAAGTGCCGAAATTGCGGAAAGCTTGGACACAAGGTTGAAAGGTGTAAGAAGGGAACCATTTGCTTCAACTGTAATGAAGAAGGTCATAGGAAATCGGAATGCCCCAAGTTGAAAGCGATTGTACCTGGAAGAAACCCCCCAGGGTGGTATCTAACAACTTGGAATAATTGAGGTGAAGAAAGAGGATCCGAATGTCGTTACCGGTACGTTTTTACTCAACAATCATTATGCTGTTGCTTTATTCGATTCGGGTGCCGATAGGAGCTTTGTATCCACTAAATTTAGTGCCCTTATTAATATTGAACCTGTTGAGATAAGTACCAGTTACGAGGTGGAATTGGCTGATGGTAAATTAGTGAAAACTAATAAGCTATTAGAAGGATGCTCTCTAAATCTCTTGAACCATTCCTTTCCGATTGATTTGATGTTGATAGAATTAGGTAGTTTTGATATTATTATTGGTATGGATTGGTTGTCGTTGAATAATGCTACTATTTTATGTGGAGAGAAGAAAGTTAAGATTCCTCTTAGGAATAGGACGTTAGTAATTGATGGTAGTCGAGGTGAATCCCGTTTGAAAATCGTTTCATGTATTAAAGTCCAAAAGTACATCAGGAACGGTTGTGAGTTATTCTTAGCTCAAGTGACCGGGAATGAGTCTAGGGAGAAACGATTGGAAGATGTACCTATTATTTGTGAATTTCCTGAGGTATTTCCTAAAGATTTACCCGGACTTCCACCGATAAGGCAAGTAGAGTTTCGAATCGATTTAATTTCTGGTGCTGCACCGGTGGCACGTGCGCCTTACCGATTAGCCCCTTCTGAATTAAAGGAGTTATCTGAGCAACTTAAGGAGTTGTCTGATAAAGGTTTTATTCGACCGAGCTCGTCGCCTTGGGGAGCTCCAGTCTTGTTCGTTAAGAAGAAGGATGGATCTTTTCGTATGTGCATTGATTATAGGGAACTGAATAAGTTGACAATTAAAAATCGATATCCTTTACCTAGGATTGATGATTTGTTTGATCAACTGCAAGGATCTAGTGTGTATTCTAAGATAGATTTGCGGTCAGGATATCACCAACTTCGCGTCCGTGAAGAAGATATTCCTATAACTGCATTTAGAACTCGTTATGGACACTATGAATTTCAAGTGATGCCATTTGGGTTAACTAACGCACCTGCGATTTTCATGGATTTAATGAATCGAGTGTGCAAGCCCTACTTGGATAAATTTGTGATTGTATTTATTGATGATATTCTAATCTATTCTAAGAACGAAGATGAACATAGAGAACATTTGAGGATTGTTTTGAAGTTGTTGAAGGATGAAAAGTTGTATGCTAAGTTTTCGAAGTGTGATTTCTGGTTAGATTTTGTGCAATTTCTTGGTCATGTGATTAACAAAGATGGAATTCATGTTGATCCTGCAAAGGTTGAAGCTATTAAGAATTGGTCTGCACCGACAACGCCAACGGAAGTGCGACAGTTCTTAGGATTGGCTGGCTATTATAGGCGATTCATTAAAGAATTTTCTTTGATAGCTAAACCCTTGACTAAGCTTACTCAGAAGAATAAACCTTTCGTTTGGGGAAGTGATGAAGATGGAGCATTTCAGACATTGAAGCAAAAATTATGTAGTGCGCCAATCTTATCATTACCCGACGGGAGTGAAGATTTCGTAGTGTATTGTAATGCATCTCTTAGAGGTTATGGAGCTGTTTTGATGCAGAGAGAGAAAGTGATAGCTTATGCTTCTAGGCAATTGAGGAAGAATGAGGAGAATTATACTACTCATGATCTTGAGTTAGGAGCTGTGGTCTTTGCTCTTAGGTTGTGGAGACATTATCTGTATGGCACCAAGTGTACGGTATTCACCGATCACAAAAGCCTACAGTATATTCTCGACCAGAAGGAATTAAACATGAGGCAACGAAGATGGATAGAGTTGTTAAGTGATTATGATTGTGATATAAAATATCACCCAGGAAAAGCCAATGTTGTTGCCGATGCGTTAAGTAAGAAAGATAGAGAGCCTATCAGGGTGCGTTCTGTAGTCTTGACCGTGCACAATAATTTGCCTGAGCAAATTAGAAATGCGCAGATAGAAGCTTGTAAGAAGGAGAATTTTGTTAATGAAGGGTTCCGAGGAGAAGGAGATCCTTTAGAGGTTAGAGCTGATGGAGTGAAATGCTTAAGAGGTCGTATGTGGATACCTAAGTTTGGAGGCTTAAGAGACTTGATTATGTTAGAATCCCATAAATCTAAGTATTCCATTCATCCGGGATCTGATAAGATGTACCATAATTTGAAGAAGTTGTATTGGTGGCCGAATATGAAAGCTGACATAGCTATGTATGTTCTCCAATGCTTGACTTGTGCTAGAGTTAAAGCGGAACATCAAAAGCCATCAGGACTACTTCAACAACCAAAGATTCCTGAATGGAAGTGGGAGTGAATTACGATGGACTTTATCACCAAGCTTCCTAGAACATCATCTGGAAACAATTCGATTTGGGTTATTGTCGATAGACTGACCAAATCAGCACACTTCATTCCGGTTAAGGAGCAATTCTCACTGGAGAAGCTGACTCGAATATACCTTGATAATGTTGTATGCAAGCATGGAGTGCCTGTATCGATCATTTCAGATCGAGATCCTAGATTCGCATCGAATTTTTGGAAATCTCTCCAAAGGTCTTTGGGAACGAATCTCGAAATGAGCACTGCTTATCACCCCCAGACTGATGGGCAGAGTGAAAGGATGATACAAACACTGGAAGATATGTTGAGAGCTTGTGTGTTAGACTTTGGTAAGAATTGGGATAAACATTTGTCGTTAGCAGAGTTTTCGTATAACAATAGTTACCATTATAGTATTAAGGCTGCACCGTTTGAAGCTTTGTATGGTAGGAAGTGTAGATCTCCTGTATGTTGGAGTGAAGTTGGGGATACCCAGCTCACGGGACCGGAATTGATCCGGGAGACTACGGAGATGATAGTTCAGATTAAGAAGAGGTTGTTGACTGCCCGTAGTAGACAGAAAAGTTATGCGGATGTGCGGCGGAAGCCAATGGAGTTTGAAGTGGGTGACCGAGTAATGTTGAATGTATCGTCATGGAAAGGCGTTATAAGATTTGGAAAGCGAGGAAAATTGAATCCCCGTTATATTGGACCCTTTAAGATTTTATCTAGAGTAGGTCCGGTGGCTTACAAACTAGAGTTACCCCCAGAACTTCATGGTGTTCACAACACATTCCATGTATCTAATCTGAAGAAATGTCTAGCAGTGAGTGATGAGAAAATTCCGTTAGGTAAGGTTCGAATAGATGGGAAGTTGCATTTTATGGAAGAGCCCGTAGAAGTTATGGACCGTGAGGTAAAGCAACTGAAACAAAGTCGGATACCTATTGTCAAGATCCGATGGAATTCAAAGCATGGAGCGGAGTATACTTGGGAACGAGAGGATGAAATGTGGAAGAAATATCCGCACCTCTTCGATTTCAATAAGAAACGGACATCCAAATGAAATGGATCACGAGGACGTTGATCCCTTTTAGGAGGAAAAGCTGTGACGAATCTAACATTTTCAGGTAGTGAAATATTTTCTCGTATAATATTTTGAAACTTATTTTTGTGTTGGTTGACGAACTCACAATTTACGGATTTAAATTTGGGCTTACGTGCATAATTTGACGTCTTTTACGACTAAACCGGAAACCTTAGGATTACGTATTTACGTTTTTGAACTCCGTTTTTGATGAGACAATTTTTATTGGATTCGTTTTGTGACGGTGATTCATAATTTATAAAAATGTTTTTCGTAAAACGACCCGAGGGCACGTAAATCGAGAAAACTAGAATCGAGAAATACCCGTAAACTAGTGAGATGGGACAAAACACTTTGTCCCACCCCACTAGCTTGTAAGGGACGGCTAACTTGACACCACAACCCTTAGGTGGCATCAAGTTTAGCTAACTTACACCAAGTGTAAGCTAGCTTACACTTTAAGCTTAAACTTTACCACTAACTAGTCAAAACTAGCTACTTGTTTCATTTACACCATTTCTTACATGCAATCCACTCCAAAACTCTCTCAACTCTCTCCTTGTGCCGTCCCAAATAAGCCAACAAACCCCCCCATTTGATCTTTTCTAGCCATAAACCACATGTTTACTAGTCCTATTAAGGTGTTCTCTTGAAGCCTTGATCATTTGGTGGCCATATTAACAACTTTGGAGGTGATTTGCTTGTGTCCTAGGGCTGATTTTCCAACCTATGTTCTTGATATTTGATGGTCTTGGAGATACTTGTTGTGTTCATCAAGTTCTTGTCTTCCTAAAACAAGAAATCCACTTGGACTGGTAAAGAAGATCATCCTCTCCATTTTCTCTTGTTATTTTGTAAAGAACAAATGTATTTTATTTCATTTTGTATATGTATATGATGTATATATGATGATAAAAATGTTGTGTGGGGATCAAGTGTTGATAAATATGCTTAAAAATGATGATAACCATAAGAAATGAAGCAAAAATCTTGACTAATTAGTTGGCTGTATAAAAACAGTAGATAACTAAAAGATGAACTGATAAAATTGCATGGTTTGATCCATTTACAGTAAGTAGATGATGTTATACACATGTGAGAGTTGGCCATGCAATGGAATCAAAATAATGAGTGAGATATGATCAAAACAAGTTAGGTGGTGTAATCTGAATAAGCAGTTTTGTAGGGACTGTTAAGGCAACTTAAACTCAAAATGGGCAGTAGCTATAACTAAGTTATATGTAGCACATATTATGAAGAACATGTCATCCAAAAATGAGCTTCTAAGTCATTATAGAACTCTAGATATGGTAAAAATGGTGAATATGAAGTTAAAAATCAGATTTTGGAAATAATGTTTATTATTATTATATAAGCACTCACATTATAATTTATAAAATATAAAAATATAAACCCACTAACTTAAAAAACTTAATTATATAAATGTATAAAAGGTTAATTAAATGGGTAAATTATATAAATGGTGGTAAAATAATATTTATAAGTAATAAAAACTATAAACTTGATTTTTACGACTTTTTCGGCTATCGCCGTGAAATTAACGTTTTTCGCCAAATAAAACTTAGACGACCAAACCCGTCTAATGTAAAGTTTATAAAAGTCATATACTGATGTATAGATAACTAAGACAAGTAAAAACCGATAAAACCCGAACTATAAGAATTACGGATATTTACGAGCTAACTAAACACATTAGACTAATAATTGGACTTAATAAGATAAAAACTTGTAAAAAGAACTTATTGGGATTAACCCATTTGGGCCCAACATGAAAAGTATATATACTGATAATATAGGTATAAAATGGGTAAAAACAAGTTAAACAACTTATAAAAGACTTAATGGACTTAAAATAGGTAAAATCGGTAAAACTAGCAAACTAGTAAAACGTTATCAAGACGTAAACACTAAAATGAGTAAACAAGGATGTATAAACCCACTTGATCATCATCATATGTACAAAATCATCATATGTATATTATTATTTTGATAAAAGTCATTGGACCGAGTCTAAGACCGATTATTATTTATATAGGTTTCCATGACCGAAGCACGCCCGTAGCCGATAATCCGCCTTTCATTAACAACGTGAGTTCATAGCCTCACACTCTTTTAAATGTTTTCTAAAATGATTTGTAAACCCGCGAGGGAGATAACATGCTAGATTTTATAAAAATAGAACACAAGTAGTCCCGATTGTATGCTAAATGAGATGGACCCGAATGATGCTATGACCCTATATTCAAGACTAAAAGGATTATTAGTAGTTAGGTTATGTCACTTAAAGTCCCATTAGCATGAATTGTGAACTACCGGGATTTAGTAGACGCTTATGCATTTGATAGTACTATTTGGGGACGATCACCCCAGTTCGCGCCTTGACGGTTGATCCCCGTCGTACCACATTGATTGGTAAGCGAATGTATGTATGAGAAGATTCCATAGCGTGATTTTTGTGATGACACGCTAACTTAGATGGGCAAATTGTTTGTCGGGTTCGCGGCCCGCTGTTTTCATAGTAAGGTAACAATGTCATGCGGCTAATAATAATCCTACCTAATCTAAATAAAAATGTATCCTATATATGATAACGACGCTATTACGATGAATATATTACCTATCATGGTAATATAGAGACTACGGTCTCATGGACGGTTTCAGATGTATGCTTGATTTATATATTGCCTGACTAGCAATATGAGGACTTACTTCCGATATTATACTTGTGTTCTGATTTTAAATGATTGTTTTATATAACGGTTTTCATTAAACTCTAACAATTCACTCGGCATTCGCTGATATGATTTTTGCATGTTTTTATCTCAGTTGCTTGAAGGTAATCCGGATGGAGATCGACTCTGATGGCCCACACTTATTATTAAAAATGTTCATTCGATCTGTGTTTTGTAAACTTAATGACCTGTATTATTTGGGACCTGTTGTACGCTTTTGAAACTTTTTATCGAATGAATGTTTGCTAAACCTTGTACAACCATTTTTATGTGTTGTCTATGATTGGAGTTATTGTGCTATCCCGTAACACTCTGAAAGACCCTTTCGCTGTACCGATACGAAAAATGAGAGTGTTACAGCATAGTTAACCAGTAATCAATTCGATTAGACCACTATAACGAACTTATATTTTTATACGGGCCAAAAGCCAGTTATCAGTCACGATCCCCAATTATTTGAGTTTTAGAGTATAAGTGATTTGTTGTATGAATCTTATAATTGATTGGTGGGTTTTGCTAGGAATAGGTTTTAGAACCTAGGATTATGATTAGGTTGCCTTAAAATCAGTCGTAATTGCTTTAGGATCAAAACAGGCTCGCGATTGATGAACAAATAAGCAGTTTGCGAAGTAAAATTACAAAGTAGTTTTGCGAACTGAAATTACAAAGTAAAGTTTTGTGAAGTAAAAAAATTACGAATTAAAATTTTACGAAGTAATTTTACTAAGTAAAATTGTGAAGTAAACTTTCTTAGTAAACATTGCGAAGTACTTTTATAAGAGATTGCGAAGTAATGATTGTGAAGTACTTTCGTAGTGTGATTGCGAAGTGGCTTTATTGTGAACTGTTATTGTTGCGAAGTTGTGATATTGCGAAGTAGCTTTTATTGCGAAGTAGCTTTTATTTGCGAAGTAGCTTTGATTGCGAAGTAGCTTTTATTGCGAAGTATTGTTTATTGCGAAGTGTCATTGCGAAGTGACCTTGCGAAGTGGCATTGCGAAGTAACTTTCCGAAGTGTCATTGCGAAGTGACTTTTGAAGTGGCATTGTGAAGTGACTTTGCGAAGTGGCATTGTGAAGTGACTTTGCGAAGTGGAATTGCGAAGTGACTTTACGAAGTGGCATTGCAAAGTGACTATGCGACGTGGCATTGCGAAGTAACTTTGCGAAGTGGCATTGCGAAGTGATTTTTGTGAAGAGGCATTGCAAAGTGACTTTGTGAAGAAGGCATTGCGAAGTGAATTTGAGAAGTGGGATTGCGAAGTGAAATTTGCGAAGACATTTTGCGAAGTTTTTTTACAAAGTCCGTTGCGAAGTTCTTTTACAAAGTCCATTGCGAATTTATTTTCCAAAGTTCAATTGCGAAGTTCTTTTGCATAAATAAGCCAAGTCTAAAAATGATTGTTTACTCAATATTATGTGAGATTAGGTTATATTGTTTTTGAAATCAATTGCTTGTATCATGTATTCGTTTGCTATGTGATATGTTTGTCATGCTTGAATGATATCTATACATTGTGATATATAGACTTGTCTGTATCAACCTTGTGTGTTTTCTCTTAAGTAGAAACATGTCCCTCACTATGGATCAACAACGACAAGCCGATCTTAAACTAGTTCCAATAGATGAACGTCTTAAGTTCAATCTAAATAATCTCAGACTACAAGAAGACTTTGTTCCAACTCAGCATGTTTTCAAAGTAGCTATGGAGATCCTTGATCTTTCGCCAATCAAAAATTCATTGCGGTATACAACATCAGTTCCAAGGGTGTACATGCATGAATTCTGGGTTTCCAAGAAATCACTGTCTAACACGAAGATCTTATTCACAATCGACAAACGTAAAAAGATAGTCTCCATTACCCACTTTCGCAAGATCCTTGGTTTACCTTGGTTAGCTGAAAGGGAAGAGTTTGTTGAGGATCCAACTAAGGAGGATCTTTTAGAGACGCTTCAATCGTCAGGATATGGTACAGAATTGAGGAACTTGTCATAGTTTACCACATCACAGTTAGGAAAACCATGGAAGGCGATATTTAACATACTCATCTGATGTCTTACTGAAAAACTTAGTGGCTCTGACTCATTCAGAGTTCCTCAGGCTTTCATTTTTTTGGGGAATCTTTAAGAGACAAAAGATAGATTATGCCAAATTTATTTGGCTTGAGTTCACTTATCAACTGTTCGACAACAAAAAGAAGAAGTCTGACCACTTTCCATTTCCACGATTTATCAAGCTGATCATTAATTACTTCATGAAAGAAGATGATGAAATCGATAAACGTGGAGAATTATTCTATCATATAGAAGAGGACGATGACTTATTGACCTTCATGAAAACAGAAGGACAAAGGGATACCTATTCAAGGATTCCAGCTCTAGTTCCTGATCTCCTGATGAATGATGCTATCAAGACAAGTGAGGCTTACAAGAAAGTTTTGCAAGAAGTGGAATCACAAAAAGAACGAGTTGCTTCTGGAGAATTCTCTTCACCAAAACCCAAAGACAAACGCAAACAAAGTGAACCATCAGAAGAAATAGTTTCACCTAAGCCTAAAAGAAAGAAAAGTGTTGCCAAACAAGATAACACAAAGTCTAGTGGGAAGCGGATGATGCTTGAGGATGAAGATGAAGATATAAATGAAGAAGAACAACTTCGCAAAACTGAAAAACGCAATATAAAGAAAGTTGTCATGCAAAGTAAGAAAGACACGGAGGGTAGTGGTTCTGGTGTGAAGGCAAAAGAAACCATACTACCTACTGATATTGATGAATTTGGGAAGCCTGATGAATACATACATATTCTTGAGAAATCTGCCCAAGATGATGACGATGTTGACTATCATGTCGAACAACAAGCTCATGACGGATTGAAGAGTATGGAAATTTCTGGGTCTGTTGAGAGGACAACATTTGTAAACACTGAACATCTCGTTAAAAATGTTGATCCTAACAAAGCCACAAGTACTATCGTGATGGTTCTAGTTACTAAAGTGACCCCACCTGCTTCAACTCAACCTCCCTTAACTCTACCAACTCAACCTCTCTCAACTTCAGTGTCAAGCACTGCTATGACCATTGTTACTATACAACAAACACCGATAGCACCAGTATCTTTGAATCCATCATTACCGGCATTGTTCATGCTACAAGCGGAACAATACATAAAAGCTCAACAAGAAGAGATGGTTCGAGTCAAAGAGGAGTTCGCTCGTCGACAACAAAGTGAAGAATCCACAAGAAAAGCTCAAGAAGACGCAATTGCTAAATTCAAAGAATAGTTAGAATTATCACGAAAGGCACATGCAGAAGAACTTGCTCAAGTTAAAGAAGCTGAAGTCGCCAAAAATGAAGCAACGATCAATCGTCTTCGAGAACTAAAAAAGAGGTACCGAGAGGAGAAAGAGATACTTTCCAAATTTAACGAAACACTTGTTGGTTCAATTGATGCAAAGGTTTAAGAATCACTCGGCACGGCACTTCCTGCTCTGCGAGACGAGATGAAACAAATTGCTGCAAGCAATTTAGTGATCAAGTCTTCCGACACTCAAAAGTCAGATTTTCTAATAGCTCAAAGGCTCTCGGATTACGAGTGGAAGAAGCTCTTACATGCTCGTATGATTCAATTCGGGTCCTACAACCAAACCAAAGCTCAAAAGATCCTTCACAAGGCTCTTAAAAAGGCCATGGATGAAGATTCTGAGATAACCAAGAAACATGGCACTGTAGTTCCTTACAACATCTTAAATGAAGAAAAGGAGGAAGACGAATCAGAAGACAATGATGATGATGATGACGATGGTGATGACGAAGGAGGTAGTGATGACAAAGGAGGAAGTGATGACGAAGGAGGTAGTGATGACGATGGAGGTAGTGATGACGGAGGCGGTAGTGATAAAAACAGTGATGGTGATGATAACGGTGATGGTAAAGGCGGTGATGGTGATGGTGATGGTGAAGGCGGTGATGGTGATGATCAAGAAGAAGGGGATGGTGATAAAGAGAAAAAGGATGGAGATGAGGAAGACAAGTCTGATAAAGACAAGTCCGATGATGATGATGCTATGGAGGATGATGCTGCCAAAGGTGACAAATCTCACTTGGATGATGTTACCAAAGATAAATCAACTCCAACAGCCAAGACACCTCCACCTCTACAAGGAAGACGCACCAAGAAGTTTCATGATGTAGATGTTGCTACAGTTTCATCATCTACTCCAGTCACAACCGCTCCTGCAACCACATCTGTCTCAATCATATCTGCCCCAGTTACCACTGCTTCAGTTACCACACCTTTAGTGGAACAACCATTGCCAAAACCCCATCTACCTGTACCGGATGTTCCTATATCTACTCAAGTTCTTGAAGTTCCAGAGTCAAGTGAACCAGCATGGGTTGATACACTCAAGGAAGATGAAAATGCACCCGAACAAACTTGGGTTACAAACGCTGCTGCACATCGTCCATTGACACAGGCTGATGAAGCTAAATTCTCCCAATTCCTCAGCAATCCCATAGATTTTTCAAGATACTATGGGCCTAACATAACCCAAGCAATGGTTGTACGAGGACTCAAAGATCCCACCCTTCTTGATAGATCCAAGATCATCAGAATGGAATACGATTACAACGCTAATGAGCTTCTGAAAGCGATGAGAAATACTCAAAGGGATGGTCTTCATGCACCTGAAAAACCTCCTCTCCCGACAGCCAAAGATGATGATCAAATCGCACTCGACTTCTTCGTCAGCAATGATCTCAAATACTTGGTCAAGGGAGAAAACAAGTATGCGACCTCATTAACATTGCTAAAAGCTGCAAACTAGGAGTCGATACCTTGGAAAGAAGAAAAATTCAATCATCTCTGGGAACCGAAAGTATATTCTAAATATGATCGCTATGCTGAATTGGGAGCTTCACATTAGGACGAGCGTGTGTGACGTGCCTACAACTATGCATGTCTGCACAACTCATGTTCTCAAGTCTTTTCTCTTCTCCGAATCGGAAGCATCCAAGGAGTTAGTATTCAACCCAAAATAGACTATCACCACTTGACAGAGATCAGAATTAAAAGAGATGACGATAAAATCTACACTATCCAGGAAGGAGATTTTCCACTTCTTTGTCTTAAAGATATTGAAGACATGCTGCTTCTGATAACTCACAACACGCTCAGACACTTGAACTCTAAGAAATCGTTGCCTTGAACTCAGCACTTAGAATGTTCACACGTCAAATTGTCGTCAAGAAAAGAGTTGAAGATCTGCAACTTGGCGTATAAAGTTATCAAAGGAAGCTGAATCTTTCTCGTCCACGCACTCAAGTGTTGCCTAGGCATGCGGACAAATCTCCATAAACCAACACAACTGACCCGATTCACGGCATTTTCTACTTGAATGGCTGTGGACTAATGAAGTTCATGACAATTTCTAGAAATTCACAAATTCAGTGACGGGACTCTCAAACATATCCGGGAAAAGTTGGTGCACCTCAATGATAACAAGACTCTTCTAGAGGTTACTGTAGAATGGCACCCAGGATTTCGGCAGAGTGCCAACTACGTGATCAAGAAAATTGATGAAAAGCAAAGGGAAAGACGTCTTATGAGAAGTTTAGAACGATTCGTCGGTGGAAGACCATATGAAGCGTACCACAAGCTAATGGAACGATCCATTTAAAATTGATCATACTATATCAAGTCAAATCCATATTTTTACTTGTGAATATGTAAATACTTTGAATATTGTGCTTTTGTGGCTTGCTGTAGTGTGAAAGAATGATAATTTTTCAAGAATTTCTCATGAGATTCTAAATCTTTCAAAATATACTCAAGCACTATAACTATCCCTCATTAACTTGAGGGGGAGCATTAATATGTTCTATGGCCAACAACTGATTTAATTTTGTTACCCAAACACCGGTTAATCCATTAATATCCAAAATATTGATGGTTAACATTATGGATAAAGGGAGAAAATAGGATTAAGGAGACTTGTAAACATATGTGGCTAAAAATGAAAAGGACTGAATAAAAAATCCAACTTGATATGTGCTATGCATGTGTTAAGGGGGAGCATTTTGTTGTCAAAAACGTTGAAGGTACAAAACACTCTTGGTATTTATATCACAAGTACCTCAGTGATTTTAAGGAAATTTTCAAGAAGACGAATACTTACCAAAACACACTTTACTCATGACGGATGTGGTGACAAAAGGGTGGTAGGATTAGGTACTAGTCCAATGATTCTTCTAGAACTGGAGGAATCTTTCCAAGGATAATTCCATAGTTAGAAAATAAAAGTCCATAGGAAAGATGGGGAATGGATTGTGAACGTAGCTAATGCCGACCAAGTACTAATGCTAGCACTAGAACAATCACAACAAGGTGCTAGTGATGATGTATTGGTAAGCATAGAAGGGGTTGAAGAATGAAAAAGAAATGTAAAGATAAAGGGTGTAAAGAAAGAACCCCTCCTTACAACTTAGGCAGAAACTGGGTCAACATATTTTGAAGATGACAAGGTATCAGGGACCCAGTGATGCGATGCACAACCCCTCCCAGCCAACTCAAATATCTCTCAAGAGATATTTGGTTTAATGTGATGGAGTTCAACACGTTATCTATCGGTTTATACACTACGAATAAATTGATATTGAAAAGGTGGCAATCCTCTCCAGCATCCGCTCACCAAAACAAAATGCACCATTGAGTCTAGAGCCACGATATCATCAAAAGTCTCATTAGGACACAATTTTAAAAACAAGAAAGATTTTTTTATGAGTCCTACGCAATATTCTTATAAAATTGCCATATAATCTAAGTGATACAAAAGTATTACAATGAAGATGGAAATACTACTTGAGCCAACATCAAACAAGCTCATGGTAGGTGACACGTGCGGTTCTTTAAGAACTAATCTTGTGATAACTAGAAAGAAACGATGGTTTGACTCTTAATTGAGATTAAACTTGTTCTAGGGCCTCTACACAAAATCTAAGTGATCTTTCCAAAACACTCAGAGTGGCACTTTTTAATGTTCACAGTGAAGAGTGGAAATCCTTCTAGTGTCAACATCAAACAGCAATGCGGTAGGTGACAAGCAAGATTCTATTAGAATCAAGCTCGTGGAAACTGGAAAGTAACAATGGTGAAAATCTTAATTGAAATTCACTTGTTCCAGGATCATGAATTGACGGCTTCAATCATAAGGATATCTATTATCCAACTGATTCACTCTTTATGTTTGCAGTCAGCTTTGGACGGTCGAATAAAGAGAACGGTTTTACCCGCGAAATCTTATCAAGGAGATCTTTAATTAGATCTACCTGTCACAAGTACGCTATTTATTATCGTCCAACGGTCTTCACCGACCGGAGGTAAAATGCTGCCGAATCAGAATAAAATGCCAAAGCCATTTTATTCGTGTCTTATTATGTTGCTGCATTTGAAGACGGTGGCATTATGGGGTACCAGATGAAGTCGTCCTCACATACTTACTCCTTCTACATCAAATATTTCAGCAAAATTCAAGAAAGTCTGACCTAAAAGTCATCCGCTGTATCAATTCTGAGACTTTCATAATTCAACAAAGGATAGGTATGTGGGACATGAAGTCACGAAGAGGCGAACATCACAAGAAGGCAAAGACTGCACGTGAAGATGATCTCAAATTACAAGACAAGTCAAAGCCAAAAGAACATGTTGCAAGCCAAAGCTCAAAGATTATTAAAACATATTCACAAGCCGAAAAAGAAAAAGAAGAAAAGATAAACAACTACGAGCTCAAGAACGTAGACTTAGTATAGTATGATAGGTTTAGAACTTTGTAAGTTAGAGTGACCTCCCTTAGGGGGAGATTGTTGGAAATACGTTTTTAACGTATATTAGAAGCATCGGTCACTCCAACAATATTATTAAATGTAATTAGCTCGTAGTTAGTTTATTGTATTAAAGTAGGTAACAAACCAACCCATGGGCTTGTCCATGGTTTGAAGGCCCAAGCCCACATAGGCTTGGGTATATAAGCCCCCTTTCCTTCATGGAAAGGGGTTGGTTGTTCATTTGTTATTCTTAATAAACATAGTTTTCTCTCATCTCTCACTCTCTAGTTTCTCTATCTAGAAACAACAACCCTCTTGATAGGATCATATATTATCATTATTCTACAGGGTTTCTATGTTTTTCCTCTTTTTAGGATTTTTTTGTTGTGTCGTCCTCTTGTGTTCAGTTTCGTGTGTTTGTCATCATGGTTTTCAAACGATCCAAGGAAGATAATGTGGAGCGTATTTCCACATTAATCTTCGTGACTAATTTTCCAGACTACTTTGGTTCATCTGATTTGTGGAAAGAGTGCGAGGTTTATGGGAAGGTGATTAACGTGTATATTCCAAACCATAAATCTAAAGCTGTTAAAAGATTTGCGTTCGTTTGGTGCATTAGGGTTGAGAATGTAGAGCGGCTGGTGGGGAATCTTTGTACCATTTAGGTTGGCAGGTTTCATCTTCACACCAACGTGGCTTGTTTTGGTCGTGTAAGTAAACCGGTTAACAATAATAGTTTCACTAAAATAGCTGTACCACCTAAACAGGTTGGAGTGGCTTCCTATGCATCGACGTTGAAAGGTACTTGTCACTCTCACAATCACATTGATCCGGAGCCTACTATTGTTTTAGAGGAGTCGTGTTTGGTGTCACGGGACTTTGATAAATTTGTTATGGAAGAGATCAAATATTTTTTCGCCATCAATAACTTGCAAGTTTTATTGTAAAACGAGGGCTTTGCTAACATCAAACTTGCATACCTTGGAGGTTTATGGGTTATGATTGAACTTGATTCTTCTAGTACCAAGGAGAATTTCATGCAACATATAGGGGTTGCTTCATGGTTCGTTCGTCTTTGCAATGCTCATGACGATTTTGTTTCAAGGGAGAGAATAGTGTGGGTTGATATTGAGGGTGTTCCTTTCCATGCTTGGTCTTAGGCTACGTTCAAAAAAATCAGGGCTAAGTGGGCTGAGGTCATGGACCTCGAGGAAAATAAGGATGATATGTTTGCTCGTAAACGTATATGTATTAAGACGAAACGTGAAGATAACATTTTGGAAAGGTTAATAATTATTGTGCGTGGTCAAGTGTTTATGATTAGATCCAAGGAACTCTTTATGTGGTCTCCAACCTTTAAAGAGGCCTCGACCTCTGATTTATGTTCAGATAACAAATCTATAAAAGGGGATCATGATGTCAACGTGAAGGATAATAGTCAAGGGGATTTGGAAGGGGTGAGTGAGGACGAAGCTGTGTCAGATACAATCTTTGGTGATCCAATTGACAATACTAATGGCGAACAGGAGATAAACAATCATTTTGTTATAAGTAGGGGTCTTCTGACCCTTTTAATTTGTATGAGCAGCTCAATAATCAGAAGGTAGACGGCAATAATTCCGAGTCTAGTATTTCGATTCCACCAGGGTTCGCACCTCCTACTTAAAGAGGCAGAGGTGGAGCACCGTGACGTCTAGGAGGAGCTGGCTAGTCCTAAGAGTCTTCCTAGTGTATTTTGTTCCCGTGTGGTGGTGGAGGCTCAGCCTACTGACATCACTTCTTCTCAAACTACAAGCGGTAGTATAAAAAAGAACAAGACAAGGGGTTCCATTAGATGAGCTCATTAGAGTAAGCAACACTATGGGATATTCCTTGGATGGTTGCACAAAGGATTTGGATCATATTATTGGTTTACAAGGAGAACATGACGTTCTTCAATGAATTGCCTTTCTTTAAACGTGCAAGGTCTAGGATCCAAGACCAAAAAACATAGATTAGGGAGTTAAATTCTAAGCACAAGGTGAGTTTTTTCTATTCAAGAAACTAAAATGGAGTGTATTTCGGCAATGGAAGTTAAAGCTATTTGAGGAAATTACAGTTTTGATTATTTACATAGTGAAGCTCTGGGGAATTCTGGTGCTATTTTATGTGCATGGGATCCAAACGTCTTCCTGAAGTCGCATCATACCCTTTCTAATAACTTTATGGCAATTTACGGTACATGGATTCCTTTTAACTCCAAACTCCTTTTAATATCTATTTACTCTTCTCAGTCAGAAACTACTAGGCGTGTTCTATGGAGATTTATTTATGATACTATTAATGGTTGGGATGGTGAATGTTTTGTTATGGGTGGTTTTAATGAGGTTCGATTTGCGAAAGAAAGTATGGGTTCTATTTTTAATGTTAGCGGCGCTAGAGATTTTAACAATTTTATTGCATCGGCGGGCTTAGTTGACATCTAACTCGAAGGTTATTCTTTTACGTGGGCTCATATGTCGGCTGCTAAGATGAGTAAACTCGATCATTTCTTGGTTTCCGAAGGGTTCCTATCATTGTTTCCTCATGTTTTAGCAATCTGTCTCGACAAACACTTGTCAGATCGTCGCCCCCTTTTACTTAGACATGTTGCTACAGATTATGGTGTCACTCAGTTTCGTTTCTATCATTCTTGGCTCGATTATAATGGTTTCGATCATATGGTTGTTGAAACTTGGAACCGGTTAACTCTCGATGACAGTAACGACATGATCAGATTAAAAAAAACTTCAACTTTTAAATAAGGACATTAGAATGTGGGTGTCTAATTATAAGAAGGTGGAGTCGTGTACTGTTGACGAGTTTAAAAAACAACTTCATGATATCGATGTGGTTCTTGATCAAGGAGGAGTGAACGATGCCTTGCTAATTGTGTGAAAGGATTTGGTAAAAAGGATTCATGATCTTCAATCTTCAGAATCTCGTGACTGTGCGCAAAAAGCTAAGGTTCAATGGGCTAATGATGGTGAAGAAAATTCTAAGTTTTATCACGGGATTATTAATAGGAAACGTTCTCAGTTATCTGTTAAACGTATTATGATTGACGGTGTTTGGGTGGATGATCCTTCTCTGGTTAAAGAAGAATTATCATCCCATTTGCTATGAGGTTCCAAGCTCCGGGCGTTACACGTAATCGGCTAAACATTCAATTTTCGATCAGACTTAGCACGGATCAAGTTGTAGAGCTGGAAAGCACTATTTCTCGGGATGAAATTCGAATTGCAGTTTGGAGTTGTGGAGAAAACAAATCCCCGAGCCCGGATGGGTTTAAATTTGAGTTCTTTCGTAAATTTTGGAGTGTGATTGGTCCAAATTTTTATACGGCGGTTGATTGGTTCTTTTGCTAAGGGGTGCAATTCTTCTTTTATTTCACTCATTCCCAAAGATCCTGATGCCAAGTTTGTCAATGAATTTAGACCTATTTGTTTGATTGGTTGTTTGTATAAAGTGGTTACAAAAATTCTAGCCAACCGGCTATCGACTGTGATTTCTTATCTAGTTGTTGACGTTCAAACATCCTTTCTTACAATTCGACATATTTTAGATGGACTTTTTATAGTCAACGAAGTTCTTTCTTGGTGCAATCATAAACAGAAACAATCTATGGTGTTCAAGGTTGATTTTTTAAGGCATACGATTCAGTTCGGTGGGACTTTCTAGACGATGTTCTTGCAACGTTTGGGTTTGGTTCCAAATGGCACTCATAGGTGATTGGTAGTCTTTCTTCTGTTTTTGCTTTTATTGTTTTTAATGGTAACCCGACCGCGGAGTTTAAATTTCATTGTGGCCTCAAACAAGGTGATCCCCTTGCTCCTTACCTTTTTATTCTCATTATGGAATCTCTTCATTTATTTTTTTCTAGAGTGGCCGATGCGGGTTTGTACAAAGGAATTAAGATCAATTCTGCGACCCATATCTCTAATTTATTTTACGCGGATGACGTTGTTTTCATGGGTGAATGGTCGGATAATAACATCAGGTTCATCTTACATGTCCTTCATTGCTTCTCTCTTGCATCCAGACTAAAGACTAACCTTAAAAAGAGTCATCTTTTAGGGTTTGGGGTCCTGCATGAGATGGTGTATGACGCTTCTGTTTCTCTCAGATGTGCGGACATGAGGGCTCCGTTTAAATATCATAGTGTTATGGTAGGAGGTAATATGTCTTTGGTTAAAGCATGGGATGAGATTATGAAGGTTTATTAATATCATAATAATTATATAAAACCCTAAACGAGATCAAATCACATATAGCGGAAGCGATATAACAGGATCATAATAATAACACAATTATAATTAATCGAATTAGGGTTACATACCTTTACGCTAAAGCAATTCCACAGAAGAAGAACGAATCACCAATCCGGGTTAATACCGTATACACCAAGATATAGTCTAAAGTAAGACTATATTACAATCTTCTACACGCGTAATACAATGAGCTAACCGTGATTCTAGCACGTGAAAACCGAGCTACAACGCTTGTAACTACTCTACCCAACAACCCTAGAGAGGGGCTAGGACTAGATTGTAAGTAAATCGATCAACTAAGAAAACCAACTGAAACCCTTTGTCGGTTTCTCCTTGCGATCGAACCAAGAAAGAGAGAGGGGAAAGAGATTCAAGTTATGTTGTGAATTATGAGGGATAAGGGGTTGTACTTATAGACCTCAACCCATTGTATCCCAAATAAATAAAAGGCAAATTCCCCCCCCCCCCCCCCCCTTTTCTCTAACCGACGGTCGAACACCCCTTGTGGGGTGTTCCGGAACCTTCCGTCCTTCTTTCCTTTTGTTTACTTACTACATATAAATTTAACACTCGTTAATACTTAACTATTAATTAATTAACGATTGTTAAAGTTATATAGTTACTTTCTCGGTTTAATTAAATAAATACATAAATATATATATTTATTAAATAAATTAAAAAATACAATAAATATATTTATTAATTAAATTAACACTTTACGTATTATGTGCAATCACGTAATCTCGAGTTCGATCCTATCACACGACTATTAAATATAAGTCCATAAACTTTCAGCTCCCACTTGGACATATTTCAAATATCGTGATTACATTGACTAGCGTCTAGTTACACTTAGCAATGTCACTAGTACAACTCGAGTAAGGTCTCCTAGTCAAAACCTTTTAACGATTCTGCATCGTTATTATTATCCTTTTTATTTCTAATACAACATTAATAAGGATATGGATCTCAGTCATTCCTTTCATTAACCATTATGTTTCTCGTTCACAAATTCAGCAAGATTACTAATACTTGGTTTTACCCTTGTATAAAATAATTTCGTAGTTCCGATCTTTTCGAATTGAAAACCGGTCTTAAGTGCGACTCAATTGTCTTTTGGTGAATCAAGAGAATGGTTTGGTTTGTTTTAAACTATTTGCAAGTAATTAAAGTGTCGTTGAGTAAATGGAAGAATTAAGATTAATTTTAAATGACGAGTAAAAATAAATGCATTTAAACTTAAAGGTAAAATGGAAAAGTACTAACTCACTAAATAAAACTAACAATTGGAAAATTCTTGAAAATAAGAACTTAATAGAAAGGTACTAAAAGAAAGTAAGGTCGAAGTATCAAGCACATGCAAACAATCGGAAAAGAGGCTAAAACAGGCCCAGATCGGAATATATTCCGATCTGGTGGTCGGAATGTAAGGTGGTGGGAGCAATCGGAATGTTGGACCAAAAGACCAATCGGAATAACAAGGATATGAAGAACAATCGGAATGTGCAAACTTAACCCAATCGGAATACTTAGCAAAACTACCAATCGGAATATTAAACTAGGTCATGATCGGAATAGGTAATAAAGCTCAATCGGAATGCTTGCAAAACAACCCAATCGGAATCCAGGAAAAATTCCCCTGCCGTCGGAATATGAAGACCAATCGGAAAGGGGTTTTACCACCCTTTCCGAAAATTGTGGAAATTGGTTAGATGGTGTACCCGGTCGGAAAAATCCAATCGGAAAGGGGCTTTACCACCCTTTCCGAAAATTGTGGGATTTGGGAACGCTAGGAAATAAGCTAAGTTCAATAAGCTAAAATCCAAAACTTATCAATCCGAATGCTTAACCGAATCAAATAAGCACTTATCTCAACTTATTCAACTCGAAATCAAGCAACTTTTTAGATCAAACGATAAAAACATAAACTTTTTAATAAAGCTTTTCAATAAGAAAAATAAGCTAATCATAAAAATAAGCCAATAAGCACAAAAGTCTTAAAGCTTAATCAAATGAAAACTTATAAAATGATCAAAAGATTAACTTTTAAGCACGAAATCAATTAGAACAACACGGATCTTATGATATACGCACCAAAATCAATCTTAAATCAAAGAAAAGTAGAATGAGATTAAGAGATAAAAGCTTAAAATAAAACTTGATTAATAAAAATAAGCAATACAAAGGTTTAATCTTGAAAGATTAAAAGAAAAAGATGAACTAGTGAGAGAAAGTTTAAGACTTTCTCTCTCTAAAACTAGAGAAAACTAAAAAGTGAAAAATTAACTAAAAACTCTAACTCCCTTCCTAATGACTATTAGGAGAGTATTTATAGGGAAGGTGGAAGGAGTGCATGTGTTGCATCTTCTTTCTTGCTTTCTTCACGTTTTCTCGACTCGACTTTAATTCTTCGTCTTTTCGTCTCGGGATTTGAACTTGTCTTTTAATTTCTTCTTCTATTAGACTTAAGTTCTTCGACTTCGTTAAACTTCCGTCTTTTAACTTTTTCTTCGATAAATCTTCAGAATAGGTCTTGGACTTCCGTTCTTTTTGCACTCTTGATCTTTTGACTTTGTCTTTTCCCGTTTTCTTTGATAAAAGCCCGTGAAAGCCCGTGTTTTCTTCCTTTTTCATATTTTGGTCCTAAAACACAATAAAAACACAAACCACGCATAATTCCGACTTTTACGACATAAATCACACGTTTTGGTCTTGTTATTATTGGAAATAAGTGGTAAAAGGATAAGTGTTTTCACACTTATTAAATCCCCTACACTTGACC
The DNA here is from genome assembly GCA_025667525.1 of Glebionis coronaria. Classification (NCBI taxonomy): domain Eukaryota; kingdom Viridiplantae; phylum Streptophyta; class Magnoliopsida; order Asterales; family Asteraceae; genus Glebionis; species Glebionis coronaria. Next base: position 67,340,826 of record CM046876.1, read on the forward strand.
ATTGCAATGCCCTCATGCAATGCATTAATTTTAAAGCACGGTTTACATTTTCCATCATAAATAACCCACCTTGGCCTTTATTAAATACTAAACATAAAAGATAGAAATAAGTAAAGAAATTAAAAACTTACATTGGGTTTTGGCGGCCATGAACGTTTATCATCCTCAAGTTTCATGTTCCCCATACCAAGCTTAAAAACGAGATCATTGTTATTATAAGTTAGCAAACTATCACGAACTCATGTGGGCCAATTATTTACTTAGACTCCCTTATTCCTAGGTGTATCTCTTATATTTTATTTTTGTCTTGAATGATCACGAGGATGCATTGTTTGACTTATTTCGATAGTTATTTAGTCCGAAAATAAGGTGAACGATTTAATCAATAGTTAGCTAAAGGACCAAATCTTTTAAAACTGCTTCTCGGGATATCAAAAAGTTCATATCTTGGCATAACTTGGTTCGCGATTTGAGACCTTTCTCGGGCCGATATTTGGCAGCGACTTCATACTTCGAATCTTCGAGAGACGTTCTTGAAATTATGGTCTTCTCTTCATAATAGGAATTTCTTCACTTGAAGTTTTTGAGAGATTCTTCATCTTTGGACCACGACTTCTTCATTTTTCTCCAATCCTTATTTTGGACTTTGATATACAACGATCCGCCTCCTTTTAGGACTTGGATCTATTTATCCTCATACCTTGTTAGGGTCTTTTCGGATAGACTTCTCCATGACTTTTGGGGAGTTCTTGCTCTCCGTCGTGTGTCTCGATCCTTCATATTGATTTTCGATAAATGATTCTTCACATCACTTTTGGATCTTTAGCAACAAAATGTAGCCCTCATGCCTTGTTAGGGCCTTTTTGGACTCGCCAATCTTCGCGCCCCGCTTCATAAGTTATGCCTTGGCTATGAACTCTCGTCATTACCGAGCAACTTTTAAACGATCTGGGGCTAGAAACTAAGTAACCTTTTAAATCGTACAACCTTATTTATTAGCAGATTAATTTATTAACAAGCGGAGGGAGAATAGGCTCATAATTAACTCACATAAATTCACGAAAGAATACCGAACTTATAATTGACTCTATCATCTCTCGTTCTCCACAGTTTAAAATCTCAAGGAATGAGACTCGTGGATGCTTAGCCTATTAAATCAAAGTTTTGGGTTTTCGAGTCGCCTATAGGATCTTGCAAATTCTTAAACTTTTTCAAGTTTAGAAATCGCATTTTAAAGTTCCTTTGATAAACGACTCTCTAGGATCAATTATAGGAACTTGCGAAAAGTTCTTGTTCTTAACCCGTGAGAGTTAAGACTTTCGCGTTTTATAGCTCCCTAAATAATAGCCTAGCAAAACTTGACTTAAACACGTTAAGGATACTAGCTAGAGTAAACTTAGGTAAGTAAACTCGGGTTGAGTCAAAATGTTCACGACTAAGAAAAATCTAAAACCACTTTATTAAAAAATTATTCTAGCAAAGGAAACATAACAAAGGCAAATACAACTATACTACTAGGCCAAAATAGATTAAAAATTTTGAAAAACGTCGAAAAATCAAATTTTCCGGTAAAATGAGGGCAAATTCATGGAAAAGACCACATAATTCGATAGAAGTCCCCCCTACACTTGAGATAAACATTGTCCTCAATGTTTAAGCATGTGGGAGTAAACTCCCCTACACTTAGGACATTGTGCACTTTGTTTAAATCTTGCTAAGGAAAGGACAACTAAAGTGAATTCAATGTGAACATATAGAATATGAAATATTGAATCACAAGAGTTTAGGATAGAACCGGGAAGATAGGAACACGGTCTCACGGTTCGTCAAAAGTCATCAAGATGCGTTCTGAAGCTTAAATCCCTGCACAGCACAAGAAACAAGACAACAAACATATGCGGGGCTCCCCCTACACTTATTATGAAAGCATTAAAGGATAGAACACGGGTTGCCTCCCGAGAAGCGCTTGTTTTTGTTCACCGAGTCATGAGCCTGACTCGACCCAATTTTAGTTCATGGGGAACGTGGTGAGGGATGGAATCATCTCCTGAGAGATGTCCTCACCAAAGTAAAGCTTCAAACGCTGGCCATTCACCTTGAAATTGGGCCCATTCGGCTGAGAAAGCTCAATGGTCCCATATGGAAAGACTTTGGTGACGGTGAATGGACCAGTCCAGCGGCTCTTCAACTTGCCAGAGAAGATCTTCAACCGAGAGTTAAAGAGTAAGACTTGATCACCAACGTGGAACTCTCGGTTCTTGATTTTAGCATCGTAGATCATCTTCGTCTTCTCCTTGTAGATCAGCGAGTTCTCATAAGCTTCATTCCTCAGTTCATTTAGCTCGTTGAGTTGAACCTTGCGATGATCACCGGCTTTGATGATGTCGAAGTTAGCCCACTTCAAGGCCCAGTGCGCCTTATGTTCCAGCTCGATGGGTAGGTGGCAGGCTTTCCCGTACACAAGACGATAAGGTGTACAACCGATCGGGGTCTTGTAAGCAGTACGGAAAGCCCACAGAGCATCATCTAACTTATCGGCCCACGTGGCACGATGCTCTCCCACAGTACGCTCCAAAATTCTCTTCAAGCCACGATTGGAAATCTCAGCTTGCCCATTGGTTTGGGGATGATAGGCGGTGGAAAGACGGTGAGTGACACCATACTTTGCCATGACTCTTGCAAATTGGTCGTTGCAAAAATGAGTCCCGCGGTCACTGATGATAGCACGAGGAACGCCAAATCGAGCGAAAAGCTGCTTCAAAAAGTTCACAACCACCCTCGCATCATTCGTAGGAAGAGCCTTAGCTTCAACCCATTTAGAAACATAGTCGACGACGACGAGGATGTACTTGTTCCCTTTGGATGATGGAAATGGCCCCATAAAGTCGATGCCCCATACATCAAAGATTTCACATTCCTGTATGAAATTTTGAGGCATCTCATCCTTATGTGTGATCTTGCCTTGACGTTGGCAAGCATCACAATGCTTAACCATTTCGTGAGCGTCATGATAAATGGTGGGCCAATAGAATCCAGAATCAAACACTTTCTTAGCGGTGTAGTTGGGACCAAAGTGACCACCGGTGGGTCCTTTGTGGCAAGCTTGGAGGATGTCAAAAGCTGCCAGTCCGTCAACACATCGACGAATAATCAGATCAGCACACTGTTTGAATAGATAAGGGTCATCCCAAAAGTAAGTCTTAATATCATTCAATAACTTCTTCTTTTGTTGGGATGTTAACCCTTGGATGAGAATTCCACCCGCTAAGTAGTTTGCAATGTCCGCAAACCACGGGGTGCCATCAAGATTGAGATTTATAGACATTAGAGTCTCCAGGGGGAAAGAGTCATTGATCTCTTTGTTCGGATGATCCCCCTGATATGGATCCTCAAGTCTGCTCAGATGATCCGCGGCCAGGTTTTCGGCTCCTTTCTTGTCACGAATTTCAATGTTGAATTCTTGAAGGAGCAAAACCCAGCGAAGAAGTCTTGGCTTAGAATAGTTCTTTGTCATCAAGTACTTCAACGCGGAATGGTCCGTGTATACGATGGTGGTGGATAAAACAAGATAGGGGCGAAATTTCTCAAAAGCATAGACAACAGCTAAAAGCTCTTTTTTGGTTGTCGTATAATGCAATTGAGCCCCCGTCATTGTTTTGCTAGCATAGTGGATTGGTTGGAAGTGTTTATTCACTCTTTGACCCAAAACCGCACCAATAGCAAAGTCGCTAGCATCGCACATCAATTCAAAAGGCAGCTCCCAATTAGGGGTAACCAAGACCGGTGCCTTAGTTAGCTTATCCTTAAGAAGATTGAAGGCTTCGAGACACTCTTTAGAAAAGATAAAAGGAGTATCTTTTTCCAAGAGGTGGGTCATCGGGCGAGCGATTTTAGAGAAATCTTGAATGAATCGACGATAGAAGCCCGCATGACCCAGAAAACTTCTCACACCCTTCACGGTTGAAGGTGGAGGTAATTTGGCTATGACATCTATTTTAGCACGGTCAACTTCAAGACCGGCTTTAGAGATTTTGTGTCCTAGCACAATGCCTTCTTTTACCATAAAATGGCATTTTTCCCAATTCAGAACAAGGCGAGTGTCTTCGCACCGCTTAAGCATACGTTCCAAATTGGCAAGGCAAGAAGAGAAGGAATCCCCGAAGACCGAGAAATCATCCATGAAGACTTCCATGGTTTTCTCAACCATGTCATGGAAGATAGCCAACATGCACCTTTGGAAAGTCCCGGGGGCATTGCATAAGCCAAAAGGCATTCTTTTATAAGCAAAGGTGCCATAGGGACAAGTGAATGTTGTCTTCTCTTGATCTTGGGGATCGATGGGTATTTGAAAATAACCCGAGAAACCATCAAGAAAGCACTAATATTCATTACCAGCTAATCGTTCAAGCATTTGGTCCATAAAAGGTAGAGGGAAATGATCCTTTCTCGTGGCATCATTGAGTTTGCGGTAGTCTATACAAACTCTCCACCCAGTAACGAGACGGGTAGGAATTAACTCGTTGTTTGCATTGGGCATAACGGTGATTCCGCCTTTCTTAGGCACACAATGGACTGGACTAACCCACGGTGAATCCGAAATAGGGTAAATCATACCTGCATCAATAAGTTTGATAACCTCTTTTTTGATTACGTCATGGATTTTAGGATTCACCCTTCTTTGGCTTTGAATTGTGGGCTTAAAGTCGTCCTCCATGAGAATTTTATGTGTGCAGAAATGAGGATCAATTCCACGGATGTCGGAGATTTTCCAAGCGATAGCGCGTTTATGCTTCTTCAACACAGCGACAAGTCGGGCTTTTTCGTCTTCTTGCAGATCCTTTGCGATGATGACCGGTAGCTTCTCGTCGTCTTCCAGGAAAACGTACTCAAGATGAGGAGGTAGGTCCTTAAGCTCGAGATTGGGAGGATCCTCAATAGATGGTGAAACTAACGATGGATCATCATTAGTCACCTCTTTGGGAGCAGTAGGAGGCAACGGGTCCTCATTGAGAAGTCTCTCAATAGTACGAATATCGTCATCCCAATTGGTGGACAGATTATCATACTTAATATCGAGAGGACCCAAGCTAGCTTCGAATTCATCCAAGTCACTTTCTCCAAAAGGAGTCAATGCCGGAGCAATTGAGGCAACGGTCTCAACATTGGGTAGAGAAGAGAGAGTACTTTTGCAAGCATCATGAAAATGTTCTTCACAAGCCTCATCGAGAACATCAATAGCATTAACATTCTCATACGAATAAGGTTGCTTAGAAATCTTACCCATGTTGAAGACAATTTTGTCGTCACCAACTCTCATGATTATTTCGCCTGCGGCTACATCAATAAGAGTGCGACCGGTCCTCAGAAATGGACGTCCAACGATTAATGGAACACGGGGATCCATCTCGTAGTCAACGACGACAAAATCCGCCGGGAAGGTGAATTTATCAACGCCAACAAAGACATCTTCGGCTCTCCCCACTGGATAAGCAACCGTACGGTTGGCTAATTCCAAAGTCATTTTGGTGGGGACTAGCTCGGGGAGAGATAATTGCTTCCAAACACTCAAAGGCATTAAGTTTATACTGGAACCTAGATCGGCTAGGGCCATGCAATTCTCTACTCCCGGGAAGTTGCAAGGAATCAAGAAGCGACCCGGATCACCAAGTTTGGTGGGCAATTTCCTTAAGAGCACTGCGGAGCAGTTCTCATTAAGTTGGGTCTGAGCAATGTCAAGAAGCTTTTCTTTATCACTTAAAAGATCTTTAAACATCTTAGCGTATTTGGGCATATGAGCGAGAGCCTCGGCAAAGGAGATGTTAAAATTCAGTTGTTTAAACATTTTAAGAAAGTTTGAAACTTGAATATCATCCTTGCTCTTTTGCTTCTCTTTCCTCAACCTTGAGGGATAAGGTATATTGGATGAAGAAGAAGGCTTTAAGGGAATAGGATCACTCACAACCACGGGTGGTGGGGAAATGGGGATAGAAGGTGAAGGAGGTGGGGAAAGTTGCTCTTTTTCCTTGTTCACAATCACGGGTGGAGGTGTAGGAAGCTCGGGTTCCATATAACCTTTTCCACTTCGAGTGGTGATTGCTTTCATCTCCCCTCTTGGATTCGCAACGGTATTACTCGGAAGAGTACCCGAAGAAGAGGGTTGATTACTTTGGATGAGCGAACCAATCATATCACGAAGGTGAAGAGCTTGATTGTTAAAAGAGTTTTGCATGTTGGCATTAATATCATTGCTGTGTTTGGCCATATCATTCCTTAGCTCAGCTCGAATATCGCTCCCTTGTTTCACCATGTCATTCTTCAAGTTGACAAATTGACTCTGAAGATTCGTCACCATCTCACGATTAGTCTTCATGAACGTCTCGACGTCTTGATTTACGGCCATCGGTTGATTGAGAGGTGGAGCTTGAGAATTTCCTTGAGTTGGGTATGGGTTTCTTTGGGATTGATATTGATTTTGAGCACGAGGTTGGGATTGGTTATTTCGGTTGTAGCTTTGTTGTTGGTTTTGGTTTGCAGGAGGGAAACCAGGAGGAGCAAGATAATTGTTGGAACGATAACTTAGCAAGCCACGGTCTCCTTGAGGGCGAGCTTGATAGCCTCCCGTGAGATAAGTGCCGTAAGCTGCGTTAACGTTTTCAGAATAATTGCTTTGGGTAGAAGGACAATCATTATAAGAGTGAGGGCCACCACATGTGTCACAAGAAATAGCAACGGCTTTAGCTTGTTGAAAGTGGTTTGTGGCCATGGCCATGAAATTCTTGTTCATTTCAGCGAGTTGTCGAGAAATTTCAGACATTTCAGGATTGGAGGTAGTAGAAGAAACATTGACTCTCGAGTTAGATCTTGAGGATGGGATGAATCCCAATTCTTGTGGTGAGTAGTCATGTTTTCGATCAACTCTCGACACTCCTCCGGTCTCCTTTTCATAAAAGTACCACCGGCGGCGGCATTGATCGTGTCACGATCACGAAAAGTGAGACCATTGTAGAAGGTGTCAATGAGAGTGACGGGGAGCATATTGTGATTAGGACAGCGGTCGATCAAATCATTGTAGCGTTCCCAAGCATCGAAAAGCGATTCATCATTCTCTTGCATAAATCCACTGATTTGGTTACGAAGGCTAGTGACCATGGATGGGGGAAAGTAGCGCGATAAAAAGCGTTGAGTCATGTCGTTCCACGTATGAATAGAATTCTTAGGAAGACGGTCAAACCATTTTTCGGCATGGTGAGAAAGCGAGTGTGGAAAAAGTTGGAGGCGAAGGTCATCCATAGAAACACCGGAGCACTTCATGCTTTGGGTCATGGTAATGAATTTGTCGAGGTGTTTGTTGGCATCATCATCCGGAAGTCCACGAAACGGGTTCGTTTGCACTTGTTGTATCATGTGATGCTTCAACGAAAACTCCTGAGCCGTGACGTGCATTGGCGCAATCGAGCCTCCGCGTCCGTTCATGGTGGGTTGGCACAATTCCTCCATGGTTCGTAAATCAGGTAGAAGGACATTGTTGTTGTTGTTGTTGTTATTGTTGTTATTATTCAAATTGTGTTGAGGTGGGTGATTATTGTTGTTGTTAACACCAGCCATATCTAAATCTTCACGAGTCTCGGGCTCAGAATAGTTCGAAGATCTAGTACGCATGCACCTGCAGAAGAAAAATATACACAAAGAGAATAGCTATATAATCTTTTTGGTGCAAAACCTTTTGAAAAGAATTGCTTTTAATGATTTTTCAATGTTTTTGTATTTTTGAAAAGTTTTATATTTTTTTATGGATTTTTTGGAACTTTTTATAGCAATGAAAATAACGTTCAAAGAACGGATCCCAAAATTCAATGCGTCTCTCACTAGAAACCGTTTATCTTAACGAAAAGAGCCGGCAGCGGCGCCATTTAATACTTGGTTTTACCCTTGTATAAAATAATTTCGTAGTTCCGATCTTTTCGAATTGAAAACCGGTCTTAAGTGCGACTCAATTGTCTTTTGGTGAATCAAGAGAATGGTTTGGTTTGTTTTAAACTATTTGCAAGTAATTAAAGTGTCGTTGAGTAAATGGAAGAATTAAGATTAATTTTAAATGACGAGTAAAAATAAATGCATTTAAACTTAAAGGTAAAATGGAAAAGTACTAACTCACTAAATAAAACTAACAATTGGAAAATTCTTGAAAATAAGAACTTAATAGAAAGGTACTAAAAGAAAGTAAGGTCGAAGTATCAAGCACATGCAAACAATCGGAAAAGAGGCTAAAACAGGCCCAGATCGGAATTTAATACTTGGTTTTACCCTTGTATAAAATAATTTCGTAGTTCCGATCTTTTCGAATTGAAAACCGGTCTTAAGTGCGACTCAATTGTCTTTTGGTGAATCAAGAGAATGGTTTGGTTTGTTTTAAACTATTTGCAAGTAATTAAAGTGTCGTTGAGTAAATGGAAGAATTAAGATTAATTTTAAATGACGAGTAAAAATAAATGCATTTAAACTTAAAGGTAAAATGGAAAAGTACTAACTCACTAAATAAAACTAACAATTGGAAAATTCTTGAAAATAAGAACTTAATAGAAAGGTACTAAAAGAAAGTAAGGTCGAAGTATCAAGCACATGCAAACAATCGGAAAAGAGGCTAAAACAGGCCCAGATCGGAATATATTCCGATCTGGTGGTCGGAATGTAAGGTGGTGGGAGCAATCGGAATGTTGGACCAAAAGACCAATCGGAATAACAAGGATATGAAGAACAATCGGAATGTGCAAACTTAACCCAATCGGAATACTTAGCAAAACTACCAATCGGAATATTAAACTAGGTCATGATCGGAATAGGTAATAAAGCTCAATCGGAATGCTTGCAAAACAACCCAATCGGAATCCAGGACAAATTCCCCTGCCGTCGGAATATGAAGACCAATCGGAAAGGGGTTTTACCACCCTTTCCGAAAATTGTGGAAATTGGTTAGATGGTGTACCCGGTCGGAAAAATCCAATCGGAAAGGGGCTTTACCACCCTTTCCGAAAATTGTGGGATTTGGGAAAGCTAGGAAATAAGCTAAGTTCAATAAGCTAAAATCCAAAACTTATCAATCCGAATGCTTAACCGAATCAAATAAGCACTTATCTCAACTTATTCAACTCGAAATCAAGCAACTTTTTAGATCAAACGATAAAAACATAAACTTTTTAATAAAGCTTTTCAATAAGAAAAATAAGCTAATCATAAAAATAAGCCAATAAGCACAAAAGTCTTAAAGCTTAATCAAATGAAAACTTATAAAATGATCAAAAGATTAACTTTTAAGCACGAATTCAATTAGAACAACACGGATCTTATGATATACGCACCAAAATCAATCTTAAATCAAAGAAAAGTAGAATGAGATTAAGAGATAAAAGCTTAAAATAAAACTTGATTAATAAAAATAAGCAATACAAAGGTTTAATCTTGAAAGATTAAAAGAAAAAGATGAACTAGTGAGAGAAAGTTTAAGACTTTCTCTCTCTAAAACTAGAGAAAACTAAAAAGTGAAAAATTAACTAAAAACTCTAACTCCCTTCCTAATGACTATTAGGAGAGTATTTATAGGGAAGGTGGAAGGAGTGCATGTGTTGCATCTTCTTTCTTGCTTTCTTCACGTTTTCTCGACTCGACTTTAATTCTTCGTCTTTTCGTCTCGGGATTTGAACTTGTCTTTTAATTTTCTTCTTCTATTAGACTTAAGTTCTTGGACTTCGTTAAACTTCCGTCTTTTAACTTTTTCTTCGATAAATCTTCAGAATAGGTCTTGGACTTCCGTTCTTTTTGCACTCTTGATCTTTTGACTTTGTCTTTTCCCGTTTTCTTTGATAAAAGCCCGTGAAAGCCCGTGTTTTCTTCCTTTTTCATATTTTGGTCCTAAAACACAATAAAAACACAAACCACGCATAATTCCGACTTTTACGACATAAATCACACGTTTTGGTCTTGTTATTATTGGAAATAAGTGGTAAAAGGATAAGTGTTTTCACACTTATTAATTACCAAAACAAATTTAGGTGTGGCCACACAAACATCTTACTAATACCACGAGGGGCCCAGCTGTATTAAATTCCAAAACGAAATTGGCGGAAATAAATTTCATATTGACTACGAGCAAAACTTATGAATTTTTCAACATTTCCGAAAATAATCCTTATAGCAACCAGTTACGTTTAGCGTTAGATAATTCTACAGAGATGCACTAGATTCATAACAGTTTCCTGGTATCTCAAGTCTAAGGATACTATTTCTGTTTTACTTGATGACAAAGATCCATAAAGTAAAAACATATAGTTGGGATAATTCCTATATTTGATTCATCGAATATCATCCAAAATCGATCAATATACTTTCAAGTTTACTCTATCACTATTTTGATTTGTCTTAGTTTAATAATATTCCAATATTATTAATCGACAACGGACATTTAGCATAACTTTTATTCATGGATTAAAACATGTAAAATAGGATACACTTATTAAATAATAGAGATAAACGAAACCCAATCTTTATTTTATTATATAATAATATCATAACATCCTTTATCCAAATACTAATCACAAATTTATTGCATGAGTTCGCTAGCTAGTTGCAGCCCAATCGCCTTGGCATGCTTAACTAACTTTGGTCTAGGCAAAGCCTTAGTTAAAGGATCAACTACGTTATCATCTGTGTGAAATTTTATCAATTTGATTTCATGAGATTCAACTTGTTCTCGGACGTAATGATGTCTACGCATAAAGTGTCAGGCGCCTTTCATGACTCCAGGGTCATTGGCAAATATTATTGCGGCAGAATTGTCACAATACATATCTATAGGTTCTTTAATTGAAGGCATCACTCCAAGATCTTCAATAAACTTCCTAATCTAAACAGCTTCCATTGCAGCTTCTGACGCAGCCATGTACTTAGATTGAGTAGCATGCATTACAATTGTTGTCTGTGTCTTGCTCTTTCAGTCAACTGCTCCTTCATTGATAACAAAAACGTAACCCGTTTGAGACATCGTATCGTGTTTATCACATTGCCAGGACGCATCAAAGAAACCTATCACATTCAGTTCTGTGTCTGGTTTCCCTCCATATACCAAAAACATATCTTTCGTACTCCTCAAATACTTTAGAATATGTTTAACAGCATTCCAGTGGAGCTTCCCTGGATTCTGTTGGTATCTACTGACCAAGTTCTGAGCAAACGCCACATCAGGCCTTGTGCATCTAACAACATACATTATAGATCCTACAGCCAAAGCATAAGGCACCTTCTGCATGTATGCCTCCTCTTCAGGAGTTGATGTATCCATCTCATGACTCAGATTATGCTTACCTTCCATAGGTTGAAAACCTTTCTTGGAATCATGCATATTATACTTCTTCAAAATCTTATCTATATAAGCATCTTAACATAGACCAATTAACAGTCTTTTCCTATCCTGATAGATCTTAATTCCCAAAATATATATAGCTTCTCCTAAATCCTTCATAGAAAAACATTTACCAAGATAATCCTTAACTGCTTTAAGTCTTTGAATGTTACTTCCCATGATTATTAGGTCATCAATATATATGACTAGGAATACTACATCACTCCCACTAGCTTTGCGATATACACATGGCTCATCACGATTCTGAATAAATCCAAACTTTTTGATTTCTTCATAAAATCTTTTATTACATTGACGTGATGCTTGCTTTAAACCATAAATGGATCTTTAAAGTTGGCACACATGTCCTGAATTCTCAAGATCAACATACCCTTATGGTTGCTGCATATAGATGTCTTCATCTAAGCGACCGGTCAAGAAGGTAGTTTTAACATCCATTTGCCATATCTCATAGTTATAGTATGATGATATAGCTATAAGAATCCTAATAGCTCTTAAGTCTGCTACAGCAGAAAATTTCTCCTCGTAGTCTACGCCAAAAGTTTTTGTAAAACCTTTAGCTACTAAACGAGCTTTATAGGATTGTACTTTTCCGTCCATGTCGGTTTTCTTATTGTATATCCACTTATGTCTCACTACTTTAGCATTCGGTGGTGCTTCTACAAGAATCCAAACATCATTTATTTTCATGGATTTCATTTCCTCGTCCATAGCAACCATCCACTTATCCTTCTCAGGATCAAGTATGGCGGATTTATAATTAGCGGGTTCACCAAGATCCCCTAACTCATCATCATCCTCTATGTTAAGACATATATTACTATTTGCATTTTTAATCCTTGTGGATCTGCGCAGAGGAACTAATTCCGGTGGAACCGCCAAACTTTCTAGTTCTACAGGAATTACATCGCTAGTGTTTTTAGAAGGTAATGTATCTATATGACTCTCTTCAGGATCATAATTTCTCCCACTGAATTCTTGATTAACAAGATCAGATTTAAGGAAGTCTCCATACCTAGAAACAATCACTTTGTTCTCAGGTGGATAATAAAAGTAGTAACCCATAGCTTCCTTAGGGTATCTTACAAAGATATATTTTATAGATCGTTGTTGGAGTTTGTCACCCAAGTCACGTTTCACATATTCCTCGCAACCCTAGACCTTTAAATAAGAAAAATATGGCTCCTTGCCATGCCATAGTTCATATGGTGTCTTATCGACCTTCTTTGTGGGAACCATATTTAAAATGCGAACAACAGATTCTAAAGCATAATCCCAAAAGGATAAAGGTAAAGTTGTAAGATTAAACATAGATCGTACCATATCCAATAATGTACGATTTCTCCTTTTGGATACACCATTTTGTTCTGGGTTATAGGGAGACGTAAGATGCTGAATAAATCCATTCTCACTTAGATAATCTATAAACTCTTGGCTCAGATATTCACCACCTCTATCAGAACGAAGAGATTTTATCTTCTTCCCTAATTGCAGTTCTACTTCTGCTTTAAACACTTTGAATGTTTCAAATACCCCATGTTTATGCTTAAGTAAATAAACATAACCATAACGACTATAATCATCTATAAATGTTAAGAAGTAGCTAGCACCTGAAGGTCTACGATTTCTTATGATTTGGTAATATTTTCTATTGATCTAATTGATAGAGATGAAGATGGAAGAAAGGGATAAATATGAGATGAAGAGATGAGGGTGTAGAGAGAGAAAGGAAAGAAAAGAGAGGAAGAGAGAGAAAGTGAAAATATGATTAATGAAAATGTGAATCACCAACCCCTCCTAACATGCTAGGAGGGGGTATATATAGCCCACCCTACATGTGGCCTATATGGACTATATGATAAATAACTAGATCACGAGCCCAATCCATTAATATATCGTTGGAGCGACTGATCCTTCATAAATACGTAAAACGTATTTCCAACAATCTCCCCCAAGGGAGGTCGCTCCAAGAGACAAAGTTCTAAATATTCTATATCTCGTGATCTATGCTAACTAAGATGTGACCGAGACTTTATTGGGAAAAACGTTTTTCCAACAATCTCCCCCTAAGGGAGGTCACATCTTTTTACAAATTCTTAAACCTAGCATACTATGCTTGAGTCTTCGATCTTGTTCTTGTGAATATGCTTGATGTGATCTTTGACTTAAGTCTTGAGCATGTTTTCTTGCCTTGACCTTGTGCATTCGTAACGTGTGATATTCGCCTCTTCGTGACTTCATGTTCCACATACTTATATCTTTAAATTCTTGAAAGCTTCAGAGCTTGATACAGCGGAAGACTTGACCTTCAGGCTTTCTTGAATTCGTTGAAGTACTAAGTGTATGCAGTATAAGCATGTGGTGATGACTTCTTCTGGATTGTACACCGCAATGCCACCTTCTTGTTACGCTGCATAAGACATTTAGCAACAAAACATATACACGGATGAAATGGCCTTGAACATTTCATTCTAATTCGGTAGCATTTTACCTCCGGTCGGTGAAGACCGTTGGACGATATTAAATATCGTACTTGTGGCAGGTAGTTTCAGTTAAGACCTCCTTGACAAGATTTCGCGGGTAAACCCGTTCTCTTTATTCGACCGTCCAAAGCTGACTGCGAACATAAAGAGTGAATCATTTGGATAATAATATCCGCATGATTTGAAGCCGTCAATTCATGTTTCTTGGAACAAGTGAAGTTCAATTAAGAACCGCACCATCGTTGCTTTCTAATTGTCACGAGCTTGATTCGTATAGAATCTTGCAAGTTACCTACCAAGTGCTGTTTGAGGTTAACAGTAGAAGGATTTTCACTCATCACTGTGAACACTATAGAGTGTCACTATGAGTGTTCTGGCAAGATCACTAAGATATTGCGTAGAGGCCTGGAACGTATTTAAATTCATTTAATAGTTTAAACCACTGTTTTTTTCCAGTTATCACAAGTTTGATTCATAAAGAATCGCACAAGCACCTACCATGATCTTTTTGACGTTCGCTCAAGAAGGATTCCATCTTCATTGTAGATACTTTCGTATTACTCGGATGTTCAGGCAAGATCATGAAGATTTTGCGCAGGACTCTTAATATCTTTCTTACTTTTCACATTGTGTGAACAAGCAATGAATAATGAAAATGTGTCCTAATGAGATATTTGATGATCTCAAATGGCTCTAGACTCGATCTTGCATTTTGGATTTTTGTGATCGGGGGCTGGAGAGGAGTGCCACCTTTTCAATGCCAATTTATTCGGAGTGAATAAATCAATAGATAATGTGTTGTCTCCGTGTGATTAAAACAAATATCTTTTAAGAGATATCTGAGTTAGCTGGGATGGGTTGTGCCTTGCATCACTGGGTCCATGATGTCTGTCTTCAATATCAAGAATCATTAACCAATGATCTTAATAGCATATGAATTGACCCGGTTTCTGCCTAAGTTGTAAGGAGGGCTACTTTCTTTACACCCTTTATCTTTACAATTCTTTTTCATTCTTCAACCCCTTCAATGCTTACCAATACGTCATAACTAGCACCTTGTTGTGATTGTTCCAGTGCTAACTTAAGTACTTGGTCGGCATTCAGCTACGTTCACAGTCTTTCTCCATATTTCCTAAGGACTTCTATTTTTTGCTATGGAATGTCCTTGGGGAGATTCCTCTAGTTCTAGAAGAATCATTGGACTTTAACCTATCCTATCATCCTTATGTCACCACAATCGTCACCGTTGTGAATTAAGATGTTTTGGGTAAGTGTCTGTCACCATGAAATCCATTTTGATATCCAAATCCATTTTGCTCCCCCTTAACATATGACACGGTATTCGAAAACATTTCGCACATGTCGGGATGAGCGAGCACATTAAGTCAAACCATTGAGTCATATTAAATCACATTTTCTCCCTCATATTAAAAATATTAACCCAATAGATGTTTTTAATATCAATTGATTTAATGATGTTTTAAGAAAAAATTGGGAAGAAAAATGCAAATCCAATTAAGTCCATTTACCTTCATGATTTTTGACAAGCTCCCCCTCAAATTAATAAGGGTGCACTTGATTCGCAAATAATAAGATTCACGAGCAAAGATCATATATAATAATGTATTCACAAGATTAGCAGTTTATGAGGTTGGACCTGAATGATGGAGAACATCATATGAAAGAAGCACATGGTTCTTGTTCACGAATGTTGGTCTTCCTCGTAACTTCTGAAATTATCTTCTCCTTTACACCTCATGGACAATTGATATCGTTGTCTTGACACCAACTTGTGAACATTGGCACTTACGGCATCGACGAGCCTGAACGCTTGACAATTGCTCCCCCTCAATTGTTGACCCGTGTTCTAATTAAAGAGCTGTAGTCGTCGTTTGAGTAGTCGCATCATCTAGTATGTAGATATCAATTGCAACGAACTTCGGATTGTGGAGTTGATAACTTCGGATTCTGAAGTCAAAGCTTTCCGGTGAGATGCTTGACTTAAATGTGAAAAGCGGGTTACTATCAGAAATAATAGCAAACCGTTTTGAGCATGTTTTAAATCATTTAAACTTCTGCTCGAACTTTATTTACAACCCCTTGTCATTAATAAACGACATTTCTAGGATCGTAAATATTATCGATTCCAGAAGACATGCTCTTTTTATCAAAACATATTTGAACACACAATTTTGAAAGATTTAGAAAACACGTTTTGAGAAATTCTTGAAAAATTGTGTTTAAAGTTTTGAAAACCAAGTACTTGAGCTTAAGATGTTGAATATCTTACAAAACGAGCTCAAGTCCGAGAAGTTGTTAACTTCTCGTTGTTAAGGATAAGTTACCATCGGCGATAAACTTTCCTTTTAATTGAAGAACGAGTTCTAAGCTGATATTTACTTAGAAATCGTTTTCATGAGCTTGAAAACTTTGACTGTTTAACGGAAATCTCATGACCGAGAAAGGTTAATTTCTCGTTATGAGGAAAAGTTCTCTTATTTAAAAGATACACTTTCCTTTCTTAGCTTAAAACTTAGAATGTTTTAAGACAAGCTCATGACCGAGAAAGGTTAATTTCTCGTTATGAGGATAAGTTATCATAAAAGATAATCTTTCCTTTATTTGAAGTTCGATTTACAGTCTGACATTTAACTGTAAGTCATGTACACGAACTTAAAACCTTTGAATGGTTTTAACGTAAGCTCGTGTCCGAGAAAACGTTAATTTCTCGTTAATGAGGATAAGTTTACCATCGGCGATAAACTTTCCTTTGTTTGATGCACGGGTTTCTGTCTGATATTTAATGATAAGCCATTGTGCATGAGCTTAAAAACTTCGAATGTTTTTAATATTAGCTCATGCCTGAGAAAACTTAATTTCTCGTTGTAAGGATAAGTTTATCATCGGCGATAAACTTTCCTACCTTTAAAGAGTGGGTTATAGACTGTCATTTATCTATAAGCCTTTGTGCATGAGCTTAAAAACTTGGAATGTTTCTTTTTATACAAGCTCATGCCCGAGAAAAATGAATTTCTCGTTGTTAGGATAAGTTTATCATCAGCGATAAACTTTCCTTTCTTTGATGAACGGGTCACAGACTGTGATTTGCCTATGAGCCTTTTACACGAGCTTAAAACCGTTGAATGGTTTTAATGTAAGCTCGTGTCTGAGAAAAATTAATTTCTCGTTGTGAGGGTAAGTTATCGTTGACGAGATAAGCTTCCCTTTCTCTGAAGTTCGGGTCACAGACTGTGATTTGAATGTGAGCCTTTGTGCATGAGCTTAAAAACTTGGAATGTTTTTGATATTAGCTCATGCCCGAGAAAAATTAATTTCTCGTTGTAAGGATAAGTTTATCATCGGCGATAAACTTTCCTGCCTTTGAAGAACGGGTTACAATCTGTGATCCGACTGTAAGCCTCGTGTTAAGCTTAACCATGAATCCCCTAAGACACTTGTTTCTCTGATATCTGCTTCTTCAGCAACCAAACCCTGAGAGTATCCTTTGTTGAACGGTATACAATGATTGAACCGCTTCGTTCTTTGGAACATCAACTTTGGTACCTGCATTCTCATTAGGAATTTGCATGCTTTGACGTGGGTTAGCGATATCAATTATAGAAGCACATGGGGGTTCACAGTTGGCTTTACTTGTGTCAGAGGCGACCTGAGTAGATGATTCACTTATCTTAGCTGGCAAACGTTTCCTTTTATAGAACACCCTAAGTTTAGGCTTAAATGAAGTATCATATTTATCAATTTCCTCCCTAGTAGTCTTATAGAATCGAAGACTATCCTAGTTAAAGGGCACTCGTTTCCTAAAAGAGTAAAAGTTCTACCAGTGGGGCGCCAAACTTTACCAAAGGGTTTGATTTTAGCTATCCACTAGGACTTAATTCTAGCACGGGAGTTCACCTCATCAAGTAATTTCTTGACACATGAGTCATGATTTGCCGCAAAGACACATTTTCTACATGTTTTACAAGTAGCATATTTAATGTCTGAGTAATTCCTAGCTGATTGATCGATGCTCCTAGGAGACGACATGCTACGGTTAGCAGTGTTGGGTAATCTAGAAGGCATCTGACTAGGTTTGACATTGATATCTCTTACATGTGTCTTTTGCATAGCTTCCCTTAGACCAGATTTATGGCAAACATCATTTGAACTAGTTCTAGACTTTGTCTTGGTATTTTTAGGGAAACTAGAGGCAATCATGTGATTAGGTCTTGCCAAAGCTGTTTTGATCACCGTGGGCCTAGTTGCTGGAGTGACTGGTCTAGGAAAATGAACCAAATCAACTTGGGAGGCAAACCACGGTCTCGAGGATTGTGGTCGCTCGGATATAAATGCAGTAGGTTGTCTGACAATCGGTTGTCTGACGAACTGATTTGTAGGAGGTTTCCCCAAGATTGATGGTTTTTCAAGCTTAGTGTCCACACTAGGTCCTCTAGTTTTCCTTAACTCGTTTTTCAACGCAGCTATAGCAAAAACCTTTTCCTGAACATGAGCTTTTAACGTTTCATTTTCTTTGAGCCATCTATCTTGGGATGCTAATTTAGACTCTAGTAACTGAATTTGTTTCAAAAGATTATCCTTTTCAGCTTTAGAATCTAAAACTTTTTGATCCAATTTTCTTTCAAGAACAACGTTTGACTTTTCAAGTTTTTTAAAGTATGTTTCAAATTTGTCCGTTTTCTTAGAAAAATCAAGTTTGGCATCCTCAAGATCTTTTGATTGTTGAGCTACAATCGTTTCGAGCTCTCTAATCTTGGAATCAGAAGCAGTCAATGAAGCAGTTATAAGACAATTATCATGATGTTTAGCATTTTGAACACTTTCTCCCCCATTATGACTCACATCAGATGAATCAGAAGTGGTATTTCTATCACTCTTTTCCATCCCATGTTTGTCATAATTAGGTTCAGAATGCTCAATATGCGGCATGTCATCAGCATATACATCATAAACAACATTACATTGTACCATGTTTGCAGGCTCTTCGTCATTAACGGGTAAGGTGTCATCAAGAGAGATCTCGTGAACATTCCCCGACGTGCCACTGGTATCATGTTGTCCTCCTGATTTCGTGCTCTTGCCATCGTTAGGCTCCAAGTTATCAACCGTATGACCATTCTCCTCTTGCATCCGCATCATAGATTCTTGCACTCCAATATCATACGCTTGCTGAAGTCGAGATCTTTCATAAATTGAAGACGAGACCGATGTCATTAGTTTCAATATTGTACCACGGAAATCACGAAGCTCGGTATGTGTATCTCGAAGAAATGATTGGCAAATCAGTGAACTTTCAGACTTCATGATATTGAGTTGGAGGAAAGGCGTGAGTTGTGTCACAAGAGCCTTATATGCAAGTGCCGATGCAGAGTGATTAAAGTCTTTATTGTGGAGTTGCTCTGCTAGTTGGGTCAAGATGATGAACATCGATTCCATGAATATAGGACGATCTTGACCAAAGATTGTCACAAAGTCGCTCCCTCCTTGAATCCGTGAAAGAGTAACTAGATGATACTGAAGCATTTGAAAGGAAGTGATGCCATTATCACTAACTCTGTCTTGCATTTTATGCGCTTCTCCCTTTTGACATGTCGAATCGAACGAATCCATTGAATATCGATGAAAAATGATGTGGTTGTGGTTGTTTTCGGGATTATACAATTCGTGAAGAAATCGTGAAGTCGATTTTACGAGATTTTACACACCAACCAATTAATAAACCGTAAAACATCGTCACAATCCTCGTTTGATGATATAATTATGTTTTCTCGGCTTAATGATTTCTTGATGATAATACAAACCCGATATTAAACAACTTGATATCCTTTCGACCCAAAAACTTAATTACTTTGACACGACCTGATTAAACTTAGACAAAAACTTACGTGTCCAAATATAACTTGATGAATAAACTTTGTAAATAATCTTAAGTGAAAGGTATTTAGTTTAAATATAACTTGGTGAATAATCTTTGTCATACAAGGCTCCAAAAACAAAGAGTGTAGCCGACTTTTAACCACAAGGATCAAACCAACGAACTTATTTTCTTACTGTTTCTAAACAAACAATAGTAAAACGTACAAATTAATTTGATTTTTCTTAAATCTTTGCACAATCTCACTACCATTAGAAAACATTAAAAACCTAAACAAACCAACAGTTGACTTAATCTTGATTACTAGATAATAGTGAAAACTGAAAAACATATATATTTACGTTTCAAATTATTAAAATGAAACTAAGTTATTCACCAAAAAAGGAAAACATGTTATCCGCCAAAAAGGGTAAACGTGGCATGATAACTAACACTCAAGAACACGTGGCTAGCACCACACATAGCTTTGGTTTCTCCGTCCAAATATATAACGCCTTCTCCTTATACTTTGACTTTATACAGATCACAAAATAACAATAGCTCTCTCTCTCTTATAGAACACGCAGCCACTCTCACTAGCTTTCACCCCATGTCTGTCTTGATTACTTTACACACTCAATCCCTTCCATCCCTCCTTCTATTATTTCTCCTCACACTCTTTTTGTCCAGTTTTTTCTCTACTGGAATTGAATCAATCAGCACACACACTTTCACCCAAACAATCAATCTTAAATATCACTCTGTCCTTTCTTCTTGACCATTCGCAGCCATCAAATCTCAAAGATAGATAATAAAATCTATCTTAAAATCACTCAAATCATCTATCTCGTCTTATGATCATACACTGTCACCCTAATACACAAACAAATCGAAGGACCCACAAAGGACTTATCAATTTATGGCTTCAAGATCTTGCAAAAGGTCTCGGGTAGGTTTTTCACTTTTTTTTGTGTGAGTTCGAGTTGTGAGATATTGTGAGCCGAAAGGGTTTTGTAAAATGGTTTGAATGGTTTTGTAAAATGGTTGCGAGTCGATGTGTTTGTCAAGAGTCGAGTCAGGTGTTATGAGTCGAGTCTGTTTCGGGGGGTTGATGTCGAGAGTGTCAGGTCTGTGTTTGGGTGTGTCGAGGTTGTATATGAGTCTGGGTTGGATTGAGCAAAATGATTGAGTCCTGTTTGAGTGGTATGTCTTGAGTGGGTGATGGTGTCTTGAGAGGTGAGGGAGTTCGAGGGTTTGAGTTCGTAGGAGTCGAGTGAGGTGAGATGTTCGAGGGTGTTAGACTAGACAAAATTTGTGGGTGAGTGAGTGTAATGAGTTTGAGTCGTTTGGTTGAGAGAGTCGAGGGTCAGTCGAAAGGGTTTTAAAATGTGTCGAGTGTGAGGAGTCGAGACTGGTGGTCGAGAGTCGAGTCTGTTGTTGTTGAGATGTTGGAGTCGAGTTAACGTTGTGTTTGAATCAGTTTTGAAAACAGGTTTGTTTCAAAAAATTCGAGTGAATGATTTTCCGGATGAAGCTATTCCGGATGAAGCTATTCCGGATGAAGCTATTCCGGATGAAGCTATTCCGGATGAAGCTATTTCGGATGAAGCTATTCCGGATGAAGCTATTCCGGATAAAGCTATTCCGGATGAAGCTATTCCGGATGAAGCTATTCCGGATGAAGCTATTCCGGATGAAGCTATTCCGGATGAATAATTCGTTCGTTCGGAATAATCCGTTCGTTCCGAATAATCCGTTCGTTCGGAATAATCCGTTCACTCGGAATAATCCGTTCACTCGGAATGCGGAATAATGGTTGATGCCGAATAATAGTTGATTCGGAATAACCTTTCGTTCGGAAAAATCAGATCGTAGCAGAAAAATTATATGATGCCAGATTCTTAATAAAAAAAACATATGTTGGATTGCAACAAAAAAGTTATACCCAGAAAAAGTTGAGAAAAGGTTGATAAAGAAAGAGTAGATATAATTGATGAAGTTGATAAAGACAAAAATGATAGTTTTACAGATTTGTTGGGAAAAACAAAACAAAAAAAAACAGAAATTGGATACTAATGGATCAAAAGGTGATGAAAGCCTGGTGACAAGTTGACCAAAAACCGTGAGACTTTTGACAGTTTGATAGAAACCCAGATAAAGAAAATTGATTGGATAACAAAAAATAGATTATATAAAAAAACTGATTATAAAAAAAACTTGATTAAAAAAAACTATATCCAAGATTAGTAAAGCTGTTGGACAGATTTGGAAAAAAAAATGAGACGAAAAGATTATGTAAAAAAATAAAAAGATTATGACAAGAAAATCAATAGATAAAAACGCAAATCCTAAGATTTAACCATGGCTCTTGATACCGATTGAAGGTCTACGATTTCTTATGATTTGGTAATATTTGCTATTGATCTAATTGATAGAGATGAAGATGGAAGAAAGGGATAAAGATGAGATGAAGAGATGAGGGTGTAGAGAGAGAAAGGAGAGAAAAGAGAGGAAGAGAGAGAAAGTGAAAATATGATTAATGAAAATGTGAATCACCAACCCCTCCTAACATGCTAGGAGGGGGTATATATAGCCCACCCTACATGTGGGCTATATGGACTATATGATAAATAACTAGATCACGAGCCGAATACATTAATATATCGTTGGAGCGACCGATCCTTCATAAATACGTAAAACGTATTTCCAACAGCACCTTTCCTTGACGTATGTCTAAGTGGTCCACACACATCAGTATGTATAAGTCTAAGTAGATCAATAGCCCTTTCAATATTGCTATTAAAAGGTTTCTTGGTCATCTTTTCAGAGATACAAGACTCACATGTATCAAATGATTCATCATTGATATTTTCCAAAAGACCTTCACGTTGAAGATTTTGTATACAAGTCTTCCCAATATGTGCAAGTCTACAGTGCCAAAGATAAGAAGAGTTCTTGTCAAACTTTCTCTTCTTACTCATGCTAAATACAGATTTATCATTCTTGGATTCATTATCATGCATGTCTATTTCAAATACACCATTCACAGAAATTGCATTAAAATAGAAAATACCATTTTTCCAAACAAAAATTCCATTATTATCAATCGTGTGAACAAATCCATTATTTAACAAACAAGAAAAGGAAATAACAACCGCTGTTTGTACGCCATTTCCCACTTGCAGATTTTATTCCTCATAGGAAAGCTTCCTTTCCAGATTAAATTGCTACAGCGTATTACAAATGTTAATACCGCATCCCGTATCATATACCCATGAATTTAATTTTTATGTTAAATTGAACAATTCAATCATAAATAAAGTACCTAAAGCTGCAGCGCTCTGCTCAGATTTCTTCTTTATTTCTCGCAATTCTTCTAGTTAAAGAGGGCAATTCCTCTTCTAGTGACCACTTAGCTTGTAATGGTGACAAGTCTCATCCTTTCGAGATTGACTCTTTTTGACAAAGTTCTGCTTAGGTTTCGAATAATTCGCAACTTATTTGCCCTTATTACCCTTGCCTTTGCCGTTCTTCTTATTCGCTTGCGGTTTTGGCTTACTCACTCTACCCTTTTTTTATGGTTAGTACAGAAGGCGTAGTAATAGATGCCTTGTCTTTCAACCCCTTTTCATAGTCAATGAGCATTTCATGCAAATCATTAACAGTCTTCCCCGTGCAATGCATATTACAGTTTCTAACGAAATCATTGAAGTCCTTGTTAATGGACCTATTGATCAAGTTGATATACATATTATGATCAGAGGGTTGTCCTAATGCAATGAGTTATTCCATATAACCCCTCATCTCCAAATAATGGGCACTTACAGACTTTCCTGGAGCTTGCTTGCAGCTATGCAAAGCATCTACCAAGTCGTTGATCTCCACAACTTGTGGCTTTTCGAACATAGCCTTGAGCTCATCAAGCATTCGCTTTGGGGAAAATAGCTCATACTTCTGTTGAAGTGCAGGATCCATTTTTCCTAGCATTAAGCAAGCCACCTCCGAGTGCTTCTTAATATTAGTAGAATGTTCATGCCTTTGCGCATTAGATGCTCCTTCAGCAAGATCCTCCGGATAGGGAGTAGTCAAGATATCGATAGTACCCGTTGCTCTCAAGATAATTCTTAGCGAGCGGTACCAATCATTGAAGTTTGGGCCTGTAAGTTCAGAACGTTCAAAGAAAGCCTTGAACGCGGAACTTATCCTGTTATTGGTGTGTTGAGCCATTTCTATAGAAATAAGTTCAAATATTAGTACTTTTGATAACAAAATACTTTCAAGAAAATAAAATTACCCAGTTATAAAAACCATATTATTTTCCTTGAATTCTAGAACTATATGGACATAGATCCATTAGATCAGTTGATCTGCTAGTAATGAATGTACCCAACATAGCGACTTGTCGAACAATTCAATTGACAAACAATTTTCAATTTCTAGATTTTTAAGGGATTTACATTGCCAAAAAACGTTTTGCGTTGTAAACATGTGTTGGTCTAAAAGTTGATGAGTCAAACACTATGGAAACAAGAAGGACCAAATAGGAAGATTCGCCTGCTGGAGTTCTTACTGTTGGAGTTCCCCCTGCCATATATGATAAAAGATGGATATTTGGTTAAAGTAGTGATAAGAATGAATATTTCTATTTTGATTTATTCATTATTATCTTATTTAGTTTCCATGTATTCCTGGTTTCATTAATCTATAAAAGGAACCACCAGACGTAGGTTTTATTCATCAGTTCCAACATACAAAATGTAACCTACTACTATTTTGATCTCTAGGTGTGGGATTCAATGTACACACACCTAGAGTAGTTTGTGTTAATCAAATAATACAAACTCTTTTGGGAATCATTTATCTCTTAAACATCTTGTTCTAGTTAATTGTGCAATTATGCTATGTTAATTCATATGTACAATTGACAACCTAGATAAAACGGTTTTTACTGTTTGAGTCTAAAGATCTTGGGTTCAACATGTTTTATCCCTTCTGAATGCATTAAGTTTCCAGATCTCACTGAGTAACATAATTAAGTCGTCTAATCTGAGTATCGTAAAACCATCATACGAATTCTCATTCTACAAATGGTTTTCTCTCCATCACAACATCACCCAAAAATCTCATTTGATGACGAAGTAATTTCAAATGTTCGTCAATTAGGAGCATCCGAATTAAATTTGAAGGGTATAAATTTTGACGTCAAATTCAATGTATGGAGAAGCATGCATACAATCTCCATAGCATAAGTTTAATAAAACATTTAGTAAACTTTTTCACGAGATTAAATTTCTACATAAATTATGTTGAGGTATTGGTTAAACCAATTAAAGAATTTACCACAACTATTCACAACGTACTTTTGCTAGAACTTGGCTACGCACAAAGCAATACCCTTATTCATTGTGTTTCGGATGTGAATTTGTGGTAAATCACCCTTAAGGTATAATTCAATTAATAATTGTAGGTAATTTCAATTTGACGCACAGGCGAGCTGGGAATTTGGTCAGCGACTAATGGCATAACACCTTCTTCCTTAACCAGGTACATGACTAGCGGTGCGTTAAACCCACTTTATAGTTTGTCAAAAAGAGTAGGTCGTTAGATTATTATTGCAATTCACCAATCAACGTAATCTTATGTAATTTAAATCTCTAACAAATCATTATTTTAATATGATTTAGTCCATGTTTTAATTTCTTTTCATAAAAAAACTCTTGTTTACAACGATTCAACAATTTTATATATAAACAAGTAAAAAAACTAAATCATAAACACATAAATAACAATTATATGTGCAATAAATGAATCAAATAGCCACATGCTTATAATTCATTCAATAATCATCAAATCTAGGTCGTTATATTCATATAAAAGTCTTCCCTAATTCTAAATTTATTGAATCAAATAATCATGTAGCACATAAAATCATAGAAACATATAATTTTATGATCCATGAAAACATGCAAGTAATCATGGAATCCCCACAAATCTTAACAATTAAATCTTAACGGATCGTAACCATACATGACATAACAAGTAATCATTCAATTTAATCTAAAATCTTCCCACATGTAATTCAGGGTTTCAAATCAATTCTTTTTTTATTAAAAATTCGGCCAAACCCTAATTTTTAAAAAACAAAACCCTAATTTTAAGAAAACCTAAAAAAACATGTAGTTTTAACTCAAAATAAGTATTAGTTAAAAAACATAAGATTTTTGATAATTATAACATGTTAAAACGGCTCTGATACCACTAAAGGTTTATTAATATCATAACAATTATATAAAACCCTAAACGAGATCAAAGCACATATAGCGGAAGCGATTTAACAAGATCATAATAATAACACAATTATATATAATCGAATTAGGGTTACATACCTTTACGCTAAAGCAAATCCACAAGACGAAGAACGAATCACCAATTCGGGTTAATACCGTATACACCAAGATATAGTCTAAAGTAAGACTATATTACAATCTTGTACACACATAATACAACGAGCTAACCGTAATTCTAGCACATGAAAACCGAGCTACAACGCTTGTAATTAATCTACCCAACAACCCTAGAGAGGGGCTAGGAATATATTGTAAGTAAATCGATCAACTAAGAAAACCAACCGTAACCCTTTGTCGGTTTCACCTTGCGATCGAACCAAGAAAGAGAGAGTGGAAAGAGATTCAAGTTATGTTGTGAATTATGAGGGATAAGAGGTTGTATTTATAGACCTCAATCCATTGTAGCCCAAATAAATAAAACGCAACTTTTGCCCCCCCCCCCCCTCCTTGCTCTAACCGACGGTCGAACACCCCTTGTGGGGTGTTCCAGAACCTTCCGTCCTTCTTTCCTTTTGTTTACTTACTACATATATATTTAACGCTCGTTAATACTTAACTATTAATTAATTAACGATTGTTAAAGTTATATAGTTACTTGCTCGGTTTAATTAAATAAATATATAAATATATATATTTATTAAGTAAATTAATAAATACAATAAATATATTTATTAATTAAATTAACTCTTTACGTATTGTGTGCAATCCCGTAATCTCGAGTTCGATCCTATCACACGACTATCATAGGGTTTAGCGGTGATAAGACTCGACCACTGAGGCATCTCTACACACAGGTGACCACTGGAAACGCGGAAGATTCGAAGACGGAGTGGATGGACTTCATGGTTGTGCGCTCTCAATCCTCATACAACGGGATAATTGGATAGCCGGGACTAAAGACGTGGCGCGCAGTACCATCCACGACACATGGTATGTTCAAATTCCCGGTGCAAAATGGAGTAGTTACCATCCGTAACATAGACACAATCGAAGGGGGTAACAGTACTTCTAGCACCAGCACTAAACGGAAGCAGGCAGACACGTGTTAACATGATATAGAGCCATTCCACAGATGAACAGAAGGAGGCGTGTCTTGGAGGAATCCCAGGCGCCAAGCATATCTGTGCGCGAGGACTCGCTGTCAGGGCTCCCGTGGGTCCTTTTCTCGATAGGCTTCGCAGGAAAAGGGGGGCCAGATTCAGGGTTCATCCTCACGAACCAGGGCGACATAAAAATCACGTAGGCATTGCTGTTTGACTTCCCCACTACCAGCATGGAAGCAGACTTCGAGGCCCTCATAGCAGGTCTTAGATTCGCGCTAAGAATGGACATGAAGCACCTAGTGGCCTACACATACAACCCTCTGGTGGCAAGTAGAGTCAATGGGTCATGCGAGCCACAAGGGCAGGTGCTAATCGAGTATACGGAAAAGATACGGGATATGACGGCACGGTTCGCAGAGTTTGCTATACAAAGGGTTGTAATAAGTGTGAAAACACTTATCCTTTTACCACTTATTTCCAATAATAACAAGACCAAAACGTGTACTTTATGTCGTAAAAGTCGGAATTATGCGTGGTTTGTGTTTTTATTGTGTTTTAAGACCAAAAGATGCAAAAGGAAGAAAACACGGGCTATCACGGGCTTTTATCGAAGAAAAAGACTAAAGACGAAGTCGGAAGATCGAGAATGCAAAAAGAACGGAAGTCCAAGGCCTATTCTGAAGATTTATCGAATAAAAAGTCTAAAGACAGAAGTTTAATGAAGTCGAAGAACTCAAGTCTAATTATAGAAGAAAATTATAAGACAAGTTCAACTTATATCGACAAATCCCGAGACGACGTCGAGAAAGACAAAGAAATTAAATCGAGTCGAGACGAGAAGAAAGGAAGAAGAAAGCTTAAGCACTTAATCTCCCCACCTCCTATAAATACCCTCCTAATATGTCATTAGGAGGGTGGTTAGTTTTTAGTAGTTGTAGTTAATTTTTAGTTTTTAAGTGTGCTTTTAATTTCTCTCTAGTCTTCTTTTCAAGCTTATTGAATCTTTACATTAATCTAGTAATCTTTTAATATTAATCTTTAATCAATCAAGCTTATTTTATTAATTCTCATTCTACCTTTCTTAATCTTTTGGTGATTTAATTAATAATGTAGTTGATTTCATCTCTTTGATTATGTGATTGATTTATTCATGTGATTGATCTTTTAGTTTTGATGTGGTGGATGTTTTGAGCTTATTGTGATTGATGATTTACTAGTGTTTGGCTTATTTTTGATTAAGTTGGTTTGATAGATTAATAGATTTGATTATTAGTTGATTTTAAATGTTTTGATTATTTAGTGTTTTGGTAGTTTTTAATTTGTGGCTTATTTAGTTCTTCTTAAAATTTATTTGGTTAAAGTTTTGGTTAATTGCTTGTTTGGTTCGTGCTTATTCGTAGCTTATCTCTTTAGTTTTGATATTACTGATTATCTGTATCTGTTTTCTAACTTTTTCAGATTAGGGTTAATTATTCCGAAATTTCCTTTTCTCTGAATTTGTCATTTCTATGAAATTGTCATTTCTCTGAAAACCATTTATTCCGAAAAAGTTAATTTTCCGAAAAACCCAATTTTTCTAAAAACCTTGTTATTCCGAAAATTCCATTTTCTCTGAGAAAGTCCTTTTTTCCGAAAATTCCAATTTTTCTAAAAACCTCTTTTTTCCGAAAAACCCAATTTCTCTGAAAACCTTGTTATTCCGAAAATTCCCTTTTCTCTGAAAAAGTCTTTTTTTCGAAAATTCCAATTTTTCTGAAAACCTCTTTTTTCCGAAAAACCCAATTTCTCTGAAAAAGTCTTTATTCCGAAAATCTATTTCTCTGAAAAAAGTCTTTATTCCGAAAACCCTTTTTTTCTGAAAATTTTTATTATTCCGAAGATTTCTCTGAATTTGCCACTTTTTCCGAAATTATTGATTTTCCCATTTTTATTAATTCACGTCTTATTATTTATATTGTTTTGTTTTTATCAGTTAATTGCTCTTAGCCTATTGTTATTATTTTGCGCATTTACCTTTTAAAGTAGAATAGATAACCAAACCATTTTATTTTCCACCAAGAACGACTGAGTCGCACTTTCTACTAGTAATCAATTCGAAAATATCGGACGATAACTCTTTATACTTGGTAAACCCTTGTATTAAATGGCGCCGTTGCCGGCTCTTTTCGTTAAGATTAACGGTTTTAAGTGAGACACGCGTTGGATTTTGGGATCCGTTCATCTTCGAACGTTATTTTCCTTGCTTTAAAATTTTAAAAAAAATCCATAAAAATCAAAAAAAATTCAAAAATACAAAAAAAAAAATTAAAAAAAATAGAAAAACATAAAAACCAAAAATATTTCTTGTCTAATTTTCTTTTGTAGGTGTGTATGCGTACTCGTGCTCGTAAGAAGAAAGTATCTCAAGCCGAAGTCATTATTCCACCTATTGTCACCATGGACAATCAACCAATGATCGAGCTTTTGCAATCGCACGTAGAAGGCAACACCAATGCTATTGTCATACCCGAGATTGGAGCCAACAATTTTGAACTCAAAGGCTTCATTCTAATGGTCTCTGCTCAACCTTTCTTGGGGCGTTCGCTTGATGATCCTCATGACCATATAAAAAGGTTTCTTCAACTTACTAATACAGTTAAGTATAATGGGGTTTCACAAGAGGTGATTCGCTTGCAACTTTTTCCTTTCTCCTTAGAGGGACAAGCCCGGAATTGGCTTTATAAGGAACCGCCACAAAGTATTCTTACGTGGACGGATTTAGAGACCAAATTCATCAACTACTTTTTCCCACCCTCACGTACTACCGCTTTGCTGAATGAAATCATTACATTTGAACAAAAGTACGGTGAGACATTTAGTGAATCTTGGGCCGTTTTAAGGAACTTTTAAGAAAGTGTCCACAACATGGTTTCACAAAAGTACATCAAATTAATACTTTTTAAAATGGTTTAAGCATGAATGACCAAGATTCACTAAATAGTGCCTCGGGGGGTAATATTTTGGTTAAGTCTTCTAATGCCGCATGGGATATTATTGAGGATAAGTCTAGAGTGCAAACCAAGAGTGTTTGGACCAATGTGGCTAGTGCTAGCACTAATGAGAGCGACAAGAGAATTGATAAGCTTACTACGCTTGTTGAAACACTTGCTCTCCAAACCGCTAACAACACCAAAGCTATCAATGCACAAGTTAATGCTATGAGTCAATCATGTGAAATATGTGGGGGATCTCATTCAAACACCGATTGTCCTTCGACTCATGACAATCCGGAAAATGTGTATGCCGCCAACGGTAACTATTCCACGGGAGGCTATCAAGCACGTCCTCCAGGTGACCATAATTTGCTCAGCTATCGCTCAAACAACTTTCTTTCACCACCCGGTTTTCCACCTCAAAACCCAAACAATCTCAATCGCAACAATCAAATTCAACCTCGAGCTCCAAATCAATATCAAAACCAAAGAAACTCATTTTCACCTCAAAGAAACAATCAAGTTCACCAACCACCCGCTTATCAACCACCTGCCTACCATGCTCTTCCTCCCACCCAAACCACCACATTTAATTAAGAGGTTGACACTTACATGAGGACTAATGATGTAATAGTGCAAAATCTTCAGCGGGAAATGGCCAACATGAAAGCAGATATGGTGAAGCAAGGGAATGATCTTCGAGTCGATATGCAAAACTCTTTGGCAAGTCAAACGAATGACTTAAGGAACATGATGGCTAGTTTCTTCCCAAGTAATCAAGCCTCTGGTTCGGGTTCTCTTCCGAGTAACACCGTTGCTAATCCAAGAGGGGAGATGAAAGCAATCACCACTCGAAGTGGAAAAGGTTTAAAGGAACCCTAGCTTCCTACACGTACACCGGTGATTGAGACAAAGGAAAACGAGTCTACTTATCCAATTCCTCCACCTTCTATTTCTCCACTTCCTAACACTTCTACTTCTCCAATGCCACCACCTTCTACTTCCAACCCTCCACCACCCAAGGATGTGAGTGAGAATTCCATCCTAAAGCCTTCATCTCAACCCAATATACCTTATCTATCGAGGTTGAGGAAAGATAAATTGAGGAACAAGGATGATATTCATGTTTCTAACTTTCTCAAAATGTTTAAACCACTGAATTTCAATATCTCCTTTGCTGAGGCTCTCGCTCACATGCCCAAATATGCTAAAATGTTTAAAGATCTTCTCAGTGATAAGGAGAAACTTCTTGACATCGCTCAGACCCAACTTAATGAGAATTGCTCTGCAGTGCACTTAAGGAAATTACCCACCAAACTTGGTGATCCGGGTCGGTTTCTCATTCCTTGTAACTTTCCCGGGGTAGAGAATTTTATGGCCCTAGCCGATCTAGGTGCTAGTATAACCTTAATGCCATTAAGTGTTTGGAAACAGTTATCTCTACCCGAGCTAGTCCCCACACGAATGACTTTGGAATTATCTAACCGTATGGTTGCTTATCCAGTAGGGATATCCGAAGACGACTTCGTCGGTGTCGACAAATTCAACTTTCCGACGGATTTTGTTGTCGTTGACTACGAGATGGATCCCCGTGTTCCATTAATCGTTGGACGTCCATTCTTGAGGACCGGTCGCACTCTCATCGATGTAGCCGCGGGTGAATTAATCATGAGAGTTGGTGATGATAAAATCGTCTTCAACATGGGTAAACTTTCTAAGCAGCCTTCTGAAAACGAGAGTGTTAATTTCATTGACGTACTTGATGAGGCTTGTGAAGAACATTTCAAAGACGCTTGTAAAAGTGGTTCTTATTCTCTACCCATTGTTGAGACTGTTGCCTCTATTGCTCCATCCCTAACTCCATTTGGAGAAAGTGATATTCTTTTGAAAGAATTTGAAGCAACTTTGGGGGATGTGGATTTACAATATGACGATTCTCCCTCCAATTGGGATGAAGACATTCGTACGATTGAGAAACTTCTCAATGAGGACCATATTTCTCCACCATCTCCTAAGGAAATCCCTATCGATGATCAAAATTTGACTACGCCTTCCATCGATAATCCTCCGGATTTAGAGCTTAAGGATCTGCCGTCTCATCTCGAGTACGTTTTCCTTGAAGACAACAAGAAGTCACCTGTCATCATCGCAAAGGACTTAAAAGAAGAAGAAAAATCCTGACTTGTCGTCGTGCTGAAGAATCATAAGAACGCGATTCATGGAAAATCTCCGATATTCATGGAATTTATCCTCACTTTTGCACACATAAAATTCTCATAGAGGACGACTTTAAACCCACTATTCAAAGCCAAAGAAGGGTGAATCCCAAGATCCATGACGTTATCAAAAAAGAGGTTATCAAACTTCTTGATGCGGGAATGATCTACCCTATCTCGGATTCACCATGGGTTAGTCCGGTCCATTGTGTGCCTAAGAAAGGCGGAATCACCGTTGTGCCCAATGAAAACAACGAGTTGATTCCTACTCGTCTTGTTACAGGGTGGAGAGTTTGTATAGACTATCGCAAACTCAATGATGCTACGAGAAAGGATCATTTTCCCCTTCCTTTCATGGACCAAATGCTTGAACGTCTAGCGGGTAATGACTATTACTGTTTTTTAGACGGTTTCTCTGGGTATTTTTAAATTCCCATCAATCCCAAAGACCAAGAGAAAACAACATTTACTTGTCCTTATGGAACATTTGCTTACAAACGAATGCCTTTCGGCTTATGCAATGCTCCTGGTACTTTCCAAAGGTGTATGATGTCCATCTTCCATGACATGGTTGAAGAAACTATGGAAGTCTTCATGGATGATTTCTCGCTCTATGGTGATTCTTTCTCTCATTGCCTTGCCGATTTAGAACGTATGCTCCAACGGTGTGAAGACACTCGTCTTGTTCTAAATTGGAAAAAATGCCATTTAATGGTAAAAGAAGACATTGTGCTTGGACAGAAAATCTCAAAAGCCGGCCTTGAAGTGGACCGTGCTAAAGTGGATGTCATAGCCAAATTACCTCCACCTTCAACCGTGAAGGGTGTGAGAAGTTTCCTTGGTCATTCGGGCTTCTATCGTCGATTCATTCAAGATTTTTCTAAAATCGCTCGCCCGATGACCAACCTCTTGGAAAAAGATACTCCTTTCATATTTTCCAAAGAGTGTCTTGAATCCTTCAATCTTCTTAAGGATAAGCTAACTAAGGCACCGGTCTTGGTTACCCCTAATTGGGAGCTACCTTTTGAATTGATGTGTGATGCTAGCGACTTTGCTATTGGAGCGGTTTTGGGCCAAAGTGTGAACAAACACTTCCAACCAATCCATTACGCTAGCAAGACAATGACGGGGGCTCAATTGCATTATACCACTACCGAAAAAAAGCTTTTAGCTGTAGTGTATGCTTTTGAGAAGTTCCGCCCCTATCTTGTCCTTTCTACCACCATCGTGTATACCGATCATTCCGCATTGAAGTACTTGTTAACTAAGCAAGATTCTAAGCCAAGACTTCTTCGTTGGGTTTTGCTCCTTCAATAATTTAACATTGAAATTCGCGACAAGAAGGGAGCCAAAAACCTAGCCGCGGATCATCTAAGTAGACTTGAGGATCCTTATCAAGGGGATCATCCGAATCAAGAGATCAATGACTCTTTTCCCCTTGAAGCCTTAATCTCTATCAATCCAAATCTTGATGACACCCTGTGGTTTGCGGACATTGCAAACTACTTAGCGGGTGGAATTCTCAAGGAAGGGTTAACGTCCCAACAAAAGAAAAAGTTCTTTAAAGATATTGAACATTATTTATGGGACGCCCTTACCTTTTCAAACAATGTGCGGATCTCGTCATTCGTCGATGTGTTAATGGGCCGGCAGCGGTACAAATTCTTGAAGCTTGCCATAAAGGACCCACCGGTGGTCACTTTGGTCCCAATTACACCGCGAAGAAAGTATTCGACTCTGGATTTTATTGGCCCATCATTTATCATGACGCTCATGAAATGGTTAAACATTGTGATGCTTGCCAAAGACAAGGCAAGATCATACATAAAGATGAGATGCCTCAAAATTGCATACAAGAATGTGAAATCTTTGATGTATGGGGCATCGACTTTATGGGGCCATTTCCATCATCTAAAGGGAACAAGTACATCCTCTTAGCCGTTGACTACGTATCCAAATGGGTTGAAGCTAAGGCTCTCCCTACGAACGATGCGAGGGTGGTTGTGAACTTTTTGAAGCAACTTTTTGCTCGATTCGGTGTCCTCGTGCTATCATCTGTGACCGCGGGACTCATTTTTGCAATGATCAATTTGCTCGAGTCATGGCTAAGTATGGTGTAAATCACCGTCTTTCCACCGCTTATCATCCTAAACCAAATGGTCAAGCCGAGATATCTAACCGTGGATTGAAGAGAATTCTTGAGCGTACTATGGGAGAGCATCGTGCCTCGCGGGCCGATAAGTTAGATTATGCTTTGTGGGCTTTCCGTACCGTCGATAAGTTGGTTGCACACCTTATCGTCTTGTGTACGGGAAAGCATGCCACCTCCCTATCGAGCTTGAACATAAGGCATACTGGGCCTTGAAGTGGGCTAACTTCGACATCAACAAAGCCGGCGACCTTCGGAAGATTCAACTCAATGAGCTAAATGAATTGAGGAATCAAGATTATAAGAACTATTAATCTACAAGGAGAAGACCAAGATCATCCATGATGCAAGGATTAAGAACTGAGAGTTCCACGTTGGTGATCAAGTCTTACTTTTTAACTCTCGGTTGAAGATCTTCTCGGGCAAACTGAAGAGCCGCTGGTCTGGTCTATTCACCATCGCCAAAGTCTTCCGATATGGCACTATTGAGCTTTCTCAGCCAAATGGGCCCAATTTTAAGGTGAATGGCCAGCGCGTGAAGTTATACTTTGGTGAGGACATCTCCCATGAGATGATTCCATCCCTCACCACGTTTCCCTTGAATTAAGTTATGGGTCGAGTCAGGCTCGTGACTCGGTTAACAAAAACAAGCGCTTCTCGGGAGGCAACCCGTTGATCTATCCTTTACCGTTTTCATAATAAGTGTAGAGGGAGCCTCGTATGTGTTTGTTGTCTTGTTTGTTATTCTGTGCAGGGATTTAAGCTTCAAAGATCCATTCTTGATGAATTTTGACGAACCGTGATCCCGTATACCCGTCTTCCCAGCTCTATCCTAAACTTTCGTGATTCAATATTTCATATCTTATATGTTCGAATTGAAATCACTATAGTTGTCCTTTCCTTAGCAAGATTTAAACAACGTGCACAATGTCCTAAGTGTAGGGGAGTTTACTCCCACATGCTTAAACATTGAGGACAATGTTTATCTCAAGTGTAGGGGGACTTATATCGATGTAAGTGGGCTTTTCCATGAATTTGTCCTCATTTTAACCGGAAAATTTGATCTTTCGACATTTTTCAAAATTTTTAATCTATTTTGGCCTTGTAATTTTCCTTTGCTATCGTTATTTACTTTCTTTGCTAAAATAAAAGTTTAATAAAGTGGTTTTAATTTTTAAACGTTGTGAATCTTTTGACTCAACCCGAGTTTACTTATCTAAGTTTACTCTAGCTAGTATCCTTAACGTGTTTAAGTCAAGTTTTGCTAGGCTTTTATACAGGGAACTTTAAAACGCGAAAGTCTTAACTCTCACGGGTTAAGAACAAGAACTTTTCGCAAGTTCCTATAATTGGTCTTAGAGAGTTGTATATCAAGGGAACTTTAAAATACGGTGTCTAAACTTGAAAAAGTCTAAGAATTTGCAAGATCCTATAGGTAACTCGAAAACCCAAAACTTTGATTCAATTGGCTAAGCATCTACGAGTTTCATTCCTTGAGATTTTAAATTGTGGAGAACGAGAGATGATAGTGTCAATTATAAGTTTGGTATTCTTTCATGAATTTATGTGAGTTGATTATAAGTTGTTTCTCCCATCACTTGCTAATAAATAAATTTGCAATAAATAAGGTTGTACGATTTGAAAAGTTACTTAGCTTCTAGCACAAGATCGTTTAAAAGTTGCTCGGTATTAATTAGAGTTCATAGCCAAGTCATAACTTATTGAAGCGGTATGCGAAGATTGGCGAATCCAAAAAGGCACTAACAAGGCATGAGGGCTACATTTTGTTGCTAAAGATCCAAAAGTGATGTGAAGAATCATTTATTGAAAATCAATATAAAGGATCGAGACACACGACGGCAAGCAAATAGTCCCCTAAAGATCATGGAGAAGTCTATCCAAAAAGGCCCTAACAAGGTATGAGGATAAATAGATCCAAGTCCTAAAAGGAGGCAGATCGTCGTATATCAAAGTCCAAAATAAAGATTGGAGAAAAATGAACAAGTCGTGGTCCAAGTATGAAGAATCTCTCAAAACTTCAAGTGAAGAAATTCCTATTATGAAGAGAAGACCATAATTTCAAGAACGTCTCTCAAAGATTTGAAGTATGAATTCGGAATATCGGTCCGAGAAAGGTCTCAAATCGTGAAGCGAGTTATGCCAAGATATGAACTTTGAAAGGTCCCGAGAAGCAGTTTAAAAGATTTTGTCCTTTAGCTAACTATTGATTAAATCGTCCCAATTTATTTTTAGCCTAAATAACTATCAAAACAAGTCAAACAATGCATCCTCGTGATCATTTAAGACAATATTAAAATATAAGAAATACACCTAGGAATAAGGGAGTCTAAGTAAATAATTGGGCCACATGAGTTCGTGTTAGTTTGCTAACTTATAATAACAATGATCTCGTTTTTAAGCTTGGTATGGAGAACGTGAAACTTGAGAATGATGAACATTCATGACAACCAAAAACCCAATGTAAGTCTTTGATTTCTTACTTGTTTTGTTCTTTTAGTTTCCTTATTGTTTAGCATTTAATAAAGGCCAGGGTGGGTTATTTATGATGAGAAATGTAATCTGTACTTTGAAATTAATGCATTGCATGAGGGCATTGCAATGGTCAAGTGTAGGGGATTTAATAAGTGTGAAAACACTTATATTTTTACCACTTATTTCCAATAATAACAAGACCAAAACGTGTATTTTATGTCGTAAAAGTCGGAATTATGTGTGGTTTGTGTTTTTATTGTGTTTTAGGACCAAAAGATGCAAAAGGAAGAAAACACGGGCTATCACGGGCTTTTATAGAAGAAAAAGACTAAAGACGAAGTCGGAAGATCGAGAATGCAAAAAGAACGGAAGTCAAGGCCTATTCTGGAGATTTATCGAAGAAAAAGTCTAAAGACGGAAGTTTAATGAAGTCGAAGAACTCAAGTCTAATTATAGAAGAAAATTATAAGACAAGTTCAACTTATATCGACAAATCCCGAGACGACGTCAAGAAAGACAAAGAAATTAAATCGAGTCGAGACGAGAAGAAAGAAAGAAGAAAGCTTAAGCACTTAATCTCCCCACCTCCTATAAATACCCTCATAATATGTCATTAGGAGGGTGGTTAGTTTTTAGTAGTTGTAGTTAATTTTTAGTTTTTAAGTGTGCTTTTAATTTCTCTCTAGTCTTCTTTTCAAGCTTATTGAATCTTTACATTAATCTTGTAATCTTTTAATATTAATATTTAATCAATCAAGCTTGTTTTCTTAATTCTCATTCTACCTTTCTTAATCTTTTGGTGATTTAATTAATCATGTAGTTGATTTCATCTCTTTGATTATGTGATTGATTTATTCATGTGATTGATCTTTTAGTTTTGATGTGGTGGATGTTTTGAGCTTATTGTGATTAATGATTTACT
This sequence comes from Glebionis coronaria, assembly GCA_025667525.1. NCBI lineage: Eukaryota > Viridiplantae > Streptophyta > Magnoliopsida > Asterales > Asteraceae > Glebionis > Glebionis coronaria. The sequence goes on from CM046876.1 coordinate 67,378,736, forward strand.
AGTGTTTGGCTTATTTTTGATTAAGTTAGTTTGATAGATTAATATATTTGATTATTAGTTGATTTTAAATGTTTTGATTATTTAGTGTTTTGGTAGCTTTTAATTTGTGGCTTATTTAGTTCTTCTTAAAATTTATTTGGTTAAAGTTTTGGTTAATTGCTTGTTTGGTTCGTGCTTATTCGTAGCTTATCACTTTAGTTTTGATATTACTGATTATCTGTATCTGTTTTCTAACTTTTTCGGATTAGGGTTAATTATTCCGAAATTTCCTTTTCCCAGAATTTGTCATTTCTATGAAATTGTCAGTTCTCTGAAAACCATTTATTCCGAAAAAGTTAATTTTCTGAAAAACCCAATTTCTCTGAAAACCTTGTTATTCCGAAAATTCCCTTTTCTCTGAAAAAGTCTTTTTTTTCCGAAAATTCCAATTTTTCTGAAAACCTCTTTTTTCCGAAAAACCCAATTTCTCTGAAAACCTTGTTATTCCGAAAATTCTCTTTTCTCTGAAAAAGTCTTTTTTCCGAAAATTCCAATTTTTCTGAAAACTTCTTAATTTCCGAAAAACCTAATTTCTCTGAAAAAGTCTTTATTCCGAAAATCCGTTTCTCTGAAAAAGTCTTTATTCCGAAAACCCCTTTTTTCTGAAAAGTTTTATTATTCCGAAGATTTCTCTGAATTTGCCACTTTTTCCGAGATTATTGATTTTCCCATTTTTATTAATTCACGTCTTATTATTTATATTGTTTTGTTTTTATTAGTTTGTTGGGTCAAAAAGTTGATGTGGCAGAAACTCAAAAACGAAGAAAACATGAAGATTTTGTCTAAGCGTTGTCAAGAGCAATCTAAGCGTTGACAAGAGCAAATCCAAGGTTGACAAAGCAAGCATTGTCATGTACAATCCAAGCATTGTCATGTACAATGTAAGCATTGTTAGAAACGTAGACAAAGAAGCTTATGGAAGCTTCTATTTAGATAAGCATGCAAGATATATTCTGCATAAGTTTATTTAAATAGAAGATTTACATGTTTATTTGATTTTATCTCTTGTAAACCCTAATCCTTACACTATAAAAGGAACCAAGGGTCTTAGGTTTTATTCATAAGTTCATTCACAATGTAAACCTAAAGCGTGTGTCGACTAGACGTAGGATTCAATGTATACACGTCTAGTGATTGTTTTTTATTAATATAATGAACAATCCATTTGTTTTAATTCATGTTCTTTGTGTGACAATCCGTCAATTTATGGTTGATATTTTATTCTCAAATATTATTTGAAAATATTATTTTAATGATACAATATGAACTCACTTATTTTTGGGACGAAATTTGGATTTACGTCTTGGAGTAGCATCGACTACGTCTAAACCGGAGGATTCAACGTTACGTGCTTACGTTTACATACACCGTCCTTGGTGACAGTCCGACATTTCAGAAAATAAATTTATCCATGAATATTATTTTGGAGTTTTAAATTTGTGTTGGTTCATAAACTCACAAATTTACGAAAAGAGACTAGGACTTACGATTTTATTTTAACGTCCTTTACGACTAAACCGGAAACCCTAGGATTACGTATTTACGTTTTCGAACTCCGTTTTTGATGAGACAATTTTTATTGGATTCGTTTTGTGACTTTGATTCATAATTTATAAAAACGTTTTTCGTAAAACGACCCAAGGGCACGCAAATCGAGGAAACTAGAATCAAGGAGTACCCGTAAATAAATGGGGATGAGACAAGTGGGACACTTGTCCCACCCCACTCCAAAACCGGCCTAACTAGTGCACCACACACTTGAGGTGTCAAGTGTAAGCTAACTTAGCTTACACATGTCCTTAGCTTACTTTGTAAGCTTCCACTACACCAAAAACAACTAGCTAATACCATTTACCACACACAAACTCATGCAAACAACTTACAACTCTCTCACCCTCTCTAAAAATGTCGTCCCATATCTCCACCATAACACCCCTTTTGATCAATTTCATCCATGAAATCATGTGTTATTCATACACATGTTGAAGCCCTTTTGAAGCTCTCTTGAATGGTGGTGATTATAACATCCATGGAGGAGTTTCCTTGGTGTCTTGAGGCTGATTTTCCACAAGGTGTTTATGAAGAATGGTGGTCTTGAAGATGGTCTTGGCTATGCACAAGTTTCTCCATCCAAATCCATGTCAAACTCATAACCTACATCAACTTGGTGGTATAAAGATTGTCCTCCTCATCTTCTTGTTATTTTGATTATGTAAACATGTATTTTATTTCCTATTGTATATGTATATGATGATTATATGATGATAAAAATGTTATGTGGGGATTTGGTGTTGATAAACATGATTAAAAAGGTGAAAAACTATAAAGAACAAGGTTAAAATCTTGGTTAAAAGTGATGGTTGTATAAAACAGTAAAGAAACAGGTCATGGACTGATAAAATGATGAAGTAGAATCAATTTACAGTAAGCTATATGTCTTATACATATGTGAGAGTTGGCCATGCAATGGAATCATTGTAATGAGTGAGATATGATCAAAACAAGTTTAAGGTACAAATCTGAGTTCACTGTTTTGGACGATTTTTAGAAAATACTTAGAGGATGATTCAACAGTAGCTATAGAAGAGTTAAATGTATCACATATCATGTAGTTTATGTGATAAAAATTTGAGCTTCTATCTCCTTATAGAACTCAAGATATGGCAATTTTGGTGAAAGTGAAGATAAAAATCAGATTTTGGAAATTAAAGTATAATAATATTATATGAGCACTCAAAATTATAATGTATAAAATATAAATTAAAACCCACTAACTTATGGATTCTATTTATATAAATATGTAAAAGTTGGAATAAGTGTATAAATTATAAAAATGGTAACTTGTTAAGTTTTATAAGTTATAAAACTATAAACATGATTTTTACGACTTTTTCGGCTAATACCGTAAAATTAACGTTTTTGTTAAATAAAACTTAGATGGTTGGACCCGTCTAATGTAAACTTTATAAAAACAATATACTGATATATAAACATGTATAACAAGTAAAAACCGATAAAACCCGAACTATAGGACATACGGACGTTAACGGAATAAATTAACGTTATTGGACTAATAATGCAACAAAAATGGACTAAAACACTTATAAACTTATTATTGGGCTTGACCCATTTAGGCCCAACTTGTAAAGTGTAGATACTGATAATGTAAGTATAACAAGGATTAATACAAGTTAAGAACTTATAATAAGATTATTGGACCTAAAACACGTAAATAGGTAAAACGAGAAAACTAGTATAAAAGTTATCAACACATAACTCTAAAATGAGTAAACGAGAATATGTAAACCCACTTGATCATCATATATATATATATTCATCATATGTATACATAATTGTTATTTTTATAAAGTCATTGGACATGAGTCTAAGACGAGTATTATTTGTCTAGGTTTCCGTGATTGAAGCACGTACCGTACGTCCGAATTGCCGATAACCCGCCTTCCCACATCAATGTGAGTTCATAGCCTCGCACTCTTTTAAATGTTTTTATAAATATTTTATAAACCCGCGAGGGAGATAACATGTTAGTTTTTATAAAATAGGACACCATTTGTCCCGATTGTTTGTTTATTGATTTTGGACCCGAATGATTGAATGACCCGATTGTATGACCCGATAAATGATTAAAGGACCCGATAGATGAAATAAAATGGATTATTAAAGTTAGGTTATGTCACTAAAAGTCCCATTAGCATGAATTGTGAACTACCGGGATTTGGTAGACGCTTATGCATTTAATAGTACTATTTGGGGACGATCACCCCAGTTCGCGCCTTGACGGTTGATCCCCGTCGTGCCACATTGACTGGTAAGCGAATTTATGTATGAGAAGATTTCCATAGCGTGACCTTTGTGACGACACGCTACTTTATATGGGCAAATTGAGTATCGGGTTAGCTACCCGTTGTTGGTTTAGTAAGGTAACAATGTCATGCGGCTTATAATAATCCAAAACTAACAAAATACTACTAGACGCTCCGAATTACGATGTATTGCCTGACTAGCAATACTGGGTCATACTATTGATATTATGTTCGTGTTTTGGTTTTATATAACCATATTCATATAACGGTTTTTATTTGATCTATACAACGTTGCAAAACGTATTATATGGTGTTTTTAACGAGAATGATTCGTATAATGGTTTTTTTAGGCAAATGCCTATATTATGATTTTTGATAAGGATTTGTATAAAATGACTTTGGCTATTTTATAGCCTATTAAAATGATTTGTACAAAATGATTTTCGGTAATAATTTTATACCGATATTATATTGATGGTTTATTAAACTCTATGAATTCACTCGGCGTTATCGCTGACCTTTTCTTTTAACATGTTTTATCTCAGGTACTTGAAGGTAATTCTCGGGAAGACAACAAGACGTCATGGACCGCACTTAAACAATAATTTCCATTCAAATACTTTGTAAAACTTTGTATGAAATAATATGACCTGGGATCGATGTAACTTTGATATTTATGAATGGAAATGCTTTATTATGAAACGACGCGATTTTTATGTGTTGTCTATGATGTGAGTAATGTGCTATCCCGTAACACCAACTAGTCTTCCGCTGTATTGAGTTGTATAAATTTGGGGGTGTTACAGTTTGGTACCAGAGCTCTCGTTATAGAGAACGAAAGATTTTTAAAATGAAGGTTTTGAATAAAACCTTTCAAAATCTTTTAACTATAAGCATTTTTCTAAAAATATCTAAAAATCTTTTGACTATAACGGTTCCGAAGAATTCCCGAGTTACCGACAAGGCCAGACTGAGAAGTGTTATTTTAATATATATATATAACTTGGATTATATTATATATTTTGTAATTTGATTACATGATTGTTCGATGATTATTTCTATATTTATACGAGGTATTTATACGACGTAGATTGTCACAAGAAACCCTAACTTCCCTAGCAAATTAATCGAAGCTATTCCCGTAGGAATTCTAGCTATCCTAGATCTAAACCAAGTTGTGGATATTTATGATCCCAACAAATGGTTCATATTCGTAGAAATGTAGATATTAGTTGATTGTGATATAAAAAAAAAGAATTGGCGAGATTAAATCTGATATCAATGTCATGACGATCTTTCCTTATAGAATGGAGTTTGACAAAACGTTATCCCTGGAAAGATGTCATCTGATTCGTTGTCATCCAATTCTTAAATTGAAATCGAAAGGGTGAATATTGCACTTGAGGCTGTCATTGGAACCATTACCCAAAAGCCTCATGCCACTAATACCTTTCTGAGAAGTCTAATTGAATGTGTGAGTCATCTCATGATAGTGACTCATTTGATAATTGTTGTTGTAAGAGCTAATAGGACCGGAAATTAAGTGTTGATCATATCGAGCTTTTATTACCTTTTCAAGGTATAAGAATAAGATTGAAAGTATTGGAGAATGAGGTAGGATATCGAATTGAGTATAAAATTGGTTAAAGCTTGAATAAAGTAAAATTTAACCTGTATGGAAAATGAGATTGTTAATAGAAGTCGTTAAGTTTTGTGATTGAATTATAAGGTTTTAATTGATTGTTAGTTTGTGATAAGTGTTGTTCCTAGGCCATTTTCCACTAACGAGGATGCCCAGTGTCCAAGAAATAAATTGAAGAAATCTTCTTCTGAATTGAGACCGATGGATCTTCTGGGACATGTGGAACACCTAATGAATCTTGTAGATTAGTATTCATTGTGGTATCTTTTAAAAATAATCCCTAACTTAACTGAGACATCATTTGGTAGGATGAGTTCGGAGAATTGTATGACATAGTGACATGTAATGTGTTACGGTACAATTTTGACTTGTTTGTGATTAATAAAAAAAAGACTACCTTTGGTTGCTAAATTCTACATGTATCGATGTTATCTATCTTTTATTGCTTCTTCCTAATGCTCGCATTAGTGATACAACCATTGAACAAGTACTCATCTTGAATTGAGTTACGTTGTGAATTATTCTTTTTGAGTGCCATCAAGGTCATGAACCTCATGATTATTTGGCTAAATCTCATTTCCTATCATAATGTAGTTAAGATCTTGGTGAAAAACTCTTCATCACTCTTTTGCAGATCACTCATTGTTTTTATAAGATAAAACGGTATCATTTGAGAAAATTTAATTTTCATCACTATAAGGATTATTCAAAGTGAGATTTATAAGTGATTGTTATTGAAATGAAGTTGTTTATAAAACACCTTGGAAAACTTAATTGTTTTCATAACAAGGAAAATATTTGTAAATTTATTTTGATTCTTATTTAAGAATTAAGCATGTAAATGTTTTTATTATAAACATGATGATAAAATTTTGACGAACTGAGTATTGCATCGTTAATCTTGAAATTGTATATAGTTGCGCGCCTACATACCATTTGGAATGGACTATGCAAGGCTGATTAGTAGTCACCATAAAATTGATTAATAAACACCACATTTCCTTTGAAGATTGTGAAAGATTAAAATTTATGAGATCTGCAAGAAGTGAAAAATAAGGACATAATGTTAGGGACACCTACATATGTGCCTGTAGCATCTATTCTTCTAAGCCGAATTTACTCATCTGTGGAAATTGTCTTATTTGACAATTGACAATTCTTTCTTGTCCAATTCTCCCGTAGTGAGATTCTTAGGAAAAGTATATGATTACCGAATGTTGATACCCGACTGGATGTATCGACGTTCCTATCATTTCTTTTGATTTGATTTCATTTGAATGACCTGGGTAACGATCCGAGGAGCTTTCGAATGCGTACTCAAATTATGAAAACATGGGATATATTTATATTCGTTAAATGTTTTCGTCTGTATCTGATTTGAAATTCTCTCGCATAGATTATGCGTTGACCTTACTCTTTTTAAGGTTAGTTATGTCTCCTGATATCCTTGAAATTGTGAAGGATTATGAGTTATTATTAGTCTTTTGAGAAGTTCACATCTTATCGACGGCAATAAAACTGGAAAGTTGGTAATGCCAGTAGAATGGATTGATTGATTATGACATGACGAAATTGTCTTAACTGGTAGGAACTCGAATAGAATTCCCCTAAAATGATAAGATGTTGATTATCAAAAGTGAACTAAATAATTCTTGACGGATGCCCGTATCCTGCATTTAGACTTGAGATTATACCGTGAATGGTTGTGAATTAGTTATAGATATTGTAATCTAGAAGAACCTAATATGAATTTATTAAAAGATGTTTATGATATCTGAAACTTTAGGAGGTATTTATTGGTGAACTACCTAAACTTTCGCCATTAAGGAAAATTGAAATTGGTATTGATTGTATTCCTGGTGCTGCACTTGCGGCTTATGCACTGTACGTCAGCACCATCTGAATTAAAGGAATTACCGTACAACTGAGAGAGTTGTCGGAGAAAGATTTTATTATACCAAGCATGTCATCCTGAAGAGCTATGGTGTTATCATTCCTTATATTTATAGATTACTGTGAACTGAGTAAATTGACAATCGAAAACGATATCCATAACTCGAAATGAAAGATTTGTACGATCATTTACAAGGTTTTTGATCCTCAGCATGGTTATTATCAACTTCGCGTCCGCGAAGAAGAGTATCTATTCCAATCGTTACATCCAAAACTTGTGAGGAACATTATGAGTTTCACGTGATGACGTTTGGATTGACCAATGCACATACAGCATTCATAAAATTTGGTGAATCGCGTGTGTAGGCTGTAATTTGATAAATTCATGCTCGTGATCATTAAGGACCATTTGTTTGTTTATAAGTATAAAAACGAGTTAGTAATTAATTATAGATTGCCCTGAACTGGCTGAACAATAAAAACCGGTACCCTAAATATTTAACATGTGATTTAAGACTAAATCCTTTACATTATTTGACCGTGAGATTAAAAGATAATGGAATATATATTGACTCTTTAAAAATTAAGAGCCCTTTTAAGACTTTTGGCTTTACCAAAAAGAAAATGGAAATATGTTTTGACAAATGTTTTAACAAAAGGATTTTAAGGGATTATTCCCTTATACCCAGAACATTTAACTAAACTCCTGTTTAGGGGTAAATGTTCGTGTATAGTGCTAGACAACCTAAGCAGAATTGAGGAAACTATATTACTTATTACTTGAAATTTGAAACGATAATTTTTGCTTTTCAACTAAGAAAACTTTGACCAAAATATAACCAAAGATTTTTCAAACATTTACGAATCTTATTAATTATTTTCGATAAATCAGCAAAAATCTTGTTAATTAAATTCAAATTTAGTTTGAACATTTTATATAATTGGTTGAACTAAGAAATTTAAAACGTTTACGCTTCATAAAAATTAACTAATAATTATTTAATTAATCATAATAATTATCGACGCTTTAGACGACGGATTAAGTAAAACGGGTAAAAATGATAGATGAGACGAAACTGAAACTTAGAAAATATGAAGAAAAGTGAACATAATTACTGACGCATAATATAGAAAGAATATCTGAGTGAATTGTGGACATGATAATCACATCATCATGAGAAGTGAATATAGATACTGACGTATTATATATAAAAAAAAAAGATAAAGAACAAGTTAGGACATATTCCTTAATAATGAAGGTACAACATAAATTGCTGAGCGATATAAAAAAATAAACAATGTTTGTAAAAAGGATAATATAAATAGTGAAAGGTTTCGCGGCTAATGTAAACCATTAGAGTTGAGAAGCCAATAGCGTTAAATGTTTTAAAAGGCCACTTGTGGTTGCCTAAATATGGAGATTATGAGATATAGTTATGTTGGAATTTGTAAGTATAAGTATTCTATTTATGTCATTTTATGACTAAAATTATCTTTGTCTGAAGAGGTTGTACTGATGGCAATTATGAAGGCAGACACCGCCTCATACATTAGTAAACGTTTAACTATTGCAAAGGTCATCATCTGAATTTGATTCGATTTAGGTCATCGTCGATAGACTGACCAAATCTGCTAATATCATTCTCGTTAATGATAGAATCTTGATGAAGAAATAGACTCTTTTATTTAAAGGAGTTATGTAAACATAGTGTGCCTGTATCGATCATCTATATATCAAGATCCTCGCTTCGCATCGAATTTCTAGAGATTTGCTCAGAAATCATTGAGAACGAACCTTGATGAGAGTACTATGTACCACCCCAATCAAAGGGACGAGGTAAAGTAACGATACAAAATACTATAAGCGTTGTTCTATGATTGAATGATTGACCTTTGGTAATAGACTGTATAATCGTTTTCCTTTGGAAAGATTATCATTGATAATCATCGTATTAGGATTGAAATCGAATCTTGTTAGGATCTAAACCTTAGAGCATTTGTAAGCAGGAGTTGAGATGAAGACATCCGACATACACCCATTGTGAGTTGGACATGTCTTTTAGGTTTAAGGTTTCCTATGATGGCGAACCTAACCGTGCAAAATACCCGACCCGCGAGATCTGAAATGATTGTTGAAATTAGGATTTGATTATTAACTGCCGATAGTGGGCAGGAGGTTATGTGAATATGAAATGTAGATCTTGAAGTGCCAAATGGGTAGCGAAGTTAGGCCAAAATTTTTAACCTTGGTAAAATGAATTCATGATCTGACAAATCATGGGATATAAGTCCCCGTTGTTTAGGATCATTGAGATGATGTAAAAGTTGGGATTGAAAGGCATATAAGCTGGATCTACCCTAGGACTTCAAAGACTGTGTGAATTATGTTTCGTATATCGAACATGATGGAATATCTATCAAGTGAAAATCTGATTGTTCTTAGTTAAGCTTAGATCGGCGAAAAGTTGCATTCATCAAAAACCCGTGAACATCATGGATAGAGAAAGTAAGTCAACATTAAGCCTGATCTTATTCCCGTAGTTATGTCTGATGAAACTCGCATATTATAATGAATTACACTTGTGAGAAAAGACCGAGTGTGGAGGAATTACCCACATGGATTTAACTCTATAAGAAGCGAGTAGTAAGGTAAGATGATCTTTGAGGACAAAGATCCTGTTTAGGGGTAAATGCTGTGACAATCCGTCAATTTATGGTTGATATTTTATTCTCAAATATTATTTGAAAATATTATTTTAATGATAAAATATGAACTCACTTATTTTTGGGAAGAAATTTGGATTTACGTCTTGGAGTAGCATCGACTACGTCTAAACCGGAGGATTCAACGTTACGTGCTTACGTTTACATACACCGTCCTTGGTGACAGTCCGACATTTTAGAAAATAAATTTATCCATGAATATTATTTTGGAGTTTTAAATTTGTGTTGGTTCATAAACTCACAAATTTACGAAAAGAGACTAGGACTTACGATTTTATTTTAACGTCCTTTACGACTAAACCGGAAACCCTAGGATTACGTATTTACGTTTTCGAACTCCGTTTTTGATGAGACAATTTTTATTGGATTCGTTTTGTGACTTTGATTCATAATTTATAAAAACGTTTTTCGTAAAACGACCCGAGGGCACGCAAATCGAGGAAACTAGAATCAAGGAGTACCCGTAAATAAATGGGGATGAGACAAGTGGGACACTTGTCCCACCCCACTCCAAAACCGGCCTAACTAGTGCACCACACACTTGAGGTGTCAAGTGTAAGCTAACTTAGCTTACACATGTCCTTAGCTTACTTTGTAAGCTTCTACTACACCAAAAACAACTAGCTAATACCATTTACCACACACACACTCATGCAAACAACTTACAACTCTCTCACCCTCTCTAAAAATGCCGTCCCATATCTCCACCATAACACCCCTTTTGATCAATTTCATCCATGAAATCATGTGTTATTCATACACATGTTGAAGCCCTTTTGAAGCTCTCTTGAATGGTGGTGATTATAACATCCATGGAGGAGTTTCCTTGGTGTATTGAGGCTGATTTTCCACAAGGTGTTTATGAAGAATGGTGGTCTTGAAGATGGTCTTGGCTATGCACAAGTTTCTCCATCCAAATCCATGTCAAACTCATAACCTACATCAACTTGGTGGTATAAAGATTGTCCTCCTCATCTTCTTGTTATTTTGATTATGTAAACATGTATTTTATTTCCTATTGTATATGTATATGATGATTATATGATGATAAAAATGTTATGTGGGGATTTGGTGTTGATAAACATGAATAAAAAGGTGAAAAACTATAAAGAACAAGGTTAAAATCTTGGTTAAAAGTGATGGCTGTATAAAACAGTAAAGAAACAGGTCATGGACTGATAAAATGATGAAGTAGAATCCATTTACAGTAAGCTATATGTCTTATACACATGTGAGAGTTGGCCATGCAATGGAATCATTGTAATGAGTGAGATATGATCAAAACAAGTTTAAGGTACAAATCTGAGTTCACTGTTTTGGACGATTTTTAGAAAATACTTAGAGGATGATTCAACAGTAGCTATAGAAGAGTTAAATGTAGAACATATCATGTAGTTTCTGTGATAAAAATTTGAGCTTCTATCTCCATATAGAACTCAAGATATGGCAATTTTGGTAAAAGTGAAGATAAAAATCAGATTTTGGAAATTAAAGTATAATAATATTATATGAGCACTCAAAATTATAATGTATAAAATATAAATTAAAACCCACTAACTTATGGATTCTATTTATATAAGTATGTAAAAGGTGGAATAAGTGTATAAATTATAAAAATGGTAACTTGTTAAGTTTTATAAGTTATAAAACTATAAACATGATTTTTACGACTTTTTCGGCTAATACCGTAAAATTAACGTTTTTGTTAAATAAAACATAGATGGTTGGACCCGTCTAATGTAAACTTTATAAAAACAATATACTGATATATAAACATGTATAACAAGTAAAAACCGATAAAACCCGAACTATACGACATACAGACGTTAACGGACTAAATTAACGCTATTGGACTAATAATACAACAAAAATGGACTAAAACACTTATAAACTTACTATTGGGCTTGACCCATTTAGGCCCAACTTGTAAGGTGTAGATACTGATAATGTAAGTATAATAAGGATTAATACAAGTTAAGAACTTATAATAAGATTATTGGACCTAAAACACGTAAATAGGTAAAACGAGAAAACTAGTATAAAAGTTATCAACACATAACTCTAAAATGAGTAAACGAGAATATGTAAATCCACTTGATCATCATCATATATATTCATCATATGTATACATAATTGTTATTTTTATAAAGTCATTGGACATGAGTCTAAGACGAGTATTATTTGTCTAGGTTTCCGTGATTGAAGCACGTACCGTACGTCCGAATTGCCGATAACCCGCCTTCCCACATCAATGTGAGTTCATAGCCTCGCACTCTTTTAAATGTTTTTATAAATATTTTATAAACCCGCGAGGGAGATAACATGTTAGTTTTTATAAAATAGGACACCATTTGTCCCGATTGTTGGTTTATTGATTTTGGACCCGAATGATTGTATGACCCGATTGTATGACCCGATAAATGATTAAAGGACCCGATAGATGAAATAAAATGGATTATTAAAGTTAGGTTATGTCACTAAAAGTCCCATTAGCATGAATTGTGAACTACCGGGATTTGGTAGATGCTTATGCATTTAATAGTACTATTTGGGGACGATCATCCCAGTTCGCGCCTTGACGGTTGATCCCCGTCGTGTCACATTGATTGGTAAGCGAATTTATGTATGAGAAGATTTCCATAGCATGACCTTTATGACGACACGCTACTTTAGATGGGCAAATTGAGTATCGGGTTAGCTACCCGTTGTTGGTTTAGTAAGGTAACAATGTCATGCGGCTTATAATAATCCAAAACTAACGAAATACTACTAGACGCTCCGAATTACGATGTATTGCCTGACTAGCAATACTGGGTCATACTATTGATATTATGTTCGTGTTTTGGTTTTATATAACCATATTCATATAACGGTTTTTATTTGATCTATACAACGTTGCAAAACGTATTGTATGGTGTTTTTAACGACAATGATTCGTATAATGGTTTTTTTAGGCAAATGCCTATATTATGATTTTTGATAAGGATTTGTATAAAATGACTTTGGCTATTTTATAACCTATTAAAATGATTTGTACAAAATGATTTTCGGTAATAATTTTATACCGATATTATATTGATGGTTTATTAAACTCTATGAATTCACTCGGCGTTATTGCTGACCTTTTCTTTTAACATGTTTTATCTCAGGTACTTGAAGGTAATTCTCGGGAAGGCAACAAGACGTCATGGCCCGCACTTAAACAATAATTTCCATTCAAATACTTTGTAAAACTTTGTATGAAATAATATGACTTGGGACCGATGTAACTTTGATATTTATGAATGGAAATGCTTTATTATGAAACGACGCGATTTTTATGCGTTGTCTATGATGTGAGTAATGTGCTATCCCGTAACACCAACTAGTCTTCCGCTGTATTGAGTTGTATAAATTTTGGGGTGTTACAGTTTGGTACCAGAGCTCTCGTTATAGAGAACGAAAGATTTTTAAAATGAAGGTTTTGAATAAAACCTTTCAAAATCTTTTAACTATAAACATTTTTCCAAAAATGTATAAAAATCTTTTGACTATAACGGTTCCGAAGAATTCCCGAGTTACCGACAAGGCCAGACTGAGAAGTGTTATTTTAATATATATATAACTTGGATTATATATATATTTTGTAATTTGATTACATGATTGTTCGATGATTATTTCTATTTTTATACGAGGTATTTATACGACGTAGATTATCACAAGAAACCCTAACTTCCCTAGCAAATTAATCGAAGCTATTCCCGTAGGAATTCTAGCTATCCTAGATCTAAACCAAGTTGTGGATATTTATGATCCCAACAAATGGTTCATATTCGTAGAAATGTAGATATTAGTTGATTGTGATATTAAAAAAAAAAAAAAGAATTGGCGAGATTAAATCTGATATCAATGTCATGACGATCTTTCCTTATAGAGTGGAGTTTGACAAAACGTTATCACCTGGAAAGATGTCATCTGATTCGTTGTCATCCAATTCTTAAATTGAAATCGAAAGGGTGAATGTTGCACTTGAGGCTGTCATTGGAACCATTACCCAAAAGCCTCATGCCACTAATACCTTTCCGAGAAGTCTAATTGAATGTGTGAGTCATCTCATGATAGTGACTAATTTGATAATTGTTGTTGTAAGAGCTAATAGGACCGGAAATTAAGTGTTGATCATATCGAGCTTTTATTACCCTTTCAAGGTGTAAGAATAAGATTGAAAGTATTGGAGAATGAGGTAGGATATCGAATTGAGTATAAAATTGGTTAAAGCTTGAATAAAGTAAAATTTAACCTGTATGGAAAATGAGATTGTTAATAGAAGTCGTTAAGTTTTGTGATTGAATTATAAGGTTTTAATTGATTGTTAGTTTGTGATAAGTGTTGTTCCTAGGCCATTGTCCACTAACGAGGATGCCCAGTGTCCAAGAAATAAATTGAAGAAATCTTCTTCTGAATTGAGACCGATGGATCTTCTGGGACATGTGGAACACCTAATGACTCTTGTAGATTAGTATTGATTGTGGTATCTTTTAAAAATAATCCCTAACTTAACTGAGACATCAGTTGGTAGGATGAGTTCTGAGAATTGTATGACATAGTGACATGTAATGTGTTACGGTACAATTTTGACTTGTTTGTGATTAATGAAAAAAATGACTACCTTTGATTGCTAAATTCTACATGTATCGATGTTATCTATCTTTTATTGCTTCTTCCTAATGCTCGCATTAGTGATACAACCATTGAACAAGTACTCATCTTGAATTGAGTTACGTTGTGAATTATTCTTTTTGAGTGCCATCAAGGTCATGAACCTCATGATTATTTGGCTAAATCTCATTTCCTATCATAATGTAGTTAAGATCTTGGTGAAAAACTCTTCATCACTCTTTTGCAGATCACTCATTGTTTTTATATGATAAAACGGTATCATTTGAGAAAATTTAATTTTCATCACTATAAGGATTATTCAAAGTGAGATTTATAAGTGATTGTTATTGAAATGAAGTTGTTTATAAAACACCTTGGAAAACTTAATTGTTTTCATAACAAGGAAAATATTTGTACATTTATTTTGATTCTTATTTAAGAATTAAGCATGTAAATGTTTTTATTATAAACATGATGATAAAATTTTGACGAACTGAGTATTGCATCGTTAATCTTGAAATTGTATATAGTTGCGCGCCTACATACCATTTGGAATGGACTATGCAAGGCTGATTAGTAGTCACCATAAAATTGATTAATAAACACCACATTTCCTTTGAAGATTGTGAAAGACTAAAATTTATGAGATCTGCAAGAAGTGAAAAATAAGGACATAATGTTAGGGACACCTACATATGTGCCTATAGCATCTATTCTTCTGAGCCGAATTTACTCATCTGTGGAAATTGTCTTATTTGACAATTGACAATTCTTTCTTGTCCAATTCTCCCGTAGTGAGATTCTTAGGAAAAGTATATGATTACCGAATGTTGATACCCGACTGGATGTATCGACGTTCCTATCATTTCTTTTGATTTGATTTCATTTGAATGACCTGGGTAACGATCCGAGGAGCTTTCGAATGCGTACTCAAATTATGAAAACATGGGATATATTTATATTCGTTAAATGTTTTCGTCTGTATCTGATTTGAAATTCTCTCGCATAGATTATGCGTTGACCTTACTCTTTTGAAGGTTAGTTATGTCTCCTGATATCCTTGAAATTGTGAAGGATTATGAGTTATTATTAGTCTTTTGAGAAGTTCACATCTTATCGACGGCAATAAAACTGGAAAGTTGGTAATGCCAGTCGAATGGATTGATTGATTATGACATGACGAAATTGTCTTAACTGATGGGAACTCGAATAGAATTCCCCTAAAATGATAAGATGTTGATTATAAAAACTGAACTAAATAATTCTTGACGGATGCCCGTATCCTGCATTTAGACTTGAGATTATACCGTGAATGGTTGTGAACTAGTTATAGATATTGTAATCTAGAAGAACCTAATATGAATTTATTAAAAGATGTTTATGATATCTGAAACTTTAGGAGGTATTTATTGGTGAACTACCTAAACTTTCGCCATTAAGGCAAATTGAAATTGGTATTGATTGTATTCCCGGTGCTGCACCTGCGGCTTGTGCACTGTACCTCAGCACCATCTGAATTAAAGGAATTACCGTACAACTGAGAGAGTTGTCGGAGAAAGATTTTATTATACCAAGCCTGTCATCCTGAAGAGCTATGGTGTTATCATTCCTTATATTTATAGATTACTGTGAACTGAGTAAATTGACAATCGAAAACGATATCCATAACTCGAAATGGAAGATTTGTACGATCATTTACAAGGTTTTTGATCCTCAGCATGGTTATTATCAACTTCGCGTCCGCGAAGAAGAGTATCTATTCCAATCGTTACATCCAAAACTTGTGAGGAACATTATGAGTTTCACGTGATGACGTTTGGATTGACCAATGCACATACAGCATTCATAAAATTTGGTGAATCACGTGTGTAGGCTGTAATTTGATAAATTCATGCTCGTGATCATTAAGGACCATTTGTTTGTTTATAAGTATAAAAAGGAGTTAGTAATTATTTATAGATTGCCCTGAACTGGCTGAACAATAAAAACCGGTACCCTAAATATTTAACATGTGATTTAAGACTAAATCCTTTACATTATTTGACCGTGAGATTAAAAGATAATGGAATATATATTGACTCTTTAAAAATTAAGAGCCCTTTTAAGACTTTTGGCTTTACCAAAAAGAAAATGGAAATATGTTTTGACAAATGTTTTAACAAAGGATTTTAAGGGATTATTCCCTTATACCCAGAACATTTAACTAAACTCCTGTTTAGGGGTAAATGTTCGTGTATATTGCTAGACAACCTAAGCAGAATTGAGGAAACTATATTACTTATTACTTGAAATTTGAAACGACAATTTTTGCTTTTCAACTAAGAAAACTTTGACCAAAATATAATCAAAGATTTTTCAAACATTTACGAATCTTATTAATTATTTTCGATAAATCAGCAAAAATCTTGTTAATTAAATTCAAATTTAGTTTGAACATTTTATATAATTGGTTGAACTAAGAAATTTAAAACGTTTACGCTTCATAAAAATTAACTAATAATTATTTAATTAATCATAATAATTATCGACGCTTTAGACGACGGATTAAGTAAAACGGGTAAAAATGATAGATGAGACGAAACTGAAACTTAGAAAATATGAAGAAAAGTGAACATAATTACTGACGCATAATATAGAAAGAATATCTGAGTGAATTGTGGACATGATAATCACATCATCATGAGAAGTGAATATAGATACTGACGTATTATATATAAAAAAAAGATAAAGAACAAGTTAGGACATATTCCTTAATAATGAAGGTACAACATAAATTGCTGAGCGATATAAAAAAATAAACAATGTTTGTAAAAAGGATAATATAAATAGTGAAAGGTTTCGCGGCTAATGTGAACCATTAGAGTTGAGAAGCCAATAGCGTTAAATGTTTTAAAAGGCCACTTGTGGTTGCCTAAATATGGAGATTATGAGATATAGTTATGTTGGAATTTGTAAGTATAAGTATTCTATTTATGTCATTTTATGACTAAAAGTATCTTTGTCTGAAGAGGTTGTACTGATGGCAATTATGAAGGCAGACACTGCCTCATACATTAGTAAACGTTTAACTATTGCAAAGGTCATCATCTGAATTTGATTCGATTTAGGTCATCGTCGATAGACTGACCAGATCTGCTAATATCATTCTAGTTAATGATAGAATCTTGATGAAGAAATAGACTCTTTTATTTAAAGGAGTTATGTAAACATAGTGTGCCTGTATCGATCATCTATATATCAAGATCCTCGCTTCGCATCGAATTTCTAGAGATTTGCTCAGAAATCATTGAGAACGAACCTTGATGAGAGTACTATGTACCACCCCAATCGAAGGGACGAGGTAAAGTAACGATACAAAATACTATAAGCGTTGTTCTATGATTGAATGATTGACCTTTGGTAATAGACCGTATAATCGTTTTCCTTTGGAAAGATTATCATTGATAATCATCGTATTAGGATTAAAATCGAATCTTGTTAGGATCTAAATCTTAGAGCATTTGTAAGCAGGAGTTGAGATGAAGACATCCGACATACACCCATTGTGAGTTGGACATGTCTTTTAGGTTTAAGGTTTCCTATGATGGCGAACCTAACCTTGCAAAATACCCGACCCGCGAGATCTGAAATGATTGTTGAAATTAGGATTTGATTATTAACTGCCGATAGTGGGCAAGAGGTTATGTGAATATGAAATGTAGATCTTGAAGTGCCAAATGGGTAGCGAAGTTAGGCCAAAATTTTTAACCTTGGTAAAATGAATTCTTGATCTGACAAATCATGGGATATAAGTCCCCGTTGTTTGGGACCATTGAGATGATGTAAAAGTTGGGATTGAAAGGCATATAAGCTGGATCTACCCTAGGACTTCAAAGACTGCGTGAATTATGTTTCGTATATCGAACATGATGGAATATCTATCAAGTGAAAATCTGATTGTTCTTAGTTAAGCTTAGATCGGAGAAAAGTTGCATTCATCAAAAACCCGTGAACATCATGGATAGAGAAAGTAAGTCAACATTAAGCCTGATCTTATTCCCGTAGTTATGTCTGATGAAACTCGCATATTATAATGAATTACACTTGTGAGAAAAGACCGAGTGTGGAGGAATTACCCACATGGCTTTAACTCTATAAGAAGCGAGTAGTAAGGTAAGATGATCTTTGAGGACAAAGATCCTGTTTAGGGGTAAATGTTGTGACAATCCGTCAATTTATGGTTGATATTTTATTCTCAAATATTATTTGAAAATATTATTTTAATGATACAATATGAACTCACTTATTTTTGGGAAGAAATTTGGATTTACGTCTTGGAGTAGCATCGACTACGTCTAAACCGGAGGATTCAACGTTACGTGCTTACGTTTACACACACCGTCCTTGGTGACAGTCCGACATTTCAGAAAATAAATTCATCCATGAATATTATTTTGGAGTTTTAAATTTGTGTTGGTTCATAAACTCACAAATTTACGAAAAGAGATAGGACTTACGATTTTATTTTAGCGTCCTTTACGACTAAACCGGAAACCCTAGGATTACGTATTTACGTTTTCGAACTCCGTTTTTGATGAGACAATTTTTATTGGATTCGTTTTGTGACTTTGATTCATAATTTATAAAAACGTTTTTCGTAAAACGACCCGAGGGCACGCAAATCGAGGAAACTAGAATCAAGGAGTACCCGTAAATAAATGGGGATGAGACAACTGGGACACTTGTCCCACCCCACTCCAAAACCGGCCTAACTAGTGCACCACACACTTGAGGTGTCAAGTGTAAGCTAATTTAGCTTACACATGTCCTTAGCTTACTTTGTAAGCTTCCACTACACCCAAAACAACTAGCTAATACCATTTACCACACACACACTCATGCAAACAACTTACAACTCTCTCACCCTCTCTAAAAATTCCGTCCCATATCTCCACCATAACACCCCTTTTGATCAATTTCATACATGAAATCATGTGTTATTCATACACATGTTGAAGCCCTTTTGAAGCTCTCTTGAATGGTGGTGATTATAACATCCATGTAGGAGTTTCCTTGGTGTCTTGAGGCTGATTTTCCACAAGGTGTTTATGAAGAATGGTGGTCTTGAAGATGGTCTTGGTTATGCACAAGTTTCTCCATCCAAATCCATGTCAAACTCATAACCTACATCAACTTGGTGGTATAAAGATTGTCCTCCTCATCTTCTTGTTATTTTGATTATGTAAACATGTATTTTATTTCCTATTGTATATGTATATGATGATTATATGATGATAAAAATGTTATGTGGGGATTTGGTGTTGATAAACATGATTAAAAAGGTGAAAAACTATAAAGAACAAGGTTAAAATCTTGGTTAAAAGTGATGGTTGTATAAAACAGTAAAGAAACAGGTCATGAACTGATAAAATGATGAAGTAGAATCCATTTACAGTAAGCTATATGTCTTGTACACATGTGAGAGTTGGACATGCAATGGAATCATTGTAATGAGTGAGATATGATCAAAACAAGTTTAAGGTACAAATCTGAGTTCACTGTTTTGGACGATTTTTAGAAAATACTTAGAAGATGATTCAACAGTAGCTATAGAAGAGTTAAATGTAACACATATCATGTAGTTTATGTGATAAAAATTTGAGCTTCTATCTCCATATAGAACTCAAGATATGGCAATGTTTGTGAAAGTGAAGATAAAAATCAGATTTTGGAAATTAAAGTATAATAATATTATATGAGCACTCAAAATTATAATGTATAAAATATAAATTAAAACCCACTAACTTATGGATTCTACTTATATAAATATTTAAAAGGTGGAATAAGTGTATAAATTATAAAAATGGTAACTTGTTAAGTTTTATAAGTTATAAAACTATAAACATGATTTTTACGACTTTTTCGGCTAATACCGTAAAATTAACGTTTTTGTTAAATAAAACTTAGATGGTTGGACCCGTCTAATGTAAACTTTATAAAAACAATATACTGATATATAAACATGTATAACAAGTAAAAACCGATAAAACCCGAACTATACGACATACGGACGTTAACGGACTAAATTAACGTTATTGGACTAATAATACAACAAAAATGGACTAAAACACTTATAAACTTATTATTGGGCTTGACCCATTTAGGCCCAACTTGTAAGGTGTAGATACTGATAATGTAAGTATAACAAGGATTAATACAAGTTAAGAACTTATAATAAGATTATTGGACCTAAAACACGTAAATAGGTAAAACGAGAAAACTAGTATAAAAGTTATCAACACATAACTCTAAAATGAGTAAACGAGAATATGTAAACCCACTTGATCATCATATATATATATTCATCATATGTATACATAATTGTTATTTTTATAAAGTCATTGGACATGAGTCTAGGACGAGTATTATTTGTCTAGGTTTCCGTGAATGAAGCACGTACCGTACGTCCGAATTGCCGATAACCCGCCTTCCCACATCAATGTGAGTTCATAGCCTCGCACTCTTTTAAATGTTTTTATAAATATTTTATAAACCCGCGAGGGAGATAACATGTTAGTTTTTATAAAATAGGACACCATTTGTCCCGATTGTTGGTTTATTGATTTTGGACCCGAATGATTGAATGACCCGATTGTATGACCCGATAAATGATTAAAGGACCCGATAGATGAAATAAAATGGATTATTAAAGTTAGGTTATGTCACTAAAAGTCCCATTAGCATGAATTGTGAACTACCGGGATTTGGTAGACGCTTATGCATTTAATAGTACTATTTGGGGACGATCACCCCATTTCGCGCCTTGACGGTTGATCCCCGTCGTGCCACATTGATTGGTAAGCGAATTTATGTATGAGAAGATTTCCATAGCGTGACCTTTGTGACGACACGCTACTTTAGATGGGCAAATTGAGTATCGGGTTAGCTACCCGTTGTTGGTTTAGTAAGGTAACAATGTCATGCGGCTTATAATAATCCAAAAGTAACGAAATACTACTAGACGCTCTGAATTACAATGTATTGCCTGACTAGCAATACTGGGTCATACTATTGATATTATGTTCGTGTTTTGGTTTTATATAACCATATTCATATAACGGTTTTTATTTGATCTATACAACGTTGCAAAACGTATTGTATGGTGTTTTTAACGACAATGATTCGTATAATGGTTTTTTTAGGCAAATGCCTATATTATGATTTTTGATAAGGATTTGTATAAAATGACTTTGGCTATTTTATAGCCTATTAAAATGATTTGTACAAAATGATTTTCGGTAATAATTTCATACCGATATTATATTGATGGTTTATTAAACTCTATGAATTCACTCGGCGTTATCGCTGGCCTTTTCTTTCAACATGTTTTATCTCAGGTACTTGAAGGTAATTCTCGGGAAGACAACAAGAATTCATGGCCCGCACTTAAACAATAATTTCCATTCAAATACTTTGTAAAACTTTGTATGAAATAATATGACTTGGGACCGATGTAACTTTGATATTTATGAATGGAAATGCTTTATTATGAAAGGACGCGATTTTTATGCGTTGTCTATGATGTGAGTAATGTGCTATCCCGTAACACCAACTAGTCTTCTGCTGTATTGAGTTGTATAAATTTGGGGCTGTTACACTTTGTGTCTAAACACCTTGTTAATGATTGTTGTTCTAATTCCGCTTTGATTATGTTAATCATATGAACAATGATCATTCCTAGTAGCTTCAAAGATCCGGAAACCAAGGTTTCCACAATTGGTATCAGAGCCTCGTGGCTCGTGATGCTAGGACCAACAAGGTGATCGTGTATTGTGAAAAGAAGAAAAATCCGTCTAGGGTTTTTCTGGACGTTTTTGTGTGCGCAACAGTATTCAGGGAGGCATAACTTTTGATTGGACCGTTGGATGGTCACGAAATTTATTGTTTGTGTTCTACACACATATATCTAGACATCCACTGAAGGGATTGTCAAGATCTATCCTCAATCAAAAGTTATTTGGCGTCGAAATTGGCTGCAGAGGTGATTTTCACTTTTCTGACTTTGCATAAAGTAATGATTTAGGGTTTCTAAAAACCCTAGATCGTGTCTACCACAAAAAAGGAGAATGTTTTCATCATGTTGAGTTGTTAAAAGCAGCAAGAAAAAGGGTGTTTCAAAACCCTAGATCGATGTTGAAGATTATTCGTTATTAGGGTTTTACTTATAAACCCTAGATCAGATCAAAGCTTACAAGGTCTTTGTTTTTTATGATTCTGATCGTGATCAGATGGCAGCCAGTTTTTGAAGAAAGCAATCGCAGCAAGGTTCTAAGTGAATGACAAAAGAAGTTCACATGTGAAGGCTTATAATACAAACTTTTATGTGTTCACATCCTCGACGTTGATGCAAGACAGATTATCAAGCGTTGAATAATCAGCAAAGATATTTGTTGATTGATTTATGTGTTCCCATGAGAAAGTCTTTGTGTTCACACGGTGCTAGGAATATGATTGGATGAAGCAAGAAAGTTACTAAATCTAGGCTGTGTAGTATTCACATGTGATTGTGCTGTTTGATTGGTGAAAGTGTGTTACTGTCAGAAGAACGTAAATCAAAAGAAGGAGAATATCTTTGCTAAAATATTGGGATCACGTGTGGTCTTCTTATTTTTGGATGATATATTGTCAAGACATAATGCATATCTTTTATATTTACGGGAATCAAGGAAGTCACAAAAGGATAGTAGATAATGACGTGAGCCATTCGATTCTTATTGGATGAAAATTGTGTGTTCACACGAATGGGATACAAATACAAAGAATGGAGACGCTGACAAAGTATTGGATTGACGCTGAAAAGAATAAGTCGAACGCTGACAAAGAGCGTTGACATGAGTTGTCCGGGAAATGGCTTGTTCAAACGCTGTTAGGTGTTGTCCGATATTGGACAAAGCATTTGGTTAGGATATTGGAAAATAAGGGTTCTCGGATGACAAAAGAATAGCTGCTGTTTGAGAAAATTGATACGTTTTTAGCACACAAAAAGGAGGTATTTACACGCGAAGGTACATGGAATCTCTGTTTTTTTTTAGAATATCATGTTGATATTTATGGCTCGGATATTTTTGAAAGGGATTAATGGTTTTAAAGCGAGTTAGAAACAATTTATGAAGAACTTTATTGGATTTGATTATGTAATCGAGGTAGCCTTGCAAAAGAGTTATCCCTTTTTCTACTTTTACATATGATATGAAGATTGAGAGTCGTCATGAAGAAGTGTTGGCTTAAGGGGAAGAATTCTTATGGTAAGTTTGATGATTGAAGAAGATTTTCGCGAGTTTGTGTTCTATCATATCTTTAAGTCATGCACTTCCAGCCACTGACTTTTAAGGTAACTTGTTTGTGCCTACATTGTTACTGATGAAGTAATACAAGATCTAGGAATATGTGATTTTTCTTATGGTATTCTATGCACATATTTTCTATCACTTGAAGGAGTTACATTATTGTGCTCAGTGTCTCACAAAGGATGAGGATTTTTGTATTAATTCCATACTTCATCACATCATACAAGATATGGAACATAGGTTTGGGTTATTCTACTTCTACATCAAGAATATTATAGTTATTTTTCTTCAAGATCATTACTTAGAGCTACATTTGGAGAATCTTAAAAGATTGCATACATTGTTTACTTCCCTGTTGATGTGACAAAAAGGGGAAGAAATACATGCTACACTTGAGGGGAAGCAATTTGAAGATCATGTACGACTTACAAGAGATACACATAGAGTTTTGCCGACATCAACTAGGGGAAGATTGTTGGGTCAAAAAGTTGATGTGGCAGAAACTCGAAAACAAAGAAAACATGAAGATTTTGTCTAAGCGTTGTCAAGAGCAATCTAAGCGTTGACAAGAGCAAATCCAAGGTTGACAAAGCAAGCATTGTCATGTACCAAGCATTGTCATGTACAATGTAAGCATTGTTAGAAACGTAGACAAAGAAGCTTATGGAAGCTTCTATTTAGATAAACATGCAAGATATATTCTGCATAAGTTTATTTAAATAGAAGATTTACATGTTTATTTGATTTTATCTCTTGTAAACCCTAATCCTTACACTATAAAAGGAACCAAGGGTCTTAGGTTTTATTCATAAGTTCATTCACAATGTAAACCTAAAGGGTGTGTCGACTAGACGTGGGATTCAATGTATACACGTCTAGTGATTGTTTGTTATTAATATAATGAACAATCCATTTGTTTTAATTCATGTTCTTTGTGTCTAAACACCTTGTTAATGATTGTTGTTCTAATTCCTCTTTGATTATGTTAATCATATGAACAATGATCATTCCTATTAGCTTCAAAGATCCGGAAACCAAGGTTTCCACATAGTTAATTGCTCTTAGCCTATTGTTATTATTTTGCGCATTTACCTTTTAAAGTAGAATAGATAACCAAACAATTTTATTTTCCACCAAGAACGACTGAGTCGCACTTTCTACTAGTAATCAATTCGAAAAGATCAGACGATAACTCTTTATACTTGGTAAACCCTTGTATTAGGTTGTAGAAGAGGAGGACGAAATCTCGGTGGACATGAACCAACTTTAAATTGTAAACATGAATAAGCCTCATGGTCACGTTCTAGTCGATTTTATCTTGCACAAAAATGTGAGTGCGGACATGGAGTCACCAACATGGATGACACCCATTCGAAAGTTTTTGTCACATAACAAATTGCCAAGCAACAGAAGGAAGGCTAGGCAGATACAGGTGCTAGCTAGGAACTTTCAAATTGTCAAAGGAACGTTGTATAGAAAAACATGC
This sequence comes from Glebionis coronaria, assembly GCA_025667525.1. Taxonomy (NCBI): domain Eukaryota; kingdom Viridiplantae; phylum Streptophyta; class Magnoliopsida; order Asterales; family Asteraceae; genus Glebionis; species Glebionis coronaria. The sequence goes on from CM046876.1 coordinate 67,404,308, forward strand.
AAAGGTCGGATGTTGCAATGCTTAGCACCAGATCAAGCACGGGTAGTAGTGGAAGCCGCACACAGAAGAGTGTGTCCTCGCGGCCCGGTAGCTATGGTTGAGGAAGTCACTCGCTGAGGGTACTTTTGGCCATTTGCACATAAGGATGCACGCAAAAGAGTGGCGCGTTGTCAGAGATGCCAAGCGGACTCAAGACGTCGGACGAATTCTAACATGATTACTGGCCCACTCTCAACCTAAGGCGCAGAGGAAGGAGGACTATTCTCAAATCTGGGGCGTACTCTGGGTTCCCTAGCGACGTCAATTGGAAATATGGCGCGACACACAGTAACGCTGCTCCCGACTAAAGGTAACCGCCAACAGCAGCGCAGGGGAGCAGTCGTCCCCGCAGCCAGGATAACTCTGTATATCATGCGGCAGCGGGATCGTATGGGCGTACTACCAGCAGCACCAAGCACAAAGCGGCGCGGTCAGGCAAGCAAAGGATCCTCACAGACTAGGATGAGTGCACATGGTTATGCGGAATCGCTATCTAGCCATACAAGGAATGACTTAAGAGGCGACCAGAGTTCTGGACGATATTCTCCTTGAGATATCGCATAGTTGGCATGGACCATTCTCTTGGCTACTAATAGCCCCCAATATGGATCCATGTATTTTTTCTTTTTAATCGTTTTTTAGGTTTTTGTTATTTGTTTCAAAACATTTGAAAAGAGTATGAATAAAACGTTGCGGATCCTAGCTAGTTCCACAGTCCAAATGATGTTTTTTCTTTCTTATCTTTAATGCATACAAGTATTATTTCTTTTTCTGAAATATAAATTTGGCCTTCAGATGTACATGTACAATAACGTTTCCAGACAAAATAAGAGGAATACGTTTACCCTACTAATTAGACTTGTCGCGTAAGAGGGATGCACCCCCTGCGGCGTCGGATCAGGTATCCTTTGTTAGGAAACTTTTAACAAGACGTTGTGGTGAGTATAGCAATCCTCATACTTTATGACGGATAGGCACAGTGTGCATGCCTAACGAACATGTCATTTTCGATGACATTGCTTATGGTAGTAGTGGCAGGACCACACGTAATGACCTTTCGACTCACCCATAAGTCAAGAGTCACACACCAATGGGCGTACTCATAAACAGGCATTCTCCCTCACAACCTCAGGTGTGGGTGTAGGAACCTAGACACATATATATATAACTACACATGAGCATAATGCAGGACGTTATGACAAACATATGGGTCGTTATTATCATTATACAAATTATTAATTTACAAGATTAGTGTGCGTAAGATACAACAACAGATATGGTAAGGCAATACACCTTCTGATAAGTGTGAAAACACACATCCTTTTGCCACTTAATTATAATAAAAACCAAGCCAAAACGTGTATTTAATGTCGTAAAAGTCGAAATTATGCGTGGTTTGTATTTTTGTTGTGTTTTAGGACCAAAAGATGAAAAAGGAAGAAAACACGGGCTTTCACGGGCTTTTACCGAAGAAAAAGACAAAATACGAAGTCAGAAGATGAAGATTGCAAAAAGAACGGAAGTCAAAGGCCTATTCTGAAGATTTATCAAAGAAAAAAAGTCTAAAGACGGAAGTTTAACGAAGTTGAAGAACCAAGTCTAATAAAATAAGAAAATTATAAGACAAGTTCATTTTATCATTCGACAAATCCCGAGACAACGTCGAGAAAGACGAAGAAATTAAAGACAGAAAGACAAAAAAGAAAGAGAGAAGCATCAAAACCTCCCATCCTCCTATGAATACCCTCCTAATGTGTCATTAGGGGGGGAGTTAGTTAGTTTTAGTCATTAGTTTATTTTTCAAGTTTTAGGAGTAGATTAAAATTACTTTCTCTCTCTAGCTTTTCTTTAATGTTTTCAAGATTTTTACATTAATCTTGTATTTGAATCTTTAATCTTAATCTTAATTTCAAGCTTTTCATAAATCATTCTAATTCTACCTTTCTTATTTTTAATCTTGTTTGATTTAGATAATCATGTAGTTTGTCTATCTTTATGCTTATTTGCTTATTGATGTGCTTGTTTGATTGTGCTATTTGATTTTCATGAGTTTGATTTTTTTAGCTTATTGTGTTATTATCTTATTTTTAATTAAGTGTCTTTAATAGTTTATTTTTATAAAAAGTTGATTTTTAATATTTAGATTATTTAGTGTTTTTAAAAGTTTTTAAATTGTGGCTTATTAGATTTTTCTTAAATTTTATTTGGTTAAAGTTTTGGTTAAATGCCTATTAGTTTTTAACTTATTTTTACTTTTTGCTTATTTTGTTCTTATCCGGGGTTATCTAAACCCTAGTTTGTTGAATAGCTTGCATACACAACATTCTGAATAGTGGAAGAAAGGCACATTCTGAATTAGGAAGGAACCCGGATAAGGGATTCTGGATTAGCTTTTTACAATGGATTCCGGATAAGCATTTTGCTTATTCCGGATTAGTCCAACTTCTAACATTTCGGATTTGCACACAAATGTGTATTCCAAATAGGGTTGAACTTCAGATTTCGGATAAGAGCTTTCCCATATTATTCCGGATAACAAGTGGAACGAGATTCCGGATAAGTTCTTAAACTTATTCCGGATTAGCATTAGAAAGGTAATTCCGGATAAGAAGCATTATACATTCCGGATTAGAGTTTTTTTTGTTATTCCAGATAGTAAGCATTAACTGGATTACAGATTCAACACAAGATCATATTCCGGATAGTGTGAAGGTTAAGTATTCCGGATTGTGACGGGATCTTGGATTCCCAATTATAAGCAAAGCACACATTCCGGATTAGATATAATTTTGAGTTTTCCCGACTTAGCTTTTGTTTATTTCCTGTTTTAATTTCAAACATTAATTTTTTCCTGCCTTTTTTCTTAAGTATCATTTTAAATTGTTTTGTCTTAGATTAATTTAATGTTTACATTTTTATGAAGTTTTAAGTTTTCAAATTTACTTTTATTCAAGTTTAATCCTATATCATTTATCTTTAAAAGTCTTAATTTTCATTTTAATCTTTTAAAGTTTTAATCTTTTCAATTTTCATTTTTATTTAAAATTAGATAATCACATTCATTTTCTTTTCACCAAGAAAGACTGAGTCACACATTTAACCGCGGTCAATTCAATTAGACCATTTCAAAGAACAATTTTTCTAGTTATCAAATCTTCTATAGAAGGTCGCTCGTTGACAGTGACCTCTTTAACATGTGATATCGTGGGTTCCGTGACACGCAATGTTGTGCCCATGCCTCTTTCATATATCGTAGCACGCATATATGGTACACATCAATGGAAGGAAGACTCACAGGCACACCGTCAGACCGGCTAGGATGTGCTAGGCCTAGACCTATGACGGCGCCTTTGGTGGAGGTGCGATTCTTCTTAGCAGCACGACGCACGTGCTGATTCAATTTGTCTTCCAGTAGAATCAGTATCGGTGCGCCAGAAATATACGCAGGAACTTGTAGTTGGGATAGGTCCGACTCGCCCGTAGTTTCAGGGTCTCCTTTCGTCGGGTCTGCACTGTCATTCGGAAGCATAAGGCCTGTCATGGTTACACTAATTGGGAGGTCATGATCTTTCTCGATAAGGTCTATGATGGGCATCAGGAGATTCTCTAATTAGTGGAAGGCGGCGTCAAACATCTCCTGTGCATACTTGGAATAGATCTCATTTCCCTCCAAAGGACCCCTTAGTAAATTTTCTCTGAAAGCGCGCTCCGTGGTGAGGCTTGATCCAAGCAGTAGCGCGACATCGTATACGCCCTTGACCGCTTTATCAAAAGGGGGTAATTTCAATACGCCTTTGGCAGCAAGCGGAAGACCATGTTTTACTAACCATTGATTCTCGGCGCGCACTGCGGTGAGGTGCGGATATAGATCTTCATCAAAATCCATACTCATATACTTCAGAACTTCCGACTTCTTAGCCATGTCTTTATGGCAGTTGGTGACAAAATTATCGCAATTCAAAGCAAGGACATTCATGCCTTCTTCTAGTTTATCCATGACCCATTGGTTTTCGTCCTCTTGCTTCGCTCACAGGCGGCGCTCACGATCTAGGAGCTCAGAGAGCGAGGATTTTTCGTCCTCTAAATATTGGATGGATTCAGCATTTATACTAGACACGGTGCGCAAGCGAGCAATTTCAAACTTAGCACGTACAAGTTCGAGGTCTTTTTGTTATGTAACTTGGTGGACCTCTTGGTTTGCTTGTGCTAAGCGCTCGGACATCTGGGATATCTTCCTTTTCAAGTAGGCAGCTAAAGTTACTTCTTGTGCGGCAATTATGTCCAACTCCCTCATTAGTAGTTCGTCAGACATTTCGTGTAAACGTTGGGCGCGGCCAAGGGGAGTTATGTGTTGAAGGAAGTCCCCATAAACTTCTGCGCCATCTAGAGGGCATGAGCGAGTGCATTACCAGGGAGAAGAGAATCTGATGGACTTCGCGATGCTGGGACCCGCCTCGGTCGTGGAAGCAAGGGAGCTGCATATTTGATGTCTTGCAATTATTAAAGGCGCGCTAGTTATTTATTTTTTATGAAATAATAAAGAAGGACGTAGTGGTATACCTTGATAGCTGTATGTTTTCTCGTGGCCTTGGTACTACTCTCCATGATGCTGCATTAGCACTTGGTCTTGTTTGCAATGTTCTCCCCCTTCTGGGAATTTGCTACGTGGGGGAGCATGGTAATTTTTTGTAACTCGGCACAGGTATGACCTCTGCAAATGGGCCTGTGTGCGAATCCTCTGTGGTACCATGTTCTTCTTCCTCTCGGCATTCCCACTAGGTGTGGGAGAAGGAAACTCCAGGGCTACGGTACGTTGACCAATGCGCCATCCATTTGATAGCTCGACTGGCGTGAAGGGTCGAGCGCGCATGGTCACGGCGCACGGATTCTCGCGCTTCACGAGCTGCGTATAAGTTAATTCTACAGTCATATGAAGGATGCGTGAGTATATGTGCGGGAATGGTTTGTTTTTCGGTAAATAAAAAACAACCAAAAGAAGAAGGGAAGCAAACGAAATAAGGGTTTCTTACCATGGTCAAAGTCATCAAAGTATTGAGGAAGGTGGTTGGCAGGAAGAGTTGACGTATGGCTCAGACCTAGCACGTATAGCAGCGTCTCTGGGTATTCTTGCATCGGTATCTGGTCAGCGCTAATTAATTGTGCGTCTGCATCGTTATACGAACCGGTAATGGGGCGGTCATCTTTTATCATCGTCTCGGGGGTGATGAAATCATAGTCAAATGGAAAAGCAACTTTGTTTACCCAGAAGAATTTGTCGGCCACTTCTTCAGGGAATCTATTTTTTCCGAGTAGCATTGTAGTTGACCAGGGCGTTTCGTGAAGGTTACCCGTCCGTTCATCCATGTGGATCTATAGAAGGCGCAGAACAGTTTTATGTTTGGGTCAACGTTTTTGAGTAAGCAGTTTATCTCAAAATTTGATATTTTGGCGGCACCTATAGAATGTAGCTGGGAAAGGTGTATACTATAATAATTTTGTATGTCTATCAGAAAACGGCTTATAGGTATGCGATTGTTGGAAAACTCAATGAAACTGGTGTATAGACCAATTTTTCCGTCAGGAAAACTTCCAATATGCGCTTGTGGATCTGGCATAGTCGGATGAAGATCTGAAGGAATGTGGTACTTAGTGATGAAACGAGAGAGCTCTTGTTCGAATATACGGGACGTCACATCAAATAGTTGGGCTACCATTTTTTACTCTTGTGGGTGTTTCAAGCAGGGGCGAAGGTAGTATATTTTGTTACAAATAGTAGTTGTTACAGTTTTTAACAATGGTGGGAAGATTATTTGGAAAAGGTGAAGAAAGTGACTATCAGACTGCATTTATATACCCTATGGATGTATGGGATCTTGTGGCACGTGTCTATAACGTTTTGTTCATCCTATGGTGTCCGCTAATTGCTTCTTCTAACGTGGTTAATGCTTTTTCCGGTTTTCAATAAAGGACTATGATAGTGGAGTCTGACGTGGATACTTATTTGAAGTCATGACTGTGCGGTTTTACTTTTTGATGGGCATTTAAGCGAGTGGGCCTTGATGATTCATAGTCTAGTAGCCGCGGTTGGATCCTCCAACCACTAGACTGGGGGGACATGATGACGTATAGTTCCTATTCGGGCTGGATAGTCCGACTCACGGGTACTACTGATGAGACTGCTTTTATACATAGTCTCATCGTCCAATTCGGGCTTAAAATGCATTAAATATCATTAAAACTGCCAAATATATGCTCGTGTTTGTTGCTTGTGTATTTTAGGTATGGATATTGAGGAAATGACAAAAAGATCACAAGAATCAATCAAAAACGAACATGGGAAACGAATCCGCACAATGAACCGGACCCAAGTATGGAATTTACAAAAATGCCCTTGAAGTTTTGAAGATTGGCAACTTTAGTCCCTCATTTTTGAAGATTTGGCAAAAGAAGACCTCCATGTTTGAAGATTATACAAGTTATGCCCTTGAAGAATCCAAATTATGCATTAATGGTCCTTGTTAACAAGCTTGAAAAGTTATTGTGCCAAAATTGACAAGCTGCCAAAGTTGTTTACAAAGGAATGGACTTTTTAGCTATTATTTACAAAGTAACCAAAACATGAGAGTAGGGGGACTGTTTTTGCCCAGACAACAAAGTTCAACCATCCACTCAGTGCTTGACACATCACCCACAATCCACTATCAACCAATCACATCACACCACCTCACCATCACACTCCACGTCTGATTTCCACCAATCAGTTATAAACTTAATTAGTTTATTACTTGATTTTTCCCTCTAAACACAAAATTTGAATACTAAACCCCCAAACCAGATTAAATCCACTTGTTCTTCCCCATAAACACTAAAAACACCCAGGTTCAATTAGTCTTAAACTAAAGGGGTTTTGCCCCCAAATATCCAGAATGATGATTAACCTAAGCCTAAACACAAACCCACTCTCACTTTTGTCCCCACTCAACCCATGTGCTCCCCAAGAGATTCCCTGCTCACGTCCCTTTCCACAAAACCCCATGAGGGGACATGATCAACGCCCCAAATGGTTTTACTTGTCCTCCACACCAAATGAAGGGTCCAAGATCAAACAAGACATCTGGCCATCACTTTCCTTCACATGTGAACCAAGGTTGACTGAAATTTCAAAAATCGTCCAAGGGCATGTTAGGAATTTTGTTCATTAGGGTTTTCAGTATCTAGTAGCTTCTATTAGAGCCTATATAAGGAGGATGCAACATGTGCATACCCCTCTGTTCCAGTTTTAGCTTTTCAACATTTGTAATCCCTTTTTATAATTTAATAAAAGTTGGTATTTTGGTGCAAAAGTAATTCCTTTTTATAGATTGTATAAGTTGGTGTGTGATTGGAAGCTAGCTGAGTTCCATTTATCCAATCCGTTTTTAAGTTCAAAGTTTTTCAAGTATCAAAGATTTTCAGAAATTGGTTCTATAAACTTGTTTTCTGAAAAAGCTTTCATAAGCTTGTGACTGGTGACTTGGTGAAGTGGAAGTGGATCCAAGCCATTGATTTCAAGGCTTATTGGTTTCAAAAGTTTGCAAGTTGTTTCCAAAGTGGTATTTCAAAAGTGGGATTTCAGAAACTTTTCATCATATTTTTTTTGTGAAGCTTACTGTTTCATAAGCTACCCACACAAGCTCTTGACACCAGCTTGTGGGCTTAGCTTATTGAAGCTTGGATTTGTTTCCTGGTTTGTTTATGGTTGTGCAGGTTCAAGGCAAGAACTAAGATATCATCATCATCTTCTTGCATAATCAAAAGCCCAAGAGTTTAGCTCAGGCCCCAGCCTGAAGGGAGATGGCATTGCAGCCATTGTGGGACCTGGATGTGGGTCCCACAAGGTAAATCCCTTGTACCTTGTATTTTGTCTTCAAATTTCTGATTTATGTGAAAGTGCATGAAATGTGTTTAAATGCTAGTTCTTCTGTTTGTTCATGCTTATTTTGATGTTGTATGCATGTTAGATTAAGTTACTATTGATTTGGATTGAGTTTGATTTGATTTGGTTTGAAAAAAGTGAATTCTGAAATTTTAAGGGGTGTTTGGGAATAGGGGATAAGCTCATATAAGCTACTGCTTTTCTGCTTAAAAACTGCCCTACACACTCATCTTGTTGGTATTGGGTTATTTACAACTTAGGATTTCAGTATTGATAGGTTTACAAGCATTTTGCATGTTCATGTTTGGATAAAACTAGCTAAAAAACAGTCAAATACATTAAGTGCTTTTCGTGCCTGATTTTTGTGAAATTTGTGCCTTAAAGCTTGTTCATTGTTAGATCATAGGTTCATTTAGGATTGTGAGTAGTTGTTATTTGATTTGGTAGGATTGTATGCAAGTTCTTGGGTTTTAAAAATCGTTTTTGTGCAAAGTATATTTGTCACTGTTCATCAGAAACCTATATGCTATATCAGTCACCTTATTGTGCTTTTTTGTGAGATTTTTGTGTGTGACTTGCTTGTTTTATAGCTTAAACTAACTCCCCACAACCCAACTGGTTGTGGGGGTGCCTTATTGCCCAGTAACAAGCTCACAATAAGCTTTCCTAAGCTTATAAGGTCAACTGACCATTTATTTACACTAACAGTGGGAACTAAGTTCCCCCTGCTAGTGTTATTGTTTCCACTGCTTGACTAGCAGACAAAACCAAGCAAGGTGTCACTATCAGATTCTTGATTTTTTTTTGTCTTTTGTGGGTTAAAATTAGAATTAGGACTTGAAATTTGTTTTATTATTTTTCTAATTTAATTTGTGATTTTTCAGTTCAATTAGTTTTTAATTTACTGTTCATTTAGTATTTTTTTTCCATTAAATAGCTATTTTAATTACTTTTTAATTTCTGATTTTTGTCTTTTAGTGACAAAAATACTTATTTTTCAGTTTTAAGATTTTTCTTAGACTTAGAAAAATAATTTAAGATTTTTAGTTCAAAAAGTTTTTACTGTTCACCTTTTATTTATTTTTTAGAATTAATTTAGTTTAAAAAGGGTTTTAATATTAATATGTTTTGTCCTTTAGTGCAAAATTTTATATTTTTAAAACTTTTTCATTTTTCTACTGTTCTTTAGAGTAACTTAGGATTTTTAAAATTGTCAAATTATTTTTGGCATTATTTTATTATTTTTTATAATTATTTTAGTTTAAAAATAGTTTTTAGTGATTTAAAAATAGAAAAATAGTTTTTAAAATTTAGGAAAAATACTTTTTAGTCTTTAGATAATATAAGTAAGTTATTTGTGCAATAAAATAATATTTTGGACATTTTGATTAATTATATTTAATTTTAGGGCTTTAACTAGCATTTAAAATTGAATATTTAATTAAAAAAAGGTTTTAAAATATTTTTATCGGATTTTTATTCTTATTTATATTATTTTGGACTTACTTTTAGCTTTTAATTAATTTTTAGGTTTAAAATTTTTAATTTGTAGCTTTTTACGGTTTTATGTGAACGATCTTTTCGTCTTCGTAACCGTCATTCTCTTCTTACCCCATTTCTATTTTCTTTTTCTCTCAATATAATCACAAACCATTAATAAATTCATTACAAAACGCACTAGCCTCCTTGGGAAACGAACTTGAACTTCATTGGGTCATTAGTGCTTGGTTTTCCTAAACCGACACTTAACGCTTACCACTATTTTGGTACTCTTTTCCTAAAGGGTATACAAAAACTCTACATCAATTTTGGCGCCGCTGCCGGGGAGGCGTGTTGTGTTTTGATTTGAACAATTGTTGTTTTTATATAGCCATAATAAGTATTTGTATTAGTAGCACTCTACTAATACGTATTATCGGTTTTTCGTTTTTTGTGAATACTATTACTATATTGTATACGTAGAACAATAAATACACAAGTACTCCAAATACGTGAGAAATCACAACCTTGACTTGGGAGGTCATTACCCAATCATTGTATTCGAATCTCAAACCAAAGAAAAAGGCAAAAATAGATAAATACTTTCGAGAAGCTCGATTTTGAAAATACAAACTATAAGGTGGGTATAAGGCGGATATTATAAAATATATCCTAAGGAAAAAGGCTCTTAAGTGCTTCGCGCCGCCTCGTTTCCCCGATTGCTTGTGAGTATTTGATTTTGAAAGCTAATCGAGGGTTTTGCCGCCCAAAGTATTATTACATATCATATATATTTTCTTGGTTTCATTGATTAAACCCTCTTGAACGATTTGGTGTTCCACCATCGTTCTAAAGTCATCGAAGGCGTTCACTTCACGTGATCGTTTTCATTCCTTGAGGCTTCTTTAATCAAGAGATTTGATTAAGGAGGAGATTTGTAGATTTGTGTCTACCTAATACAATTCCAAAATCCAAAAAAAGTAAAAACAATCAAAAACCACAAAAAATTGAAAAAAGTTAAAAACACCAAAAAGAATCTTCTTTGCTCGTCCCCTCGTTGTACGTGACATTTATGCTAACTCGTAATCAAGCAAAACATGCACGTAAACGAAAGAACAAAACTCCCACTCCAAATCATTCTAGTGAGGAGTCTCCTATTGATAACCCATTGTAAGAGAAGCTGTTGGGAATAAATTAAGGCCAGATCACTTGAGCGCTGACAAGAACAACTTAAGCGTTGACAAGAACAAAGCAAGCGCTGACAGCTCAAGCGTTGAAAAGTTAAAGTCAAGCGTTGACAGAGTGAAGACAAGCACTGATGGAAGATATAAGCTACACGTTTATTATATTCTAGAATACTTCTAGTAAGGATAGAAACGACAATGTATTTTCTATATTTATCTTTACCTAGAATAGTTGATACGTAGCTTATTGTACAAGGCTTCTTAATCTATAAAAGAAGGCCTTTAGGTTAATGTTTTAAATCAAGTTTTATATAAGTTTTCATTCGTAAACATCTTTCATTGTAAGCAAGTTCGACATTCATAATCAAAGTGAAAGTTTTGTTTACATCTTGTGTTCTTGTTTAAGTGTTAAATTCCGCATAACACTTAGATTCACAAAGCATATAACAAAGGTTTCTCTACGTGTTATACTTGATCTAATCTCGTATACACAAAGCTAATCGATCTAAGTTTGGGATCAATAAGTGGTATCAGAGCTTGTTGAGGAACTTTTGATCTTTGAAGAACACCAGAACCATACACGAACACCAAAACCCTAATTTTCTCAGAAACCCTAAAAACACCAAAACCCTAAAAACATCATGTCTGAAGCAATAACCACCTCCTCTTCACCCTTACCAAACATCAGGATTCCCATGCTTGATGCAACCAACTTTGACTTATGGAAGTTAAACTTTGAACAATATCTGGGGATCTTTGATTACACACTCTGGGAGATTATTGAATATGGAAACTCATTCAATAAGGCTCAAAAGATTCAGGATGCCATTACTCAAAGATCAGCTGTTGAAGGATGTCCTGATGAAGATAAGAAAGAAAAACCTGGAGATGGTAGAGCTGTAGGTGCTGAAGATATTGCAAAGAAAAGGGTCGACATGAAAGCCCTAAATATTCTAAAAGTTTCTTTGGGACAAGAAAACCAGCACAAATATAGAGGCTATGAATCTGCTAAGGATCTTTGGGAAGCACTTGAAGTTGCATATGGTGGCAATGCAGACACTAAGGAAGAAAAGAAAAAGCAACTTCTGCATGATTATGTTGTCTTCAAAGCTCAGCCCAATGAGAAACTGAGTAGTGTGAGAAGCAGATTGCTTGACATCACAAGCAAGTTGTCCTTCATGGGGACACAAGTTGGTGATGTTGACACCAATGCTACCTTTCTGAAAAGTCTTGGTGAGGCATGGAAGATTGAGGCAAGATCTATTCTTGCCAATAATACTTACAAGAGCTCCTCGTTTGATGACATCTACAACAAACTAAGACTGTTGGAAGATGAAACTCTTTCAGATCATGGAAGCAAATCTAGCACCAGCAACATGGCCTTCTTCTCTCATAGTGAAGGTCAATTCAATCAGAAGGACTCTTTTATGCATCCAGTTACTGGATCATCATTTGTCAGCGCTGGAACAAGTCCTGTGAACGTCTCCTTTTCAGATGCTGACACATTCATGAATGACTCCCCAAGAGTTAAACCTGCTGGTTTGGATTTGGATACTGTGTGTGCTTACATTGCTTCCTTGCCCAATGGTTCAGTGATTACATATGAGGACCTTGAGCAGATAAGTGATGAGCACTTGGAATAGATGGACATCAAGTGGAACATGACTCTTGCTAGTATAAGAGCAAATAGGTGGAATAGAAGGTTCAAAAAGAAGATGACCTTCAATGCTAAAGACACAGCTTGATTTGATAAATCCAAAGTTGAATGCTACAACTGTCATCGTATGGGACACTTCATGAGGGAATGCAGATCTCCTAAAGATCTGATGCTGGTAAACCCTCAAGTCAGGTTGTTAAAGCTCAGGATTCCAAAGCCATGGTTGCAGTTCAAGGAATTGATGGCACAGGATAGGATTGGAGTTATCTGGCTAAGAATGCTGAAGAGGACAAAGCTTTGGTTGCTGATATTGAAGAAGAAGAGCATGTTGAATATGCTCTCATGGCACACTCCTCCTCTTCATCTGATAATGAGGTATATGATGATGCTTTTTGTAGCAAAGGTTGTAGGTTAAACACTGATAGACTTAACAAAGAGGTGTTAAAACTAAAAGATGATATGAGCACTGAAAGGTGTAAATTGTCCAATTACCAACTAGCTCTTACTGAAACTGAGAAAACCGTTTCTGAATACAAGAAAATGGAATTTGACTTAAAAGATAAGATCAATATCTTAAAACATGAGCTAGAGGGTAGTATGGATATTAGAAATATCATGACAAAGGTCAATAGAGACCTACAGGCTAAGTTAGATGAGGCCATTAAGAATAAAGATAATGTTGACCTCAAGATTCAAAGATTTGATAGAGCCACCCAAACCCTAGGAGACTGTGTAGCTAAGCAAAGGGATCCTAAGGACATGACTGGAATTGGGATGAATGATTACTCTCTGGTTCCACCACCAGCTGGTGACTTCTATGGTGTCCTTAGAAAGGATTTATCTTGGACTGGTATACCAGAATGCCAAGAAGAGGAATTCATTCCTCCGCCAAGAGTTGTCACTCCAGTGGAAGAGTATCAACAAAAACTGACTGACCTAAATGAGTGGAAGAAAGCTAACCCTACTTTATTTGTTAAGGGAGGTTTGCTATGTGAAAGTCCCAATGAATCACCACCCATTAAGGTTACTCACCCAGTCACTGGTAAAGCTGTTGACCTAGGCTCAACCACTGTTAGAAGACCTACCATTAAATATGCAGAGATGTATAGGAATAATAGGTCACCCAAGAGCCAAGTTAACAATCATGGAACAGGTTTCTTCTCTTCTAGACCTAAGAGTGTGTCTCAGAAAGCCTGTTATACTTGTGGTAGATTTTCACATTTGGCATACAAGTGTGTCAACGCTCCCAAAGCCAGCGCTGATAGGAACAATTTCAGCGCTGATAGGAAGAAAGTCAACGTTGTTAGGAAGTCAAACGTTGTCAGACCCAAACCTTGTGTGCAGCAAAGTCCACAAGTGATTAGACCTGCCCCATTCTTCTCTAGAAGGTCTAACACTTATGGACAAAGACCTTTTCAAAAGACAAACACCTGGTCAAATAGGCAATGGGTTCCTGTAGCAAACCCTAGGTTCAACGCTGACAAGGGTAATTTCAGCGTTGACAGGACAAAATCCAACGCTGACAGAAACGTGACCAGACCTAAATATTTGCAGCCACAAGGTAAGGGGTCTAAAGCTTCTTCAAGCTTAACATGGAGACCCAAGAAAGATCAAAACCCTAATAATAATGGAATTTCAATGACTTGCAATAGATTCAATTACATTTCAAAGGTCATTACAAAACCTATTGGGGTTAACTGGGTATTTTATCCTAAAAGGGATGAGAATGGGGTTGTTGTGAGAACTAAGTCTGTTCTTATTGAACAACCAGATGAATCCAAGTCTTCTGAGACTTGGGTTCCCAAAGAAAACTAATTTGTTTTCTTTATGTGCAGGGCATTCAAAGACAGATCAATGATTATGGATATTGGGATAGTGGATGCTCAAGGCACATGACAGGAAAGGAAGACTATCTGACAAACTTCACTCCTATTAAAGATGGTGATAAGGTATACTTTGGAGGTGGATATGGGACTATCACAGGCAAAGGAACCCTTCTCACCAATAATCTACGTTTTGAGAACGTCTTCCTGGTAAAAGAACTGGACTATAATCTGTTTAGTGTATCACAAGTTTGTGATAACAAAAATAAGGTTCTTTTCACTGATACTGAGTGTTTGGTTTTAAGCAAGGATTTTAAGATCTCTAATGAGAAGTATATTGAGTATAGAACACCTAGGCATAAGGACATATATAATGTGAATTTAAATGGGATTAAAGTGAATGCAAATATGTCTTGTTTTTATGCTAAGGCTCAGTAGATGAAAGTAATTTGTGGCACAGGAGACTAGGGCACATAAACTTTAAGAATATAAACAGACTTGTGAGGCTTGGTTTAGTTGATGGTTTGCCTGAGAAGGCCTTCCACAATGACCACTCTTGTGTTGCATGTCTTAAAGGCAAGCAGCACAAGGTCTCATTCAAGTCCAAACAGGTGCATACTAGCTCCAGACCTCTTCATATGCTTCACATGGACCTCTTTGGTCCAACAAATATAGAAATTTTGAATGGCAAGTCATATTGTTTTGTTGTCACAGATGACTTTTCTAGGTTTACTTGGACATTCTTTCTAGCTATGAAGAGTGACACAGCTGATGTTCTTATTGATTTTATCACTCAAATTGAGAAAAGGTCTGGCAATGAGGTTAAAATGCTTAGGAGTGATAATGGTGGAGAATTTAGGAACAAGAAGCTAGATGATTTTTGTGCCAGGAAAGGAATTACTAGGCAATTTAGCATTGCTAGAACCCCACAACAAAATGGGGTTGCTGAAAGGAAAATTAGAACCCTAATTGAAGCAGCCAGAACAATGTTGGCTGATGCTCACTTTCCTATAGCCTTTTGGGCTGAGGCTGTTAATACAGCATGCTATGTGCAAAATAGAGCATTGGTTAACAAAATTCAGAACAAAACACCTTATGAGTTACTTTGGGGAAGAAAACCTAATATTGGTTTTCTCGGACCTTTTGGTTGTCATGTAGTAGTACTGGATACTAGTGATGCCTTAGGGAAATTTAGTGCAAAAGGTGATGAAGGTTACTTCATGGGGTATTCAGTCCAGAGCAAGGGTTATAGGGTTTATCTTAAAGATGACAAACGTATTGTTGAGAGAGTACATGTTAGGTTCTTAGAGAATAAACCTAGTGATCCTGAAAGTGGTCCTAATTGGTTGTTTGATTTGGAACCCTTATCTAGAACTTTAAATTATATGCCTGTTACTAATCCAGACATTGTGAAGGTAACTTCAAATGTTGTGGATGAACAAGTTGTTAATGTTTCAGGTACACAGGTTCATGAGAAGGTTGGATCACAAGCAGAAAAGGCATCTCCTATATTTGAATATGTCACAATTCCCATTTGGAGAGATGCTTTTGCTGCTGCTGCTGCTGGACAAGATAATGGTGGTTTCCAAATACCACCAGATACAAACATGCATGGTTCTTCAGGCGCTGACAAAGGCAAATCTAGCGCTGACAAGACCAATTCAGACGTTGATGACTCAGACGTTGACAACAACAGTTCAAGCGTTGTTAGCCCAAGCGCTGACAAACAAGGTTCAGACGTTGACAACACCTTTGCACATCTTTTCTCTTCCACTTTTGAACAAGGAGAACCTTCCAATTCACATGAAGAAGGTCATCCTTATGTTGACATAAGAGAGTCTGATGAAGAAGACATTGGCAACATGGAGCATGAGGTTGAGGACACCAGACTTTTTGAAAGAGGGGTTCTCACTTCCACAATGAAGAATCACCCCCCATCTCAGATCATTGGTGATATTATGACTCCAGTTCAGACTAGAAGATCTCATCGAGGTCTTGGTGGGTTTATTGTCAATATACACAAGAAGGTTGATACCCCTCTTGTGCAAGCATGTTTGTTTGCATGTTTTCTGTCACAAGAAGAACCCAAGAAAATATTTGATGCTCTCAAAGAACCAAGTTGGGTGGAAGCAATGCAGGATGAGCTTCACCAATTTGCAATTCAGGATGTTTGGGAGCTGGTTGATTGTCCTAGATATGTCAGACCAATAGGGACAAGATGGGTTCTAAGGAACAAAAGAGATGAAAGAGTTATTGTGGTCAGAAACAAGGCAAGATTAGTGGCTCAAGGTTATACACAAGAAGAGGGGATAGACTATGAGGAGGTATTTGCACCAGTTGCAAGGATTGAGGCTATTAGGATTTTTCTAGCCTATGCTTCCTGTATGGGCTTCACAGTCTATCAAATGGATGTCAAGAGTGCTTTCTTGTATGGCACCATTGTTGAGGAAGTATATGTCATGCAACCTCCTGGTTTTGAGGATCCAGAACATCCAGATAAAGTGTATAGAGTCAAAAAGGCTATGTATGGCCTTCATCAAGCCCCTAGAGCATGGTATGGTACTTTGTCTACCTATTTAGTGGACAATGGATTCAAGAGGGGCACCATAGATCAGACACTATTTACAAAGAAGAAAGGCAAGGATGTGTTGCTTGTGCAGGTCTATGTTGATGATATCATTTTTGGGTCTACTGATCCAAAGATGAGTGAGGATTTCTCCAAGCTTATGACAGACAAATTCAAGATGAGTGCTATGGGGGAGATGAACTTCTTTCTTGGTTTACAAGTTCAGCAGAAAGAAGATGGTATCTTCATCTCCCAGGACAAATATGTTGCTGAAATCTTGAAGAAGTTTGGCTTTTCTCCACATGAAAAGAGGGCTACTACTCCTATGGATAGAGAACACCCTTGGGGAAAGATTGGAGATGGGAAAGATGTTGATGTCAGGCATTATAGATCCATGATTGGATCCTTGATGTATCTTACTGCTTCCAGACCTGATATCATGTTTGCTGTGTGTGCTTGTGCACGCCATCAAGTGACTCCCAAAAAATGTCACCTTTATGCTGTGAAGAGGATCTTTAGGTACCTAATATGTTTCCCTAGTCTTGGTTTGTGGTACCCAAAGGATTCACCATTAGAGCTGATTGTATATTCAGACAGTGATTATGGAGGTGATAAGTTTGATAGGAAATCTACAACTGGTGGATGTCAATTTCTTGGGAGCAGATTAATATCTTGGCAATGCAAGAAACAAACAGTGGTGGCTAATTCTATAACTGAAGCAGAGTATGTGGCTGCAGCAGCATGTTGTGGTCAAGTGTTGTGGATTCAGAACCAGCTGTTGAATTATGGGTATAATTTTATGCATACTAAGATATTTGATGACAATAATAGTACTTTATGCATCATTAAGAATCCTGTACATCATTCTAAAACTAAGCACATAGAAATTAGACACCATTTTATAAGAGATTGCTTTGAGAAAGGTTTAATACAACCAGATAGGGTTGACACTGAGGAAAATGTGTCAGATTTATTAACTAAACCTTTTGATGCTGGAAGATTTCAATACTAGGTAACAAGTATTGGAATGGTTAATCTCACTTAATATGTGTTTTGGATTTTTTTTTGTAAAAGTATGTACAGGATGATGCATTATTATTATTTGTCTTAGTGATGATTTAGATTTTCCACTATATTTTGCTAACACTGACAAAGGTTGCTTGAACACTGATAAGTATTTTTGCAACGTTGTCAACAATATAATTGTCTAACGCTGACAAAGCTTCCCTCAACGCTGTTATGTGTTATCAGGGCGTTGTCAGCAACAATGTTAGTTTTGTGGTTTTCAATCTAAATGTGCAGATGGTGTTAGCAGTATACCATTGGATACAGAGTTGCTTATGGATCAAAGGAGAAGCATTTGGACAAGTTTTTATTTATGGATGATGGTTGGAATGTTTCATTCCTATCTTGACATAAATTTTTTATGTTCATGCATGTTTTTAGCAAACTTTGTGTATCATGATTTAAGGGGAGGTTTTAGGAACCTTTAGGATGTTTGGGTATCCATATGATACTCTTATCACAATTCTAGATTGTGTCCACAGGTGAGTATGGGTTAGTTTTACTAAACCATGAGGCACTGTAGCATGCATAGTATATCAACTTTGCATGCTGCCAAGACATTTTTTTGGGCCTAGAATTGGTTGTGGTCTGTTGGGAGACTTGGGAATGATTTTGATATGGGATTTACCTGGGAGTAACAAGGATTTTATAAGGTAACTTTGTTGTTAAGAATTTTTGTTAGCAAGGGACACTAGAGGACTGTTATGTCTATCTTGCTTATGCAAGTGTGCATAACTGGACAGTGCTTGCCGCCCTATAATAATTATCAGCTTTTGGTTATCTTCTCTAGGATAAATTACTTGTTAAGGTCATTTTTCACTTTTTAAAACAATTTTATTTTTGGACGCTGACAAGAATTTTCCAAGCGTTGTTGAGACCAAATTGGACGCTGACATGGCTTTAGGCGAACGTTGACAAGATTATAGCCGTTGGGCGTTGATAGGTTATTTTTGACCGTTGACACTCAATGGGACCTACCCAGTTGTTACTTTTTGACATATTTTCAAGCCGTAATTTTAGGAGTTGTTACTTTCATTAAATACATGAGATAACTTATAACTTTTTCAATATTTTCATGATTAGTTTTTGAAAATCTTTGCCTATTTTTGGGCCAATCACATGCATTCTTTATCTCCTATAAATTTGGCTCCTATTTTAAACAGGGTATCTATAATTCTTGTCTAACACTTTTCTCTTATCAACTTCATCTTCTACATTTCAAATTAACAACTTTCATCAATGGCACCAAAGTTTAACTCAGCAGAATTGGAATTGGGGTTCAAGTCTCAACACAACATGATTGCTTATCTTGTTGCTGATCATGATTTGTTTCCTCAATACACACAAATGGTGGCGTATTTGAACGCATCCCCATTAAGGTATGCTCTTTCTCATGCACCACTCATTCCAGTCACATACATTAAGCAGTTTTGGAACACTGTCAGTTCCTCAACAGTTAATGGAGTGACCACATTAACTTCTATTGTTCATGGGAGGTCTTGGGTGGTTACTGAGGCCTTGGTACGCCAGGCCTTGCATCTTGATGATGCTGATGGTATAGCCATCCTTCCCATAAATGAAATAGAACAAGGGCTTAGGGCTTTGGGATATCCATTTCCTGATGAAGGTACTCTTAATAAGTACCATAAGCAGGAATTTCCCCCAGCCTGGAAGTACCTCATCCACATCCTCCTTCAATGTTTGAGTCCCAAATGTACTGCACACAATGAGATCAATAGATCCATTGCAAGTGCTATTGTGTGCATTGCAACAGGGCAAAAATATAACTATTCTAAAATGATTCTGAAGGAATGTGTAAAAACAAGGGGACAAAAATGACTTTAGCTTATCCCCGTTTTCTGCAAATGATTTTTGATGATCAAGGTTATTGTTCAAGGGATCACAATGATTTCTATAAGATCCCTGAACAAAAGAAAGCTATTTTTACAAAGATGAATTCGCCACCTCTTAGAGACTTACCTTTAACCCCAGCCATGCTTGCTGTTATTGCAGCAGCACACCCCCAACCAGACCCCCAACCTCAAATTGACCCTCAACCACAACTGGAACCCATTCCTGAACCTTTACCCTCACCTGAACAAATGCAACTTGACCAAGAACACTTTGACGCTGACACATCAAATGTTGACGTTGATGTGCCTATTTCCAACGCTGACACACAACCATCACAATCCCAAACACCCCTTAACCAACCCACATCTACTCATTCTTCCACACCATCTTCCACACCACCTGAATATAGGTTAATAAAACGCCAAAGGACTACTGGAGTGTTCTCCTCTGGTGGTCCTAGCCATGAAGCAGAGAGAACCACCACCACAAGTGTGGCTGGTGACCTGGATGAGGCTGGGACTATTGGTTCTGGCTTAGATGCTGGCCAAGGCAGTGTTGATCCCAAACTTAGATCGATTAAGCTTTGTGTATACGAGATTAGATCAAGTAATACACGTAGAGAAACTTTGTGTATTCAACAATCTAAGTATTATGCGGAAACTAATACTCAGAACGAAGAACAAACAGAATATATGAATACCAAACTTTCACTTTGATTAATAATAACAATGAAAGATTACAATGAAAGTGTTATGAGATATGTGGAAGAGGTGTATGTGAGATGTGTCTTATGTCTAACCCTAAGGCCTCCTTTTATAGGTTTAAGGAGCCTTGTACAAAAAGCTAAGATCAATTATTTTAGGAAGAGACACAAGATAAACATACATAAATAACATATTGACTAAATCTTTTTAAACATTAAGAATATATTTTGAATTCTTATCTTCATACTTTGTCCACCAGCTTGAAGAATTCATCATTGGCAGATTTAGTCCTTGTCTTTGTCTTTAAGATTCTTCTTGTCAACGTCTTGATAATTCGTATCAGCGTCTCATCTGTCAGCGTCTCGTTTACTCTTGTCAGCGTCCAATTTCCTCTTGTCAGCGTTCAAGTGACTTAGCTAATTTTATTCCCAACAATCCTCCCCTAAACTTGATATATACTCTAGTAATCAAGTTTCTGAATAAAATAAAACATACAGAGAGGATTCTTACAAATATACTTATCCCTGAATTTGAGTAATAATAAATCTCGAAAAGTCAATCACTCAAATCACTTGTATAGTCAGCCTTCACTTGGTCTTAATTATCTTCAACACCTGTAGAGTCTTTGGAGCTTTCTTTATTACTTTTGTCACTCAAATTTGATTGCTCCTCCCCTTTTTAAGACTCCTCTCCAAGATCAATATACAAGGACAGAACCAAGAACATCCTCCTTGCATCAGCTTCCAAAATAACAATCCTTGACAATTTGTACCATTTATGTATTATGCTTTTACAAGCTAATACATATTTTCGTCAATTCCATTAATGTCAAAGGTTTTATACTGTCCTCATCCACATTCGGGAAATGAATCCTCAATGTTGATTCATAGGACATGGGGATGGACTTATTGATGATAAGACTGACTTGACCTGCATTAAAGCTAGTGCCAATAGTCTTAGCCATCTCCATAACACTATACACCCTTGTGAAAGTGATCTCTGCTGCTACTAGATGTCAATCACTAGGAAAAACATCTCAATGATCATTAGGCTTCCAGATATCCAAAAATTTGAAAACTGTAAGGGTGATGAAACGTTTTGGGACTATAAAGAAGTTTATAAATCACACAAGCTAAGATGTCATAGCATAAAATGTACTTGAGAATGCATAAAACCTTAGTTAAAACACAAACAAAGGTAATAATCCTAAGGAAATTAACTAGTCTCTAATAAGCAAGAATGACAAACATTGTTAATGCATACACTCATGCAAAAGCATGATAGACACACATGAACTCTAGAGTCCTTTGTGCACAAATGCCCCAAAGAGAAAGTTAACTCATATAAAACCTTTGCAACTCCCCAAGTAAGCCCAAAAATATATCTACCCCAAGTCACCCATACGACCACACCCAATTCTAGGTCAAAAGTCTTGGTAGCATGCATGCAAAATAAATTACGTGCATGCTACAGTGCCTCGAGGTTTAGAAATTCCAACAATTTCATAATGAAAGAGCCTTCACTATCTCTAACCCCCACTCACCAGTGGACACAATCTAGAATCGTGCAAGAGTGCTCTAAGAGTACCCAAAAACCTAAAGGTTTACCTCCCCTTAACAGAAGCATACAAATCATTATATGTGAAGAAGCAAAATTTTATCTCAAGATAGGAATGTAAACACTCCAACCATTATAAATAAAACTTTGCAATTCTGTATCCATCCTAATGTAGCTCCATTTTCCTGCATAGTTAGACAAAAACCACAAAAACACACCAACAGAGGCTACCCTTTCCCATAACAATGGGTAGAGATAACATGTTAATGGATAAAAATAATATTAGTGGAAAGACCAACAATGCATGTTCCTTGAGCATCCACTATCCCAATATCCTTGATCATTAACCTGCTGTTGGATAGGCTGCTCAAAAAGAAAACAAATTAGTTTTCTTTGGAGATCCAAGCCTTATCAGACTTGGATCTGTCTAGTTGTTCAACTAGAGTGGTCTTATTCTTTACCCCAAATCCCTGTTCATCCCTTTGGGACCTAATCACCCAATTTGTTCCAATGAGACTAGTAATGACCTTCTCAAGATATTTGAATCTATTACAAGTCATTAAAATACCATTAAAATTCGAGTTTTGCGCTTGTTTAGGTTTCCATGTTAAGTGGGATGATGCTTCAGACCATTGACCCTTATTAACCAAGTATCTTTGTTTATATGGTCTAAAATAAGGTCTCATACAACACTTGGAGCTGTCAGCGTTGCATTTGTTCCTGTCAGCGCTGAATTTATTGCTGTCAGCGCTGAATTTGTTCCTGTCAGCGCTGAATTTATTGCTGTCAGCGCCGAATTTGTTCTTATCAACGCCTAAATTAGGGTTTGCTATAGGAACATACTGCCTGTTTGACCAAGTGTTGGTCTTTTGAATGGGCCTTTGTCCATGGGTGTTAGATCCTCTAGTAAAGAATGGGGCTGGTCTAAAGACTTATGAATTTTGGTTCACAAAGGTTTTGGGTCTGACAATGTTTGACCTATGTTGACTTTTGTCAGCGCTGAAATTGTTCTTATCAGCGTTGACATTGGAAGCGTTGACACATTTGTAGGCCAAATGTGAAAAGCTACCACAAGTGTAACAGGCTTTTCTAGACATAGTCTTAGGTCTAGAAGAAAAGAAACCTGTTCCATGATTACTAACTTGGCTTTTTGGTGACCTAGTATTCCTATACATCTCTGCATACTTGACACTAGGTTCCTTAACAGTGTGTGAGCCAAGGTCAACAGTCTTGCCAGTGGTTGGGTGTGTTATCTTGATGGGGGTAGACTCTTGTGTGGTGATAGGGGTAGGGTCATTTGGACTTTCACACAATAAACCTCCCTTAACAAACAAAGTATGGTTGGCTTTCTTCCACTCATCTAGGTCAGTCAGCTTTTGTTTATACTCTTCAACTAGGGAAGTGACTCTTGGTGGAGGAATAAATTCCTTCTCTTGGAGTTCTGGTAAACCAGTCCAAGATAAGTCCTTTGATTGAACACCATAGAAGTCCCCAGCTGGTGGTGGAACACCAGTATAATCCTTCATCCCAATCCCACTCATATCCTTAGAGTCCCTTTGTTTACCTACACACTCTCCTAGGGTTTGTGTGGCCTTATCAAATCTCTGAATTTTAAGACTCACATTATCTTTATTTTTGTTAGCCTCATCTAACTTAGCTATTAAATCAATATTAACCCTATTCGTGATATCTTTAAGATCATTAATTTGATTTAACTCATGTTTTAAGATATTTATTTTATCTTTTAAATCAAACTCCATTTTCCTATACTCAGAAACTGTCTTCTTAGTTTGAGTGAGAGCAATTTGATAGTTAGACAATTTGCATCTCTCAGTACTCATATCATCTAACAATTTTGCAACCTCTTTGTTAAGTCTTTTAGTATTTAACCTACAAGAAGAGTTATCACATACCTCACTAGCAGAACATGAAGATGAATTGGAACTTGAAGTAGACGTGGCCTTAACTGAAAACATCATCAGATTCTTCTTCACCTTCTTCCTTAGTCTAGTTCACCTCACGGTATTGGATCTCGTTCTTCAA
Source organism: Glebionis coronaria (assembly GCA_025667525.1). Lineage (NCBI taxonomy): Eukaryota > Viridiplantae > Streptophyta > Magnoliopsida > Asterales > Asteraceae > Glebionis > Glebionis coronaria. Next base: position 67,428,194 of record CM046876.1, read on the forward strand.
ATCAAAGTTCCTCAACAAGCTCTGATACCACTTGTTGATCCCAAACTTAGATCGATTAAGCTTTGTGTATACGAGATTAGATCAAGTAATACACGTAGAGAAACTTTGTGTATTCAACAATCTAAGTATTATGCGGAAACTAATACTCAGAACGAAGAACAAACAGAATATATGAATACCAAACTTTCACTTTGATTAATAATAACAATGAAAGATTACAATGAAAGTGTTATGAGATATGTGGAAGAGGTGTATGTGAGATGTGTCTTATGTCTAACCCTAAGGCCTCCTTTTATAGGTTTAAGGAGCCTTGTACAAAAAGCTAAGATCAATTATTTTAGGAAGAGACACAAGATAAACATACATAAATAACATATTGACTAAATCTTTTTAAACATTAAGAATATATTCTGAATTCTTATCTTCATACTTTGTCCACCAGCTTGAAGAATTCATCATTGGCAGATTTAGTCCTTGTCTTTGTCTTTAAGATTCTTCTTGTCAACGTCTTGATAATTCGTATCAGCGTCTCATCTGTCAGCGTCTCGTTTACTCTTGTCAGCGTCCAATTTCCTCTTGTCAGCGTTCAAGTGACTTAGCTAATTTTATTCCCAACAGGCAGTCCCACCATAATTAAGTCCTCATCCATGCCCAATGAATCTGACTTGGGAGGTCAAATCCCCATTTTAGAAGAGGGCAGACTGGAACCAATGACTCTTTTGGAATTGACGGTAGTCTGCATTAGCTTGCAAAAGCAGAATGCAGACTTAGTACAAATTGTCAGCTCACAAGGCCTTGAACTCAAGCAATTGAGGGAGAGGATTGTTGTTTTGGAGAGTGATCATGCTAGGAGGGGTATGGAGGAGTCTTCCAAAGGGGAGGAAGATCAAAGAAATCTGAGTGATAAGAGCAGCCAAGATGGTCAATCAATGGATGTTGCTGAAGCTCTTACAACTTTGAAGGAACAAACAGGTTTTGATACGTCCTTAATCTCTCCAACCAATCTAAATTTATCATTTACAGCTATGTTGAGAGAGGTTACACAAGGCGCTGAGGGAAAATATTTGAGCGTTGACAAGACAAATTTGGACGCTGATAGAAGTAATTTGGGCGCTGATAAAATAAATATGGGCGTTGACAGACCTGCACATGAAGGTGATGTATTCCAGTCATCATCTATCATTAAGGAAGTTCCTACTCAGGTATTACCATCTACCTTACCAACCATTGCACCATCAGATAAGGGTAAGGGTAAATTGGTAGAAGAAATTGTTCCAAAGGATGCAGCCCAAGTTGAATTTGATAGAAGATTGGCTGAACAAATGATGGAACAAGGTGAAAAGGAAAAGTCACCATTTGTTGTGACTTCTGAAGAAGAAAGTGATGGAGCTAGCTCAGACTCAAGTGTGATGATTATAGAACCAGAAAGGCTTGAGTATGGTGATGAGCTTGCTAGGGAAAAGTTGAGAGACTTAAAATTGCAGGTTGACTTTGACATGCCAGAGGTGGTTCAGATGTACAATTCTTGGGAAGAAAGCTGCATGGATAATCCAGACTTGACCATTTCAGATCAAATATGGGGTTTGGAGCTTCTTCTTAGAGTTCAGAAGGATTGTAAGGTGATATTGAAGCACAAGGCAAGTAATATTCTTTCAGAGTTGAAAAGGGATAGAAGAGAGCTCTATTTTATGTTGCTCAGATGTCATGGAGTTGGATGGACACATCAGAAGTTGAAGGCTTTGACATTTGATGAGTTGGAACATAGGGCTTATCCCATTTGGGTGAGAGTGCAGGAAGCAAACACTCTCAGACTTCTTTCAGATGAAAGAAAGGAGCAGCTTGCAGAAGAAATGGAAATCAAGAAAGCTATGATGATTCCTAGACCAGTGAAGAAAGGATTTAAATTTGAGTTTCCAAAAGATATGGATCCACTATATCCAGGTGAAGCAGTTACAAGAAAGAGCCTCAAGCTCTCCCCATTAGAAGCTTCAGATATGGTGCAGGTGTTACCATTAGATTCCAGGAATCCAATTGTGAGTTATGATGAGGATGAATGTGGATTCTGGAAGATTGGCAGATTTGGCAAGGAGGTACACACTTTTACCACTCTCATATATTTATTTGCAAGTTGTGATAGAGAAGACTTGGTGGACCTTTGGAGGTTACTAGAGACCAAGTATGAGGCTGAAGCACCAACTTCAGCTAATGGAATAAAACTTTGGACCACATTCAAAAGAATGTGTGGGACAAATGAGGAAGATCCTGAAATATGGAAGGATCTTGAAGATGACCTCAGTGGTCTTCAATGGAGGTTATATTCAGCTGCTGGTGTATACCATTTGAGTTCTACAAAGTTTGCTGAGTATCTACTTGTGGATGCTCAATATTTTATATCCAAAGCTATTTTGGAAAAGATGAAGGACACTCAGCTGGAGATAGATTATTCAAGTGACGTGGCAAAGGATTTGATCAGATTTATTCATTACCAATATGATAAGATTTGTCAGACTCCTCCTAGTTCTTAATATTTATTCAGAAACTTGATCATAAGAGTGGATATCAAGTTTAGGGGAGGATTGTTGGGAATAAATTAAGGCCAGATCACTTGAGCGCTGACAAGAACAACTTAAGTGTTGACAAGAACAAAGCAAGCGCTGACAGCTCAAGCGTTGACAAGTTAAAGTCAAGCGTTGACAGATTGAAGACAAGCACTGATGGAAGATATAAGCTACACGTTTATTATATTCTAGAATACTTCTAGTAAGGATAGAAACGACAATGTATTTTCTATATTTATCTTTACCTAGAATAGTTGATACTTAGCTTATTGTACAAGGCTTCTTAATCTATAAAAGAAGGCCTTTAGGTTAATGTTTTAAATCAAGTTTTATATAAGTTTTCATTCGTAAACATCTTTCATTGTAAGCAAGTTCGACATTCATAATCAAAGTGAAAGTTTTGTTTACATCTTGTGTTCTTGTTTAAGTGTTAAATTCCGCATAACACTTAGATTCACAAAGCATATAACAAAGGTTTCTCTACGTGTTATACTTGATCTAATCTCGTATACACAAAGCTAATTGATCTAAGTTTGGGATCAACAGAAGCACCAACCATGGCGAATCGAACTATGATGGAGTTACTTCAAGCACCCACCGAGGGTTATGGAGAAGCTATTGTGATTCCCGCTATCCTTGCGGAGAATTTTGAGGTGAAAACGGGTTTGTTGTCGATGATCCAAAACAACAAATTCCGTGGTGATGAGAAGGACAATCCACACAACCATATCCGCCAATTCAATCGTCTTACCGCCACTTGCAAATTTAAGGATGTCTCGAATGACTCGATTAAGATGATGCTTTTTCCGTATTCCTTAGCGGGGCCCGCTAAAATTTGGTTAGAGAAAGAGCCACCCAATTCTATATTGACGTGGAAGGATCTCGTTTCAAAATTCGTGAACCAATTTTTTCCGCCCTCTAAGACTACGCACTTGAAAAACGAGATTTCAAAATTTTCACAAGAAGTTAATGAAAGTTTTTCAACGGCTTGGAATAGGTTTAAGGAAATGTTACATGAATGTCCTCATCACGGTTTTTCCGACTTGCATCAAATCGACACGTTTTACAATGGACTTAATTATCATGAAAGAGATTATTTAAATGCCGCCGCGGGTGGTAATTTTTTGTGTAAAACGGTCGAGAAAGCTTTGGTGATAATTGAGAATAGGTCTAAGGTTTATAGCCCTCGTAACACACCGAGTGTTGCCAAAATGGGCTCGTCATCGTCTCGTAGCATTAATGCCTTACATGATGAAGCAAATGAAGAAAATCGTTTTTTGATAGATTTGCTAACCTTATGTCCCATTGGAAAGCTCAAGAAGCTTTGAATTCCGCTTCGGTTAAAGCGGTTTCTAAGAGTTGTTTGTCTTGTGGTGGAGCTCATGATCTTTCCGAGTGCATTACCGCGGATGGTAACACTTCGAGTGCTTATGTAGCAACGGGAACTTATAACCAAAACGGTCAAGGTTCCCGCCAAAATCAAGCTCCACAAAATCAAAATGCTAATAACTATCGAAACAACAATCAAGGTGGTAATTATCAAGGCAATCAACGTAACTACAACAAGGGTAATTATCAAAGTGGAAATGGGCAAATTTCATACCAAAACCAAAACCGTGATTTTCAAACTACCACACAAGGTTTTCAAAATGATCACACCAAAAATCTTCAAGGAGAATTTTTGAATTATGCAAAGGCAAACGATGCTAAGTTTGATAATATGCAACGTGAAATGGTTAGCTTAAGATCCGAGTTGAAAAACGAGCTTAAAAACGAACTTGCTAATGAACTTAAGACTCATGCTAATAAAATGGAAGGAAATGTTCAACGACTCCAACAAAATCAACAAAAAATGGAGCAAGGTCAACATGAGATTAAGAAAGAGTTGTTAAAAGCGGATGCTAGGCAATCTAAGTTTGAACACCGAATGGGAAAAATGTTTGAAGCTATCATGTGTAAACCTTCTTCTTCGGGTGCTCTTCCTAGTGATACCATCGTGAACCCGAAAGGAGAATTGAAGGTTATTACTACTCGTAGTGGTAAAACTTTCAAAGAACCCATTTCTCGTCCAAGTACTTCTATGGAGAAGGAAAAAGAGAAAGAACCCGAGGTGGTGGTAGAAAAGGAGCAAATTCCAAGCCCACGAAGTACCGCTCAAACCACACCTACGGTTGAACCCATACCAAAAGTGGAACCCGAGATTCCAAGGCCGATACCTATGCCTCAACCCACACCACCCTTACCTTACCCTTCAAGACGAGACAAGGAAAAGGCACAAGAACGAAATAATTATCAATTTGAACTTTTTATGAAAATGTTTCGTGACTTGCATTTTAATATAAGTTTTGCCGACGCCTTGGTCATGATGCCTCGATTTGCCGCGAACTTCAAAAGTATGTTGAATAACAAAGAGAAATTGCAAAAATCGTCTAGTTGTTCTTCGGTTTTTCTTAGCCGCATACCTCAAAAAGTCAGTGATCCCGGTAAATTTTTAATCCCATGTGCTATACAGGATATGGAAGAATGCTACGCCTTGGCCGATCTTGGTGCTAGTATTAATTTGATGCCTCTTGAGATTTTTAAGTCGCTCAATCTACCCAATCTCACTCCTTCAAGAATTTCAATCGAAATGGCCGATCATTCTACGATTCTAGCTTGTGGAGTAGCCGAGGACGTCTTCGTGAAAGTTGGAAAATTCTACTATCCCGTGGACTTTATTGTTGTTGACATTCCCATCGATCCTAAAGTTCCTCTAATTTTAGGTCGATCATTTTTGGATACCTCGAGAGCACTCATCGATGTGCATGCTAGGAAAATCACTCTTCGTTTCAATGAGGAAGAACTCGTCATAAATGCAACTCAAAACTCCACACTTTCTCATGTGTATTCTATCACGTCTTTGAACAATGTTAGTCCCATCACAAACATTTGTAAAAGGATTTCAAAAAGAGTTTTAGGAGTTGATGATAAAAACGATTTTCCGTCCCCTCCGCCGGTGGAGGTTGAGAGTGTTAAGCCTACGATTCCAATCACGAATGATTCTTCGGATGACGAATATGTTGATCCCGATGGGGGAGTTTTCTTTGTTGACAAACGTTTTGAGAACTTACCACCACCTTTACCAAAACGGTTTTCAAATGTGAGAATTTTTAGTGTGACTAACATTGCTTTAGAAACACCAAATATTTTTGACATAATTAAGTCGGGTTTTCATAAGGAGAGTTTAAAAGATGAAAAAGGAAAAGATTTTGAATTGAATTTAAAAGATTTTTCTACAACTCTAACTCCGTCATCACCACGTGTATTGAGTACTACAAGCTCGACTTCTCCTTTTGACGATGCTTTGTGTGGACTTAGTGTGGGGGAAGCCCCTTATGTTCCCTCCCCTTTCTCCACCGAGGACGAGATATTTGATCCCGGAATTGCTTATAAAGGGAAATCTCGGTCTTCCACCGATGCAATAAATGGAAAATCTTTCTATTTGATTGGTGCGAGTCTACCTCGAGTAGCTCAATGTTTTTATGACTTACCCATTGTCCCACCCTTCTATTTCTTCTCATCTATTTTCTTTAAACCCTTTGGGTTTTTGTTGACATACGATGAAGTGGCGTTGATTTGTTTTTCCAATGAAAACGAGAACGCCATCTTCGATCCCGGTATTTTGCACCATCAAAGGACTTAGTCCTTAATACCGGTTGTTTTTTGGCCTTGTTTATCATGTAAGCCCCACAAAAAATTGACCACACCATGATTATCCCTAAATGATCACATTTATGGGGATTCGAGTCGAGCTTTTGAATCGGTTATCAAAAACAAGGTGCCTCGTGGGGGAGACCCATGCTTATCCATGTATATATTATTGCTTTCTAATTATTTTAATGTGAGGGGATTTGTGCCCTTCCAACCTTTGTTTCGTGGTTGTTTGTGAATTGTGATTTTTAGATCATGATCTTCACGATTAGAGCCTCTCGTGTTCGTTTTATGGGAGCACTCGATCGATTGCTTTGAAGACTTTCTCAATATCCAAATGATATATCCTTTAATGTTCTAACCTTAGGTTTTTAGCACACTTCATAAACGGCTATTAATTTATTGGTTACACCCTTTCCATGCTAGATTAGGCATTCGGCTACGTCTCTAGTATGGGGGTGTTTGCACCCCTAGACTCGAAACATTGAGGACAATGTTTAACTTTAGTATGGGGGTGAATAGATACTTGCCTTGCCAAACCTTCACGCTTTCCAAAGTTTATCTTTTTGTTTATCTTTTTTGTTGCAAAATAAGGCTAAAAATGGCCAAATTTTAAAAAAAATTTCTCATATTTTATAAGTGTTTGAAGACACGAATGTAGATTTTCCGATGGCGAGAATAAGAGTAATTTTTTACTCGACCGTGCGTGTTGAGCACTTAGCTTTGATTCATTAACTACACATTAGGTTAAGTCTCTTAAATGAGGACGAGAAATGATAGAGTTAATTATAAGTTACTATGCTAAACGTAGAGTACTCGTATTCTTTCAAAAACTCATGTGTTCTTGTTGTTTGCTTATTCTCCCTTCGCTTGTAAATATTTTTTGCTTAATAAATATTGACTTAGCGGTTTAGTTAGGATTGTTGGGTTTCTAGTCTTTTCAAGTAGCTTCCGTGTAATTAAATTGGGAAGACATTAAGGTATCGCCAGCGTCACGGTTTTGAAGTATTGGCACCCCAATAATCAAAAGCTTCACCCAATAATAAGATTTCAAGTGCTCACCTAAATCAAGCAAACAATTTGAAGCCCCACAAGGCCGAAAAATCTATGCAAAATTGAAAGTGAATCAAGCCTTAATCTTCGAAGCTTTAAAGATCCAAAATTCGCTTTAGCGTGAGGATATACGTCTTTGGCTAATAAAACCACCGATGAGGAGGATAATAAAAGGCAAGGCAAGACCGAAGTCATAATAAAAGCTTCATGGCGAAGTTGAATAAAAGATGGAGGTAAACCAAAGATAATAAGGCCCTTCCGTTAGGGGGCGTATAAAAGTCTTGGTAATAAGTCTCATGTTCAAAACCGTTATAAAACTGTGTTTATCGATTCTTCTTGTCAACTTAATTTTTTGACATCGTTGTCTATTGGGAGGGGTTATTGATTTGATAGTCTTGGTTACACCGTTAGGACTCTATTTTTAGACCTAAATCTCTATTATCGCATAAGTCAAACAATGTATCCTCGTGAAACATTCAAGAAAATATAAAATATAAGAGATACAACTTAGGAATAATGGGAGGATAAGTACGTGATTAGGGCATATGAGTAGTGTTAGCATTACTAACTTATAATGACAATGATCTCGTTGCACGCTTAGCATGAAATTGGGGTGAAAATCGAGGATGATGAAATTATTTATAACGAAGCATTCACGTGTTCTTATTCTATGAACCTAAACGTCCCATTTTGCGATGAAAATCATACATTATGTCTAAAACGCAAGTAGAAGTAGCAATAGTAGTAGTATAGCTAGTTTATCGTTCAATAAAATGAATTTTGTAGGTGCTACGATACTTTATTCTAGCATTGCGTGAGGGCACGGTAATGGTTTAGTATGGGGGAGTGATGAGACTGCTTTTATACATAGTCTCATCGTCCAATTCGGGCTTAAAATGCATTAAATATCATTAAAACTGCCAAATATATGCTCGTGTTTGTTGCTTGTGTATTTTAGGTACGGATATTGAGGAAATGACAAAAAGATCACAAGAATCAATCAAAAACGAACACGGGAAACGAAGCCGCACAATGAACCGGACACAAGTATGGAATTTACAAAAATGCCCTTGAAGTTTTGAAGATTGGCAACTTTAGTCCCTTATTTTTGAAGATTTGGCAAAAGAAGACCTCCATGTTTGAAGATTATACAAGTTATGCCCTTGAAGAATCCAAATTATGCATTAATGGTCCTTGTTAACAAGCTTGAAAAGTTATTGTGCCAAAATTGACAAGCTGCCAAAGTTGTTTACAAAGGAATTGACTTTTTAGCTATTATTTACAAAGTAACCAAAACATGAGAGTAGGGGGACTGTTTTTGCCCAGACAACAAAGTTCACCCCATCCACTCAGTGCTTGACACGTCACCCACAATCCACCATCAACCAATCACATCACACCACCTCACCATCACACTCCACGTCTGATTTCCACCAATCAGTTATAAACTTAATTAGTTTATTACTTGATTTTTCCCTCTAAACACAAAATTTGAATACTAAACCCCCCAAACCAGATTAAATCCACTTGTTCTTCCCCATAAACCCTAAAAACACTCAGGTACAATTAGTCTTAAACTAAAGGGGTTTTGCCCCCAAATATCCAGAATGATGATTAACCTAAGCCTAAACACAAACCCACTCTCACTTTTGTCCCCACTCAACCCATGTGCTCCCCAAGAGATTCCCTGCTCACGTCCCTTTCCACAAAACCCCATGAGGGGACATGATCAACGCCCCAAATGGTTTTACTTGTCCTTCACACCAAATGAAGGGTCCAAGATCAAAGAAGACAACTGGCCATCACATTCCTTCACATGTGAACCAAGGTTGACTGAAATTTCAAAAATCATCCAAGGGCATGTTAGGAATTTTGTTCATTAGGGTTTTTAGTATCTAGTAGCTTCTATTAGAGCCTATATAAGGAGGATGCAACATGTGCATACCCCTTTGTTCCACTTTTAGCTTTTCAACATTTGTAATCCCTTTTTATAAATTAATAAAAGTTGGTATTTTGGTGCAAAAGTAATTCCTTTTTATAGATTGTAAAAGTTGGTGTGTGATTGAAAGCTAGATGAGTTCCATTTATCCAATCCGTTTTTAAGATCAAAGTGTTTCAAGTATCAAAGATTTTCAGAAATTGGTTCTATAAACTTGTTTTCTGAAAAAGCTTTCATAAACTTGTGATTGGTGACTTGGTGAAGTGGAAGTGGATCCAAGCCATTGATTTCAAGGCTTATTGGTTTCAAAAGTTTGCAAGTTGTTTCCAAAGTGGTATTTCAAAAGTGGGATTTTCAGAAACTTTTCATCATATTTTTTTTGTGAAGCTTACTGTTTCATAAGCTACCCCCACAAGCTCTTGACACCAGCTTGTGGGCTTAGCTTATTGAAGCTTGGATTTGTTTCCTGGTTTGTTTATGGTTGTGCGGGTTCAAGGCAAGAACTAAGATATCATCATCATCTTCTTGCATAATCAAAAGCCCAAGAGTTCAGCTCAGGCCCCAGCCTGAAGGGAGATGGCATTGCAGCCATTATGGGACCTGGATGTGGGTCCCACAAGGTAAATCCCTTGTACCTTGTATTTTGTCTTCAAATTTCTAATTTATGTGAAAGTGCATGAAATGTGTTTAAATGCTAGTTCTTCTGTTTGTTCATGCTTATTTTGATGTTGTATGCATGTTAGATTAAGTTACTATTGATTTGAATTGAGTTTGATTTGATTTGGTTTGAAAAAAGTGAATTCTGAAATTTTAAGGGGTGTTTGGGAATAGGGGATAAGCTCATATAAGCTACTGCTTTTCTGCTTAAAAACTGCCCTACACACTCATCTTGTTGGTATTGGGTTATTTACAACTTAGGATTTCAGTATTGATAGGTTTACAAGCATTTTGCATGTTCATGCTTGGATAAAACTAGCTAAAAAACAGTCAAATACATTAAGTGCTTTTCCTGCCTGATTTTTGTGAAATTTGTGCCTTAAAGCTTGTTCATTGTTAGATCATAGGTTCATTTAGGATTGTGAGTAGTTGTTATTTGATTTGGTAGGATTGTATGCAAGTTCTTGGGTTTTAAAAATCGTTTTTATGCAAAGTATATCAGTCACTGTTCATCAGAAACCTATATGCTATATCAGTCACCTTATTGTGCTTTTTTGTGAGATTTTTGTGTGTGACTTGCTTGTTTTATAGCTTAAACTGACTCCCCACAACCCAACTGGTTGTGTGGGTGCCTTATTGCCCAGTAACAAGCTCACAATAAGCTTTCCTAAGCTTATAAGGTCAACTGACCATTTATTTACACTAACAGTGGGAACTAAGTTCCCCTTGCTAGTGTTATTGTTTCCACTGCTTGACTAGCAGACAAAACCAAGCAAGGTGTCACTATCAGATTCTTGATTTTTTTGTCTTTTGTGGGTTAAAATTAGAATTAGGACTTGAAATTTGTTTTATTATTTTTCTAATTTAATTTGTGATTTTTCAGTTCAATTAGTTTTTAATTTACTATTCATTTAGTATTTTTTTCCATTAAATAGCTATTTTAATTACTTTTTAATTTCTGATTTTTGTCTTTTAGTGACAAAAATACTTATTTTTCAGTTTTAATATTTTTCTTAGACTTAGAAAAATAATTTAAGATTTTTAGTTCAAAAAGTTTTTACTGTTCACCTTTTATTTATTTTTTAGAATTAAGTTTAAAAAGGGTTTTAATATTAATCTATTTTGTCCTTTAGTGCAAAATTTTATATTTTTTAAACTTTTTCATTTTTCTACTGTTCTTTAGAGTAATTTAGGATTTTTAAAATTGTCAATTTATTTTTGGCATTATTTTATTATTTTTTATAATTATTTTAGTTTAAAAATAGTTTTTAGTGATTTAAAAATAGAAAAATAGTTTTTAAAATTTAGGAAAAATACTTTTTAGTCTTTAGATAATATAAGTAAGTTATTTGTTCAATAAAATAATATTTTGGACATTTTGATAAATTATATTTAATTTTAGGGCTTTAACTAGCATTTAAAATTGAATATTTAATTAATAAAAGGTTTTAAAATATTTTTATTGGATTTTTATTCTTATTTATATTATTTTGGACTTACTTTTAGCTTTTAATTAATTTTTAGGTTTAAAATTTTTAATTTGTAGCTTTTTACGGTTTTACGTGAACAATCTTTTCGTCTTAGCTCGATCCATCTTCGTAACCGTCATTCTCTTCTTACCCCATTTCTATTTTCTTTTTCTCTCAATATAATCACAAACCATTAATCAATTCATTACACAACGCACTAGCCTCCTTGGGAAACAAACTTGAACTTCATTGGGTCATTAGTGCTTAGTTTTCCTAAACCGACACTTAACGCTTACTACTATTTTGGTACTCTTTTCCTAAAGGGTATACAAAAACTCTACATCAACTACCCGCATCCATCAGGAATGGATTGGATACTTGTGTGATATGCGCACGCATCCCAGAAGGCCTGGTAAGCTGCTGTCGTACAAGAGGCTGATTACTTAGCCAAGTCCTCGTCGCAGTGTGACAGGATCAAACAGAATATAACTTATATTATAGTTATATTCGCCTAAAGAAAAGGGATATACATTTTCCTTAGTTATATAATAAAGATCAAGCTATTTCGAGTCATTATCTCTTCCTTAGGCCGCAAGAACAGGGAGCCCAGCCTGGACTCTCTCGAGTATAAAAGGAACCCCTTCGGTTCCACAAAGGTATGATACACACAATACCCTAAACACTTACATACTCAAACCGATTACTTACTCTCACGCTGGAGTCTAATCGTGGGTCACAAACCCACGGTAAGCCTAACGGTGTATGTTTAGTGCGGAGGGTCCCCAAAACAAGTTTCACTTGGTGCAAGAGCCAGAGTCCACAAGACCCTAAATTAAGCCTAATTTGGGTCAATCTCGGTCTACCCCAACTTTTGTATCAACAAACATCATAGCATAATCTATAAAAATGAGTACATACCAACATGTCTGTTATTATGCTTGTTAAGATGAATAATATATTTGGTTGCACTGTCTCTAGAACCTTTGATAGATATATTGTAGTCTGTTATAGGAGCTGCTTCAAGAAAGTTAGACATTGATAATATGTATATTTAGCAGCAATAATAAACTGATTCGATATTTTTGATAAGTTCATACCTTGTTTATATAGTTGTGACAAACTAATAACAACAACAATATATTTGATTATGAACATTAATGCATGAAATCAATTACAAAAGATATAGGCAATTATAAAAATCAATTATACATTGTTATTTGAAGCAATGCGTGTTTTATTGTTGGTAGTGTTTTAATTAAATTAAAACTTTCCGATTATACTAATATTTTAGTTTATATACATAGCTGTAAGTTTACAAAAATGTTGCATGTACAGTCTATTATCTAATTAAATAGTTTACAAATATAAAGAAATTTTAAACAAAAGTGATCACCTAAGAAATGGATAAATATTGTTTAAAAATAAATAAATAAACTGTCAAATAAAATTTCAAAATTGCATTTTGAAATCGCCTTTTCCAAAAATCACGTTTTTGAAACGCGTTTTAATTATGTATTTTATTAACCATAAAAAACAATTTATTATAAATCTGATTCCTCAATCTAAACATCATCACTATCTTCTGAATCAGTAGAATCATCACCAGTAACATAGTCATCAGTAGTATATTCTCTATCTTCTGAATCAACACATGTGTCATCAATGAAACCGTCCAACGAATTAGCTTCCTCATCTGTGTCTTCATGACATAAACTTTCATAATTTTCTGTATCTATTCCATCTAATTTTTCATAATGATCATTTCTAGCATCATTAGTATTATCTTCAGTAGGCTTCATCATGATCAGTCCATTATCAAGAATACTGCTTTTAGATACTGTTATATCTTTATCTGAAGATATAATTTCACAATTGTGGTTAACAATTACACTATTGTTAACCAAGCAACCATTTTTTGTCAATCTTCCACGCTTTTTTATGGAGGGATCAACCTTATAATCATCATCTGATATAAGTGGTATATCTTTTGATTGGTAATTTTTTTTCTTTCGCTTAAAAGTCAATGGACCAACTTCATCATCTGATATACATTCAAATGGTATATCATTTATTCTGTTAACACAATGGTTGAGATGTCCATCATTTTTTGTTGTTCTTTGTTAACCTGCATAGTTAAAAGATAATGTTTGATATAAATTCTTTCAAGTAACATAAAATGATATAAGAAGTGCCAAAGACATTGTTATGATTTTGTAACAAATATACCTGATTTGGTAAATTTGTTTTTACCATTATGAAGGCATCATAAATATGTCATTGGTGTTTGTTTGTTATATATCAATGCATTTCTACACTTTTAGGAAATGATTATATATTCAATTAATGGGTTGTCAAAAAAAATTTTTAACAAAACGTATGATTTCCCTATTTTGAGTCTTGTGTGTTTGAATTTATCCGATGACGTCCTCTTGTTTGTAAGGCAATATCGGATGGCGGAATAGATGCTTCATAATATTTATGTTAAATAACCCACGTATACATGTGCCTTTTAATATGCTTCAAATAATCTAAACAATAGACAATGAAAAAAATTAACTCTTACTTGCTTTGTTTGAAATTTGTTGACCGCCTCCTTGTTGTACTATTTTAACGTTTACATTTTGATAAGCTATTCATGAATTTTAGTTAGCACAAAGATGTGCGTTAAAAAATAAGTATGAGTCAAATACAATGTTAGAAATATAACTTTCCTAAGCTCTGCAAGAGGAAACCTTAACGGAGTATGGTCTAAATTTTTAGAAACTAATATGCGTGAACGTGCCTCCGTGGTGTGTGTGGATATTTGATTGCATTTGGTCGAAGGTTTTTTGGTAACAATTGTTCCATCATTGACCAAAAAAGAGTTTCCATTGACGTTTGCCTTTCGTTTATGATTGGATACATTATTTTTTATGTGTAACAAATATTATGACAATAAAATCATTATACAGATTCTAACAACGATAAATACATAGTTGATTCCAATTAAAATTATAAACATTATAAGTAGGTTTATGTTGTATAGGTCTAAAATATTAGACCTCTTCAAAATTTAATGCATGTGTAAGTATTGAGAATTTATAAACTTAAAGAGGTTTATACAAAGTAAAAAAGGTTTATGAAGTTAGGACCTTTACAAATTAATTATATTATTAAATCTTGGACCTTTTAAATGTTCAAACCATTGTGGATGCTCTTATGGAATACAAAAAATAATGATAAACTTAAAAAGATATTTTAACTAAAAAATATTAGCATTTATTTGTTTGAAGTAATTTTAAGGAATGTCAAATGTTACAAAAACAAGTTCCTATGATTTAGCTAAGTTGTTTTTTTCAAATTTGATACTTGTTTTATGCAAAAAAATATAAATTGTATTTTTAAAAGTTAAAATAAATTTTAATAATAATAAATGAGATAACTTCATGAAGTATCCATAATGATTGCATTGGAGAAGAGTGCTAAATAAAAGTCTTGCACTCTCCATAACCGAACAATATCTCATTAAATTATCTAAAATATTCGATGGATCATCATAAAACAAACTAATCACTCTCTCTGCCGTTAGCACTTGCTTACCAAAATCAAGGTACGCACTATCTTCATATTGTTGATCATTATAGAATTAATGTCCATCCGATTGTTGATTGTTAAAACTATAAATTTTATCCCCTTGATCAATTGTAGCAGTGATCAGCATATTTACCATGATTGTATGGTGTTTCAACTTACAAAACAACATGATTATAGTTGATCATTTAGTTTTTGATGTTGCATGTAGGTTATTAAAAACCTAACCACGTATATGCTAGTCAGATTACTGTGTTTGATTAGGCAATCCTAACTTCATTATTGTTCAAATTAGTATTTAGATTTGCATATCTACCAGTTATGTGCAAATAACTTAAGTAAAAATAGGATATTGTTATTATCTATAAGTTAATTGAAAAATCATAATGAAAAGCTTGATATTTTTAGTATAACGTTATTATCTATTATATACAAAATATTATTAGTATATGAAATTTTTTATTTTTTTCATATAATATGAATATGAGTAAATTTATAAGAAAAGTTTCTACGTTTTATATAATAGACTGCTTTAAGTATAGAGTATGTTGTCTGTAACACTAATATATATGACGGTGTAAGTTTTAGACTTACAATTCATTTTTTTAAATATGTCGTAGGATGAACATTCAGTTTATTGTAGAAGCGAATCAAAGGAACCTCCAGACACAACAGGTATTATCGTCCACATTTACTAACAAACTTTACACCGGTTCACGTGAGTTATATATAATACACAACAGAGATACAAAACATAAAGTGCCTATAAGGAAGGTTGTGAACTCTCGTAATTATGCACTACATTCTAAAGCATGGAGGGATTTTCTAAGTGATAGTCACTATGTAAGGATTAAGTGGTTCCATTTTGTTTGGCAAGTATTGAATGAGTATTACGTGACAGCATACCATAGCAATGGTAGAGAATGTAATGGTTATAACCTTGAAAATGTGGGATATAGGCAGTGGAGATGTTTAGTTATTTTAGAAAACATCATTGAAACTCCGGTTAGGAAAAAATATCTATTATCATTCTGAAGAAAGAATATTTGACGCAAATATATGAAATTCGCCTACTAACAGCAGAAATTTATTTAACACACTGTTTTGCAGCTGCTTCCTGGTATTCCAAACAAATGTGGACAACCAAATAAATGTTAGGGTTAGTAATGTAGTGGCTAGAACTGTTAATAGACGTCATGTGGAGATGCTTGATAATGATAGTTATGGGCATATGTTTGTGGGTGGGGCATGGGAAGCATTATGCGTAGGGGAGGATATTAAAGCTGGAACACTATTATTTTTCACAAATCTTTTGAATAATGAAGTTTCAATGGTAGCATTTGGGCTAAAAGGCTTTGCATCACGCTTGGAACATGTTGAGCGAATGGATCTAAATGACGATGCTCCATTCAGGCGAAGCCCGATTGATGAAGGTAAATGTATTTAAAATAAAGTGTGCTTAATAAAGTAATCAAAATAAATTTAAAACTATATTAACTGGTTAATTTGATTTATTTTGTGTGACCTGTAGATCCCCGAATGAGAAACAGATGTGAATGGTACAATCATAATGAACAGCATGATGATGAGAAACAAACTTTCTATCAACCGATTCTGGCATATGTTATTGATAGAAAATGTTTGGTAAGAATTTGTTACTTCAAATTGGCTTAATATATATTATTGAGTACTTACGAAATTTTACTTTTTAAATTCAAACTATCCCTGTAAAGTTTGTTACTCCACACCAAATGATTAGGTTCCATAATGCCATCTTACGACATGTTGATCTGAACTTTTATGTGGATGTGGATTTGGAAATTCACAATGATGAACCAGATCGAAGAAACCACATGAACATAAAGGCTGACTGGAGGAGAATTGTTCAAGAATGTGGGTTCAAGATAACAAAACAGTGCGATTCAAGATAGTTGATTTCATTATGGATGATGAAGAGACAATTGACGATGAAGATCCAATGATGATACCCTTAATAGGCATGTGTTAGATGTCTAATGTTGGAACTTCTTGAATGTATTTTGTCGCTTGTCAGAAGTGTCAAACACTTTAGTTACCGTTATGTATTCTAGGGTCGTAATATCTAGACATTTTGTTATGTAAGACTTGTGGTTTTTATTTTGAATACTCTGACCTAGTTTATTCTATTATGTATGTTCTATTATGCATTTTGCTTTGTTACTGTGTTATGTATTTATTTATTTCATTAGTTAAGTTAGTATTATGCATTTTGCTTTGTTATTGTTAACATTTAAATTGGTATTCTGATATGTCTATTCTTTCTAGATATACAGGTCATTAAAAGACCGTGTTATTGTGAATATCGGGATTCAATTTTGATTCTTCAACAATTAGGTGGAAAATGAGGATTGCAAGGTATATATCTAGTAAACCTCAATTATTGAATTAAGCTTAAGTTTTTACTACTCTATAATAGTTAGCTAATCATATAAGTTACTTTATGTTGATCCTATTAGAAACATTATGTATGTAAGTTAGATAATTCATATCCTATAAGTTTGTTTATGTTGATCATATAAGTTATCACTACTATATAATAGTTAGGTAACCCTATAAGTTAGTTTATGCTGATCCTATTAGAAATATTATGTCTATAAGTTAGTTTATCATAATCCTAAAACTTTGTTTATGCTGATCACATAAGTTATCACTACTATATAATAGCTAGGTAATCCTATAAGTTAGTTATTTGGTAACTTGATATGTTATTAAGTTGAACTTGTGCTCAGAATAAGGTGCTTTCAGAATATCCTATAAGTTAATTTATGTTGATCCTATTAGAAACATTATGTAGGTAAGTTAGATAATTCATATCCTATAAGTTTGTTTATGCTGATCATATAAGTTATCACTACTATATAATAGTTAGGTAACCCTATAAATTAGTTTATGTTGATCCTATTAGAAAGATTGTCTCTATAAGTTAGTTTATCGTAATTCTAAAACTTTGTTTATGCTGATCATATAAGTTATCACTACTATATAATAGCTAGGTAATCCTATAAGTTAGTTATTTGGTAACTTGATATGTTATTATGTTGAACTTGTGCTCATAATAAAGTGCTTTCAGAATATCCATCAATTGATTAAAAAACATAATGTTAAACATAAATTGTTAAAACAAAGAAGTATGTAAAAACAAATTGTTAAAACACAAAAAATATCCATTGAATGATTAAAAACATAAATGTTAAACACATTGGCTAAACACATGTGCCAAATTATTCTGAGCAACAGACTCAATTCAAACAAACCGGGACAACAAGTATGAAGTTAATCAAAGAAAAAATTAAATACATATTGAAAGGTAAACACATGGGATGATTAGGCTGATTCACTTTGGCTCGCCATCCTTCTCAACTTGTTTCTCAAGTTTAACAGCTCCAATTTCCTGATGAACAATTGAATCATCATCCTCATCAGCTTTGGAAATGTCTTCAAGCTTAACTTTGACCAAAGTATTCTGCCCTCCATCTTCGTCCATAATAAATGTAGGCTTATTAGCAGTCTGTTCATTCTCATCATCTTCCGTGTCATATTCAGAATCCGAAAGATCAACAACAACTATACTGTGCTTAATAGTACGGGAGCGTTTCTTTCTAGAACCACCACTTGATGAGCCAACATCACCAGTTGATGGTGATTCAAGTTGTACCCTCCTTGTAAGGTTTAGAAGATTTTATTGGAACCGATGGAGTTGTGATCTCATCGTCGGTAACCTGTAATGTAAAATTCAAAAAGAATATCAAATATATGTAGTAATAAATTATTGAATATGTATTCATTTAACTGTTTTAAAGTATTATACCTCATCGTCACAAAAATCTAGTCTCCAAAAATTGATAATCTCTTTGTCTGTAGTGACTTTCTCACATCTGTAAACTTGGGTCTTGTTATTGCAATTGAATTCAGAAAATTAGACCCTAAAGAGAAATTTCTTCCCAATAATGTCATTCAGTTAAACACGAAAATAATTTTCATGATTGGTACCATGTTTTTCAACCAATTCCCAAGCAGTAAACCCAGACATCTTGTGCATATTACCATCAAAAACACAAATCTGTGCACTACCTGTGTCATCATGAACACGAATGATAAGCTTGAAGCTATTTAAAAAAAATCGGTATAAGTATAATTAACATAAACAATATGTGCATAAAAATATACATAATGCCTTGTAGAATCATACCGGTATGCAAATTGTTCCTTACCCAAATACTCAATGCACCACCAAAGTTTTTTTTCGATTTGTTACCATGACCAGTAGTAGGACCTTTGGAATCTACAAAAAACACTTTCCTACTACAAACTTTGCATCCATGATAAGACCAACCTTTTTCATACTGAATGCTGTGAACTTTAGCATACACGACACACTCGCCATCCTTTATTAAAAATAAGAACAAAAATATATTACAAACTGACTATCTTGACTTGTATATTATGAAATTACCAAAAAATCTTACCGGCTGAGTCTCCCTAATATTTGCAACAATTTGTTTTACAGCACCAAGCTCAAATTCTTCAGGTGTGATAACCTTAGTATCATGAGCAATCAATTCAATTTTTGTTGATCTGGATTATATTCTTCCCGGGATTCGTACCTAACCAATGACATCAATATATATTTTAATTCAAGAAGACTATAATACACAAAATAAATGTTTTAAAACACCTTTGAGACTGTTATATAACATACCTTTGACGAAAAGCAATCGACTTTGGTACTTTTTTGTTAATGACCATCTTCGTACCCTACAAACAGTTATGCACAGAAGGAAGTTCTATAGAAATAAACCCAATGTTATACAAAAGTTAAAAGGGTCATATTTTGTTAGTAGTGTTGGTCACATATACTTACCATTGAAATATTTCACTTTTCCAAGTTGCAACATAACATCAATATGATCAACTGTCTCCAACTTATCAACATATTCGTTCCACTTTTTGGCCCATTGGTCCCAGAAAGTAAGATTAATCCTTTCTCCTCTGTGTAAATTAAAGATACATATCAATATGTTGTAAAAGTATTCTTGTATATACGAATATAACAAAACAAACACATGAGTTATAAAACGTACTCATCGTCTTCAATGATAACAGTTCTCCTTATTTTGCTCGAACCTATTGAATTCACAGAGATCAACTCACCAATTCCAACAACTGATCGAATAACATCTGAAATAAAAATAAATTTTTTAAACAACATACAAATAACATGAACATTTGGTAAGATGTATAAAATCATTTAACAAAATGTGTAAACTGCTTACCAACAGAATTATTTTCTGCATAATCTTCAATCGTCTCAACAATCCTGGTGAATGGTTCACTCCTAAATCTAGATAGATTGTCATCTATGTGTTCAATTCGGGTGATATTGGTATTCTGGTAACAAGAAAGTTTCCACTCATGTGACAGCAATGGAGTGTTACCAGCATTTTTTGTGACACCAAAGTTTAAAATCTTGTAACATATTCCTTCTTGCAACAATGGATCAAATCTCAACATCCACTCTTTTTTTATATAACACTGAATGCGCACACCCTGTGTAAATATTAAAAAATTTAAGTGAATTAATACAAATATACAAAACATAATTCTAAATTGAATCAAAGGATGAAATACAATTACATTGTAACACCCCATTTTGATAATGGAATATCACGCATAATTATGGCGTGTCATCAAAGCATACAAGGAAAAATGTCTAAACATTTCATGACCATAAAAGGAAAATACCGGAATCAAACATCGGTAGTCCAAAAGTAAAGCTCATCACACACAAACATAAGTATAGTAAAGGAAAGGACTAAACAATGTCCATAGCAAAAATGCATATAACATATAACAGCGGAAGAAACTAAGTCCCGAGTAACTTGGTAAAACTGGTTTTATAGTTTGAAAAGCTTTATGTTTATCTTATAAAAATTGTTTAACATGTTCTACCATTAGCCAATATAGGTCATGAAAATCCACCGTGCATGAATACTTGGAGGGGTGACCTCATCATGCAAATTAGAGGGGCTGCCTCAAATTTAATATACTAGTTTGGGTAGGAGGGATCAGCTCCTTGTGAAGGATGCAAGGCACACACCACATTCACACTGAGTAATCTGCTGAAAACATGTAACTAGGATGCACCCATACGCCCCACATGATAAATAAAATAAATGGCCAAAAGATGAAGGGACGCCACGAGCAATCACTCCGCCGTGGTAAAGTCATAACATCAGTGCCTCTAATGTTATGGTTATGGTACCTCCATAACTAGGTGAAACTGGTCATGCATGTATATGGCTATAGGTATTCTAAATTAAACATAAGCAAGTCAAACATATAAACTTATACTACGGGAAAACATTTGGCTGCATACGGGGAATCCTAATAAGGAAAGAATGTCCATACTGAAAGGACGGGAATCCGTACCATATGTCCAGTGAACGAAGAAGACGAACTGAGAGGAATCCTACTTCCGTATCACTAATGTTACATGAATACATACATGAATAAGTATCTGACTACTAAATACATAACTGGTTTTATGTCATGTCTTAGCTTATTTTATATGTTCTTATCATGTTTTACTGTTTTAAGCCTTAAACTGGGTTTATCTTATATTCTGTCTATTCTGATTAAGTATTACTGGTATTTCATGTATTATTATACTTACTGTGTAATAATAAGTAACTTTCCAAAAATAGCAGGTTTCCAAAAATAGGAAGTTTCCAAAAATAGAAAGTTTTCAAAAATAGAAAGTTTCCAAAAATAGAAAGTTTCCAAAAATAGAAAGTTTCCAAAAAAAGAAAGTTTCCAAAAAAAGAAAGTTTCCAAAAAAAGAAAGTTTCCAAAAATAGAATTACTGCTTAAAACAGATAAGTGTCTATAAATAGAAAGTTTCCATAAATAGATCAGCTGCCTTAATTAAATAGTTTCTAAAAATAGAAAGTTTCCATAAATAGATTAGCTGCCTTAATTAAATAAGTTTCTAAAAATAGAAAGTTTCCATAATTAGATATAAGATGGTTAAATAAGCTAAGTATATAAGCCTAAGTGTTTTCATGATTATTTTCTACGTCATAATGATATAATGTATAGTTTATTAATTATTTCATGTAATTTAAATAAACTATAGGTTAAAATATTTAATTAAAGTATATCATGTTTTTAATTAAATAAAGTTAAATACTTAGGTTAAAACATGTATTATTATTTATTAATAATATAACCTAAGTCATGTTAATTAATTAATTATAACCATGGTTTTTAAATAATTAATTAATTATAAGTCTAGAAAATATAAAATACTTAGGTTAATAATTTCATGATTTTAATAATTAATATAACCTAAGTCATGTTTATTAAATTAATCATGTCATATTTATTAATTTAATTTTAACATATGATTATATAAAAAAATAATCTTAACATAAACCGTGAACCGGATCTTGACTAGAAACCATGAACCGGACATGAAATCGACACCATACCTCGAACCACTTCGGGGTTCCCCTTGTCTTGCTGCTGCCGTAGGACCCACACCACCCAACCGGGACCATATGGTCTCGGTGGTGGTCGAGTAGCCCAACTGAGACCCCCTTGGGGTTCGGTTTAGGCGCCGACCAAACAAAACACCCCTAAACCATCCTTTTTGATTTACCCAAAAACCATTTTCATGATTGATCTATGTTTTAATTAGGTTTTAAAAAAAACATCATGTTCTTAATTATTTAATAGATCAAATCAAAAAGAAAAGGGTTAAAAGAATTTACCGAATGCGTGGATCTAAACGAGGATGAACAAACACGAACACTTGCACCAAAACCAAGATCAAAAATCAAACAAACACCCTCCTTGGTGTGTTTGTATATGGCGGCCAAAAGAAAAGAGGAGAAGGAGAACTTTTAGGTTTTTGTTAAATCTTCTGTAAAGTGAAAAATGACTAGTAATATTTTACCATAACCCCTCTTAGTATATTTTGAGATGGGCTAGGCCCATCTCCTTATGGTTGTCGCGGGTAGGGGCTCCACATGGGGTACCCGTACCGTTTTCCGTGTCTCGTTGTTTAATTACTCGTTCGTGTTTATTTGTGTTCGCGTTTTGTGTGTTCTCGTTAAATAATTACCGTGACCTAATATATTTATTTACGCTCGTAATAAATATATATACGTAATTAATAATAGTTCGTGATTTAATTACGCTCATGATTTCATGATCACATGTTCGTGATTAATTATTGTTAAATAATTATTTCGTGCTCGTGCGTAGTAATACTTATCGTGTTCTAACACGTACGTAATACATAATATCCTAACATGTAATCGTAATCATGCTATAATAGGAAAGTTTTAATCTAGTACGTACGATGTTAAGGGTACTATTCATGGTAAAAGCATGCGGATTTTACAACTCTTCCCCCTAAAAAGAATAATTCGTCCCCGAATTATAGATAAAGTAAACTGAAAAAAAGAACATACCCGAATTCAAAATATGAAATGAGGGTAAGAAGCCCGGATAGACTCCTCTGTTTCCCAAGTGGCTTCCCGCTCGGTATGATCCCTCCATAGGATTATGACGAATGGAATCGTCTTCTTTCTCATGACTCGTTCTTGTCTGTCAAGAACTCGTTCGGGTTCTTCTATAAAAGTGAGATCTTCACGTATCTGTTCCAGTGGATACTGAACCATGTGAATGGGATGATATTGGTACCCTCTGAGTAAGGACACATGAAACACATTGTGTACATACGAAAGCTGCGGAGGTAACGCCAACCGGTAAGATACTTCACCAACTCGTTCAATGATATCAAACGGTCCGATGAAACAAGGACTGAGCTTCCCTTTAATCCTGAAGCGTCTAACACCACGTGCCGGCGAAACCTTAAGGAAGACGTGATCTCCTACGTTAAAATGTATGTCCCTACGATGCTTATCAGCGTAACTCTTCTGACGTGACCGTGCTTCCTGAAGTTTCTGCCTAGCTACTGCGATCTTTTCATTGGTCATCTCTATAATTTCTGGTCCTTCAAGTGTTCGCTCGCCAACCTGATCCCAGCAGATTGGGGCGCGACACTTCCTGCCATACAACATCTCGAAAGGAGCACACTTGATACTTGCGTGCCAACTGTTTTTGTATGCAAACTCCACCAAACAGATGTAATCGTCCCAATCACCCTTCCATTCCAACGCACATGACCTCAACATGTCTTCCAATGTCTGAATCGTTCGCTCCGACTGTCCGTCCATTTGAGGATGAAAAGTCGTGCTAAGCTTAAGTTGTGTACCCCAAGCTTTCTACACACTCTTCCAAAATCGCGAAGTGAATCGAGGATCTCTGTCTGAGACGATGCTGGATGGAGCACCGTGGAGTCTCATGATCTCTCTTCTATACGTATCGGCGAGTTTACTTACCAGATCTTCCTTGCGGATCGGTAAGAAATGAGCTGATTTGGTAAGTCGATCTACGATAACCCAAATTGCATCGTGCTTCCTCTTGGTAGGCGGAAGACCAGTAACAAAATCCATGGTGATTTTTCCCACTTCCACTCTGGAATATCTAACGGTTGAAGGAGACCGCCAGATCACTGATGCTCGATCTTAACCTGCTGGCAGGTAAGACATTTGGACACGCAAGTGGCCACATCTTGTTTCATACCACTCCACCAAAAGTACTGCTTGATGTCATGGTACATCTTAGTCGAACCAGGATGCATAGAGAATGGGGAGCTATGAGCTTCAGCTAACAAGGCTCCCGAAGTTCTTGGTCATCAGGAACACAAAGTCTCGTGCCCTGCCATACGATACCATCTGCATCTACTCTTAATTCCGTCTGTTTCTCCAAATTCTGTACTATCGCCCAGATTTCTCCATCATCTTTCTGAGCTTCCTTGATCTTAGAGAGTAACTCGGGTTCTACTCTAAGATTAGCCCAGTAACCGTGCTGTCCACGTACCATGATCTCGATGTCTAGTCGCTCCAAGTCTCTTATGATTTCCTCTTCGATTTTAATGTCGTTGAACATTCCGGACTTCCTGCTAAGAGCATCTGCTACTACATTTTCTTTTCCGGGATGATACTGTAGATTAATGTCATAATCCTTTAACAGATCTAACCATCTCCTCTGCCTCATGTTCAATTCACGTTGAGTGAAGATATACTTCAAGCTCTTGTGGTCCGTGAAAATGTCACATGATTCTCCATACAAGTAGTGCCTTCATATCTTCAATGCAAACACGACTGCAGCAAGTTCCAAGTCATGCGTGGGGTAATTTTCTTCATAAGGCTTAAGCTGTCGTGAAGCGTACGCGATTACTTTCCCATGTTGCATGAGAACACAACCAAGTCCCTTCCCCGATGCATCACTGTAGATTTGAAATCCACCCGTACCAGATGGGAGAGTAAGAATAGGTGCAGATACTAGCTTCTGCTTCAGGTCTTCAAAGCTCTTCTCTCGTTCTTCAGTCCAGATGAATTTCTCCCCTTTCCGCATCAGTTTGGTCAATGGTAGTGCTAAGCAGGAAAAGTTCTCCACGAACCTACGGTAATAGCCAGCTAAGCCCAAGAAACTACAGACTTCCGTCGCTGATGTCGGCCTTGGCCACTTAGTAATGGCCTCAACCTTCGCTGGATCCATAGTGATTCCTTCTGCTGATACAATGTGACCTAAGAATGCCACCTTGTCTAACCAGAACTCACACTTGGAGAATTTAGCATACAGCTACTTCTGGCGAAGAATCTGTAGTACTGTACGAAGATGGTCTTTGTGTTCCTCCTTGGACTTTGAGAAAATCAGGATGTCATCGATGAAGACAATGACGAACTTGTCCAGAAATTCATGGAAGATTATGTTCATCAAATCCATGAACACTGCTTGAGCATTTGTCAGGCCAAATGGCATAACTACAAACTCGTAGTGGCCATAGCGGGTACGAAAAGCAGTCTTGGCGATATCCTGCTCCTTGACCCGTAGCTGATGATAGCCTTACCTAAGATCAATCTTGGAGAAGTGTTTGGCCCCTTGGAGTTGGTCAAACAGATCGTCTATACATGGAAGTGGATACGTATTCCGAATAGTAATCTTGTTGAGCTCGCGATAGTCTATGCAAAGACGCATACTGCCGTCCTTCTTCTTAACAAACAAGACCGGTGCGCCCCATGGAGATGCGCTCGGTCGAATGAAACCTCGTTCAAGAAGTTCTTGAAGTTGATCCTTCAGCTCCTTCAGCTCTATGGGAGCCATGCGATAAGGAGCCTTGGAGATTGGTTCATCTCCTGGAATAAGCTCGATACTGAATTCCACTTCTCGTGCAGGTGGTATGCCCGGAAGTTCTGCTGGAAAAACATCTTGGAATTCTGACACTATTGGTTGATCCTGAATTGATGGAGATTCAGCATCCATGTCGTGAACCGTAGCTAGATAACCCTCGCAGCCATGTGACAGTAGTGCACGCGCTTGCAGGGTAGATATGATTTGTACAGACCGTCCGGGTACGAACCTATTGTGAATGTACTTTGGTGCATTAACATCACCGAAGATAACTCGATATGAATGGCAGACTATGGTAGCATGATGCTTGGATAGCCAATCCATGCCCAAAATCATGTCGAAGTCATTCATGTCCAGCGGAAGTGCGTCAACAGGTCGAACCTTATCGTCAAATTCTAGGGGAAGACTCTTGTATACATGGGTGATTAATATAGAGTCCCTCAAAGGCGTGGAAATAGTAAGCCTATTCTCTAATGGCAAGGGGAGCATCCTAATGTTCTTAGAATAAGCAGTAGAAATAACCGAGTAAGTAGCACCCGTATCGAAAAGAACACAAGCAGCTTGACCATACATATACAAGATTCCAGTGATGGTACCTGTAGACTTGTTGGCCTGGTCTCGAGATGTTGTGTAGACACGCCCGGTGGTATGAGACGGCTTGGAATCAGCATGTCCCGATGTACCCTCCATCTCGCCCTTACGGCAATCCTTCATGATATGGCCAGGAAGACCACACTTGAAGCATGCGTCAGTGTTACGGCGACATGGCCTTTGGTGCCTACGGTGGCAAGTAGAGCAAAGAGGATGAGTAAATCCTCCAGTTGGTGCTCTGGCTGGCTGGGAACCTGATACAACATTTTACATAAGACATGATAATAGGGTACAAAGGACAATGCGGATAATCGTAAGATTGAATACCAGTGATAGCTGGACGGCTAGGCTGTGAACCTCTCTGGTTCTGGTCCCTACTGTTTCCATGGTTCCTGGTAGAAGTTTTGCTAAAGTGTCAGAATATGAGTTATAACATGAAATCATAAGAAAAATTCGTAAGTATTAGGACCTGCTACTGTTGGAGTGTCCGGCGTTGTTACGGTAATTATCATTACCGCCACGCCTATCCATAGCAGAACGGTCGTTAGTCTGACCGTTTCCCTTAGGCTGATGAGGCTGCTGCTGAGTAGCCGGCTGAGACCGGTCCCCAGTTTTCTGCCTAGAAGATACATTTTAAAGAGATGAATAATTGACATGTATGGAAAGAATACGGATTGATCACCGCTTGAATACGAATGTTTACCTCTTGTTGGGTCTCTCAGCTTCCCCGGACTCATCTCTCTCCTGCAGCATCTCCAGCTTACGTGTTGCATCGGCCACTTGTGCTACAGTGTTGAACGTAGCACACACCAGATTGTTTGCGACCGAAGTGCGAAGAGCCCACCTAAAGTGGTGTGCCTGCTCTTCAGGAGTACCTGCTGCCGCACCAAGGAAACCAGCTAAGCGAAGAAAGCGCTGCATAAACTCGTTGCTATTCTCCCCAGCTCTCTGTCGGATCCCATGGTACTCTCTCTTGAGCTTGTCTTGCTCAGCCTTGGGAAAGAACTGCTCCATCACCCTGTCCTTGAACTGAGCCCAAGTCAAGCCAGCAACCCACTCGTCACCACCCTCAGACTGCATCAACGCTAACCACCAATTTAGCACATCGCCTTTGAACCGATAGCATGCCAACCTCTCCTTGTATGCGGGGTCACAACCCATAGCATTGAAAATCTTCTCAATGTGAGCCAACCAGCTTTCAGCATCACTGGGCTATCTGTCTTCTCAAAAGCTCGAGGACGGAGCTTGTTGAATCTCTCCAGCCATACTGCTAATGTCACTGGAGGAGGAGGAGGAGGTGCCTGATTATGCTGCTGATTGTTGGCAGCTTGAACTTCAGCCCTGATGTCGTTCCTCAGTTGAGGAAGCAAAGCTTGCATTGCAGCTTGGATTGCAGCATTGAGTTGTTCCTGTTCGTGTGTGAGAACCATCTGACAGTATAACATGAAACATATGATTAAACAGATCAAAACATAAAATATATATACATGAAAAAAATTTATACCAAAATTTCAAGAGAAAAATTTTATGCAAGAAAATTTTGTGTATGAATGCATGATGCAGTTTTATGAAAATTTTGTATGCTCGAGAGTGAACGCCTATGGTCAGTTCACCCAAAACAAAAGACATGGTGAGGGGACGCCTATGGGTCGGTCCCAAATTTAAAAGTTTCGATAAAATACATGCGACTAAATAGGGCCAGTCCTGTACCAACCATTACTTAGTCATAGATCTGCGACAATGACATATATATGTATGCATAAAAATGATGAATGCGTGAAAACGACTGTCAGTTCTAGGAAGACCATAGTGACTACCCACTAATCACAGGTCATATTTTGAGATCCTACAGGTCGAAACCTTGGCTCTGATACCATAATTGTAACACCCCATTTTGATAATGGAATATCACGCGTATTTATGGCGTGTCATCAAAGCATACAAGGAAAAATGTCTAAGCATTTCATGACCATAAAAGGAAAATACCGGAATCAAACATTGGTAGTCCAAAAGTAAAGCTCATCACACACAAACATAAGTATAGTAAAGAAAAGGACTAAACAATGTCCATAGCAAATGTATCAAAGGAAAGATAATGCATAAAGTAAAGAAAGGCTAGAAAGCTTCCGGTCCATATGCACGTACGCTTAAAGTCTACGAGCGTCCCTGAGTACCTGCCGTTTTGGGAACATAGAAAAGGAAAACGGCTGAGCAATACGCTCAGTGCACGGATGTACAATAAAGCATGAATAGGATAAGCATATAACATATAACAGCGGAAGAAACTAAGTCCCGAGTAACTTGGTAAAACTAGTTTTATAGTTTGAAAAGCTTTATGTTTATCTTATAAAAACTGTTTAACATGTTCTACCATTAGCCAATATAGGTATGAAAATCCACCGTGCATGAATACTTGGAGGGGTGACCTCATCATGCAAATGACAGGGGCTGCCTCTAATTTAATATACTGGTTTGGGTAGGAGGGATCAGCTCCTTGTGAAGGATGCAAGGCACACACCACATTCACACTGAGTAATATGCTGAAAACATGTAACTAGGATGCACCCATACGCCCCACATGATAAATAAAATAAATGGCCAAAAGCTGAAGGGACGCCACGAGCAATCACTCCGTCGTGGTGAAGTCATAACATCAGTGCCTCTAATGTTATGGTTATGGTACCTCCATAACTAGGTGAAACTGGTCATGCATGTATATGGCTATAGGTATTCTAAATTAAACATAAGCAAGTCAAACATATAAACTTATACTACGGGAAAATATTTGGCTGCATACGGGGAATCCTAATAAGGAAAGAATGTCCATACTGAAAGGACGGGAATCCGTACCTTATGTCCAGTGAACGAAGAAGACGAACTGAGAGGAATCCTACTTCTGTATCACTAATGCTACATGAATACATACATGAATAAGTATCTGACTACTAAATACGTAACTAGTTTTATGTCATGTCTTAGCTTATTTTATATGTTCTTATCATGTTTTACTGTTTTAAGCCTTAAACTGGGTTTATCTTATATTCTGTCTATTCTGATTAAGTATTACTGGTATTTCATGTAAGAATAAGTAACTTTCCAAAAAGAGCAGGTTTCCAAAAATAGAAAGTTTCCAAATATAGAAAGTTGCCAAAAATAGAAAGTTTCCAAAAATAGAAAGTTTCCAAAAATAGAAAGTTTCCAAAAATAGAAAGTTTCCAAAAATAGAATTACTGATTAAAATAGATAAGTTTCTATAAATAGAAAGTTTTCATAAATAGATCAGCTGCCTTAATTAAATAGTTTCTAAAAATAGAAAGTTTCTATAAATAGATTAGCTGCCTTAATTAAATAATTTTCTAAAAATAGAAATTTTCCATAATTAGATATAAGCTGGTTAAATAAGCTAAGTATATAAGCCTAAGTGTTTTCATGATTATTTTCTAAGTCATAATGATATAATGTATAGTTTATTAATTATTTTATGTAATTTAAATAAACTATAGGTTAAAATATTTAATTAAAGTATAACATGTTTTTAATTAAATAAAGTTAAATACTTAGGTTAAAACATGTATTATTATTTATTAATAATATAACCTAAGTCATGTTAATTAATTAATTATAACCATGGTTTTTAAATAATTAAATAATTATAAGTCTAGAAAATATAAAATACTTAGGTTAATAATTTCATGATTTTAATAATTAATATAACCTAAGTCATGTTTATTACATTAATCATGTCATATTAATTAATTTAATTTTAACATATGATTATATAAAAAAATAATCTTAACATAAACCGTGAACCGGATCTTGACTAGAAACCATGAACCGGACATGAAATCGACACCATACCCTGAACCACTTCGGGGTTCCCCTTGTCTTGCTGCTGCCGTGGGACCCATACCACCCAACCGGGACCATATGGTCTCGGTGGTGGTCGAGTAGCCAAACCGAGACCCCCTTGGGGTTTGGTTTAGGCGCCGGCCAAACAAAACACCCCTAAACCATCCTTTTTGATTTACCGAAAAACCATTTTCATGATTGATCTATGTTTTAATTAGGTTTAAAAAAACATCATGTTCTTAATTATTTAATAGATCAAATCAAAAAGAAAAGGGTTAAAAGAATTTACCGAATGCGTGGATCTAAACAAGGATGAACAAACACGAACACTTGCACCAAAACCAAGATCAAAAATCAAACAAACACCCTCCTTGGTGTGTTTGTATTCGGCGGCCAAAAGAAAAGAGGAGAAGGAGAACTTTTAGGTTTTTGTTAAATCTTATGTAAAGTGAAAAATGACTAGTAATATTTTACCATAACCCCTCTTAGCAAAATTTTGAGATGGGCTTGGCCCACCTCCTTATGGTTGTCGCGGGTAGGGGCCCCACATGGGGTACCCGTACCGTTTTCCGTGTCTCTTTGTGTTAGCCCTATATTTTATATAGTCGAACAAGAATGTAATAGGTCATCTTAGTCGTTAAATGGTCTTGTATTGTAATAGGTTAGTCGGGAAAACCGGGCTTGGACTTTAAGCTAATATTGTATAAGTTAGGGGCGTAAGCCCAAAGCAAAGCCAAGCCCGGCCCAAGGAAACAAAGCCCACGGCCCAAAAGGCCAAGGGTATATAAACCCTCTTCCATGTGTGGAAGAGGGTGTTGGTTCATTTTACTTTCTCTCTCTAGTAAACATAAACCTTCCAAATCTCTCTTGTTTCTCTCTCTACTTTTCTTCTCTTTCTCTCTCTAAATATCTCTTCTAAATCTTGTGTTATAGATTAAATGGGAACAACATTTGGTATCAAGAGCCTATAGTGGATAGGTGATTGAAGATTCGTGTGGTGTGTTCTTGATTTTTCGTGGTCATTTTGATCTATATATCTCGTCCCAAAAATTTTCTTGTGTTTTTTATGGTTTTTTCTTGATACGAATCTTCTACATAGTTGTGGTAGAGATTTGGTATATTTACTTTGGCTAAAAACACAAAATTTTTGGGTGTTTTGATCATTTTTTGGCTTAAAATCACGAATTGGTTGAGTTTTGTCCGAGAAAAGTGGGATATATTCCGATTGGTGTAATCGGAAAAGGGATTATATATTCCGATTGGTGTAATCGGAAAAGGGATTATATATTCCGATTGGCATTCCGATCTGTAGCATCATTCCGATTGGACAACAACATTCCGATTGGCATTTCGATCAGTGGCATTCCGATCAGTAGCATCATTCCGATTGGACAACAACATTCTGATTGGCATTCCGATTTGACATTCCGATTGGTCATTCCGTTTTGGCATTCCGATTGGGTATTCCGATTTGAGATTCCGATTGGTCATTCCGACAAGGTTATTCCGATGGGCATTCCGATGGATATTTTGTTTGAGCAATTTTTAGACTTAGCCACTATCTAGACTAGTTTAGGAACATCGTTTACACGAAGATTAAAAAAAAAAAAAAAAAAAAAAAAAAAAAGAGTTAAAATTTTTAGGTCAAGTAAAATCAAATTTTTTCCCTATTAGTTTTTGGCTATTTCTAACTCAAATTCAAAATTTGGCGATACAAAATTTTTCGGCTTACCGTTTTGTCAGACTGAGGAATTTATTGTCGGACTGAGAAAAAAATTTTCTGGAAATTTCGGAATTTCAATTTTAACCACACATCATCACAACAAATCCACTAAGATCTGCAATTCATTCACAAGTATTCACCATGTCTAACAACAACATCAACATTGCAACTGCTAATCAAATTCGTTTGGAACAAGGTGGCAACGGTAATCCACCTGTGCTCACTGCCGGTTGCTACGTTCAATGGAGATCTCGTTTTCTCAGATTTCTCGACGGAAAAGAAAACCGAACTGCTCTTCGTCACTGCCTTGAGAATCCACCTCCAGTTTTTGAATTCAGACCAATTACCACACAGGCAGAGGATGGAACTTCATCAACTATACGAGCTATGGAGGATTTTGACACATGTTCTGCTGAGAAAAAGAAACTCCTCCAAGCTGAAGCTGATGCTGTAAACTTCATACTCACTGGAATTGATAACGATATCTATTCCACAGTCGATGCATGTCCTAATGCTATGGAAATGTGGAATGCAATTCATCGATTGAAGCAAGGTGAGTCGATCAATGTTCAAGATCTCGAGACTAATCTACTTTGGGAGTTTGGAAAATTCACATCTGAAGATGGTGAATCCATTGACTCATATTACTCGAGATTCTACAAAATGATGAATGAGCTTGTCAGAAATCAGTGCACCATCTCCAATCATCATGCCAATGTTCAGTTCTTACTTCAACTCAAACCGGAATGGCAAAGGTTTGTGACTTTGGTCAAACAAAGGGAGGATATCAAGACTATATCTTACCACAAACTTTATGATATCTTGAAACAACATCAGAATGAAGTGAATGAACTAAGGGCTGAAAAGGCAGAACGGTCTGCTAATTCTATTGCTTTTGTGGCTGCTACTTCAACAAAACCCGTTCCCCGTCAACAACCACCTACTCATTCCTCAAAGTCATCAAGCTCATCCACCAAACCTCTAGTTGCTGCTAAACACAAAGCAAAAGCAATTGTCCCCACTCCACCTCCAAAGTATGACACCGAGTCAGATGGAGACAGTGATGATGAACAAACTTCAAGGGACAAGAAGATTGAAGAACTCATGTCTTTACTCACCACAACTTATAAGAAGATCTACAAACCTACCAACAACAACCTCAGATCATCATCCAATGCTAGATATAAGGAAGTTGATCATGCACCTAGGTATGATCGTGATGCTAGGTATGATAATCAGAGGATGCTGAATCAAGTTGGGGCTAGAGATACTGTAGGCACTCCGGTTGTGCAGAAGACTGGGATTCAATGCTTCAACTGTAAGGGATTTGGGCACATGGCTAGGGAATGCAAGAAGCCAAAACGGGTTAAGGACTCAGGGTATCACAAGGAAAAGATGCTGCTGTGTAAGAAAGAAGAAGCAGGAATTCCACTCACAGCAGATGAAGTTGACTGGCGTGATGACACTGATGATGAAGCCGATGATCAAGAGCTAGAGGCACATTATGTGTACATGGCAAAGATTCAAGAAGTGCTTCTAGAGACTACTGATACTTCTGGACCTATCTTTGATACTGAGCCAATTGAAAAGCTCGTCGAACTCATCCTATTCATAATGGACTCCGGGTGCACAAAGCACATGACGGGCAATCTCAAGCTTCTCATTAACTTCGTGGAGAAGTTTCTGGGTACGGTACGGTTTGGAAATGATCAATTTGCACCGATACTCGGATATGGAGACTTGGTTCAAGGGAATATCACTATAAAACGGGTTTATTACGTCGAGGGACTAAATCACAATTTATTCTCGGTTGGTCAATTTTGTGATGCGGATTTGGAAGTGGCTTTTCGGAAATCTACTTGCTATGTTAGAGACTACGATGGGAATGACCTTCTTACAGGTTCTTGATTGTAGATATTTTGTATATACTTTATTTTAGGAAAAACAAAGCAACACAAATAGTGGTAAGTATTAACGAGTGATTTAGGAAAACCACAAGTTATGACCCTATGAGGGGGATCGTTCTCTCGAGGAGGCACGTGTGTTGTGTGATGAATGATTGATTATGTTTTTGATTATTAATGAGAAGAAAAGAAGAGAAAATAACGAAGACGAAAAAGATAGAAAAATAAGGCGAAAACACTACTAGAAAGTTACGACGAAGAAACGTAAAAAGTGCAAAATTTAAAATTTTAATCTAAAAATTCCTAAAAATTACTAAAAAATCCCAAATAATATTCTAAGAGTTTACAAAAAATCCAAACTTGCTAAAACCTTTTAATTAATTTAATAATGACTTTTTAATGCTAATTAAAGCCCTAAAAATCACTTTTAAATATTAAAAAGCCCTAAACAAGATTTTATAATTTGTAAACCTCAAAAATGATCTTATTAAGCTAAAAACTATTTTTAAAAATTTTAAAACCAATTTAAACTATTTTTAAACTCCTAAAAACTATTAAAATATATTAAATCTTAAATTAATTCTAAAAATTAATTGAAAAGCCTAAAAATTATTCTACAAATGGGAAAAGTCCTAATTAATGATAAAGAACCTAGGAAAAATGAAAAAGAAATAAAAATAAAACTTTGACTTTTTATGATTAAAATAATATTAAAATAATCTAAAAAATTAAAAGTTCTTAAATAAATTCTAAAAAATTCTCAAAAATCCTAAATATTCTAACTAGAAAGAAAATGTAAATTAAAGCTTCTAAAACCTCTTAATTAATTTTATATTAATTTTTAAAGTTGTCTAAAAACCCTAAAATTAAATAAAATTAAAAATTAAAGTTTTTGAAAACTTTATGATTTGTAAACCTCAAAAATACAAATAAAAACCTTAAAACTATTTTTTCTAAATTTAAAACTACTGTTTACTATTTTTTATTGACTTTCTAAATTTAAAACTAAAAATAATCCTAGAAATTAATTAAATAATAGGAAAAATAATTTTTTAAAACAGAAAAGTCCTAAACTATCATATTATCCTAGGAAAAATGGAAATAAGCAAAACCTATGAGCCAATAAGCCAGGAATAGCTTATTGAGTCACGGCTTATATTAATAAGCTAGAAAGAAAAAAGGGTTAAATAACTATTGAAATGAAACTAAAACGTAAAAAGGCATCTAGATCAATGGTTAACACGCTAAGTCCCCCAGCGAGGGGTCGCGTGTTCGAGTCCGTTGCGGGTGACCTTTTTACAAAAATTTTCTTTTTTATTTTTTCTTTTTCAAATCCAACACTGACACCTTTTATACTAGTAATCACAAACCAATTTCCACTTTTTACCAAAGATTAAACAAGATTAAGGACAAAACGTGTCCAGTTCTTCTAGTGTTTCTGATGAACAAGTGTGAGTTCACACTTGAGCACTTTGGAGCCAAGAGGGGCTTGGCTGTGCTCGTTTTGTGGGTGTTTTTGGATAAACAAGGCACCCTTGTGCTCTTTGGAGCACAAGGAGTCAAGGCAAGTAGAAAAACAATCAATACTCTAAGCACACAAGCCAAAAACTCACAAAAACAGGCTCACAAAGTCAAATCAAGTTGCTGTAACAAAGGCTTAGGTCTGGTGGGTTTTTTTACTAACAGCCTGCACCAAAATGAGTTTCAAAGGCTAATAATTTGCATACTCACTTACCACATAACATAAGAACATCTTCCAATCTCACAATGATTTATCTCTTATCAGATTTCAAAAGATTGAAGCACAAATAAGGAAAAACAAGCAGAAAGTATGATTATGCAGATTTTTAGCTTACTTTTCACTTTTTTATCACACCAAATGATTCAAAATCTCTACCAAACTGAACCAAAACTAAAACACTTCCTATTACTACCCTAATAAACCTATCTAACAACCTTTTAAAGCACAATCAAGAATTTTTAACCTGCTAAAACTCTTATCCAAACAGTCCTTTAAAACTTAAAATACAACTTTTTCAAAACAAATTGAATCAAAACTTTCTCAACTTGATTTCTAAAACATCTCACATGCATACCATAACACATAAACACCACTCAAGCACATATAAACACATTTCATGCAGAATTCACCAAAATCACCACTTTCTGAAATTTTCAAAAAGGAAGAGAATTTTTACCTAAGAACCCTACATCCAGGGTTCTTTGTGACAGCTTTGTCACCTCCCTATACACTGGGGTGTATGCAGAACAATAATCAACAATCCTTCAACCTGAAAATCAAAACAAGAACAAACACAAGAAAATACCACTTTTCTGAATTTCTTAAAAAACTTCCTTGAAAACTTTTCCAACAACTTCCAAACCTTTTCAAACACGTTTTAAAAACCCTTTCAATATCAAACCTCCAAAAAGTTAGTCCACTTTCACTTCACAACTTTTTGGATTTTTGAAGATTAAAAGGACTTTTTCAAAACCTTTTTTGAAACTTCAACACAAGAAATCTTAAATGGAACTCAGCTTAAACTTTTAACACAACACACAACTTTAAAAACATAAAAAGGAATTACACTTGACTTCACAAATACCAAACTTTTATTTTCTTAAAAGGAATTACAAGTGAAAAAGTTTAAAACTGGAACCAGGAAGAATGAACAGGCTCATCTCCTTTTATACAACTAAAAGAACTCTCTAGAATGCTAAAACCCTAATGAATGGAATCTCCAAAATGCCCTTGGGTCTTGGTCTTCAAAATCGGTCAAAACTTGCCCATGTGATATGCCAGCTTGGAATCTTCAATCTGGAACGTTGGATTGAACTTGGGGACCAAGGGGATGATCTGGGGTGTTAATTTGGTCGGGACATAGGGTTTGGGGGAAAGTGACATGAGCAGGGGAAGGCTGGGGAGGGGTCCACAGTGCATGTGTTCATGTTTTTAGAGGTGGGAAAGGGTGACGTGGAGATGAATTAGTGAACTGGAGGGTATTAGGGTTTAACCCCTTGTTTTGAGTGTTAATTAATCTGGGGATTAATTAGGGTTTATCAGGATAAAAGGGGGTTTTAATCTTAATTTGGGTTAATTTGTTTTTAAATTTTTGTTTAGGAGGGAAAGGGAGAGTTAAGTGGGTGTTGACCATTTGACCGTTTTTAAATAAAACCAGTTTGGGTAATGGACTGGGTTGGGTGGATAATGGGTAGGGTTGATGGGTAAATGGGTGGGTAGGGCTGAGGTGGCATTGTCTTGTTGGTGGAAGGAGTTTGGTGGTTTGGCAGGTATGGTCCCCAATGTATCACACTTCTTCTACTTTGTAATAAATCCTATCAGCGCCCCATTTGCCTTTAACAACTTTGGATAAGTTGTCAAAAATGGCACAATCAATTCCATAACTTTTCCAAAGGGTATTAAATGTATATTCTTCAAATTCCAGGGACTGATCTTGTACAATCTTCAAACATTAAGGATTATACTTGTACATTTGATATTTTGAGGGTCAAATGTGACAAGTTCTTCAAAGATGAGGGGCCATTTTTGCCAATCTTCAATTCTTCAAAGGTCTTTTTGCAAAATTCCAAACTTGGGCCCGGTTCATTGTGCGACTTCATTTCCCGTGTTCGTTTTTGATTGATTCTTGTGTTCTTTTGCCAATTCCTCAATATCCGTACCTAAAAATACACAAGTAACAAACACGAGCATATATTTGGTCTATTTTATGATATTTTATGCATTTAAAGGCCGTTTTGGACGATGAGACCATGTATAAAAGCAGTCTCATCACTCCCCCATACTAAACCATTGCCGTGCCCTCACGCAATGCTAGAATAAAGTATCAAAGCATCTCCAAAATTCATTTTAATTCACTTTTTATTTTAATGATAACTAGCTATACTACACTATTACTACTACTTGTGTTTTAGACATAATGTATGATTCTCATCGCAAAATGGGACGTTTAGGTTCATAGAATAAGAACACGTGAATGCTTCGTTAGAAATAATTTCGTCGTCCTCGATTTTCACCTTAATTCCATGCCAAGCGTGCAACGAGATCATTGTCATTATAAGTTAGTAATGCTAACACTACTCATATGCCCTAATCACGTACTTATTCTCCCATTATTCCTAAGTTGTATCTCTTATATTTTATTATGTCTTAATGATCACGAGGATACATTGTTGACTTATGCGATAATAGAGATTTAGGTCTAAAAATAGAGTCCTAACGGTGTAACTAAGACCATCAAATCAATAACCCTTCCTAATAGACGACGATGTCAAAAAATTAAGTTGACAAGAAGAATCGATAAACACGGTTTTATAACGGTTTTGAACATGAGACTTATTACCAAGACTTTTATACGCCCCCTAACGGAAGGACCTTATTATCTTTGGTTTACCTCCATCTTTTATTCAACTTCGCCATGAAGCTTTTATTATGACTTCGGTCTTGCCTTGCCTTTTATTATCCGCCTCATCGGTGGTTTTATTAGCCAAAGACGTATATCCTCACGCTAAAGCGAATTTTGGATCTTTAAAGCTTCGAAGATTAAGGCTTGATTCACTTTCAATTTTGCATAGATTTTAGGCCTTGTGGGGCTTTCAAATTGTTTGCTAGATTTAGGTGAGCACTTGAAATCTTATTATTGGGTGAAGCTTTCGATTATTCGGGTTGCCAATACTTCAAAACCGTGACGCTGGCGATACCTTAATGTCTTCCCAATTTAATTACACGGAAGCTACTAGAAAAGACTAGAAACCCAACAATCAAAACTAAACCGCTAAGTCAATATTTATTAAGCAAAAAATATTTACATGCGAAGGGAGAATAAGCAAACAACGAGAACACATGAGTTTTTGAAAGAATACGAGTATTCTACGTTTAGCATAGTAACTTATAATTAACTCTATCATTTCTCGTCCTCATTTAAGAGACTTAGCCTAATGTGTAGTTAAGGAATCAAAGCTAAGTGCTCAACACGCACGGTCGAGTCAAAAATTACTCTTATTCTCACCATCGGAAAATCTACATTCGTGTCTTCAAACACTTATGAAACATGAGAAAAATTTTAAAATTTGGCCATTTTTAGCCTTATTTTGCAACAAAACGATAACAA
Source organism: Glebionis coronaria (assembly GCA_025667525.1). NCBI lineage: Eukaryota > Viridiplantae > Streptophyta > Magnoliopsida > Asterales > Asteraceae > Glebionis > Glebionis coronaria. The sequence goes on from CM046876.1 coordinate 67,467,630, forward strand.
AACGATAAACTTTGGAAAGCGTGAAGGTTTGGCAAGGCAAGTATCTATTCACCCCCCCCCCCCCCCCATACTAAAGTTAAACATTGTCCTCAATGTTTCGAGTCTAGGGGTACAAAACACCCCCATACTAGAGACGTAGTCGAATGCCTAATCTAGCATGGAAAGGGTGTAACCAATAAGTTTAAAGCCGTTTATGAAGTGTGCTAAAAACCTAAGGTTAGAACATAAAAGGATATATCATATGGATATTGGGAATGGCCTCCAAAGCAAACGATCGAGTGCTCCCATGAAACGAACACGAGAGGCTCCAATCGTGAAGATGATGATCTAAAAGACACAATGCACAAACAACCACGGAGCAAAGGTTGGAAGGGCACAAATCCCCTCACATTAAACTAATTAGAAAGCAATAATATGTACATGGATAAGCATGGGTCTCCCCCACGAGGCACCTTGTTTTTGATAACCGAGTCAAAAGCTCGACTCGAATCCCTATAAATGTGATCATTTAGGGATAATCATGGTGTGGTCAATTTTTTGGTGGGGCTTACATGATAAACAAGGCCCAAAAGTACGTGGAGTACTTTAAAAATCCGATAAACGTATACCGGGGTCAAAGATAGCGTCCTCGTTTTCGGATGAAAGACGAGACAAAACAACTCCAACACAAATCCCTATGGGATAGAAGAAAATAGGAGAGAAGAAATAGAAGGGTGGGACAATGGGTAAGTCAAAACATTGAGCTACTCGAGGTAGACTCGCACCAATCAAATGAAAAGATTTTCCATTTATTGCATCGGTGGAAGACCGAGATTTCCCTATATAAGCAATTCCAGGATCAAATATCTCGTCCTCGGTGGAGAAAGGGGAGGGAACATAAGGGGCTTCCCCCACACTAGGTCCACACAAAGCATCGTCAAAAGGAGAAGACGAGCTTGTAGTACTCAAGACACGCGGTGATGACGGAGTTAGATTTGTAGAAAAATCTTTTAAATTAAATTCAAAATCTTTTCCTTTTTCATCTTTAAAACTCTCCTTGTGAAAACCCGATTTAATTATGTCAAAAATATTTGGTGTATCTAAAACAATGTTAGTCACACTAAAAATTCTCACATTTTGAAATCTTTTTGGTTTAGGTGGTGGCAAGTTTTCAAATCTTTTGTCAACAAAGAAAACCTCCCCATCAGGATCAACGTATTCATTATCCGAAGAATCACTCGAGATTGGAATCATAGGCTTAACACTCTTAACCTCCATCGGCGGAGGGGACGGAACTTCATTTTTCTCAACAACTCCTAAAACTCTATTTGAAATCTTTTTGCAAATGTTTTTGATGGGATTGACATTGTACAAAGATGTGATCGAATAAACATGAGAAAGAGTGGAGTTTTGGGTTGCATTAATGACGAGTTCTTCCTCATTGAAACGAAGAGTGATTTTTCTTGCATGCACATCGATAAGTGCTCTCGAGGTATCCAAAAAAGATCGACCTAAAATTAACGGAACTTTAGGATCGATGGGAATATCAACAACAATGAAGTCCACGGGATAATAGAATTTCCCAACTTTCACGAAGACGTCCTCGGCAACTCCACAAGCTAGAATCGTAGAATGATCGGCCATTTCGATTGACATTCTTGAAGGAGTGAGATTTGGAAGATTGAGCGATTTAAAAATCTCAAGAGGCATCAAATTAATACTAGCACCAAGATCGGCCAAGGCGTAGCATTCTTCCATGTCTTGGATAGCACATGGGATTAAAAACTTTCCAGGATCACCGACTTATTGAGGTATGCGGCTTAGAAAAACCGATGAACAACTAGACGATTTTTGCAATTTTTCTTTGTTATTCAACATACTTTTGAAGTTCGCGGCAAATCGAGGCATCATGACTAAGGCGTCGGCAAAACTTATATTAAAATGCAAGTCACGAAACATTTTCATAAAAAGTTCAAATTGATAATTATTTCGTTCTTGTGCCTTTTCCTTGTCTCGTCTTGATGGGTAGGGTAAAGGTGGTGTGGGTTGGGGCAAATTAGGCATAGGCATCGGCCTTGGAATCTCGGGTTCCATTATGGGTATTGGTTCAACCGTAGGTGTGGTTTGAGCGGTACTTCGTGGGCTTGTAATGTGCTCCTTTTCAACCACAACCTCGGGTTCTTTCTCTTTTTCCTTCTCCATAGAAGTACTTGGACGAGAAATGGGTTCTTTGAAAGTTTTACCACTACGAGTGGTAATAACCTTCAATTCTCCTTTCGGGTTCACGATGGTATCACTAGGAAGACCACCCGAAGAAGAGGGCTTACACATGATAGCTTCAAACATTTTAGCCATACGGTCTTCAAACTTAGATTGCCTAGCATCCGCTTTTAACAATTCTTGCTTAATCTCATGTTGTCCTTGCTCCATTTTTTGTTGATTTTGTTGGAGTCTTGTGACATTGCCTTCCATTTTATTAGCATGAGTTTTAAGTTCATTAGCAAGTTCTTTTTTAAGCTCGTTTTTCAACTCGGATCTTAAGCTAATCATCTCACGTTGCATGTTATCAAACTTAGCATCATTAGCCTTAGCATAATCTAAAAATTCTCCTTGCAAATTTTTAGTGTGAGCATTTTGAAAACCTTGAGTAGGAGTTTGAAAATCACGGTTTTGGTTTTGGTTTGAAAGTTGCCCATTTCCACTTTGGTAATTACCCTTGTTATAATTTCTTTGATTTCCTTGGTAATTTCCACCTTGATTGTTGTTTCGATAGTTATTAGCATTTTGATTTTGTGGAGCTTGATTTTGGCGGGAACCTTGACCGATTTGGTTATAAGTTCCCGAGGCTACATAAGCATTCGAAGTGTTACCATCCGCGGTAATGCACTCGGAAAAATCATGAGCTCCACCACACGAAATACAACTCTTAGCAACCGCTTTAACCGAAGCGGTGTTTGAAGCTTCTTGAGCTTTCCAATGAGACATAAGAGTCGAAAACCTATCGAAAAACCGATTCTCCTCATTTGCTTCATCTTGCAAGGCATTAATGGAACGAGATGATGACGAGCCCAAATTGGCAACACTCGGTGTGTTACGAGGGCTATAGACCTTAGACCTATTTTCTATGATTTTCAAAGCCTCATTGGTCGTTTTGCACAAAAAATTACCACCCGCGGCGGCATTTAAATAATCTCGTTCATGTTCATTAAGCCCATTATAAAAAGTGTCAATTTGATGCAATTCGGAAAAATCATGGTGTGGACATTCATGTAACATTTCTTTAAACCTTTCCCAAGCCATTGAAAAACTTTCATTTGGTCTTTGTGTAAAACGTGAAATCTTGTTTTTCAAATGTGTTGTCTTAGATGGTGGAAAAAATTGATTCACAAATTTAGACACGAGATCGGCCCATGTCAAAATCGAATTCGGCGGTTCTTTCTCAAGCCAAATCTTGGCGGGTCCATCTAACGAGTAAGGAAACAACATCATCTTAATGGCATCGTGTGGTACATCCTTAAACTTGCTTGTCGCGGTAAGACGATTAAATTGCCTAATGTGATAATGTGGGTTGTCTTTTTCGTGACCGTGAAACTTGTTTGCTTGAAGCATAGACATTAAACCCGTCTTGATCTCAAAGTTCTCCGCAAGGATGGCGGGAATCACAATGGCCTCTCCAAAACCCTCGGTGGGTGCTTGAAGCAACTCCATCATAGTACGGCTTCTTGTTCTACAATAGGTTCCTCACTTGGAGACTCCTCACTAGAATGAGCTTTAGTAGGAGTTTTGTTCTTGCGTCTACGTGCACGTTTTGCTTGATTACGAGTGAGCATAAACGTCACGTACAACGTGGAGACGAGCAAAGAAGATTCTTTTTGGTATTTTGTGTTTTTTCAATTTTTTTGTTTTTGATTGTATTAACCTTTTTGGAAATTGGTGAATGTATTAGGTAGACAATGAGTCCACAAATCTCCTCACTAATCAAATCTCTTGATTAAAAAGGCCTCAAGGAATGAAAACGATCACGTGGAGTGAACGCCTTCGATGACTTTAGAATGATGGTGGAACACCAAATCGTTCAAGAGGATTTAATCAAATGAAACTAAGAAAATATATATATGATATGTAATAATACTTTGGGCGGCAAAACCCTCGATTCACTCTCAAAATCAAATACGCACAAGCAAGCGGAGGAAACGAGGCGGCGCGAAGCACTTAAGAGCCTTTTTCCTTTAGGTTGTGAAATACAACCGCCTTATACCCACCTTATAGTTTGTATTATCAAGATTAAGCTTCACGAAAGTATTTATCTATTTTTGCCTTTTTCTTTGGTTTGAGATTCGAATACAATGATTGGGTAATGACCTCCCAAGTCAAGGTTGTGATTGCTCACGTATTTGGAGTACTTGTGTATTTATTGTTCTACGTATACAATATAGTAATAATATTCACACAAAAACCGAAAAACGATAATACGTATTAATAGAGTGCTATTAATACAATTACTATTATGGCTAATATAGAAAAACAACAATGTTCAATCAAAACACAACACGCCTCCCCGGCAGCGGCGCCATTATGATTGTAGATATTTTGTATATACTTTATTTTAGGAAAAACAAAGCAACACAAATAGTGGTAAGTATTAACGAGTGATTTAGGAAAACCACAAGTTATGACCCTATGAGGGGGATCGTTCTCTCGAGGAGGCACGTGTGTTGTGTGATGAATGATTGATTATGTTTTTGATTATTAATGAGAAGAAAAGAAGAGAAAATAACGAAGACGAAAAAGAGAGAAAAATAAGGCGAAAACACTACTAGAAAGTTACGACGAAGAAACGTAAAAAGTGCAAAATTTAAAATTTTAATCTAAAAATTCCTAAAAATTACTAAAAAATCCCAAATAATATTCTAAGAGTTTACAAAAAATCCAAACTTGCTAAAACCTTTTAATTAATTTAATAATGACTTTTTAATGCTAATTAAAGCCCTAAAAATCACTTTTAAATATTAAAAAGCCCTAAACAAGATTTTATAATTTGTAAACCTCAAAAATGATCTTATTAAGCTAAAAACTATTTTTAAAAATTTTAAAACCAATTTAAACTATTTTTAAACTCCTAAAAACTATTAAAATCTATTAAATCTTAAATTAATTCTAAAAATTAATTGAAAAGCCTAAAAATTATTCTACAAATGGGAAAAGTCCTAATTAATGATAAAGAACCTAGGAAAAATGAAAAAGAAATAAAAATAAAACTTTGACTTTTTATGATTAAAATAATATTAAAATAATCTAAAAAATTAAAAGTTCTTAAATAAATTCTAAAAAATTCTCAAAAATCCTAAATATTCTAACTAGAAAGAAAATGTAAATTAAAGCTTCTAAAACCTCTTAATTAATTTTATATTAATTTTTAAAGTTGTCTAAAAACCCTAAAATTAAATAAAATTAAAAATTAAAGTTTTTGAAAACTTTATGATTTGTAAACCTCAAAAATACAAATAAAAACCTAAAAACTATTTTTTCTAAATTTAAAACTACTGTTTACTATTTTTTATTGACTTTCTAAATTTAAAACTAAAAATAATCCTAGAAATTAATTAAATAATAGGAAAAATAATTTTTTAAAACAGAAAAGTCCTAAACTATCATATTATCCTAGGAAAAATGGAAATAAGCAAAACCTATGAGCCAATAAGCCAGGAATGGCTTATTGAGTCACGGCTTATATTAATAAGCTAGAAAGAAAAAAGGGTTAAATAACTATTGAAATGAAACTAAAACGTAAAAAGGCATCTAGATCAATGGTTAACACGCTAAGTCCCCCAGCGAGGGGTCGCGTGTTCGAGTCCGTTGCGGGTGACCTTTTTACAAAAATTTTCTTTTTTATTTTTTCTTTTTCAAATCCAACACTGACACCTTTTATACTAGTAATCACAAACCAATTTCCACTTTTTACCAAAGATTAAACAAGATTAAGGACAAAACGTGTCCAGTTCTTCTAGTGTTTCTGATGAACAAGTGTGAGTTCACACTTGAGCACTTTGGAGCCAAGAGGGGCTTGGCTGTGCTCGTTTTGTGGGTGTTTTTGGATAAACAAGGCACCCTTGTGCTCTTTGGAGCACAAGGAGTCAAGGCAAGTAGAAAAACAATCAATACTCTAAGCACACAAGCCAAAAACTCACAAAAACAGGCTCACAAAGTCAAATCAAGTTGCTGTAACAAAGGCTTAGGTCTGGTGGGTTTTTTTACTAACAGCCTGCACCAAAATGAGTTTCAAAGGCTAATAATTTGCATACTCACTTACCACATAACATAAGAACATCTTCCAATCTCACAATGATTTATCTCTTATCAGATTTCAAAAGATTGAAGCACAAATAAGGAAAAACAAGCAGAAAGTATGATTATGCAGATTTTTAGCTTACTTTTCACTTTTTTATCACACCAAATGATTCAAAATCTCTACCAAACTGAACCAAAACTAAAACACTTCCTATTACTACCCTAATAAACCTATCTAACAACCTTTTTAAGCACAATCAAGAATTTTTAACCTGCTAAAACTCTTATCCAAACAGTCCTTTAAAACTTAAAATACAACTTTTTCAAAACAAATTGAATCAAAACTTTCTCAACTTGATTTCTAAAACATCTCACATGCATACCATAACACATAAACACCACTCAAGCACATATAAACACATTTCATGCAGAATTCACCAAAATCACCACTTTCTGAAATTTTCAAAAAGGAAGAGAATTTTTACCTAAGAACCCTACATCCAGGGTTCTTTGTGACAGCTTTGTCACCTCCCTATACACTGGGGTGTATGCAGAACAATAATCAACAATCCTTCAACCTGAAAATCAAAACAAGAACAAACACAAGAAAATACCACTTTTCTGAATTTCTTAAAAAACTTCCTTGAAAACTTTTCCAACAACTTCCAAACCTTTTCAAACACGTTTTAAAAACCCTTTCAATATCAAACCTCCAAAAAGTTAGTCCACTTTCACTTCACAACTTTTTGGATTTTTGAAGATTAAAAGGACTTTTTCAAAACCTTTTTTGAAACTTCAACACAAGAAATCTTAAATGGAACTCAGCTTAAACTTTTAACACAACACACAACTTTAAAAACATAAAAAGGAATTACACTTGACTTCACAAATACCAAACTTTTATTTTCTTAAAAGGAATTACAAGTGAAAAAGTTTAAAACTGGAACCAGGAAGAATGAACAGGCTCATCTCCTTTTATACAACTAAAAGAACTCTCTAGAATGCTAAAACCCTAATGAATGGAATCTCCAAAATGCCCTTGGGTCTTGGTCTTCAAAATCGGTCAAAACTTGCCCATGTGATATGCCAGCTTGGAATCTTCAATCTGGAACGTTGGATTGAACTTGGGGACCAAGGGGATGATCTGGGGTGTTAATTTGGTCGGGACATAGGGTTTGGGGGAAAGTGACATGAGCAGGGGAAGGCTGGGGAGGGGTCCACAGTGCATGTGTTCATGTTTTTAGAGGTGGGAAAGGGTGACGTGGAGATGAATTAGTGAACTGGAGGGTATTAGGGTTTAACCCCTTGTTTTGAGTGTTAATTAATCTGGGGATTAATTAGGGTTTATCAGGATAAAAGGGGGTTTTAATCTTAATTTGGGTTAATTTGTTTTTAAATTTTTGTTTAGGAGGGAAAGGGAGAGTTAAGTGGGTGTTGACCATTTGACCGTTTTTAAATAAAACCAGTTTGGGTAATGGACTGGGTTGGGTGGATAATGGGTAGGGTTGATGGGTAAATGGGTGGGTAGGGCTGAGGTGGCATTGTCTGGTTGGTGGAAGGAGTTTGGTGGTTTGGCAGGTATGGTCCCCAATGTATCACACTTCTTCTACTTTGTAATAAATCCTATCAGCGCCCCATTTGCCTTTAACAACTTTGGATAAGTTGTCAAAAATGGCATAATCAATTCCATAACTTTTCCAAAGGGTATTAAATGTATATTCTTCAAATTCCAGGGACTGATCTTGTACAATCTTCAAACATTAAGGATTATACTTGTACATTTGATATTTTGAGGGTCAAATGTGACAAGTTCTTCAAAGATGAGGGGCCATTTTTGCCAATCTTCAATTCTTCAAGGGTCTTTTTGCAAAATTCCAAACTTGGGCCCGGTTCATTGTGCGACTTCATTTCCCGTGTTCGTTTTTGATTGATTCTTGTGTTCTTTTGCCAATTCCTCAATATCCGTACCTAAAAATACACAAGTAACAAACACGAGCATATATTTGGTCTATTTTATGATATTTTATGCATTTAAAGGCCGTTTTGGACGATGAGACCATGTATAAAAGCAGTCTCATCAGTTCTCGTGGTTCTGATCTCTACACAGTAACTCTTCAAGACACATCTTCAACAAATCCAATTTGCTTAATGGCTAAAGCGTCATCATCTCAAGCATGGTTATGGCATCAACGATTGTCACATCTCAACTTTGACACCATCAACCTGCTTTCGAAGAATGATATTGTGACCGGTCTTCCTAAGTTAAAATTCGTCAAAGACCATCTTTGTTCTTCTTGTGAGTTGGGGAAAGCAAAACGAAAGTCTTTCAAATCAAAGACTACCCCAAGCTCAAAAGGACGATTGGAACTTCTACACATGGATTTATGTGGTCCCATGCGTGTAGAGAGTATCAACGGGAAAAAGTATATTCTCGTGATTGTTGATGATTACTCTAGATACACATGGACTTTCTTCTTAAGGTCCAAAGATGAAACACCAGAGGTTCTCAAAAACTTTCTCAAGATGATACAACGCAATCTTCAAGCTCAAGTCTTAACCGTAAGAACGGATAGGGGTACTGAATTTTTGAACAAGAACTTGCAATCATACTTTCAAGAAGAAGGCATCGAACATCAAACGTCTATTGCTCGAACTCCTGAACAAAACGGCGTTGTCGAAAGGCGGAACCGTACTTTGGTTGAGGCTGCTCGAACAATGCTTTCTGCTTCAAAATTACCACTATTCTTCTGGGCTGAAGCAATTGCAACTGCCTGTTATACTCAGAATCGTTCTCTCGTTATCCCTAGACATGAAAAGACACCTTACCACATCATCAATGGCAGGAAACCTACTGTCAAATTCTTTCACGTATTTGGATCTTTATGCTACATTCTTAAAGACGGTGAGAATCTCGATAAGATGAAAGAAAAAGGTGATGCATGTATTTTTGTGGGGTATGCGACATTGTCGAAAGGATATCGGGTCTATAACAAGAGAACAAAGATCATTGTCGAAACAATTCATGTGAACTTTGACGAATTGCCACAAATGGTACGTGATCACAACAGCTCAAGTCCCGCACCTCAATGTCCAGCGATGGCACCTACACAAAACAGTGTACGTCCCGTGCAAGAATGTCAACAAAGTACTCCTACAGCAGACTCGACGGATACGACACATATGAATGAGTTGGTTGACTTATATGATCCTATGTTTGATGAATATTACTATGGAAACAATCACGTTGTGTCAAAGCCTTCCGCTGTCAATACTGCTAATGCACCTGAACAAAATCAACAAGACACAACTGCCTCTACTTCAGCAACCGTTGCTCAAGAGACAATTCCAGTGGATACTCAACAAACTCAAGAAACTGTCATACAACCAACATCACCAACCGTCAATGCTGAAGGAGGAAACAACAATCAAGCAGTCGATGCACAACCTGACGATGAAGAATTTATCAATCCGTTCGGTACACCGGTACACGAAGTCGGAGAGTCTTCTAGTCAACATGTTGATCCGTCCAACATGCATACATTCTACCAACCATATCCATACACTCACCATTGGACACGTGATCATCCATTGGAGCAAGTCATTGGAAATCCTTCACAACCGGTTCGAACACGCAGACAACTCGAAACCGATGGCGATGTGTGTATGTATGCACTCACCGTGAGTTCAACTGTACCTACAAACATCAAACAAGCCATGAATGATCATGCGTGGATTGAATCAATGCAAGACGAAATTCATCAGTTTGAACGCCTAAATGTTTGGGAACTTGTTGACCGACCCTATGGAATGTCAATTTTAGATTTCAAATGGATCTGGAAAAACAAACTGGATGAAGAACAAACCATCATCAAAAACAAATCTCGTCTTGTGGTTAAGGGGTATCGTCAACAAGAAGGGATAGATTTCGATGAATCATTCGCTCCAGTTGCTCGTTTGGAAGCAGTCAGGATATTCCTTGCTTATGTTGCACATAAGGGCTTCACGGTTTTTCAGATGGACGTTAAAACTGCTTTTCTCAACGGTCATTTGAAGGAAGAAGTGTATGTGAATCAGCCGGAAGGATTCATCGATCCTCATAATCCTGACAAAGTCTATCGTCTCAAGAAGGTTGTACATGGACTTAAACAAGCTCCAAGGGCATGGTACGAAGAACTTTCAAACTTCTTGGTGTCCAAATGATTCTCCAAAGGTTCTATTGATCCTACTCTCTTTACTAATAAATATGGGGATGACATAATGCTGGTGCAAGTTTATGTTGATGACATTATTTTTGGTTCTACGAACCCAAAACTTTCAAAACGTTTTGAAAAATTAATGCACAGCAGATTTGAAATGTCAATGATGGGGGAGCTAAAATTCTTTTTAGGCCTCCAGATTCATCAATCCCCACGTGGTATCTTCATAAACCAAGCTAAGTATGCTCAAGAGATACTTAAAAAGCATGGTATGACCTCATGTGCTCGCGTTGGTACACCATTGTCGACCACATCCCTAGACGCTGACTTGTACTCGTATCCCGTAGATCAAACGCGATATCGCAGTATGATCGGGTCACTTATGTACCTTACAGCCAGCAGGCCTGATATTCATCATGCCACATGCTATTGTGCACGATATCAAGCCAGACCTACTCAAAAGCACCTCAAAGAGGTTAAACGGATCTTTCGGTACCTTAAGAATACCATTCACATGGGACTCTGGTATCCGAGGGAAACCGGTTTTCATCTAACGGCTTTTTCAGATTCTGATCACGCAGGTTGTCTTGATAGTCGTAAAAGCACTTCTGGTAGCATACAATTTCTAGGGGAAGACAAACTTGTCAGCTGGTCGTCAAAGAAGCAGGATTGCACTTCGCTCTCATCAGCTGAAGCAGAATATGTGGCTCTATCTGCGTATTGTGCTCAAGTCCTCTGGATGAGAACTCAACTCACGGATTATGGCTTCAACTTTGATAAAATACCTATGTATTGTGACTCAAAGTCGGCCATAGCCATATCTTGCAATCCGGTTCAACACTCCCGCACCAAGCACATCGATGTCAGATATCACTTCATCAAGGAACAAGTGGAACGCGGCATCGTGGAATTATACTTTGTCAGAACTGAGTACCAGCTGGCAGACTTGTTTACAAAAGCTCTATCGAAAGATAGGTTTGCGTACCTCGTTGGCCGTCTTGGTATGAAGTATATGACTCCAGAAGACTTGGAGGTTTTGGCAAATGAAGCTGCTTGATATTCTCTCATAATGACTTCTAGGCGCATCACAGCTTAGAACTCGGACCTCAACTAAGGAAAGTTTATCTCGGACGATAACTTATCCTTCTCAACGAGAAATTCATATTTCTCGGTCATGAGCTTCTCATAAAAACATTCAAAGTTTTTAAGTTCATGAAAAACGATTTCTAAGTAAATGTCAGCTTAGAACTCGAACTTCAACTTAAGGAAAGTTTATCACGGATGATAACTTATCCTTCACAACGGGAAATTTATTTTTCTCGGTCATGAGCTAGTCACAAAACAATCAAAGTTTTGAGCTCATGAAAAACGGACCCGAAAGGGGAGTGTACGTTTCAGTGCGCTTTCCCTCATCAATAGAAGAGAAGTCTTCTATCCTGATTATTTTAAAACCGTTGAACACAATTTTTCAAGAATTTCTCAAAAGGTTTTTCTAAATCTTTTAAAATTGTGTGTTCAACACTCCCTTCCTCATAAGTGGTTTTTATATCTCAAAATTGTCATATGTTATTTTGATCAATTTTTGAGGGGGAGCGTTTTAAAATCAAGCCTTTTAATGTTGTTGGGTACATCTCCAAAACTGTCATATTTTATGTATCCAACACATTCTGAAAATGATATGAAGTTGTCAAATGTAATATATTATATCGGAAAAGGCATCTCAACTCCGTACCTCAACATATTTTGTGGTGTCGTTTTTCTAAAATTTTGTCAAATTTTGTCTCAAGACACACATATATTGTTGAGGGGGAGCGACCCGACTGAAAATGTTCCATGCTTCATATGTGCACACATGTTTCTCTCCCAATTGGTTTTCAGAAATTGTCATATTTTAATCAATTAGTATCTCTAATATGATGTTTTTATATTAGAGATAGGGGGAGAAAATGTGATTTAAATGTAATATATCGCAACATGTGATCTTAAAGACTCAAGTGCAACTCTTTCCTTCACATGCCAAACTATTTCGTATATCGATGCATGTGTGTAGGGGGAGCTTTTCGAAAAGATAAAACTTTCAATGTGTTAAAAGTTTTTATTTTTATCAAGCACTTTGAATGGTTTTCAATGGTTTTATGGTTATGATCTATACCCAAAACAACCTACTATCCACGACGGAACGATGGAGTCAAAAGGTGGTTTAGGATAGGAAACTAAGTCCTATGATCCAACCAGAACCGGAGGGATCTACCCAAGGACATTCCATAGCTAGAAATAGTTGTCCTTAGGAAAGATGGAGTGGAATGAAGCTGAATGCGGACTGTTATTCCCATTCAATCCATAACACAAGATTCTTAGAGAGAGAAAGAGAAGAAAAGTAGAAAGAGAAAGTAGAGAGAGAAGTGGAAGGTTTACACTAAAACTATGTGTTTAATGAAATGAACCAACACCCTCTTTCACATGTGAAAGAGGGTTATATACCCACGAACCAATGGTCTTTCCATGGGCCGTGGGTTTGTGACTTGGGCCGGGCTTGGCTTAGTCTTGGGCTTACGCCCCTAACTTAGACAATATTAGCTTAAAGTTCAAGCCCGGTTTTCCCGACTAACCTATTACAATACAAGACCTTTTAACGACTAAGATGACCTATTACATTCTTGTTCGACTATATAAATATAGGGCTAACAATCTCCCCCAATGTATCGGTCATCTTAAAAAGCTTAACAAGCATAAGATGATTGAGTGAATACATTCTTGTAGAGGAGATCTTCCTGCTTTGGTCTTGTATCTTGGTCTTGATCTTGTTTGTAACAGCTTTGTTCCTTCATGCTTTCGTGATCTTTAACTTGAGCCTTTGTCATTTGACTTTGAGTGCTTGAGATCTTCATCTGTACTCCTTATGACTAAGATGACCTATTACATTCTTACATTCTTAGGTATCTTGATTATCGCCATCTTGTGCTCTTGTGACTTCTGAATCGACATCGGTTGCACAGCTACGCCACCTTCTTGATATGCAGCAACATATATAGACACGGATGAAATGGCTTTGAACATTTCACCCTAACTCGGTAGCGTTTTACCTCCGGTCGGTGAAGACCGTTAGACGGTATTTAAATACCGTACCTGTGATCAGGTAGATTCGATTAAGAACCTCCTTGACAGGGTTTCCCGGCGGTAGTAGCCAGTTCTCTTTACTCGACCGTCTCAAAGCAGACTGCGAACGTAAAGAGTGAATCATAAGGATAAATTATCCGTCTGATTAGAGTCGTCAATTCAGATTTCCTGGAACAAGTTTGATTCTAAAAGAATCATACCATTGTTGCTTTCCAGTTTGTCACAAGCTTGATTCATAGAGAATCTTGCGAGTTACCTACCGCAGTGCTGTTTGATGTTGACACTGGAAGGATTTCCATTCGTCACTGTGAACACTAATGAGTGTCACTCTGAATGTTCTGGCAAGATCACATGGATTTTGCGAAGAAACCTGGAATCAAGTTTGAATCAATTAAGAATCGAAACTTAGTTGCTTTCCAGTTCTCACAAGTTTGATTCGTGTAGAATCGCACAAGTTACCTACCATGAGCTTGTTTAATGCTGGCTCAAGCAGGATTTCCATCTTCATTGTGAATCGTATCACTCAGATGTTCTGGCAATATCACAAGGATAAGGCGTAGGACTCGATTGTGTCCTAATGAGATGATAGATAGATCTCGATTGGCTCTAGACTCAATAAGTGCATTTTGGTAATCGGAGGCTGGAGCAGACTGCCACCTTTTCAATATTAACTGACTCGGAGTGAGAAAGTCAATAGATACGTGTTGATCTCCGTGACAATGAGACAAGTTTCTTTTAAGAGAAACTCGAATGGCTGGGGAAGGGTTGTGCATCGTATCACTGGGTCCATGACACTTGTCTTCAAAAGATGTGTTAACCCGGTTTCTACCTAAGTTGCATAGAATATTCAACTCCTTCAATGCTTACCAATACGTCATCATTATCACCTTGTTGTGATTGTTCCAGTGCTAACTTAAGTACTTGGTCCGCATTCAGCTTCATTCCACTCCATCTTTCCTAAGGACAACTATTTCTAGCTATGGAATGTCCTTGGGTAGATCCCTCCGGTTCTGGTTGGATCATAGGACTTTGTTTCCTATCCTAAACCACCTTTTGACTCCATCGTTCCGTCGTGGATAGTAGGTTGTTTTGGGTATAGATCGTAACCATTAAACCATTGAAAACCATTCAAAGTGTTTGATAAAAATCAAAACTTTTAACACTTTGAAAGTTTTATCTTTTCGAAAAGCTCCCCTTACACACATGCATCGATATACGAAATAGTTTGGCATGTGAAGGAAAGAATTGCACTTGAGTCTTTAAGATCACATGTTGCGATATATTACATTTTAATCACATTTTCTCCCCCTATCTCTAATATAAAAACATCATATTAGAGATACCAATTGATTAAAATATGACATTTTCCGAAAAATTGACGGGAGAGAAACATGTGTGCACGCATGAATCATGGAACATTTTCAGTCGGGTCGCTCCCCCTCAACAATATATGTGTGTCTTGAGACAAAATTTGACAAAATTTTAGAAAAACGACACCACAAAATATGTTGAGGTACGGAGTTGAGATGCCTTTTCCGATATAATATATTACATTTGACAATTTCATATCATTTTCGGAATGTGTTGGATACATAAAATGTGACAATTTTAGAGATGTACCCAACAACATTAAAAGGCTTGATTTTAAAACGCTCCCCCTCAAAAATTGATCAAAATAACATATGACAATTTTGAGATATAAAACCACTTATGAGGAAGGGAGTGTTGAACACACAATTTTGAAAGATTTAGAAAAACCTTTTGAGAAATTCTTGAAAAATTGTGTTCAACGGTTTTAAAATAATCAGGATAGAAGACTTCTCTTCTATTGATTAGGGAAAGCGCACTGAAACGTACACTCCCCTTTCGGGTCCGTTTTTCATGAGCTCAAAACTTTGATTGTTTTGTGACTAGCTCATGACCGAGAAAAATAAATTTCCCGTTGTGAAGGATAAGTTATCATCCGTGATAAACTTTCCTTAAGTTGAAGTTCGAGTTCTAAGCTGACATTTACTTAGAAATCGTTTTCATGAACTTAAAAACTTTGAATGTTTTTATGAGAAGCTCATGACCGAGAAAGATGAATTTCTCGTTGAGAAGGATAAGTTATCGTCCGAGATAAACTTTCCTTAGTTGAGGTCCGAGTTCTAAGCTGTGATGCGCCTAGAAGTCATTGTGAGAGAATATCAAGCAGCTTCATTTGCCAAAACCTCCAAGTCTTCTGGAGTCATATACTTCATACCAAGACGGCCAACGAGATACGCAAACCTATCATTCGATAGAGCTTTTGTAAACAAGTCTGCCAGCTGGTACTCAGTTCTGACAAAGTATAATTCCACGATGCCGCGTTCCACTTGTTCCTTGATGAAGTGATATCTGACATCGATGTGCTTGGTGCGGGAGTGTTGAACCGGATTGCAAGATATGGCTATGGTCGACTTTGAGTCACAATACATAGGTATTTTATCAAAGTGGAAGCCATAATCCGTGAGTTGAGTTCTCATCCAGAGGACTTGAGCACAACACGCGGATAGAGCCACATATTCTGCTTCAGCTGATGAGAGCGAAGTGCAATCCTGCTTCTTTGACGACCAGCTGACAAGCTTGTCTTCCCCTAGAAATTGTATGCTACCAGAGGTGCTTTTACGTCTATCAAGACAACCTGCGTGATCAGAATCTGAAAAAGCCGTTAGATGAAAACCGGTTTCCCTCGGATACCAGAGTCCCATGTGAATGGTATTCTTAAGGTACCGAAAGATCCATTTAACCTCTTTGAGGTGCTTTTGAGTAGGTCTGGCTTGATATCGTGCACAATAGCATGTGGCATGATGAATATCAGGCCTGCTGGCTGTAAGGTACATAAGTGACCCGATCATACTGCGATATCGCGTTTGATCTACGGGATATGAGTACAAGTCAGCGTCTAGGGATGTGGTCGACAATGGTGTACCAACGCGAGCACATGAGGTCATACCATGCTTTTTAAGTATCTCTTGAGCATACTTAGCTTGGTTAATGAAGATACCACGTGGGGATTGATGAATCTGGAGGCCTAAAAAGAATTTTAGCTCCCCCATCATTGACATTTCAAATCTGCTGTGCATTAATTTTTCAAAACGTTTTGAAAGTTTTGGGTTCGTAGAACCAAAAATAATGTCATCAACATAAACTTGCACCAGCATTATGTCATCCCCATATTTATTAGTAAAGAGAGTAGGATCAATAGAACCTTTGGAGAATCCTTTGGACACCAAGAAGTTTGAAAGTTCTTCGTACCATGCCCTTGGAGCTTGTTTAAGTCCATATACAGCCTTCTTGAGACGATAGACTTTGTCAGGATGATGAGGATCGACGAATCCTTCCGGTTGATTCACATACACTTCTTCCTTCAAATGACCGTTGAGAAAAGCTGTTTTGACGTCCATCTGAAAAACCGTGAAGCCCTAATGTGCAGCATAAGCAAGGAATATCCTGACTGCTTCCAAACGAGCGACTGGAGCGAATGATTCATCGTAGTCTATGCCTTCTTGTTGACGATACCCCTTAACCACAAGACGAGATTTGTTTTTGATGATGGTTTGTTCTTCATCCAGTTTGTTTTTCCAGATCCATTTGAAATCTAAAATTGACATTCCATAGGGTCGGTCAACAAGTTCCCAAACATTTAGGCGTTCAAACTGATGAATCTCGTCTTGCATTGATTCAATCCACGCATGATCAGTCATGGCTTGTTTGATGTTTGTAGGTACAGTTGAACTCACGGTGAGTGCATACATACACACATCGCCATCGGTTTCGAGTTGTCTGCGTGTTCGAACCGGTTGTGAAGGATTTCCAATGACTTGCTCCAATGGATGATCACGTGTCCAATGGTGAGTGGATGGATATGGTTGGTAGAATGTATGCATGTTGGACGGATCAACATGTTGACTAGAAGACTCTCCGACTTCGTGTACCGGTGTACCGAACGGATTGATAAATTCTTCATCGTCAGGTTGTGCATCGACTGCTTGATTTTTGTTTCCTCCTTCAGCATTGACGGTTGGTGATGTTGGTTGTATGACAGTTTCTTGAGTTTGTTGAGTATCCACTGGAATTGTCTCTTGAGCAACGGTTGCTGAAGTAGAGGCAGTTGTGTCTTGTTGATTTTGTTCAGGTGCATCAGCAGTATTGACAGCGGAAGGCTTTGACACAACTTGATTGTTTCCATAGTAAGATTCATCAAACATAGGATCATATAAGTCAACCAACTCATTCATATGTGTCGTATCCGTCGAGTCTGCTGTAGGGGTACTTTGTTGACATTCTTGCACGGGACGTACACTGTTTTGTGTAGGTGTCATTGCTGGACATTGAGGTGCGGGACTTGAGCTGTTGTGATCAAGTACCATCTGTGGCAATTCGTCAAAGTTCACATGAATTGTTTCGACAATAATCTTTGTTCTCTTGTTATAGACCCGATATCCTTTCGACAATGTCGCATACCCCACAAAAATACATGCATCACCTTTTTCTTTCATCTTGTCGAGATTCTCACCGTCTTTAAGAATGTAGCATAAAGATCCAAATACGTGAAAGAATTTGACAGTAGGTTTCCTGCCATTGATGATGTGGTATGGTGTCTTTTCATGTCTAGGGATAACGAGAGAACGATTCTGAGTATAACAGGCAGTTGCAATTGCTTCAGCCCAGAAGAATAGCGGTAATTTTGAAGCAGAGAGCATTGTTCGAGCAGCCTCAACCAAAGTACGGTTCCGCCTTTCGACAACGCCGTTTTGTTCAGGAGTTCGAGCAATAGACGTTTGATGTTCGATGCCTTCTTCTTGAAAGTAAGATTGCAAGTTCTTGTTCAAAAATTCAGTACCCCTATCCGTTCTTACGGTTAAGACTTGAGCTTGAAGATTGCGTTGTATCATCTTGAGAAAGTTTTTGAGAACCTCTGGTGTTTCATCTTTGGACCTTAAGAAGAAAGTCCATGTGTATCTAGAGTAATCATCAACAATCACTAGAATATACTTTTTCCCGTTAATACTCTCTACACGCATGGGACCACATAAATCCATGTGTAGAAGTTCCAATCGTCCTTTTGAGCTTGGGGTAGTCTTTGATTTGAAAGACTTCCGTTTTGCTTTCCCCAACTCACAAGAAGAACAAAGATGGTCTTTGACGAATTTCAACTTAGGAAGACCGGTCACAATATCATTCTTCGAAAGCAAGTTGATGGTGTCAAAGTTGAGATGTGACAATCGTTGATGCCATAACCATGCTTGAGATGATGAAGCTTTAGCCATTAAGCAAATCGGATTTGTTGAAGATGTGTCTTGAAGAGTTACTGTGTAGAGATCAGAACCACGAGAACCTGTAAGAAGGTCATTCCCATCGTAGTCTCTAACATAGCAAGTAGATTTCCGAAAAGCCACTTCCAAATCCGCATCACAAAATTGACCAACCGAGAATAAATTGTGATTCAGTCCCTCGACGTAATAAACCCATTTTATAGTGATATTCCCTTGAACCAAGTCTCCATATCCGAGTATCGGTGCAAATTGATCATTTCCAAACCGTACCGTACCCAGAAACTTCTCCACGAAGTTAATGAGAAGCTTGAGATTGCCCGTCATGTGCTTTGTGCACCCGGAGTCCATTATGAATAGGATGAGTTCGACGAGCTGCAGAAGAATTAGAAGACAATGTAGCATTTGACAAATGGGATCCCTTGATAGAGACGGGTTCCAAAATAGTAGTGGGCCTAGATGCAAAGTCTACAGGCAAGCTGATATTCCTAGACCCAATCACTAAAGTGGTTAACTTAGGTACCCATTTGTATCCGGGTGGTGTATATCTCGAATACCCCCGTGTACATGTCCTAATCATGTTCTCATAAAGCTTCTTTAACCTGCTTTGTTTACGTAGAGTAGTGGATTCTAACGCACTTAGTTTCTTAAGTGGTTGCTCAGTGGATTGGTTCAAAGTTCTTGTGGGTTCTCTAGTACTAGTGGGCACAATAATAGGCTTCCTAGTTCTAGCATTCATGCCATTATGATTAAGAGCACAAGCATCATGACTGAAATTACGAACACATTTTCCACATTCAACACAAACAAATTCAACATTCTTGGTCTTAGCATTTAAACTGTCATTACATGCAGTTACAGACGTTTTATTCTTAGAAAACTTAAAATTCCTACGGTGATCTTCTACTTCATTCTTCTTCCCTTGACTATTGTTAGGCATGACTCTATCTTCAACTCTAGTGCTCTTAAGCTGTGGTCCGCTAACACTAGTAGTGGGATTTACTCCTGTAGAAGAAGACACACGTTGATTAGTTTTCCTAGTATTCTGAGGTAACTGCGTTGTTCCAGTTTGAGTAGACCTAGTGTTCATCTTGTACATTCCAGGTGCTATCACATTAGTGCTCTTATCATTTCCTATCTTAGGCAAAGTCTGTGGGGGTTGTCCCAAAATAGATGTTTTAGGGCATTTAACCGCATTCGGTTGACGAACGGCAGATGGTTTACCCAAAACAGACTTTCCTTTCATTTTCTCAATGAGTTTCTGTAACTCACTAATGGCAATGTCCCTTTCTTTTAGCTGAGCTTTCAAATCATTTATTTCGAAATCTTTTTCATTTAGTAGACGAAACGAAGAAGCTGACATTTCTTGACACTTTTTATGATTAGGAGATTTTTCACCTTTTTGTAAAGCAAGTTCAAGAGAAATGGAGTGTTTCTCAAGTTGAGAAAAACTTTTCGAAAGTTTGTTATATGACTGAATTTGTTTCGAAAGCTCTACTTCAAGATTGCGACATTTCGCGTCCGATTCTGACACAAGACATGCTACATGACAATATTGATCCAGATCGGTATACACACCAAGTATAGCATTCATATGGTCAGCATAAAAATATTCCTTGGAAAGTCGATCAATTTCGTTAGAAAGTTGGTGTTCTTGTGTCTTTAATTTAATTTGAAGAAAATCAACTTCATCTTCAAGAGATTTGACATAGCTTAAATCAGTTAACATTTCCTCAGTGAGAGCATTATAAAACATTTCCACATTTTTTGAAAGATCATCAATGGTTGGAACAATGCATTGTTGAATGACGACTTCTACTTGTGGGTTAGGTTTAATATTCCAAATGGTATCCCTAGAAACTTTTTCATAGTCGACGACACCTTTGTACAAATTTAAAACCCCTTGTTTTATAAACTCAAATTGCTGAACACTTTTGCTTTTCTCATCCCATCTACGTTTTTCATCCAAAATTCGCTTTTCTAACAAAATTGATTGCTTTTTGAAACTCCTTTTTAAAGAAACTTTCTTTTGTGGTTCATCACTTGGTGGTGGAACACTATTATATATTTTTTGTTCTTTTGAAAGTTCTTTTTGAGGGACAAACTTAATATGATTGTTAGAATCAGAAAGGTTTATTAAATCGCTTAAGTTTGATCGACTTTCTTCTTGTTGACGAATGATTTCGTCGCAGTCAGGGGAAAGCATAAGAGCAAGATTATCAACATAACAACCGATATCGTAAAGAGCAGGCTTAGTACTTTGAGCTTTCTTGAGATATTCAGGCTTGACAAAACTCGTTTTCATATTTCTATTGAGCATATTCATAGTTTGAATAGACTGACCCGTTTTGTAAACAATGTTGTTTAACGTGTCGACTCTCTTTTCCAAAGCAAGAATTTTTTCAATATCCTTTTCTTCACGAGTTTTATAAAGCTCAGTTTGTTCTTTGTGAACCGACTCTAATTCAGTAATTTGGAGTTTATGTAGCAGTAGTTGTTCTTCAAGTTCCGATATCTTCTGTTTTGACATATGAATTTCGTGTGTTACTTCAGAACAATATTGTTCGTTGAGCACCTTACGTTCATATACCAAACCATTAGCTATTGCAACTCGTCGATCAGCTTCTTTTACATAATCACACTCTTTAAGCCTGTCTATCTCCTCGGCTAAGGATGTGTTTGCTTGCTTCAAACGTTTATTAGCTTCTTTGTTTTCATCAATTTCACGTTTTAAAGAATCAATAATAGACGCAAGCAAATCACGGTCCTCATCCGAGTCAGTATCCTGAACAGCTTTTCCGTCATCATTACACATATGCTGTGAATCCGTAGAGATATTGCTATCCTCCGTGTCCATTACATATGTGTCATTGATGCTTTCGGGTTGCTCAGGATGCCGTCGTTCATTAGCAAACACATTATAGTTATCATGTGATGGTACCTTTTCAAGTGGCTCAGAATCATAGATGGGTCCAGAAGTATCATCAGTCTCTGGGATCACTTCTTGAATCTTTGCCATGTACACATAATGTGCCTCTAACTCTTGATCATCGGCTTCATCATCAGTGTCATCACGCCAGTCAACTTCATCTGCTGTGAGTGGAATTCCTGCTTCTTCTTTCTTGCACAGCAACATCTTTTCCTTGTGATATCCCGAATCCTTAACCCGTTTTGGCTTCTTACATTCCCTAGCCATGTGCCCAAATCCCTTGCAGTTGAAGCATTGAATCCCAGTCTTCTGCACCATCGGAGTGCCTACAGTATCTCTAGCCCCAACTTGATTCAGCATCCTCTGATTATCATACCTAGCATCACGATCATACCTAGGTGCATGATCAACTTCCTTATATCTAGCATTGGATGATGATCTGAGGTTGTTGTTGGTAGGTTTGTAGATCTTCTTATAAGTTGTGGTGAGTAAAGACATGAGTTCTTCAATCTTCTTGTCCCTTGAAGTTTGTTCATCATCACTGTCTCCATCTGACTC
Source organism: Glebionis coronaria (assembly GCA_025667525.1). Classification (NCBI taxonomy): domain Eukaryota; kingdom Viridiplantae; phylum Streptophyta; class Magnoliopsida; order Asterales; family Asteraceae; genus Glebionis; species Glebionis coronaria. The sequence goes on from CM046876.1 coordinate 67,489,991, forward strand.
GGTGTCATACTTTGGAGGTGGAGTGGGGACAATTACTTTTGCTTTGTGTTTAGCAGCAGCTAGAGGTTTGGTGGATGAGCTTGATGACTTCAAGGAATGATTAGGTGGTTGTTGACGAGGAACGGGTTTTGTTGAAGTAGCAGCCACAAAAGCAATAGAATTAGCAGACCGTTCTGCCTTTTCAGCCCTTAGTTCATTCACTTCATTCTGATGTTGTTTCAAGATATCATAAAGTTTGTGGTAAGATATAGTCTTGATATCCTCCCTTTGTTTGACCAAAGTCACAAACCTTTGCCATTCCGGTTTGAGTTGAAGTAGAAACTGAACATTGGCATGATGATTGGAGATGGTGCACTGATTTCTTACAAGCTCATTCATCATTTTGTAGAATCTTGAGTAATATGAGTCAATGGATTCACCATCTTCAGATGTGAATTTTCCAAACTCCCAAAGTAGATTAGTCTCGAGATCTTGAACATTGATTGACTCACCTTGCTTCAATCGATGAATTGCATTCCACATTTCCATAGCATTAGGACATGCATCAACTGTGGAATAGATATCGTTATCAATTCCAGTGAGTATGAAATTTACAGCATCAGCTTCAGCTTGGAGGAGTTTCTTTTTCTCAGCAGAACATGTGTCAAAATCCTCCATAGCTCGTATAGTTGATGAAGTACCATCCTCTGCCTGTGTTGTAATTGGTTTGAATTCAAAAACTGGAGGTGGGTTCTCAAGGCAGTGACGAAGAGCAGTTCGGTTTTCTTTTCCATCGAGAAATCTGAGAAAACGAGATCTCCATTGAACGTAGCAACCGGCAGTGAGCACAGGTGGGTTACCGTTGCCACCTTGTTCCAAACGAATTTGATTAGCAGTTGCAATGTTGATGTTGTTGTTAGACATGGTTAATACTTGTGGATGAATTGCAGATCTTAGTGGATTTGTTTTGATGATGTGTGGTTAAAATTGAAATTCCGAAAATTCAAAAAAAAAATTTCTCAGTCCGACAATAAATTTCTCAGTCTGACAAAACGGTAAGCCGAAAAATTTTGTATCGCCAAATTTTGAATTTGAGTTAGAAATATCCAAAAACTAGTAGGGAAAAAATTTGATTTTACTTGACCTAAAAAATTTTAACTCTTTTTTTTTTCTTTTTTTTTTTTTTTTTTTTTTTAATCTTCGTGTAAACTACGTTCCGAAACTAGTCTAGATAGTGGCTAAGTCCAAAAATTACTCAAACAAAATACCCATCGGAATGTCCATCGGAATACTTATCGGAATGTCCAGATCGGAATGCTCAATCGGAATGCTCAATCGCAATGCTCAGATCGCAATGCTCAGATCGTAATGTCCAGATCGTAATGTCCAGATCGGAAAGCCTGTCGGAATACTCAGATCGCAAAGCCTATCGGAATACTCAGATCGCAAAGCCTATCGGAATGTCCAGATCGCAATGTGGCTGTCAAAATTCAAGCAGAGTAACGACTTAAAATACTTCCTTATACCCGTCGGAATCCAGATCGCAAAGTACGATCGGAATGTCCAGATCGGAATAAGAAATAAAAACCCACGATCGCAATGTAGAACCAAACCCTTTCCGATGGTAAGGTTATTGCGATGGAAGCCCAAGTACAATTTGTACTTTCCGATGGAAGTTTCTGCTTAAATTTCGGAATGAAGAACAAGAAGAAATTTCGCAACTTTTGATCCAAAAGATTTGTGTTTTAGCCAAAACCAAGATACCCAAATCACTAATACTAGTATGTAGATGATTTGTATCAAGAAAAGACCATAAAGAAACACAAAAAAGTAAAATGGGACGTGAGATATGGATCAAAAAGCCACGAAAAAATCAAGAATACCACACACGAATCTTCAATCACCTATCCACTATAGGCTCTTGATACCAAATGTTATTCCCATTCAATCCATAACACAAGATTCTTAGAGAGAGAAAGAGAAGAAAAGTAGAAAGAGAAAGTAGAGAGAGAAGTGGAAGGTTTACACTAAAACTATGTGTTTAATGAAATGAACCAACACCCTCTTTCACATGTGAAAGAGGGTTATATACCCACGAACCAATGGGCTTTCCATGGGCCGTGGGTTTGTGACTTGGGCCGGGCTTGGCTTAGTCTTGGGCTTACGCCCCTAACTTAGACAATATTAGCTTAAAGTCCAAGCCCGGTTTTCCCGACTAACCTATTACAATACAAGACCTTTTAACGACTAAGATGACCTATTACATTCTTGTTCGACTATATAAATATAGGGCTAACACGGACCAATTACTTAAGTTAGCACTAGAACAATCACAACAAGGTGCTAATGATGACGTATTGGTAAGCATTGAAGGAGTTGAATATTCTATGCAACTTAGGTAGAAACCGGGTTAACACATCTTTTGAAGACAAGTGTCATGGACCCAGTGATGCGATGCACAACCCTTCCCCAGCCATTCGAGTTTCTCTCAAAAGAAACTTGTCTCATTGTCACGGAGATCAACACGTATCTATTGACTTTCCCACTCTGAGTCAGTTAATATTGAAAAGGTGGCAGTCTGCTCCAGCCTCCGATTACCAAAGTTCACTTATTGAGTCTAGAGCCAATCGAGATCTATCTATCATCTCATTAGGACACAATCGAGTCCTACGCATTATCCTTGTGATATTGCCAGAACATCTGAGTGATACGATTCACAATGAAGATGGAAATCCTGCTTGAGCCAGCATTAAACAAGCTCATGGTAGGTAACTTGTGCGATTCTACACGAATCAAACTTGTGAGAACTGGAAAGCAACTAAGTTTCGATTCTTAATTGATTCAAACTTGATTCCAGGTTTCTTCGCAAAATCCATGTGATCTTGCCAGAACATTCAGAGTGACACTCATTAGTGTTCACAGTGACGAATGGAAATCCTTCCAGTGTCAACATCAAACAGCACTGCGGTAGGTAACTCGCAAGATTCTCTATGAATCAAGCTTGTGACAAACTAGAAAGCAACAATGGTGCGATTCTTTTAGAATCAAACTTGTTCCAGGAAATCTGAATTGACGACTCTAATCAGACGGATAATTTATCCCTATGATTCACTCTTTACGTTCGCAGTCTGCTTTGAGACGGTCGAGTAAAGAGAACTGGCTTCTACCGCCGGGAAACCCTGTCAAGGAGGTTCTTAATCGAATCTACCTGATCACAGGTACGGTATTTAATACCGTTTAACGGTCTTCACCGACCGGAGGTAAAACGCTACCGAGTTAGGGTGAAATGTTCAAAGCCATTTCATCCGTGTCTATATATGTTGCTGCATATCAAGAAGGTGGCGTAGCTGTACAACCGATGTCGATTAAGAAGTCACAAGAGCACAAGATAGCGATAATCAAGATACCTAAGAATGTAAGAATGTAATAGGTCATCTTAGTCACAAGGAGTACAGATGAAGATCTCAAGCACTCAAAGTCAAATGACAAAGGCTCAAGATAAAGATCACGAAAGCATGAAGGATCAAAGCTGTTACAAACAAGATCAAGACCAAGATACAAGACCAAAGCAGGAAGATCTCCTCTACAAGAATGTATTCACTCAACCATCTTATGCTTTTTAAGCATTTTAAGATGACCGATACATTGGGGGAGATTGTTAGCCCTATATTTTATATAGTCGAACAAGAATGTAATAGGTCATCTTAGTCGTTAAATGGTCTTGTATTGTAATAGGTTAGTCGGGAAAACCGGGCTTGGACTTTAAGCTAATATTGTATAAGTTAGGGGCGTAAGCCCAAAGCAAAGCCAAGCCCGGCCCAAGGAAACAAAGCCCACGGCCCAAAAGGCCAAGGGTATATAAACCCTCTTCCATGTGTGGAAGAGGGTGTTGGTTCATTTTACTTTCTCTCTCTAGTAAACATAAACCTTCCAAATCTCTCTTGTTTCTCTCTCTACTTTTCTTCTCTTTCTCTCTCTAAATATCTCTTCTAAATCTTGTGTTATGGATTAAATGGGAACAACACTTTGTTTAATTACTCGTTCGTGTTTATTTGTGTTCGCGTTTTTTGTGTTCTCGTTAAATAATTACCGTGACCTAATATATTTATTTACGCTCGTAATAAATATATATACGTAATTAATAATAGTTCGTGATTTAATTACGCTCATGATTTTATGATCGCATGTTCGTGATTAATTATTGTTAAATAATTATTTCTTGCTCGTGCGTAGTAAATACTTATCGTGTTCTAACACGTACGTAATACATAATATCCTAACATGTAATCGTAATCATGCTATAATAGGAAAGTTTAATCTAGTACGTACGATCTTAAGGGTACTATTCGGGGTAAAAGCATGCGGGTTTTACATACATGCTCATCCTGCAAAACGAATTCCAAACTATATGGATTGTGTGAGTCATTCAGTCTATGTGCTTTCCAGATAGAGATGATCCTTCCTCTTATTGTCATGTTGGACAACATAGGAGTGATATCTTTTATAGTAGTAAGAGTTTCAGTAGCCTTCATTGCTGAAAAAGAAAAACAAACAGATGGTAATTTTTTTAAAAAGGACTGATACAATCAATAAAAATGGGATGATGCAAAAATTTATACTTGATGATTGACCAGGTGTGTTATTATTTTGTGCAGGTGCCTTGCTTTTCATTTGCCTGATTGGGAGTCCTAAATGAGACTTTGGCTCCTCTTAGTACTGCATTTTTTATTTTACCATTGGAGATTGAACTGCTATGTTATGCTTTTACGCATAAGAGATGATGTTTTGATGTTCCAATGGTTGATCCTATATATCATGTCACAATTATGTTTCTAAAAATGGAAAAAATAATGATATTATACGAAATCATGATATTAGAAGAAACGGTTAATGAAATGAATGTGGTAATTTATGAATATTCTGATTATGGGTTGGCACTTAGTTTATATATGGTAATCATTCAAGAAAATATGATTGTTCAAACATTTTTGAATTTTGAAATCAACCGAATGTTTATTGGCGCCAAAACAAATACTCATTTAAATATGTGTAAATTTATTTTAGGATTAAAAGCATATAAAATTTGCCATAATTACATATAAAAATTTAATACATTTGTAATTAGTCAAAATCTTGTTAAGCCAAAATAAATATTTGCCTAATTTATAAAACCGAAAATGTTTATTTATTATTTTTTTCATTAAATGATGGTATGGTCAATGGTCTTTATTGCCTTTGTTTTAGAAGGTATAACACAAAAATAAAACTTGGCATAGTGGTAAACATGTTGTGTTTCTGCCTGACAGACCCGGGTTCGAATCCCATTGCTACCAACTTTTTAAAAAATGATCCATGTTCATGTTGATGTGGCACACGCAGTGGGATGATGTAGCACACGCAGTGGGATGATGTGGCACACGAATTGTGCTGACGTGGCAGGAATATGTTCCTTTGGAGTGTCATGTCACATTAATCCTTGCCATCTCATATTAATTGTGCTTAGGTGGATTAATGAGGTGGATGTGTGAGCATGACATGTAATAAATTTATCCTTATATATATATAGAGTAGGATATATATATATATATATATATATATATATATATATATATATATATATATATATATATATATATATATATATATATATACTAGTGGCAAAACCCGTCCGTTGGACGGGTATGACTTTTGATTGTCGTTTAAATTTGTTTTCTTTGGAAAGTATTGGTTTTTATTGTCCGATTATTGGGTGTAACTTTTGATTGTTGCTTAACGTTTTTATTTAGTATAGTTATCTCTCAATGTATTATTAGTTTGAATGATTTGTGTTTTTGTTTCAGTTTTTATTTATGAAATTAATTATTTTAAGTTTTTGTTTGGTTAAATATTTGTTAGTTTTTTTAATCATAACATTGGTTATTTAATGCTTTCTTTAACATAATCGTTTCGAATGCATGATTAGTTGGCATGACTTTACTTTTATTCACTGTTTTTTGTGAGAATGCTTTTGATTTTGTTTGTTACTTTGTTATAAAGTGTATTTTATTTTATTTTTTAATACAAACATTCTTTTGATGATATTAAGGAAGATGTGTTATTGCCTATGGCTTTTCCGGCATTTTTCTACTTCCTCGTCTTCGCTTTAAATTCAAAAGGTATTTAGGCTTAGAGCTCTAAATACGGACCGGGTGACGGGAACATCCGAATTTCACCATGGCTGCAAACAGACCCGGTTGAATAGCGAGCATTTATACTCTGCCTTCCGGTCAGCGAGGTTACCGTCATGTATGTTAGCAACAGAAGTATAGTAATTTTGAAATTTTGAATCCAAATTTACATCCTTTTGACATAACCGGCTACATATTTTATTATCCCTATCCCTTTCCATAATCAACTAATATTAACTTATCACTGAGTAAATATATTTACGTTTGTACACAATTTAACCAACACTAATAACTAAAATAGTACGGAGATTGATGTTAACTAATCAAAGGCAAGCTCATACCCGCACAGCTACACTTAATCTAATTTTCACATTTTGTATTTCTATTGCAATAACGTTTTATAGGTTGAAGGGACCTGGTCACTTTGCTCATGGATAGTTTTGTTATCTCCAGAACTGCGTGAATTTAGAATATAATTAGAAATTTCACTTGAGAGGTTTCTGAGAAAACTAATATAGTTCAATCATTTCATATTTGTAAACCGTCAAAATGGAGTATGTAAACTTATTTGGTCTTTATTTTGATAATTGTGGTTTATATATGCTTTCTTCACCACAAAGTCGATCCTTTTCTCTTTTAAGGACACTTAGTCATATATATTATGGTTTTTTTTGCTTTCCATGAGAAAAAGTCAACGTGGCTACACTTTTTATTTTCGAGTGCATCTTATTTTACATACACTATGGTGCGTATACTCTTCTTACGAAGAATTGACTTATGCATGCATTTAGGTAAACCTTTTTTTAGGTTTTTAATCATACCTTGTCGCCTCAATCAAAGGAAACATTTGTAAAAAAACATGCACGCATTTATCAATCATTTTTATATTTCTTTTGGTTTGACACGAGAAAGAAAAGATTGTTTATGTATTACTCTTCAATATTTACCCTTTTTAGCTCAAAATTTTAACCTTAATAGTATTGGTTTAATCAATAAAGCATAATATTTATGAAGGTTTAATCATTCAAACATGATATTATATAATATCAGCTTGGATCTTTTTATTAGAAAACTAAAGTGAGTATGTTACTGTTGTCTTGCTGGTGTGAATGAGAACAAAACAAATTAGGCTTACTACCACTCTTGTGAATCCTAATAAACTTTCTTTTCCTTATACTTATATTTTTTTGCTTAAGAACTTTTTACTTACGCCAAACTATGTGCTATGTTTTTTTTCCTAAGCCTAATGCACTACTTTTTACATGTTTCCAATTTGCCATGATAGATTGTTGTCATGCCTCATTCCAAGTGGTTTAATAAAATTACATATTGTTGTAAGTCTCATCCAATGTGCATACTGTAAATGTACATCAGTAGGGAAAAAAAGCAACAAAAGAACAACTTTAAATACACAGTCGTTGTATAATTCACATAAAATCAATACCGATTCCCAACCCCCTCTCCATTTTTTAGGATACGGATTCATTCCTGCTGCCTAATGGTTCCAGTCGATTGACAAAAAGCAACTCTATAGTGTGTCATCTTTTCACAGGAAAAATCATCACTTATGAACGAAATATAAAAAGAAAGGCCGAGCAAACCTCGTCACAGCTTTCTGTGTAAGAGTCATCTTTGATTTTCGTGCATGACCTTGTTTCCCTTTTCTCTGCAACCTCTGCATATGCATAGTAAATGTTTGAAAATATATTAACTTCAATCCCTTCATCATCATTCTTATAAAATGGATTCAAAATGCAGTCATTTTGTTTCCTGAAAAAGTGAGATAATGCAACAATGATGCCAAACAGAACATACAAAAAATATGGATTTAGCAACAAACCTTAAGAAATGGAAACCAATATGAAATACTTGTGGCGAATTGATGTAGTTGTTGACTTCATATATGTGCATTATAAGATGATTCATAAGCCAGTATTCCTTGAATCCCGTTACCTTATAAGATTGCGACCAAAGAACTTGTTACTAAATCTTGAAAATTAATTGCGACGATAAAACTGACTTTCACAAGAGATGCCTCACGTGTAGTCCTATACTCACCTGGAAGGATTTGGCAGGCATGAACTTCAATCAGAAACAAAATAATCTGAAAGAAGATTTCGGTATTCTAGCCACTAAACAATTTTAGGTGTTAATTTCAGCCTTATCTTAACACGTAACTACTTGTATTTGAACAACATGAACTAAAATCACATAAAGTATTATTTGTATCACTATATATAATATCATAGTGATCAGAATTGCAAAATCTTGATTGCAATATTGGATCTTCTAGATGACCAAGTATGCTCATTTGATTACTATAGGGAAAAGTAAGGCGTAAGAGTGAAAGGCTTATGCTTACCTCATTCCTCAAATATGTCACTCTTGTACTCCTGCTCCAGCATAGTTACAAATGTAAACGGTGAACCAAGAATAACTGATCATCCGAGGGCCACATCAGTGGCTCTGCCATCAACATCCTATAGCAAATCATATTATAAGGAGAAAGAAAACAAGCTGTTGGATACGGTGTTTGAGCCTTTTTTTCCCCAAAGTCTAATTATTTGACCACTAGGTGAAGCAGTTTTCAGCTGAGGAAGTCTCCTCAATGGTTCTTATCAAAATGAAAGAAATTGTCGAGGCTTTCCTTGGAACCACATTGAAGAATGTTGTGGTCACTGTTCCAGCCAATTTCAACGACTCACAGAGGCAAGCAACCAAGGATTCCGGTGTGATCTCGGGCCTCAACGTTACGCGTATCATCAATGAGCCAACTGTTGCTGCAATTTCTTATGGTCTTGACAAAAAGGCAAGTAGTGTCGGTGAGAAATCTTTGATCTTGGTGGGGGCACTTTTGATGTGTCATTGTAGACAATTGAAGAAGGTATGTTTGAGGTCAAGTCTACATCCGGTTATACTCACCTTGGTGGGAAGATTTTGATAATAGAATGGTGAACCATTTTGTTCAAGAGTTTAGAAGAAAGAATAAGAAGGATATTGGAAAAGCCCATAAGCTTTCTTTTAACAGCTTGTAGGTGCTTATGGACTTGCATAAGCCAAATGTTTAAACTTGATAAGCTGCAAAAGGTGAGCTTAATGTCTTTTCCAAAGGTAAGTATGCCCATAGCCCGCAAAATAAGCTATCCAAATGTCCCCTTAATATATTTCGGGTCATGTATGTGTTCATTTGAATAGAGTGTTGGTGTCAGTGAGTTACACTACAAACTTATTTATTTTTGCTAGGGGGCGCACGCCCCTTGTGCCCCCTCCTTGTCTCCGCCCCTGTAAATAGCCGTTTGGGTTGCATTGGAAGTTTGTCCATCTATTGAAAACCTTGCTGCATTACTGTGCTTGTCAAGCAGTAGTGTTCTTGATCATTTTAGCTAAAGCTTGCTAGAAATCCTTCATTAGGATACATTTAAAGGCGGGTCCATTTCCAATCACGACACGATTAGTTTTCACAATAGACGCATTCTCTTTCTTGGACATAAGTGTTTCTTTATAGTAGTAATTTAACATATATTAATCACGCCTTAGTTCAAGTAGTTTCTTTATAGTAGTAATTTAACCTTCAATTTATTCTTCATCATCAAGTGATGCACCTTTGTCAAAGTTAAACCTCTCCCATCCTAATCCCATGCTATTTCCTTCTTCCTGTTTAGCTGCAAATGACACAACACAAAATTAGATGCATTAACCCTTTGTGTAGAAGCAATTTAACTTTGATAATTAAACTTTGCTATTCATAAGCATATGCAGTCATGGTTTACCATTCCATCATAGGTTGGAAATAGCTCCAGCTACCACTCTTAGTGTCTATGGCTCCTCGACATCAGCTGCGGTGCGGGTCATTGACAGTAGACTAATAGCCCATTCAGACATTATCAGTTCTTGATTAGCTTCTGCATAAACCAAAAAAAACACTGAAGATGACCCTGAACACTTTAAAAATGATTAAAAAATAATTAAAATTACATACATAGATGTGCAAGGTGTACGTGAATATAAAATTGGTAGTACGTGCACACACACGTTCAAAGAACAGAAAATGGAGGAAGAAGAGGAGAGTGCATTGCAAGATTGGCAATAGCACCAGCAGCTATTTTGCAAATTGTTGCATCAAAGCTTTTTCTTTTAAGAAGCGCCAGTAGTGACACGAGACAACCAGCTTCACCTATTCTTTCATGATCTGTATCTGCACATAACACAACATAACTTACATTTTTAGAAAGATTTGTAAATAATCGTAAACTTGCATTGATTTACTGAAATCAAGTTTCTAAAGTTCCTATATTATTATATTGTAGAGTGGACCATAAGCTCCATTGGTAGCAATGTAATAACATAATGGTGGTGATCTAGAGAATATTTCTTATCCTCTCATGTAGACTTCTTTTTAAATGCTAACATGTTAATGCATGTCCTGTATAACTATATGAGAGATAATAAGCATCGCCCACATTGGCCCATGTCAAATACTTCTCAAAAAGATATATTTATATGAGTACTGTTATAATTTAATGGTAACCTTACCGTTCGAAATCCATTAGAGATACAACATTAACTGAATAAGCTCAATCCTAAGAAAATGGGTCAAATTGTCACCTCCGTTTGTGTAGGTTGCTTTAAGTGCTCTTTCCTTACGGCTTCAAGAAGCTACGCAGCAGTATCACCAACTTTGGCTCATCTTTGGAAGCAAAGAATCTTGGAGCCTGTTTGTGGATTTGATCAAAGCCTACAAAAAACAACTTCAATAAAAGTAATCCACAAATGACAACATCATGAAAAATCAAAATGCTAGTGTTTCTGGTGCCAAATAATCGGAGAAGCAAAGTTTGGAGTGTCGTTAAACTTACCACACACTTTAACAGAAAACCAATAGACAAAACAGGAGTTAATTGCAACAATCAAATTACATAGGTAATATGAAAATTTGACACACAAGTCTGGATACCCTTGTGTTTTGGTCTTAGGAGCACCTCAGAAATTTCCTTAACTCAATTAATCGGCACTTGTGATCATGGAACAAATGATTATACATGTTAAGAAGATAAAAGAAAAGAGATGAAAGACGAAGAACTGGGCGGAGATTTAGACAAACAAAAACAGATTATGAGACAATATATAGAAAGTATGGTGAAAATAAATATGAAAATGTGAAGAAAGCAGGTGTATTCTAACATGTAATAAGCTCGCCTAAAGGTAATGCGCTTACTGCTTGTGGATTGGAGCTTGTGAGCTTCCCAAACCTCAACTTCATGCCCTCCTTTCCAGCTTCTTATTCTACTTCCAGAAAGAAAAAAAAGGTACGAAGAAATCTATACCATTGGATCTAATGAGAATATTAACACAGAGAATTCATATAAAAATCATTCACTTCTGACATATGAGTTCTAAAGAGACGTACCTATGGTCTTATGATTCATTACAAAAACCAACCTACAAAGAAGACGATTAACCTGCATACCTGTATATTTATTTGAGGATCCCATAGAGATAGAGAATTGGTATATCGACATATTCAGGAGGAGAAAAATAAACTAAATCCTTACTTTATATGCATACCTTTGTAATTTGAGACGTGTCACTCGAGCTATCTGTACTCCGCATGCACATATTTAGATCTTTTCCTTGCATGTAAAATAACTGTTCCATTAGTCCTATTATATATTACTTGCGTTAGATCATCAATCCTAACATAAAATTACAAATTGATATAAGGACTAATGAATAATAAGATTAATGAAGAAACTAAGATAATATACCAGACCTCATATTCCATGAGTTTAGACGCTGAACTTTGTTGTTTAGCTATATAATCACTTCCATGCAACTAAATTCGAGATACTAATCTTCAATAACTGTTTCAATATACAAGTTGAGACAGTTTATAATCATGTAATAGACGATCTAAAACAAATCAAATATACAAGAGGAAACTGTTTAACCATGATTGAGTCATAGACATAACACATCCAACAACATATGTATAAAATACCAATAATTAAATTCTTCATAGTATGTGATTACTCGGTATAGCATAACCTTTCTAGCTGTTTGCCAATTCTGGCCCTGTATAGAAACAGGTGCTCCAAGAAGAAAAACTATTTCCATAAATCCAGCTAAAAGTTAAAAGAGATGCATAGATCAGCATCCTTGAAGCCACAAAAATAACTTGGAATAGCAGAAATGATTCAAACCGGTTTCAGTTAGTTTGATTGCTTCTAGCGACATTCTCAAGACATTTGAATATCGCTCGTGCCCCTAGTGAGAAGCAACCTGCTCCAGTAATCCTAGTCTGGTGAATACATCATTACTTGATATTCCCATGGGTTCACTAACATAATCCAATCTTCTTGTGTACACATCACCCATTGGACCCCTATATTTACGGATGTTGTCATACTCATTGTCCATTTTATGTAGATTTGTGAAGCGGGGCCATAATCTTTCTCAACTTGACTATATTCATTCTCAAACTGTCATCAATGGTTTACAGACAGAAAAGAACTTTTCATATTAGCAATATGATCGTGAGTTATTGGGGTTAAGGCTATTATAAGTGTCCTGAAAAAAGCTTTAAAATTATAACCAATTCAAAAACCCTCTGCGATAAAAACCCCAATTCAAAAGACCCATAAAAACCTAATTCGAAGATTAATGATACACAGAAATATTAAGGTCGAACAAAAAATCCATCAAAGTATGTGAATAATTAAATAAAAAGTACCTTTCATGAAAACGTGCTATTGAATCTGAAATACTGAATCTTGATTGAATTGGCACATATCTTGCTAATTCATTAAACCTGTAAGCATCTCCTGAAAAGGTTTCGTCTCCTCTGGCACTGCCTGAAATGGGTGTGTTTGCTCGGGCACTGCCTATATAAAGGACAACTAATCTCTTCCGGCTATTTGATTCACAAATTCATTCAAATAAATAATTCTTGGTTCAAATTGATCAATATTCGATTTTTTTGTTATGGATTTGATTTCTGAACTTTAACCGATGTTTTTCTGTGAGGTTTTTAGAACGAATGTGTTCTTTTTAATGGGCGGGTATGAGGTTTTTAGAACGAATGTGTTTTTTTTAATGGGCGGGTATGACTATTGTTAAGCCCAAATCAAAAGCTCCGAACGGAAGCCCATGTGCTGACTGGGATTAGTGCCCTGATTGATGACGTGGCAAATCTCTCCTCTTATATATAATGTAAAAGATATATATATATATATATATATATATATATATATATATATATATATATATATATATATATATACTAGTTGCAAAACCCGCCCGTTGGGCGGGTAAAACTAATAATTATCGTTTACATTTTTTATTTAGCTAACTATTAGTTTGCCAATTATATGTTTTAAACATAGCAGAAATGTTGTTCGAATTGTTTATATTGTATTAATGTATATAAAATTTGTATTAAATTTATTTTAAATAGTATTTCACAACATATCAATAGTCTTACACATTTATTAACATAAAGATTAGAATTAGTTTATTTTTAAACATGCATGCGTTGAATTGTCAAAGATTTCTTCTTTCGTGAGATGAAGCAGTCTGGATTTTATAGTAGGTTGGGTTGTTATAAAAGCCATCTCGAGCAAAGTGACTAAGCATGAGAAATCATGTATCCAAAGTTAACATGTGTTTATTACTTTCGCGTTTGATACATTTGGTTTCCTTATTTTTTTGCACCTGAACCGGTAGAGCTACTTACCAAAATACAATGTATTATACAAAAGAGGCTAGCGACGCAACTTGTTGCCCGTTTGTCTTCTCTACCATGTAAAATATAATTATTATAATAAATAAAAATTAAAAAATAAATAAATAAAAGGAATTATCGACAATATATTGTTTATTGGAAACCATTCATTTTTTTATCTATCAAAAAAACTTTTTTTCAAAAAAAATAAATATCTCACAAACCGTTAATCGTTACACAAAATAAAACATACCTTCACGACGTGAATTAAATCATTTATCTATCGAGGGGCACATGTATACACTTTCGACGAACTTTTTTTGATTTTTTTCTTAAGTCACGTAAGAGAAAATCATATATAATTCGTATGACGAATTATATATGATTTTCAGAAATCATATATAGACGTGATTTAAGAAAAAAATCGAAAAAAAGTTCGTCGAAAGCATATACATGTACCCCTCGATAGAAAGCTGATTTAATTCTCGTTGCAATGGTGTATTTTTTTTCGTTTGACGACTTATCGTTTGTGAGATATTTAATTTTTTAAAAAGCGGTGGGAAGTGGATTTTTAGGAAAATAAGTAGTTGAGATTGGTTGATTTGATGTATGTTATCTTAGGAGTCTACATAGATCTCAACATCAAGACATTTATATTTTATTTTTTCTTAAATATTATATTTGATGTGATAATCGAAAGAATTAAAAACTACCTAAGTTGCAAAAAAAGAAAAATTAAAATGGTTCCGAAAAGTGAAACTTTTTTAGTGGTCTTTATTTAAGGTTTTTAAGCGTTTGAATAAAAAATTATAATATTCAAAAACTATATTACTATATAAATTGTTTATTTGAATTTTTAATCGTTTAAATAAAAAATAAAATTTATATAAAAAAGGTTACAAAATGTATATAAACTTTTTTTTTATGTAATTCATATAAAAAGTGAAAAAATCAATTTTTACTCGTTTAAATAGAAATTTTAAAATTCAACCGGGAAGGAAAATTTGCGGGACATGACCTTGGAGCACTTAAGCAAACAATGTCTTCACTTTTCAGGTTCATAATCTTCAAGGCAATACCAAGTACCAACCCATGATTTCAAAGTATCATGTTGAACTCTATTTCAATGGCTAGATCACGTGCCTTAATCAACTTTATTATTCTTTGAATATGATCATGTCTGGCAAAGTAGACAACATTAACATGAATATTAATACTAAACAATTTGAAAGTTGTCATTTTTAGTAATTTGTGTAGTCTTTATAATTGGATTTGGCTGAGCCCATTTATTCTATTCGATCGATCTGACCTATTAGTTATAGTTACAGTTGTAGAAAGAGGAGAAAGTCAGGAATCACTGTTTACCTATTGACTCACATATCAGCCTTTCAATAATGTTCCTAAATCAGAAGCGAACCTCAAGAAGAAGAACCAAATACATTCTCAAACTATATATAGTGATCCGACCGAAGCTCGTGTCTAATTTGGTCAAAGTTAACATAAAAATATATATACCCAGAAGAACAAAAGAAATGTTTTTTTAATGTATATGACTTGTCTCAAGCATCTGCACATGGAAACATGCCTCAACTTTTAAAATAAAACACTAATGCCATCACGAAGGGATGAAATGAGTATTTGCATTTTCTCAATGAAGTGTTTTAAAATCCAGAGTACACCATTGTGTCAAATAAGTTTTAGCTTTAGAGTTTAGTATAAAAAGTTTAAACTAACAAATAATGATACAACCCATTTTAACAATCTAACTACAAATTTAGCATGTAAACCATAAACTATCGACCAAAAGGGCAAGATTACCAACATAACTACATAATTAACAGTTCAACTTCCAATAAAATTATTCGAAACATGATACATTCTCTAATTAAGTAACTATACAAACAGTTATAAAAGTTCTACTACAAATAAAATAAAAATAAAATGTCTAACATTAAAGTTTAAGGCATGACTTTGTAATTTTTAGAAACTCTTGTGCATATACCAAAAGTCAACTATTGAAACCTTACTATAACACCCACATACAGATTATACACCATTTTGATGGGCATACTCAACTGGATTTTATTCTTTTGAGCCACTGTTTTCAACGTGGTATATTTGGAGGAAGATACTTAATCTAGGAATAGCAGCATAAGTTGATTTAGTGCTAAACCGCCAAAACGATGATCAAGTCCAATAAAACTTAGTTAGCTATCTACATCAGTTAGCAAGAACAATGAACCAAGTTCTAGAAGATCTAACATGCCTTCTTTTTGCTTAGGAGCATCATCTTGAGGGTGGTAGGTGTCCATGGTCCTGTAAGAATCGTGGTCATAAAGGGGTTCGGCATGCACATGCACAGACATATCATGCTCATAAAGAGTTCGTTAGATACAGGCACATCCTGGTCATGGTCCTCGATATGATCTTCAGAAGTACTTTCATGTTGTGGCTCCGCCTCGTTGGTATTGTACCCAACGTCTTTTGATTGACCCAAATTCAACCACAAATAAATTGAAATGATTCATATCAGTTCATGTCACACCCGATCTTTTGCGATACAGCTTGATCTTGTATACTCAATACACGTAACACTGGCAAGCACTACAAAGCTCAAACCTCAACCTGTTCAGTTTCGCCATCATCAAGCCTTAGCGATTGATTTGGGTGAATTAGCAAGTAAAAAATCATCGAGTGGCTTAACCAATTAAATCCTGAAATTTTATCGTTTCCTGGGAAACACATTTCACGTAACAAACGAATCACCGATACAAGATTTGTGACTCTTCAACCCTTTTGTTGGACTGTAATTGCTCAAGAACTTCATTCCATCTAGAAACATCAGTTGCAGCTTGCAAAAGAGTTAGTGATCATCTAAGGGATACATACCATTAGCGTGTGTTAGGATTTGAGTTTACAAAAGTTCAATGTGCGAATAAAAAATTTCAGGCGTCGCCCACTTTCAAGAACAAATTTCTTCATAATACGATAATGGTGGCTTACCTTCTAGTATTTGTACCACCGTAAAATACCTCATTTTTTGAAGATATACTGTTTGTTCATCGAGCTGTTTTTTTTTTCTTTTCTTTCCCAAGTCTCACATGTTTTTCTGTACCCATAAGATACATCTTTCGTTTTGCTTCTTTACTTTATTGATATCTGCTTGGGCCTTCTTCTTTTGGACCATAAGCATTTACAATTTGTGTTGCAGCTCCTGCTGCACGTTCAGCTTGGTAGCGGCTAAGGCCCTTAGCAGCTACGGTCTTGGTGTCTTAAGCGGAGCCTGGTAACTTATGCAGAGCCATATCAAGCGTCGTTCTGGTTCTTCTGAAATTTGTGTTCCTAAAGCTTTCATTAGTTGGTGAAATGAACGACGCTAAAATACCAGAAACAAATATGAAATAAAGGGTGTTAAAACATTAGAAACAAATAAAACGTCATCTTAGATGACAATTATCATTGCCTAAACAGTAATGAATCACATAAGTTACATACCTCAGCTTCAGGGACGGAGCAAAATAGTTTTTAAGATGGGCCAAGGCCAACCCCAACTTTGCAATAAGTATTAGTATGTAATATTTTAAAGTGTAACTTGTATATAAAATTTGAAATGGTCTACCATCCAAAATAAGATACCAAGTCATACAAATAATCGAATACAGTAGAGTATAAAACTGTTTCAGGTGTGACATTATGAAAAATGAAAAGGTGTAAAGCAGGAGTAGTTTTGTCGTGAAACCACAGTGACAAAGTCACAAAACCACTTTATGATTCTTGTTCAATAACCAATATTCAACCAATATCTAACATCATTCAAGACTTCATGATACTTTTTCTTGCAGGTATATTTATGCAAAATTGTTGTCACTTAGCTGACATGTTTGATGGTTAAGCGACATGGTCAAACCAGCAACTACCTTAAATGGTAAGCTAATTCGGACGTCTTCATATCTATAATAAATGAGAGGATATATTAGAGAATAGTCCCAAAAAGACATGGCACATTACAATGAGAATACCGTCACCAGAGATAAACATTTGTACTATTAGCACATATGTATATTAAGAGTGTCGCTTTTAATCCATTATGACCCTAAGTTCACAATCTTGTGTTTCTATCATACTGGGCACGAATGTATTATGAACCATTCGCAAACCCGTCCAACCCTTCGATATTGCCAAATCTAGCATAAAACCACACTGTTATAAAAGTAAAGCCACTTACCTTACTCTCTTCGGTTACAGTGAAACATATTTATACATATGTCACCAATTCTTATTAATTAATCGTTACATCATTCAGCAATTTATCATAGCTTAAAATATTGGATAACAATCATACATTTTGCTACTGTTCTAAATACTACAAATGTCTAAAATAGATGTCGTTTCACATGTAACATGGTTCATTTTGTAATTTGCAAAATATATCATAAATAGGAATTGGAATAAAGCCTAAAAAACTACGTCTCCACAACTATTGCATCTACATCAAACGATGGAACTTCTCTTCTAAAATCAGGTTACAAATATAACGTATAATTTAGTATTTAACTAATTATAAAAGTCATTTGTCAAAGGACATATATAACATCTAAGTTTACCTCTATGATGTCTCTATCAGGAATCATGGGGGCTTTTACAGTCTTTTCAAGTTCAATTAGTTCCTTGTGTGCCGCGTTGTGCAAAGTAGTTTGCCCTTTCTTATCAATCTTGAAAACGATGCTTAAATCCTTATCAAAGAATAGATTTACCACTTCTAAATGGCCCATTTTATGATGTATGAAGCAGAATTGTATCATTGCTCTTGACTCTATTCTTTGTGGCATTGGGTTATTGAATCTCTCTTCCTACCAAAAACAATAAAAAAAGAACAAAATGTCATTTTTTTTGTTAATCACATCTGTAATCACTACCTAAATATATAACTACCTGAAATGATATCAGGCCGCGAAAACAGGTGTCGATGGACTAGTCTCGGTTTGAGGTGAATTTACTTTTTTCATTATGAGTGTTACAGACAATATCTGTCCTTAGTGTAAATATTGACAGTATTTTTTAGGTGATTCAAAATACACAATGAGGCCAATTTTCAAGACACGAAAACGCATCTTCCTGTTTCCAGTAGAAGTTTTTAACATAGCACGCATTTGTCATGGCCCCTTAACATGATGCACAGAGTTAAGGGGGTGTTTGGGAATGCACCAATTTATGCTTTTCTGGTTATTTAGTTACATTAAAGCTTGCTTGTTAGCAGAGCAATAAATACATGAGTATATAGACTTTTAAAAAACATAAATACAGACCATACACACCTTCGCATATACGTTATTTAACTAAATATTGGCCTAATTATATCACCTTTCGGGTACACTATGATCGTCTACATGTGGTGGTGTCATGGAAGACACCCAAAACTTTTGCATCATTGAACTTGCAGCATTGTTATCAGTTTCTGTAGTACATCTGCATGAGCGATGTGCTTCGTTCACTTGCACTAATACTATTGTATTTTAGCATGTGGTCTTTGTTATTTTGTGCTTCTATTCCTAACTTCTCAATCTCTTCTTTTAACATGTACCATACCTGATCTTTTTACAACAAAAGAAGCATCAACGGAATAGCTTGTCCCAGCGGCCTTGGGTAGTAGTAATATAACACATCTTGTCAATATTGAAAAATAGTATTAGTTTGCAATAAACCCATTTATATGTTCAGACAGGAAGTGGAATTTAATATCTCGTTAGAAACGTCTAATTAAAGAATATATTCAATGAACAGTTGAGAGTAGGCAACTACATATCAGACTCAACAAAATGAAGATCAATATCTATGATAAAAAGAGGAATCAATTTTGTTTGGCTAATGAAGATCAAAATCAAGAATAATGAGCTATTACCTCTAAGAATAAGTAACAAACCTCACGTGCTGCTTCATTGCTTAATCAACGAAGATCAACATTTGTTCCTTTCATTGTAAGGTTGCGTCGATTGATTGGCACTTTTTTCTTTGCTATTGGTTTCGGCACTGCCTTAGGAGCAGTGTGAACATAACTAAATCCTAGCCCTCTACCAGACGGATCACTCAAGCTAATATACAACCGCTCAAGCGCAAGTGCAGTCCATAGCCAGAAGAAGAAGTCACTTTCAGTGGTGAATTGAGTAGAACTCAACTGCATATTGGCGCTTCTCCATTTCATGGCCCATACGATGGAACACCACCACCTGCCCCTCCACCTTCGGATACTAGAAAATTAACTTCATTGAAAACTTGTTGAGTATGCAGTGAAAATTGGGCCTGAGTTTGAAGCTATGATCTGTGAAAAGCTCAAATATAATCCCGCTTATAGTTTCTTGCTTGGTGGCGACGAACGTGGTTATTATCGGTGCAAATTATGGTTAGCTGTATGCCCACTTTGTGGCATGCATAACCAACCACCGTTTCCTACATCTTCTGCTAATATGTTACACTCTCCCAATCCTATGATGAAGCAACCACCCATAAACGCTCCCCATCTTGCTGCTGATCCTGGTGAAGGCATCAAGACCCCTATCAACCATATCATGACCAGTACCATCAACAACAATCTTAGCCATTTGTTGCTCATGTTTGGCCAGTGTTTATCAGTCTTTGAGGGCTTTTAAAGGGTTGTAACTTGTTAGACCCACTTCCTTCTGAACTTCCATCTGAGATGAATAATGTGCTCAACAGCCTCGCAAGCACCAAAAATTCGATTAAGGATCTAAAATGTGGTTCACGCGGAGATGCCCATTTGCATCGGCTTTAGCGGAGGTTCTTAGGGATCGTGTGTTTTCTCTGGATGACCCTGAAAGACATCTACATATAATTTTCCTAGCCAATGACATTCTATTTAATGGAGTGTCATCTCACCCTAAAGAAGCATCAAATCTGGTTACTACACTATGTGTCATGGGTGAAGAGTCAAACTTGAGTCCGCTTGACCAAATTTCCGACGACCAGAGTTCATTTCTTCTGAATATAAAACTGAATCAAAAAAATAATACGGAGAAAAAATAATAACTTGTTCTATGATGTCTCTTCGACTAAATTGCAATCTCACTATCACCTTTATTTCATGACCTCGCAGCGGTTTCATTTTTAGATTTGAGCAGGTACCTGCAGAAGGATCAACATATTTAAAACTTATTAGTCACAAAGGCATGCTCAAACACGCGTGGATATTCCATTTAAATATGTACAACACATTGAACATACGTACCTTCGTGCACTTTTGTCGGATATTTTTCTTTTACTTTGCTTCATGTCCATTAACAAATCATCAAAACTTAAAGAAAAAACAACATAAAAAAGAGCGAGCTATTAGTTTATGAGTGTAACTAATTCAAGAAAGTAGGATCCAGATTATTATGGGTCTTAATGCCCTTGCTTTTTCTAATTCATAAATTGATGAAGGTATTAAACAGCCTGAACCGCTCCGAATAGAAGAGAGGACTAAGAAGTATTCTTAAATGAAAATATCTTGTGCTGCTTAAATTTCGCCTTGGTTTAAAAAAGCGCGCCTTTTTACGCCTAATGCGTGAGGCGAGGCGAGGAAATGGGGTCATCGCTTTTGGAACCCTGATGCGCAGCCGTTACAAAAAGCGATTGGAGGCGGTGCTTTTTACGCCTTAGAGGAACGCTTTTTACCGCCTCAAGTGCTTTTTGTTCTAAAAATGACATTTAAACCTAAAGGGTTTGAATGGACTTTTAAACTCAAAGGGGTTTTTGTTCTAAAATTAACATTTGGACTTTTATTAGTCTAAAAATGACATTTAAGCTCATAAGAGTTTGAATTATGGGTTTTAACAAAGTCGCAATCGTTGTGTACAAAGTAAGCGCCTCGCCTACGAAAGGCGTGCGCTTTTTCCTCATTGCCTGACGCTTCTCGCTTCGGACCCTTAGTGCAATGGACCGCTTCTCGCTTTTTAAAACCAAGAATGTCGATGTATTTCTAAATGATGACCTCCTGATAAACCAAATAAATGTGGATGGGATTGATTCTAATATCTCTGCAACTAAAGAGATAAAAAATTGCTACCATTATTTATGCTCCTGTACCGTGTCTCCCCATCCCCATCACACGAACATATTAGATCATCTTTATTTGGGTGGAAGTCCAACGACATCACAAAATCAAATGTACAAAACAATGATGAGTTACCCAATTCAACAGGCCTTCCTCGTTCCATCACTACCAGATACAAAGAATTCTCACATTAACAATTTTTTACCCTTATGAATGGGCGAAGAAACAATTTCGCGCGTATGAAACTAATAATTACTCACTTTTGACTTGGATTAAGCATCATGGATTGACAGAATAAGAACTGTCGATTTAGGTTGCTCACTTCTGTTGTGTCCATGTCAATCTGCAATTAAAATGTACAGTGTCAAAAACACACCAAAACTAACACTCGGGAAGCATGAAGTATATACTTTTAGATTCTAAATATTCACATTATTAGCAACTTCAAATTAACGTGGAAAATTGGCAGGTTAGGTAACAGATTCAGTTCCAAACAGGTTATTTTGGTACTGTTCTAGATTATTTATAATAAAATTAAGGAATTGTTAACAAAGTTGGTCTACCTCTTAGGAGTTAGGAGTAACCGTTATTTAATCTCTTGAAGTCGATCATAAGAGGACAAGTGAACTAAACCATAGAAAGAGACAACATTAAGTCTGCGCAGTGAACTTAAAATCAGCGCCTCCTTCCAAATATTTGCAATCCTGTAAAACAAATACGTGTCAAAAAGGATTTATAACTTTTATGAGTGATTATTTTACACTTGTATGTTGTGGAATGTGTCTGCTATGCTTTGCCCATTAAACTAAATGAGGATTAATACTGTATCAAAGAGGCAACAACTATTTATTTGAAGTTTAAATACTTCAATAAAAACACAATTAAGCAAAAATTCAGCACATATAATAAAGGGTCCTATAAAAACACATAAAGGTTGCCATCTCTAAGCATCCCAAAACTCTTGGCCTATCTCACTAAACTAGTGATCTACTTGATACTCCATATCTCCCTTAAACATGTACTTCTTGAAGACGGTTTTAAAGGTTGTTTCTGTTGACGCAGCTCAAACGTATTGACATGATAAAACACAAGTTTCACCTTCTCTTTTTGTTCAAGTTTTGATATTCGAGTGTCTCTTGACGCTTCTTATCCTCAACTGATCAAGCTCAATTTAATCTTCCTGTTGATCAAGCGCAACAGTAGTTTCAACAACACTTTCACTCGATTGATTGATCGTCTATCTCAGGTGGAGTGGAGGAACCGTAAACACATACACGAGCATAAAATTAAAAGAGAGATAACTACGGAATATTAAACATGAATATTAGTACATTATGGGAAAACACATTAGCCTTGGACGCAATATATCATGAGATGAAACATGTTTGTCACCTATGCTTGTACCCTGCATATGTAACATCATTATAAGAACCTTGAAGATGAACAAATTACTCATACAAATTCAATGAGTGATATTAGTAAAAGAAGGCCTCGAGGTTAAAAAAACCCTAAAAATCAGATTCAAAATTAGTCAATTAAAACATTAATATGTAAATATAGTCACAAATACCTGCATATTATTAAGGTAGGAAGGAAAGCAACTTCAGAATCATCACGCAGAACATCATCTTCTGAAAAGTCGATCCACGAGCTAATCTATGCTTGAGATAATGTCGAATCTAGGTTTTAGACTTTCAGATTGTTTATGGTTTTTCCGTTTTATGATACTACATAGTGTGGACTTAAAAAAAACTTACGAATGTTAATTTATATATTTAGTTTTTAGAAAGATACTACATCTGCTATTATGATCTAGTGGTAGACACGTTTGTTTATGAACTAAAATACTCGGGTTCATTTCTTGCATAAGGCAAGTTTTTAATTATTTTCAAAATTTTAAAACATCAAAATTTTGAAAATAAAATCGGAAAAAACCAGAAATTGTTAAAAAAATATTGAACTAATTTAATTCTGAAAATTACTAAATTAAATTGATGACATGGATTTAATAACTGCTTATGTGGCATTTCCCTCCTGTTATATAATATAAAGATATATATATATATATATATATATATATATATATATATATATATATATATATATATATATATATATATATATATATATATATATATATATATATATATATATATATATATATATATATATATATATATATATATATATATATATATATATATATATATATATATATATATATATATTTATATAGATGAATGTTAATGTGAGAGCTTTTTTAAAGTTGTAAAAATGAGAACTACTCTAAAACATCAATAAAACATTGATATATAATCATATTACCAATAATACACCAAAATATACATTATTTATACAACTTAACATTCTATTGACTAATAAACGACGACTTAGTGTGTAACGTATTACTGATACACAATTAAAAATGTGATACACATACATCAAAATCTCAACAAGATAATATCTTATACATAAAATGGTACATTTGATACACAACCACCACTAAATAACATGATACACGATACCAAGACATGATACAAATCACACCTTAAATCAAGATATATCACCTAAAATTCGTCAATTTTCAAAAGAAAGCCCATCAAATTAATAAAAAACTTAGTTTTAGTTAATCTCGTTTAAAAATTACTTGAAGTAAAGTGTCATTTTTGAGATTTTAGCTGGTTCTTATTTTTTCAACTTTAAAAAGTTCTCATTTGAACCAAAATCTATATATATATATATATATATATATATATATATATATATATATATATATATATATATATATATATATATATATATATATATATATATATATATATATATATATATATATATATATATATATATATATATATACAACTTTTTAATTTTTCCGTCCTTTTATTTAAAAAATTATGTCATTTGCAAGAATTGAACATGGGACCTTTTATTTATGGGTAATCAAACTTACCAACATGTTATGATAAGGTTTTTATTTAATTGTTAATAATCTATATACTTAAACTCACTAAAATCGAATACATTTATTTTTTGTTTTTAATTTTCGGAATTTTTGTATTAATTTTTTTTTATGTTTCAAATTTATTTTTTTTCTAAATTTCAGATTAAGAACATGTTTCTTTCAACTTTTTTTCAACATTTTTCAAAAATCATGAAATTTTTATTTTCTAATAGAAACTAGAAAACCCCATATTACCCTTTGTTATTTCTTTTCCCAAATAAAAATAAAACATGTTGACATATCTATTTCTAACCCATTTTTTGTTTTCGTCATTTTTTTATTAGATTTTTTTACATTTCGACAGTTTCTCACGTTTTTGTCAGTATTCTTTACGTTTCTTCATTTTTCACGTTTTCGACATTTTTTTACGTTTTTGCCATTTTTTTATGTCTTCGTCAGTTCTTTTTACGTTTTGGTTAGTTTTTCACGTTCTTGTCAGTTGTTTACGTTTTCGTCAATAACTTTACGTTTTCATCAGTATATTTATGTTTTCGTCAGTATTCTTAAGTTTTTTCTTCGATTTAGACCGTTTTCGTCAGTATTTTTACGTTTTCATCAGTAATTTTACGCTTTCGTCAGTATTTTACGTTTTTGTCCGAATTTTTCCATTTTCGTCAGTATTTTTACGTTTTCGTCATTATTTTACGTTTTTGTCCGATTTGTTATTACGTTTTCTCTAGTATTTTCCGTTATCGTCCGATTTTTTACGCTTTTGTCGGGTTTTTTTATGTTTTCGTCAGCTTTTTTATATTTTCATCAGATTTTTTACGTTTAAGTCCGGTTTGTTTACGTTTTCATCCGATTTTTTTACGTTTTTGTCAGGTTTTTTTACGTTTTTGTCTAATTTATTACGTTTTCATTAGCGTTTTTACGTTTTTCATCAGTGTTTCACGTTTTCTTCAGTAATTTTACGTTTCATCTGTATTTATAAGTTTTAGTTAGTATTTTTACGCTTTCGTCCGAAATGTGCCAAAAATTCTGAGCAAAAAGTAAAAACGCTGATGAAAACGTAAAAAAATGGACGAAAACATAAAAATACAGACAAAAATATGAAAAAACCGACGAAAACGTAAAAATACTGACGAAACGTATAAATACTGAGGAAAACGTAAAATTACTGACGAAAACGTAAAAAAAACTGATGAAACCCTAAAAAATCGGACGAAAACGTAATAATATTGATGACAACATAAAAAAGCTGGTGAAAATATAAAAAATCTGATGAAGACGTAAAAGAACTTACGAAAACTTGAAAATCGAAGACGGGAAAAAACATATGAATGTAAAAAAACTAGCAAAAACGTGAAAAAGGGTATCAAAAATAGTTTTGTCTAAACATTGTTCATTTTTTTAGAAAATGAAAAATACCATCTGAACAGGTGGTCGAGATTTTTAACTCTACTCTAGAAAAGAAAAACAAACTCTGTCATTCTCTAGAAATTTAGAAGCAAAAAATTATGAAAAGTTTTCCACAACTAAAAAGCCCCTTTATTTTTTGTTTTTAATTTTCGAAATACTTTTATTAGTTTTTTTTTAAGTTTCAAATTTTTTAATTTTCTAAATTTCGGATTAATTTTCGCAGCTTAATAGTTATCCTAGTATAAAGGTTTAGACATGTAAAAATTGTCATGGAATAATAAAAATTAAACACAAAAACTTGCGTCAGATAAAAATATAGTTAAATACCCAAACTAACAATTGCTACTATTAAACGTGCGTCATTCCAGTATATGAAAATAAAATAACACTGTTATTGTGAAATTTGGTATTCTTTTTAAGGTTTATCCGAGTGTAAAGGTTTTTGTTTTCATTAATGCGTGTTTGTGAGGTTTAGACATGGTAATTTTCGAAATATATATTTTTTAAAATTCGGATTGAATTTTAATCTTTTAAAAATATCTATTTTTAACATAAATTTAAGAATCATATTATAATAATTTACAGTTTCAACACCGGGTCAACCCGGTTAATTCACCTTGTAACGAGATCGATCATTGGGTCAACTCGATTGAGTTACCGGGTCATGAGTTCATCGTCAATGGTTCATTCATAGTAAGAAAAGAAAAAACAATTTCGCCCGTTGACCACAAATAAACGTTACTTAAGCGTAAATTATAACTAAAATATATTAAAGGTTAAATTACAAATTTAACAAACTAAAAACGTACAACAATAAACTCTTTGAAATTAAAAAAAAAATAGCGACCCCGCCCGTTGGGCGGTTACGACGCTAGTATATATATATGTATGTAATATGTATCCTATTGAAAGATACATAGTAGATATAAAAAATATATGTATTATGTACTTTATTAAAAATACATAGTACATGTAAAAACGTGAGGTTATGTAAAAGGGTGAGGTGGTAGTGGGTTGACATGTACTATTGAAGGGTACATAGTACATGTAAAAATTATATGTTCTATCACTTAAAAAAAACAGTTTTGGCTCACGCAATAAAATGCATACATGTACTGCCATTGTCCATTGATATCCTCGACCGTGCAAATCACATGAAGTGTTGGTATACATGATAGTATTTGATTTGAATTGATGTGATTAAACGAGTTTTAATTTAGACATTATTTTACTGTTGAATGGTACATGGTACATAATTAATTTAGACATTATTTAACTATTGAATGGTACACACGGTACATATATATCTTGATGAGTAGCTAGGACATTTGGTTGTCCAATGATATCCTTGATTGTGCAAATCACAGGAAGATGATGTTTATTTAAAAAAATGTTTTAATAACTTTTTAATAAATCAAACCTCTTAACTGGTCAAACGTTTGTAGTGCTTAGATCATTTTTTTCTCGTTCAAATACGATTAGATATAAAAACATTTTAATGATCTAAACTTGTAAAAAGTATTTAAATGGCTATTGTTGACATACTCCGTAATACACAAGGAGAAAAACATCTGGAAAACATCTTAATGGTCGTGTACATGAATCTGCCCGTTCTCAATTTGCTATATGTGTGGAATTTTTACAAGAATATGCCATTCATCTTCTTATGTTATTTTGTGCATTCATCTTCCTGCGTTATGTTGTACATTCATTATTGTCATAGTTTATGTTGTTTTGTTTTTAGCCTGCTATCATTTTATGCGCATTTTATGTTTACTAGCCGGTCATAATAACTCGTATACGAGTACATTACCTTGATTATTAGGATATTATATTCATCACTTTGATCATCACATTTTTTTTATTATGAGAATGGTTACTCAAATGAATTTTTATTTATGTATTTGCATTTATAACTTTTAGACGTTTAAAAAAAACAAACAGTATTAATGCATTCAGATTCAAATATTTAGGCCTTAAATTCAAATTCATATACGTGATTTAAATTGAAATTTAGAGTCATTTAATAAACAAACAACACCGAAGTGTTATATAGTATTCGATTTGAATGGATGTGCCATGCATGTATTAAACGAGTTTTAATTTAGACATGATTTAATTATTGAATGGTACATACTACATAGTACATATATATATCTTGATGAGTTGCTAGGACATTAAAGCTGGGGGGCCGAAGATAAAATCCCACTTGTGAGATAGGTAAAAGTCACGCGTGATTTCACCATTAACCCCACTCCACTTTACGCGTAGGTTCGACTTCTCATAGCAAACAAAAATCATTACCGGTAAGTTATTCACTCATCGTATACCACAAAATGGTGGCCCTCATCTAATTTTATTATTTCCAAAACCTTTCTTTTTTCCTATAAAATCCCATTTTTTTTTTCTAACATTTTTATACATTTCACATAAACAAGGCGCTGCTACTATGGACACCCGAGGAAGAAGTAGCGTTGTGTCGCTTGGGAAATTGTTGCCGAAAACAACATGACAGGTAACACAAGAGATTCTCGTAGTTTTTGGGTTGAGATTGTGTAAATAATGGAGGACAAATTAGATGAGCCGAGAAAACGATGGTACAACAGCATACACGGGAAATGGAAGTACCTAATGACTACCGTGGGTATGTTTGCTGAATGTTACCACAATGTAAATTACACGGGTAACTGGAGCAACTGACGAGTATGTAATGAATAACGCTCTTCGTGACTACAAAGCTAAACAACGGAGACGATTTAAGCATTGTTATTGTTGGGATATTTTGAAAACTTATCCGCGATTTTATACGCGTTTAAATCCTTAATTTCGTGTATCGTTTTCGTTTTTATATTATCCGTTTATCGTTTTTTTTAATCCATGTGTTGTTTTTAATATCCGTGTATCGTTTCTAATTCATCCATTATCGTTTCTATTTATCCGCGTGTATTGTTTTTATTTAATTAAATAAAATCTTTAAATTTATAAATAAATTAAATAAAAATGGTAGTGAAAAAGTGAGATGAAGGTGGGATGGATGTGAATTTTTTTCCTTATTAGGCTAAAGGGAATGACACCTTGAAATCCCACCGCCACCTCATCGCCACCTCAATTTTCTCACTTCTCTCACTAACCCACAAAAAACTCATATTTCAAGGTTACTAAGAAAAAAAAACTACCTTCACCCCACCTCCACCTTATCTTTCCACTATCACTTTTATTTAATTTATTCATACATTTAATTAAAAACGATACACGCGGGTAAATAAATATGATACTCGGATGAACTAAAAACAAAAACTTTTATTAAAAACGTAAACAATATATTTGGTAAATAAAAACATTACAAGATATTAAAAAAAACACATAAATAAATAAAACGATATACGGATAATTTAAGAAGGAAAAAACCGTGGATAAGTTTTCAAAACCTCCCAACAATGAAGATACTGAAACCGACACCTATACTCAGCTTCGTATTCACGAAGGGCGTTATTTGTTACATCCTCGTCAGTTGCTCCAACTACCCGTGTACGCGTTGCGTTGTTGTAACATCCAACATACCTACGCACGACACACATTAGGGACTTCCATTTCCGGTTTATTTTATCGTATGTTTGTTTACTTGTATTATCTAAACGACCCTCCATCCTTTGCAAAACCAAGCCCCAAAAACTACGACTATTTGTTGGGTTACTTGACACGGAGTTTTCAGCAACAAAGCCCTAAGAACGACACAACGCTATTTCTTTCTCGGGTGTCCATAGTACAAGCGCCATTGGAGAAGTGAAAGAAGATGAATTATGTGTTTGAGGAAGAAGATGAATATGGGTTGTGAAAAAATGATAAGAAAAATGGTGATTAAATAAGAAAGATATGGATAAAACTTAAATTTTGGGGTAAAATTGGGAGAAGTGAATGATGAGTAAGTAACCGTTGGTGGGTTTTTTTTGCCTAAATTCCTTAACTCACGCGTGAGTTTTCGGTTGTGAGATTTATGACAATACACACATGGGTTTATGCCAACTCACCATCACCCGTTGGTTTTTTCAACCTTTCCCTCTAGCCTTAACCTTGAAAAGTGAGTTTGGGTGAGTTAGTGAGAGGTGTGAAAAACCTGAGATGGCAGTGGGTTTTTTTTCACTACTCCTCCCAGCCATAGGTTTCTTTTGTTGTATCTAATTGAGATTATTATAGATTTAAAATTTAGCATAAGTGACACATGCATAAATTTTCGACCAAAATTTTTTTTCGAAATTTTTTGTCAATCACGTTTGAAGAAATCATAAATGATTAATATCACAAATCATACATAATTTCACTGAATCATCTATGATTTCAAAAAAATCATAGAATCATATATGATTTTAGAAAATCATATATAATTCGTGATACTAATCATATATGATTTCAGAAAATCATATATAGCTCGTGATACGAATCATACATAATTTTCTCACACATTATTTAAGAAAAGAATTAAAAAATCGAACATATATGTATGTGCCCCTCTATTAAATGACGATTTAACTCTTGTCGCGATAATATATTTTATTTTACGTAATAATTAACGGTTTATAAAATATTTAATTTTCTAAAAATAAAAAACGTGAGTTTTTTAGTTAAATAAAAACAATAAATAATTAAAATTTTTATTGAGTCTAATTTGAACTTTGGACTTTGTATCTGTACTACATATTCGTCACAGTAATTACAAGGAAAATACTTTTTTGTCAAAAAGACAATAAGTATGCGATATTTTTTTTTAACTATGGTATGCGATATTTGATCTTACAAAAAACTTATTTCCCATATGGCTTGATGTGACCAGACAATTTCCCCTCAAATTTTGAAAAGTGTCTCAAGTTTTCCCGGTCAACCATGCTCTGTATGAACAGTTCTCAAATTTTTAAGAGGGCACGGTACGGTGGTTGATCGCCTTGTTGGCCACCACGGCGTGACGTTATGTCGCCGCCAACCAATCATACCGTAGGTGGCGTCGTGGAGTTTGGGCTGGAAATAGCCAACCGAAGTTATAGCCGACGGCGCGAGCTCATGGCGCAGACAACCACACCGTGGCTCGCGCCATAGGGATGCGTTATATTTTTCTTTTAATTTTTTTTGAAATGTTACCGTTATTCAAACGGCTATTTTTTTAATGTTTTTTAGCGTTTAAGGCGCAAAAAAACCTCACTTTTTCTATTTCTTTTACCTATAAAATCTCTTTAAAAGTAACCAAAATTCACAACTTCTTCTATAATCATTCCTTTTAATTTCTATATTTTTTCTAGCCACCATGAGTCAAAATTCAAATTCAAACTAATACACGAATCAATGGTTAAACAATTATTTTTCCGATCCTCAAAATCAAACTCAACTACCGAATTCGTCTACTTCGTCTAACCCGAATACTCCCTCATCCGCAACATCTAGCACTTCAAGAACTAACCAATTTTCTTCATTCGCCAACTATAATCAACTCCCAAATCCGTTTGCTACCTTCCCACAACAAAATCCGTTTGTTAATTGTACACCCGAGCAATTCAATTTATGGTTCCAACAGTCTCAACAATCACAAGTCTTCCAACAATCACAACAACAAAATTTCCAAAACGTTTCTCAACACTCTTCACAAGATCCTCAAAAACCCGAAGAAAACGATAATCCCGAAGAACCCGAAGAACAAGCCGCGGGTCCATCAAAGAAATGTGGGAGAAAGAAAAGTGTTGCTAAAAAAAATCCGAAAAAGCCGCGGGTCCACCACCACCTCCGAAGTCAGACCGTTCTTTTTGGAGCAAACCTGAGGAAGAAGTTTTGACCGAGTGTTGGATTGAAATATTCGAAGACCCGAAGGTCGGAATCGATCAACCATACGATTCGTTTTGGTACCTAATTATACATACGTATAATGATCGGCTTAAGGATGAGGGTTTTAAAGCTCGAAACAAAAATATGTTGACCGGGAAGTGGACGAATTTAAACCGCAAGGTTCATAGGTTTAATTCATTTTATGAAAACGTCAAACTTTTGAGTGGCGAAAATCAAGACGATTTGATGCCTCGTTTGATGAGTTTGTATCGAGATGAAAATGGGAACAAGGAGTTTCCACACAAAAGTGCTTGACTTGTTTTGAAAGACAAGTATAAATGGAAAAATTCCGGTTCAACTCGAACACGCCGTGCCCGATGGAAGATAGCTGATCAAGATCCGAATCTTTTAATGACCATGAGATCCCTCGTCCATCCGATGTTCCAAGAAAGGCCAAGGTTCAATGCTCGACAAGCGCATCCGTCACATCGGGGTCTCAAAAAGAACAATTGGTCGATTTGCTACAACAACAAATGTTATCGGATCGTGAAGCTAAAAAGGACCGATTGGACCGAGAGGTGGCGGCAAGACTAGAAGTGGTTGAGCTTCAAAAAAGGAACGAAGAATTGCAAATCCTTCGGTTCGACACAAACGGAATGAGTGCACAAGACGTGGAGCGAATCGAAAAACTCAAAGACGCGCAAAATATTTTAACTTTTAAGTTGTATTTTTTTAAAGTTTTTTTTAAGTATTTGTGTTTTTTTAATTCGGTATTTTTTTATTTGTGTTTTTTTAATTTCGTAATTTTTTTAAATTAGTGATTGAATTTTTTTTATTAATGAAAAATTTAAGTTTAAGTTTATTAATTGTTGAGTTTAACAAAAGAAAAAAAATGGTAGGGTCACGATGACAGGAGAATGTTGGTGTTAACCAGGGAGAGGAGTTGTGAGGTTATGGGGAGTTTTGGTGTCATGTGAGAAAAAATAATGTGGTATCACTTTTTACCCACGACACGAGAACGACGACTTAGCCATACCGTGTACTCTAAGAGTAATGCTATCTTACTACTTTATAAAAGATTTAAGTCTTTTTCTATTTTTAGAAGTCTTAAAATTTTCAGCCTTAAACATTTCTTAATTAGGAAATTTAAAAACTTGTTACATACACTTAAACAAAAGTTACATTTGCTATTAAATGTATTAATAAATTTATAAAAGTGTAACACCCTACTTATTATTCAGTAACGTCACCATTAAAAATTCAATTACACAATATTAAGGCCTATAGTAAGTGCCCATGTAGTAACCAGACCTATAATAACTCCCACACATATACCTGAAAACTAAAATCTTACTACTTTATAAAAGATTTAAGTCTTTTTCTATTTTTAGAAGTCTTAAAATTTTCAACCTTAAACATTTCTTAATTAGGAAATTTAAAAACTTGTTACATACACTTAAACAAAAGTTACATTTGCTATTAAATGTATTAATAAATTTATAAAAGTGTAACACCCTACTTATTATTCAGTAACGTCACCATTAAAAATTCAATTACACAATATTAAGGCCCATAGTAAGTGCCCATGTAGTAACCAGACCTATAATAACTCCCACACATATACCTGAAAACTAAAATAAAACACACACTCCATCTGCTACATCTTTCTGTCTCTCCATCTGCTACATCTTTCTGTCTCTCCCAAACGCAACACAAACAGAAGCGCAAAATGCGTGAAAAGGCATCCACGAAGGTCGAGACTATCACCACCACTAGAATGGGACTTGTTGGTGGTTTAGGCGGTTTGAGTGTGACTTGGTTGTGCGTTGTTTTCTTACCGTGATTGTTAGAAAAAAAATTGTAACAAAACAATATTTGTTCGTCGCAAAATATATTCACAAGGTACCCGCCGCTGCATTGCACGGGCACCCTGCTAGTATTTACATACATTTTAAAGAAAATCTAGTGGATGCAAATACAAGAATAGAATAAAAAGGATGAGAGATTTATTAATAGTATTCATGCCACATTATTTGTCGATATTTCTTTTTAAATGTATGTTGATGTAACATTACTCAATTTTTGATGGAGTCGCTCTTATCGACAAGGTCGTCCTCATGCAGTTGAGGAATCAAGCTTATGAATGGCAATGGGTATAAAAAAAAACTCACAATCCGCGGGTATCCGCACAAAAATGGGTGAATAATGTCGTCGATTTGTATCCACGCTGTGAGCGCAATTCTGAAACCGCAAAGACTGAACTGGAACTGAAAGAACCGAAAACCGAAAAATTGATATTATAAGAACCAAGAATCGAATCAACTTGTGTGTTTCGGTTCCTTTTGGTTCTCGGGTTCGATTCGAATATTTCGGTTCTACCGATTGAAACCGAAATTTTTTATACATCTATCAAATGAACTCGTTTACCCATTTGATGACGCGTTTCTAATATGACTAGCTAACTTATATGAATTTACCAGCAATTTTTATAGGAAATTCCTTGTATTTATGTCTTTAATTTATTTTCGATTAAAACGAGGTTAATAAAAAATTTATACTACGGAATTATTATTGTGAAATTACAAGATAATCACATGAAGTATACCGTAAATCTGTTTGTCTATCTTATGTTGAAAATCTAGACGCAACAGTGCACTACTAACTCTTAAAATAAAGCAAACTCTTTATTTACACATGATGGTTGTAAGAGTATTTAAAAAAGCAAGGCTTCTAAAATAAATTCCCAGACTTGTAATTAAATAGTTATATCAGTAAGTCTATTCAAAATAATCATACAAATTTATTGAATTTCACAACTTTTTCCTATAAAATCTGGCATATTTGAGATTTGGGCGGTTTTTCAGTTTCGGAGCCGATAATCGCGGTATCAAACCGAACCGAGAACCAAAATTTAAAGTATTGAGGAAACGAGAACCGAACCGCAGCTCCAAAAATCGGTTCAGATTGATTCGGTTCCGATTTGATTCTCAGTTCTAGTTCGGTTCTCGGTCCATATGCTCACCCCTACCCATGGATATGGGTATGGGTGAAAACTTGTACCCATCGATAGGTGGCGGGTGGAAGACGGGTAAAGTATACCCATCACCGGGTAAACCCATGATACTCATTTAAAATACCCATGGGTATGAAGGTTTATTAACATCATAACAATTATATAAAATCCTAAACGAGATCAAAACACATATAGCGGAAGCGATTTAACAAGATCATAATAATAACACAATTATAATTAATCGAATTAGGGTTACATACCTTTACGCTAAAGCAAATCCACAAGACAAAGAATGAATCACCAATTCGGGTGTATATCGTAATATATCAAGATATTGTCTAAAGTAAGACTATACTACGATCTTGTACACACGTAATACAATGAGCTAACCGTGATTCTAGCACGTGAAAACCGAACTACAACGCTTGTAAATAATCTACCCAACAACCCTAGAGAGGGGCTAGGACTAGATTATCAACACAATCGATCAACCAAGAAAACCAACCGAAAACCCCTTCGTGGTGTAACCTTGCGATCGACCAAAAGAGAGGAGAGGAGAAGATTCAAGTTATGAAGATTATGAAGGGTAAGGGGATGTATTTATGGGCCTCAAATCCATTGTAGCCCAAGTAAATAAAAGGCAACTTTTGCCCCCCCCCTAGAGCCCTAACCGACCGACGAAACACCCCCATGGGGGTGTTCCGGAAATTTCCGTCCTTCTTTTTTATTCCTCTTACTATATATTATTTTAACACTCGTTAGTACTTAACTATTAATTAATTAATGATCGTTAAAGTTATATAGTTATTTGCTCGGTCTGATTTAATAAATATAATAAATATATTTATTAACTAAATTATATTTTTACGTATTGAGTGCAATCCCGTAATCTCGAGTTCGATCCTATCACACGACAATTAAATATAAGTCCATAAACTTACAGCTCCCACTTGGACATATTTCAAATATCGTGATTACATTGACTAGCGTCTAGTTACACTTAGCAATGTCTCTAGTACAACTCGAGTAAGGTCTCCTGAACAAAACCTTTTAACGATTCTACATCGTTATTATTATCCTTTTATTTCTAATACAACGTTAATAAGGATATGGATCTCAGTCATTCCTTTCATTAACCATTCTGTTTCTCGTTCACAGATTTATCAAGATTACCAAAACAAATTTGGGTGTGGCCACACAAACATCTTACTAATCCCACGAGGGGCCCAGCTGTATTAAAATAAATTCCAAAACGAAATTGGAGGAAATAAATTTCATATTGACTACGAGCAAAATTATGAATTTTGCAACAATTCCGAAAATAATCCTTATAGCTACCAGTTACGTTTAACGTTAGATTATTCCACAGAGATGCACTAGATTCACAACAGTTTTCTGGTATCTCAAGTATAAGGGTAACTATTTATGTTTTACTTGATGACAAAGATCTATAAAGTAAAAATATAGTTGGGATAAGTCCAATATTCGATTCGTCGAATATTATCCAAAATCGATCAATATACTTTCAAGTATACTCTATCGTTATTTTGATTTGTCTTAATTTAATAATATTCCCATATTATTAATTGACAACGGACATTTAGCATAACAATCTGTTCATGGATTAAAATATGTAAAATATGATACATTTATTAAATAATAGGAATAAACGAAACTCAATCTTTATTTCATTATATAATAATGTCATAACATCCTTTATCCAAATACCAATCACAGACTTATTGCATGAGTTCGCTAGCTAGTTGCAGCCCAATCGCCTTGGCATGCTTAACTACCTTTGGTGTAGGCAGAGCCTTAGTTAAAGGATCGGCTACGTTATCAATTGTGTGAACTTTTGTTAATTTGATTTCACGAGCTTCAACTTGTTCTCGGACGTAGTAATGTCTACGCATAAAGTGTTTGGCGCCTTTCATGACTCCAGGGTCATTGGCAAATATTATTGCAGCAGAGTTGTCACAATACATATCTATAGGTTCTTTAATTGAAGGCATCACTCCAAGATCTTTCAATAAACTTCCTAATCCAAACAACTTCCATTCCAGCTTCTGAAGCAGCCATGTACTCAGACTGAGTAGCATGCATTGCAATCGTTGTCTGTTTCTTGCTCTTCCAGTCAACTGCTCCTCCATTGATAACAAAAACGTAACCTGACTAAGACTTCATATCGTCTTTATCACATTGCCAAGACGCATCACAGAAACCTGTTACATTCATTTATGTGTCTGGTTTTCCTCCATGTACCAAAAACATATCTTTCGTACTCCTCAAATACTTTAGAATATGTTTAACAGCAGTCCAGTGGAGCTTCCCTGGATTCTGTTGGTATCTACTGACCAAGTTCTGTGCAAACGCCACATCAGGCCTTGTGCATCTAACATCATACATTATAGATCCTACAGCCGAAGCGTAAGGCACCTTCTGCATGTATGCCTCCTCTTCAGGAGTTGATGCATCCATCTAATGACTCAGATTATGCTTAACTTCCATAGATTGAAAACCTTTCTTGGAATTATGCATATTATACTTCTTCAAAATCTTATCTATATAAGCATCTTGACATAGACCAATTAACCGTCTTTTCGTATCCCGATAGATCTTAATTCCTAGAATGTATGCAGCTTCTCCTAAATCCTTCATAGAAAAACATTTACCAAGATAATCCTTAACAGCTTTAAGTCTTGGAATGTTACTTCCCATTATTAATATGTCATCAACATATAGGACTAGGAATACTACATCACTCCCACTAGCTTTTCGATATACACATGGCTCATCACGATTATGAATAAATCCAAACTTTTTTATTTCTTCATCAAATCTTTTATTCCATTGACGTGATGCTTGCTTCAAACCATAAATGGACCTTTAATATTTGCACACATGTCCTGGATTCTCATGATCAACATACCCTTCTGGTTGCTGCATGTAGATGTCTTCATCTAAGCGACCATTCAAGAAGGCAGTTTTAACATCCATTTGTCATATCTCATAGTCATAGTATGTTGCTATAGCTATGAGAATCCTAATAGCTCTTAAGTCTGCTACAGGAGAAAATGTCTCCTCGTAGTCTATGCCAAAAGTTAGAGTAAAACCTTTAGCTACTAAACGAGCTTTATAGGATTTTACTTTTCCGTCCATGTCGGTTTTCTTCTTGTATATCTACTTATGTCTCACTACTGTAGCATTCGGTGGTGGTTCTACAAGAATCCAAACATCATTTACTTTCATGGATTTCATTTCCTCATCCATAGCAACCATCAACTTATCCTTCTTAGAATCAAGTATGGCGGATTTATAATTAGCAGGTTCACCAAGATCCCCTAACTCGTCATCATCCTCTACGTTAAGACACATATTGCTATTTGTGTTTTTGATCCTTGCAGATCTACGCAGAGGAACTAATTCCGGTGGAACTGGCAGACTTGCTGGTTCTACAGAAATTACATCGCTAGTGTTTTCAGAAGGTAATGTATCTATATGAATCTCTTCAAGATCATAATTTCTCCCACTGAATTCTTGATTTACAAGATCAGATTCAAGGAAGTCTCCGTACCTAGCAACAATCACTTTGTTCTTAGGTGGATAATAAAAGTAGTAACTCATAGTTTCCTTAGGTTGTCCTACAAAGATACATTTTACAGATCGTTGTTGGAGTTTGTCACCGAGTCACGTTTCACATATGCCTCGCAACCCTAGACCTTTAAATAAGACAAATATGGCTTCTTGCCATGCCATAGTTCATATGGTGTCTTATCGGCCTTCTTTGTGGGAACCATATTTAAAATGCGAACAACAGACTGTAAAGCATAATCCC
This sequence comes from Glebionis coronaria, assembly GCA_025667525.1. Lineage (NCBI taxonomy): Eukaryota > Viridiplantae > Streptophyta > Magnoliopsida > Asterales > Asteraceae > Glebionis > Glebionis coronaria. Next base: position 67,528,920 of record CM046876.1, read on the forward strand.
AAAAGGATAAAGTTAAAGTTGTAAGATTAAACATAGATCTCACCATATCCAATAATGTACGATTTATCCTTTCGGATACACCATTTTGTTGTGGAGTATAGAGAGAAGTAAGATGCTGAACAATTCTGTTCTCACTTAGATAATCTATAAACTCTTGACTTAATTATTCACCACCTCTATCAGAACGAAAAGCTTTAATCATCTTCCCTAATTGCAGTTCTACTTCTGCTTTAAACACTTTGAATGTTTCAAGTACCTCATGTTTATGCTTAAGTAAATAAACATAACCATAAAGGCTATAATCATCCGTAAATGTTAAGAAGTAGCTAGCACCTTCCCTTGACGTATGTCTAAGTGGTCCACACATATCGATATGTATTAGTCCAAGTAGATCAGTAGCCCTTTCAATATTGCTATTAAAAGGTTTCTTGGTCATCTTTTCAGAGATACAAGACTCACATTTATCAAATGATTCATCATTGATATTTTCCAAAAGACCTTCACGTTGAAGCTTTTGTATAAGAGTCTTCCCAATATACGCAAGTCTACAATGCCAAAGATAAGAAGAGTTCTTGTAAAACTTTATCTTCTTACTCATGCTAAAGACAGATTTATCATTCTTAGATTCATTATCATGCATGTCTATTTCAAACACACCATTCACAGAAATTGCATTAAAATAAAAAAATACCATTTTTCCAAACAGAATTTCCATTATTATCAATCGTGTAAACGAATCCATTATTTAACAAACAAGAAAAAGAAATAACACCCCTAACAATTGTAGGTGCATATTGACAATCATTTAATATCAGTACTAAACCCGAAGGTAAAACTAGATTAAATGTTCCTATAGCTTCAACCGCTGCTTGTGCACCATTGCCCACTTACAGAAAGTGTTCCCCATAGGAAAGCTTCCTTTCCAGATTAAATCCCTGCAGAGTAATAGAAATGTTAATACCGCATCCCGTATCATATACCCAGGAATTTAATTTGTATCTTAAATTGAACAATTCATTCATAAATAAAGTACCTGAAGCTTCAGCGCTCTGCTCAGACTTCTTCTTTATTTCTCGCAATGCTTCGAGGTAAAGAGGGCAATTCCTCTTCCAGTGACAACTTGCCTTGCAATGGTGACAAGTCTCATCCTTTTGAGATCTATTCTTCTTGACAAAGTTCTGCTTAGGTTTTGAGTAAGTCTCAAATTGTTTTCCCTTATCACCCTTGCCTTTGCCTTTCTTCTTATTCGCTTGCGGTTTTGGCTTACTCATTCTACCCTTTTGTATGGTTAGTACAGAAGGCGTAGCGGTAGATGCCTTGTCTTTTATACCCTTTACATAGTCAATGAGCATTTCATGCAAATCATTAACTATCTTCCCCGTGCAATGCATATTATAGTTTCTAACAAAATCATTCAAGTCCTTGTTAAGGGACCTATTGATCAAGTTGATAGCCATATTATGATCATAGGGTTGTCCTAGTGAAATGAGTTGTTCCATATAACCCCTTATCTCCAAGTAATGGGCACATACAGACTTTCCTAGAGCTTGCTTGCAGCTATGCAAAGCAACTACCAAGTCGTAGATCTCAACAGCTTGCGGCTTCTCGAACATAGCCTTGAGCTCATAAAACATTCTCTTAGGTGAAAATAGCTCATACTTTTGTTGAAGTAGAGGAGCCATTTTTCCTAGCATTAAGCAAGTCACCTCTGAGTGCTTCTTAATATTAGCAGCGTGTTCAAGCCTTTGCGCATCAGATGCTCCTTCAGCAAGATCCTCCGGATAGGGAGTAGTCAAGATATTGATAGTACCCGCTACTCTAAATACAATTCTTAGCGAGCGGTACCAATCATTGAAGTTTGGGCCAGTAAGTTCAGGACATTCAAAGAAAGCTTTGAACGCGGAACTTATAGTGTTATTGGTGGCTTGAGCCATTTCTACATAAATAAGTTCAAATATTAGTATTTTCGATAACAAAATACTTTCAAGAAAATAAAATTGCCCTGGTATAAAACCATATTATTTTCCTTGAATTCTAGAACTATATTGACATAAATCCATTACATCAGTTGATCTGCTAGTAATGAATGTACTCAACATAGCGACTTGTCGAACAATTCAATTGAAAAACAATTTTCAATTTCTAGATATTTAAGGGATTTACATTCCCAAAAAAACGTTGCATTGTAAAAAAATTTCATCCCTTCTGAATGCATTAAATTTCCAGATCTCACTGAGTAACTTAATTAAGTCGTCTAATCTGAGTAACCTAAAACCATCATACGAATTCTCATTCTACGAACGGTTTTCTCTCCATCACAACATCACCCAAAAATCTCATTTGATGACGAAGTAATTTCAAGTGTTCGTCAATTAGGAGCATTCGACTTAAATTTTAAGGGTATTAATTTTGATGTCAAAATCAATGTATGGAGAAGCATGCATACAATCTCCATAGCATAGTTTAATAAAACATTTAGTAAACATTTTCACGAGACTAAAATTCTACACTAATTATGTTGAGGTATTGGTTAAACCAATTAAGAATTTACCCACAACTATTCACAAACGTACTTTTGCTAGAACTCGGCTACGCACAAAGCAATACCCTTATTCATTGTGTATCGGATGTGAATTTGTGGTAAATCACCCTTAAGGTATAATTCAATTAATAATCATAGGTAATTTCAATTCGACGCACAGGCGAGCCGGGAATTTGGTCAGCGACTAATGGCATAACACCTCCTTCCTTAACCGGGTACATGACCAGCGGTGCGTTAAACTCACTTTATAGTTTGTCAAAAGAAGTAGGTCGTTAGATTATTATTTCAATTCACCAATCAACGTAATCTTATGTAATTTAAATCTCGAACAAATCATTATTTTGATATGATTTAGTCCATATTATTTCTTTTCATAAAAAACCCTTGTTTATAACCATTCAACAATTTTAATATAAACAAGTAAAAAACTAAATCATAAACACATAATAACAATTTATATGTGCAATAAATGAATCAAATAGCCACATGCATACGATTTATTCAATAATCATCAAATCTACGTCTTTATATTCATATAAAAGTCTTCCCTAATTCTAGATTTATTGAATCAAATAATCACGTAGCACATAAAATCATATAAACATATAATTTTATGATCCATGAAAACATGCACGTAATCATGGATTCCCCACAAATCTTAACAATTAAATCTCTATGGATCGTAACCATACATGACATAACAATTAATCATGCAATTTAATCTAAAATTATCTCACATGTAATTTAGGGTTTCAAAACAATCTCTTTTTTTTATTAAAAATTCGGCCAAAACCCTAATTTTTAAAAAACAAAACCCTAATTTTAAGAAATCCTAAAAAAACATGTAGTTTTAACTCAAAAACAGTTATTAGTTAAAAAACTTTAGATTTTAGATAATTATAACATGTTAAAACGGCTCTCGATGCCACTGAAGGTTTATTAACATCATAACAATTATATAAAATCCTAAATGATATCAAAGAACATATAACGGAAGCGATTTAACAAGATCATAATAATAACAAAATTATTATTAATCGAATTAGGGTTACATACCTTTACGCTAAAGCAAATCCACAAGACAAAGAATGAATCACCAATTCGGGTTTATACCGTAATATACCAAGATATAGTCTAAAGTAAGACTATATTACGATCTTATACATACGTAATACAACGAGCTAACCGTGATTCTAGCACGTGAAAACCGAGCTACAACGGTTGTAAATAGGCTAGGACTAGATTATCAACATAATCGATCAACCAAGAAAACCAACCGAAAACCCCTTCGTGGTGTAACCTTGCGATCGACAAAAAGAGAGGAGAGGAGAGGATTAAACTTATAAAGATTATGAGGGGTAAGGGGATGTATTTATAGGCCTCAAATCCATTGTAGCCAAAGTAAATAAAAGGCAACTTCCCCCCCCCCCCCCCCCTTAGAGCCCTAACCGACCGACGAAACACCCCCATGGAGTGTTCTGGAACTTTCCGTCCTTCTTCCTTTTTATTCCTCTTACTATATATTATTCTAACACTCGTTAATACTTATCTATTAATTAATTAACGATCGTTAAAGTTATATAGTTATTTGCTCACCTTAATTAAATAATGTAGGATTGTAACACACGACTACTTAAACTATAAAGAGAAGAAGATTAAACCAAAAAAGAAAGATTAGATTAAGATGAAGAATAAAAGAGAAAACAAAAGGTTATGATTTCCTAGTGAGAGAAAGACATGATGTTTCTCTCTCTACCAATTATGAAAAATGGAAAACACACACACAAATGAGGTGCTAGGGGCCTTTTATACTACAAGTATAATGTATAGAAGGCCTTCTACATTTGTGTGTTTAGGACTAATTCCCGTTACATACATAACATAAACTAAGAACTCTCGACACCATTGAATAGTATTTTCCACGATCTTCGCAACGGTATATTATATGACCATCACTTTAAATACGGCTAACAATCTCCCCCTAAGGGGTGGTCATGTAATATGTGACTTCACTTCTTTGATGTTGCAGACTTTGAAGCTCGTTGTCTTGAGAGTTCCTTTATAGTTCCTTTCATGACTTGTGATCTTGAATCTTTGATCTTTGCCTTGACTTGATCTTGAAAATTTTCCAACTTGTGTTCTTGTGTCTTTCCCCACATACTCATATTTTGTGTTGTCTTGAAAGCTTGTTAACAATCTCCCTTGATGATAAGAGTAGTGGAAGTCTTTGTCTTTAGATGTTCTTGAGCTTTCTTCATTTACTTCAGTATGTGGTCTTGAATCAAGACTCTTGAGGTTACGTCACCATTTTCATTCCTCCGGTTTCCCGTTATACAGTACGAACACTATACATGTGATTAGGTAAGTTCAAAGAACTTCCTTGACAGGGTTTCCGGCAGTGGTAGCCGTTCTCAATACTTGAATATCTCGAAAGATAATTCATAGTGAAGAGTGAATCATGCAGTTCCATTCTGCTGATTAAGTCGTCAATTCGTTTCTTGGAACAAGTTTGAATCAATTAAGAATCAAACCATTGTTGCTTTCCAGTTGACACAAGTTTGATTCATATAGAATCTCACAAGTTACCTACCGCAGTGTTGTTTGCTGATGACATTGGAAGGATTTCTATTCGTCACTGTAAATACTAATGAGTATTACTCTGAATGTTCTGGCAAGATCATAAAGATATTGCGTAGAGACCTGGAACGAGTTTGAATAAAAAAATCAAACCACTGTTGCTTTCTAGTTAGCATATGTTTAATTCAAGTGAATCTTACATATGACCTACCGTAGTGCTATTTGATGTTAACACTGGAAGGATTTTCATTCATCACTGTGAATACTAGAGAGTATCACTCTGAATGTTCTAGCAATACCACAAGAATAGAGCGTATGACTCTGTAAATTATCGCTTGTGTTCTAATGATGAACAACAATTGATATATGGAATAAGTGTCCTAATGAGATTTTTGATGAATCTCGTTGGCTCTAGAATCTATAAGTGCACGTTTATTTGGTGATCGAAGGCTGGAGCAGACTGCCACCTTTTCAATATCTACTATCTTGGAGTGAGAAAGTTGATAGAAATGAGTTGAACTCCGTGACAATATAACAAACTTCTTTTGAGAGAAGCTTGAGTAGGCTGGGAATGGTTGTGCTTTGCATCATTGGGTCCATGATGATTTTTCTTCAATACCAGAAATCATCAACGTGATTATGATAGTAGATGTATTGACCCGGTTTCTGCCTAAGTTGTATGGAGGGCTATTTTCTTTTCACCCTTTATCCTTACATTTCTTTTTCATTCTTCAACCCCTTCAATGCTTACCAAGACGTCATAACTAGCACTTTGTTGTGATTGTTCCAGTGCTAGCTTAAATCATTAGTCGGCATTTTTCCCGTACACTCAACTACTCCATCTTTCCTAAGGACTTCTAAATTCTAATGGATTGTCCCTGGGAAGATCCCTCCGGTTCTGGTTGGATCATATGACGAATACCTAACCACCTTTTGACACCAATACCATCGTGAATTAATGTGTTGAAGGGTATAGATATCGTAACCAGAAAAACCTATTCAAAAGACAATCAAGGTGTTGATGAAATCAATGTGTACACCTTGAAAGTTTTCTATATCACCAAAATGCTCCCCCTACATATGTGCATCATAAAAGGAAAGGGTTTTGCACATATTAGGAAGAGAAAGAACTTATATCAAATATCTTATCCAAGATGACACATTTTGAACACATTTTATCACTATTCTCCCCCTCAAAAATTGCATGTGTTTGTGAAATTTTTGATATACTAGTGATGTAACATGGAGAGAATAATGTTTCATGAAAATTTGGAAGTATATTTTATGAGATTTTTATACTCCCCTCGAAAAAAGAATCTGAAAAAAGAGAGGAGTATATGACCACACAATTTGAAAGACATTGAAAAATATCTTTTGAAAATATCTTGAAAAATTGTGCTCAAAACCGAGAAAACTGAATTTCCCGTTGTTGAGGAAAAATGTACATAAATGAACATTTTCCTTGATTTCATGAGCTTAAAACTTTGAATGTTTTAACATAATCCCATGACCGAGAAAAATTAATTTCCCGTTGTTGAGGATAAGTCATAGACTTTGCTTTCTTTGGGGACCGGGTTATTGTCTGACATGCGACTATAAGTCATTATGAGAAGAAAAATAGAAAATACATGTTTTGAAAACATTTGAACTCCTATTCAACTTTATGTACATACGCGTGTCGTTAATGAGCGACATTTCTAAGTACGTCCATATTACTGATGTTGAGAGACATGTCGAAGAAGAATATTTTTTGTATTTTTGAAAGATTTTCTTATTTTATATTTTGTTTTTATAGGTTTTATATTTTTGTATTTTGATTTTCTGATAGATATATACAAGGTTACCGCTAAGGTGCAAGACGTTCAAGTTCATCTGGAGTGAAACTACGCATACCAAGTCGACGAACAAAGAATTCAAATTTGTCTTGAGAAAGAGCTTTGGTGAAGATTTCGGCTAGTTGGTAGTCCGTCTTGACAGAAAACAGTTCGATCGTTCCTCTTTCCACATGCTCCTTTATGAAATGGAAGCGGACAACAATGTGCTTGATCTTCGAGTGTTGGACCGGGTTGCAGGATATGGCTATGGCTGATTGTGAATCACAATAAATAGGAACTTTGTTAAAGTGAAATCCATAATATGTGAGTTGTGTTCTCATCCAAAGGACTTGAGCACTACACACGGATAGAGACACATATTCTGCATCCGCAGTGGACAACGTCGTGCAATCATGTTTTCTTGAGGACCAGCTCACTAGCTTCTCGCCTAAGAATTGTGCTCCACCGGAAATGCTCTTGAATGTATAATGACACCCTGCATGGTCGGCATCTGAAAAACCAGTTAGATTAAAACCGGAATCCTTCGTATACTAGAGAACCATGTGAATGGTTCCCCAGAGATAACGAAAGATCCTTTTAACCTCCTTGAGGTGCTTCTCGGTTGGCTTAGCCTGGTACCGAGCACATAAACAAGTAGCATGCACAATGTCAGGTCTGCTTGAGGTTAAGTACATAAGGGACCCGATCATACTTTGGTATTTTGTAGCATCTACAAATTTCCCTTTATTATCCAAATCAAGCTTGTGTTTAGTGTCCATTGGAGTACCAATAGGATCACAGTTTTCCATTCCAAATTTCTTTAGAATCTCGAGCACATATTTGGACTGATTTATGAAAATACCACGGGGGGATTGGTGAACTTGGAGACCAAGAAAAAATGTCATTTCCCCCATCATGGCCATTTCGAATCGGCTTTTCATAATGTCGGCAAATAATATGGAGTATTTTGGGTTTGTAGAGCCAAATATTATATCATCTACATAGACCTGAGCCACCAAGATGTCATTGCCGTAGTGCTTGATAAACAACGTTGGATCAATGGTTCCTTTGCTGAAGTGATTTTGGAGAATAAATGATGATAATTCGTCGTACCATGCCCTCGGTGCTTGTTTCAAACCATAAATTTACTTTTTCAACTTGCAGATATGGCTTGGATGTTCGGTGTTAATGAAACCTTCAGGTTGACATACATACACATCTTCTTTTAACGGACCATGAAAGAAAGCCGTCTTCACGTCCATTTGATACACAGTGAACGATTTGTGTGAAGCGTATTCCAAGAAAATCCTAATAGCTTCCATTCGAGCAACTGGGGCGAAGGATTCTGCGAAATCAATTCCCTCCTTCTGTTTATAACCTCTCACAACTAACCGAGTCTTGTTTCTAATGACCGTTTGCTCTTCATCCATCTTGTTTTTAAATAACCAATTCAGGGTAAGGGATCGATATTGTCCGGGCGTGGTACTAACTCCCATACATCAAGCCGGATGAATTGATTGAGCTCTTCTTGCATAGACTCAATCCAAGATGCGTCGGTCATTACTTCTTTAACACTTGCTGGTTCCATTGTGCTGACTGATAGTGCATAGATACACATATCACCATCGGTACGCAACTGATTTTGTGTCGAGACTGGTCGTGAGAGATTGCCAATCACTTGAACCAAAGGATGATCCTTCGTCCATTTGTGTTCATGTGGAAGTATATGAGAAACTTGATGCGAGCTTGACGGATCCACATATGGTGTAGAAGGCTGAGTAGTACTTGTTGAAGCCGCAAATGGATTAACAAACTCATGTTCGTTGAGCATCGCATTGTTTGCATTTTCAGCAACTATTTCATTCTGAAGATGAACATCATTAGGAATTTGCTGAGAATGTTGTTGAGTCGCGTCACCAGTCGGAGAAGTGGTTGGAATATTTGGAGTCAATATGGTTAAGGTTGACGTAGATGGTGCACAAGAAGATGTCGTTGGTGTAGATGCAATTGGAGGTTCTTGAACTACCGTAGCGGGTGTAGCGGGGGCATTTTGAATAACACCAAATGAAGAAAGACCCTCCATATATTCATCATAAATTGGCCCAAATAAAACTTCCAAGTCATGTTCTGAAGGTTGTAATGATGATATTGTTGACGGTGCAAATTGAAGTGCGACTCCTGAACTTACGTGTCCAGAAGTCTGACCTTGAAGCTCGGGATGTGAACTTCTATGTTGAGAGGCCATACCCCAGAGTTCATCAAAGGTAACATTCATAGTCTCCGTTACCTTTCTTGTCCTTTGATTATAAACCCTGTAATCACAAGCAGTTGAAGAATAACCAATTAAAAAGCCAATATCACATTTAGGTTCAAGTTTACCGATATCTTTACGATCATTCTTCGGATAACATAATGCACCGAAGACATGTATAAATGATATATCCGGTTTTCTTCAATTAATGATCTCATAAGGTGTTTTGTTGAATCGAGTGTGAATAATAGAGCGGTTTTGAGTATAACATGCAGTTGCAATGGCATCGGCCCAAAGGAATAACGATGCACTGGAGGAGAGAAGCATCGTCCGAGCAGCTTCAACTAACGTACGATTCCTCCGTTCTACAAATCCATTCTGCTCTGGAGTTCTTACAGGCGAAGTTTGATGAGAAATCCTAACTTCATCAAAATAAGCTTTTAGTTGCTGATTGGTGAATTCTGTGCCGTTATCCGTTCTTACAATGATGACAGGGGCTTGAACTAGCACTGATGTTTTCTTCAAGAAATTAATAATTACACCAGGGGCTTCATCTTTTGAAGCAAGAAAATGAACCCATGTGTAACGAGAATAATCATCCACCATCATAAGGACATATCGCTTTCCATTAATGCTTTTGATTCTCATTGGGCCACACAAATCCATATGTAGGAGATGTAACCTATTCGTGGAGTTTGGAACAGGTTTGGGTTTGTGAGGCTTCTTCTTGCTCTTACCTTTCTAACATGAAGGACAAAGATGGTCTTTTGTATATTTTAGCTATGGAAGACCGGTAACGAGATCATCTTTCGCGAGTTGGGTGATGGCATCGAAATTGAGATGAGATAACCTTTGATGCCATAACCATGACTTTGTTGATGTGGCTCGGGCCATGAGACAAATTGGAGAAGCAGCATACATTTGAAAAAGATCAATGGTGTAAAGGTTGGTGGTACGATTTCCTTTCAACAAATCAATTCCTTCAAGATCTCATACAAAACATGTATGACTTCTAAAGGCTACCTCCAAGTCTGAACCACAGAATTTCCCAACCGAGAACAAATTGTGTCCCAAGCCATCAACAAAAGAGACTCTGGTGATGATTATATTTCCCCAATGAAGATCACCATAGCCTAGAATTGCAACAACATGATCATTTAATCGAACAGTTCCCATGAATCGCCAAACAAAGTTCTTGAGAAGGCTTGGATTCCCAGTCGTATGTTTGGAACAGCCCGAGTCCACGCACAAAAGACAAATTTCAACAGCCTGCCAATGATAAGAGAAGAAAATATTTTGGAAACCGATGAAATAGGTTCCTGTAGGGTTAGATGATAATTAAGCCTTATCACATACCGACATTTCACTGTTAGTATGAGATCTACTAGTGTCGATAATTTTGCCACTACAGTCAAAATTTCAACCAGTAGGCAAACATTTAGAGGTGAAGCTAGGGCTACTAGGCTTAACAAGACTTTCTATGGACCCTACGTGCGTACTTTTTGGAACATACACCTTAGCCTTAGGAGTGCTATGTTTTTCACTGATTGACAACTTGTCAATACGAGTGTAACCACCATAATTCAACCCATTCATAGTCAAGCCACAAGCATCATGACTAAAAGTAAAGAAACATTTATTACATTTAGCACAAATAACTTCAGATTTTTCATTCCTAATAGCAAGCTTAAAGTCATTACATTAAGATGAATTAAGTTTTTGATTTTGATTGAAAAACGGTAAATTCCTAGGGTGTTCTTCTACTTCCGCATTATTGATCTTAGGGCGACTACTTCTAGAGGCAAAAGGGAACCTATCATTCCTTGTATTGCTAGTAGGCTGTGGCCTTCTGCTCTTAGAGTAGTTGTTTATTCATGTAGAAGAAGACACGCGTCTAATAGAATTAGTACTTTTTAAATCAATGACTTGTGGTTGATATATAGTGGTCGGTTTTGTCCTAACGCTTGCTTTACGTTGTTTGCTAGGCACAGAGGTATCGCTAGGTTGAGAGGGAGGACTAACACAAAACATTCCTGGGGCAATCACAGCAGCGTTCGTTCCAACAACCTTGGGAAAAGGTGTTACAGCAATACGAGTAGGTCCCGAGGTTGCTGGTTTTTGGATCATCGTGTCCACAATTGAGCTAGGCTTAGAAGTCTTATCTTTTAACAAGGCCTTTAACTTACAGTTCTCACAAATTTTATCGATTAGTTTCTGATAGACAAACTTACTTTGTTCTACAGCCCGCTTATATGAAACAACTTCAGATTCTAAATCTACAATCTTAGACTTAAGCTTCTGAACATTCCCATCACTGGCCTTCTCTAGCCCAGAAGAAGCCACATTGTTTCCCTGAGCACCTCCCAACTGAGCTGTTAAATGTACGATTTTTTTGTTGCATTTCATTGTAAGCTTTATCGTACGAAATCTTGTCGTATTTGCATTCATCATATTTTTTGACAAATTTATTCCAGAGATCGGTGAATTCTTTATCCTTTTTAATGACATAAGATTCCATTTGCTCTTCGTACGCTTAAGCTCAGTTTGGAGGGTTTCATAATCCGACACAGAGATATTTAACGCAACGGGATTATTATCACCACTGTCACTTACTTTAGAGAGACGTTCAAGATTGTTTTCCAAAACTTTAATTTTATCAAGAGATTCATCAGCCTCCTTAGCCAAAGATTTAAAGTCTTCAACAAATTTGGCTAGTTCTTTAAGAAAAACCTTTTCCAAAATGCTTATTCTAGCATCAACTTGATTAACAATCGGATTAATATCGTTTTGAATAATTTTTTGAACCTCAGTCTGAACGGGTGAAGTAAAATTTCCTCTAGTAATTTTGGAATTAACAACACGTTTAAGAATGACAAAGTTATCTTTTAGCTCGTTTAGAAATCTTCGTGCAACACTCGGTTTAGGAGGATCATCCGACATTTCCTCACTTTGTAACAAAGACATTTCAGTACTAGTTTTAGACCGAACAAAAATTGTTGGAGAATTAACTTTTGGATAATAAACTGGTGTGATTTCTCTATTAAGCTTTTGCAATCGTAAACGACTCTCTTCGGCAAGTTCAACGGTTTCTTCTGAATCACGCATAACGGGAGGATCATGCTTATCTAGCGACGCATTACCATTATATAAACTTTAATGGGTGGTCTGAGCATGCTTAAGATATTCGGGATTGGGAGGAAGAGGACAACCTAAAGCCAATTTGTAACGGGTGTAATTAATCTCATTCACTTTTGGTGCGAGCATGTTTATCATCTGCATAGATTGGCCACGTTTTACCAAAAGGTTGTCTAATTCCCTGATCCTATCCTGAGCGTTACAAAAATCCTCAAGAAGCCCATCTTCTCGAATTTTGAAATCATGTTTCAGCTTTTTTCATTCTTCTTTTAGATCCGAAATAATAGATTTTTAGGTTGAAAGCTGTTTATTAAGAGAGATGATTTCATCATTCAATTCGCCTATATTTTTAGAACTACTTAAATGTAAGGCATTTAATTTCTTAGTTGTGCATTTTTCTTGATAAACCGATGTAGCATGAGCTTGTTCAAGTTCTTTAATTTTAGCATGATGAATTTCAAAACTTTTCTCCAGTTCCTTATATCCCGCAAGCTTAATGGTCAATTTGGCATTAGTTTCTCTAAACTTATTATTAACCACCTTAGCATGGTCAACATCGTTAGCAAGCTTATCAAATAATGATTAATGATACGCATGTGTCGCCTCAAGAAGGGTTGTATGCTGGGCGACTTGATCTTCTCTAAGGTCCACACTGGCCTCATTCGAAAGAATATTACTATTATTCGTTTGATCCCCGTGTGTCTCAATGTAGGGCTCAATTATCTCAGTATACTCTTCCTCCTGATTAGACATACTATATATATCATTATCATCAAAACGTGAGTGTACCTCAGAGGGATCGTCGGAATCATAGACGGGAGCGTTGTCATCATGCATTCCTGAGGTAGATGCTTGTTGTAAGTTTTCCATCAAGGTGTAGTTGGCATTTACTTCTTCTTCCTCGTCATATTCTGCTGCAGAAGCCATAAGATCAAATTCCTCAGCTTGAAGTGGAATCCCTGCCTCTTCCTTTTGTGCTATAAGAAGCTGAGTCTGAAGATAAGCAGCATCCCTCTTCTTTTTAGCTGTGCAATCTCGAGCATAATGACCAAATCCCCTGCAGTTCTAGCACTGAACCTGACGACTGTTGTTTCCATTTCCCGTACCAGTATTCTCAGCCCTTGCAGCCACAATATTTCCCATCTGGTTACTAACCGTTGGCACAACAATTAATCCATTCTGACTACCCACATCTGGAACACTCGGATTCTGACCACGGTTTGGTCCATACTGATTTCCTGTATTCCCAATAGTCTGCTCAGCATTCTGACCATATTGTTGAAACTATGTCCCCGTATTCCCAGCAACTACCAATTGGTGATCTTGATTCGCATTCATGAAAGGTTGAGCAATCTGCTTATTTCTAGTGTTCGAGGGGATTCTCTTATTGTTGTTGGTAGGGTTAATGGTAAATTTGAATGCCTTTGCAAGAAGTGCAAGACCAGTATTAACCGCATGAGTAGGGTCGGTGATGTCATCAAAACAAGCAATGGGTTGTTGTAAGTAATTCACAGCAGTAGGAAGTTGATATCCATAAGAGGTGAGTTGTTGTTGTTGTTGTTGTTGTGGCATGAAGTTACTTGATGAGGGTTGATGGTAGGGTACCATGGGATATGACATAGATGACGGAGAGTTTGCCATAAAAGCCAATGAGTCTTGTGTTTTGGCACGTCTTTCAGCCCTAACTTCGTTAGCTTCATCTTGATTCATCTTCAAATAATCATATACTTGAGTGTAGTCCACGACATGAAGATCCTTGGTTTGATTGACGAGGGTGACATATCGTGACCATTCAGAAGGAAGATTATCATGAAATTTGATGTTGGTAGCAATTTGTGCAGGTTCATGTTTGTTTCTTCTAAGATGATTCATAAGAGTTGAAAACCGATGATAGTAAGGTTCAATTTGTTCCCCTTTAGTAGACGTAAATTTCTCCCATTCACAAAGTAACTTAGTTTCCTTTTCTTGTAAACCAATTTCACTCCCCTTCATCATTTTCTGGATCCTAAGCCACATCTCGTGTGCGGTTTCACAACTATCGACAACAGCATAAACATCTTCAAGGAGTCCCATGAGAATGACTTGAATTGCTTGATCATCAGCGTAGAGTTGTTTGGATTCACCTTCAGTTAATTCTTCATCCGTTTGCTCATGACTTGAGTCCGCTACTGGCTTAGCATTCGTGGGGTCCCCAGGCACAACAATTGTTCTTCGAACATACAAACCTTTTTGAATCGAGTTGCCAATCAACTTTCCCAAAGGTTTACATTTTGCATAACGAAGGAGACGACTAGCCCATGTAGTGTAATTCTTCTTGGTAAGCATGGGTGGACGATTCTCAGTACCCGCAACATAAATATCTTGTTGAGACGTCATTGTAAAAGTCATGTGTAAAACAGGATCTCAATTAGTAGAAAGCTAAGTGTTGTAGTTAAAATCCCCTAAAATGAGTAATTCCCCTAAGAATGTGATCTCGAGAAACCAAAAATTCTTCAATACCAACAAAAAACTCACAAATGTACGAATTTTTCTATCACGTTTTTGAAAAATCTTAGAATAGTTGGGAAGATTTCGCAATGTCTCAAATCAAGCTTCGTAATGTTTAAAAAACCATCGCAATGTTGGTAAACTGTCGTAATGACTCAACTTGAAAACCTTCGCAATACCCAAAACTCAAACCTTATATGTCGCAATGTCTCAAATGCAAATCCATTGCAATACCAGAATAATTCTGTCGCAATACCACAATTTTTGTCGCAACACCACAATTTCTATCGCAATACCACAATTTCTATCGCAATACCACAATTTCTATCGCAATACCATAATTTCTATCGCAATGTTATATGAGCTAAATTACTCATATCATTTGTATCTTAAATCAATAAATAAATGCGTAAAAACAATGAAAATTGCCTTGTATACGTTTGTTTGTTGTTTGATGTGTGTAGGTACCGAAGTTCGCGAAAACCGGCAAAATCGACACGAGTTTGAAGAAAAGATCAACAAAGCCAAATTCAAGCTCGATTTTAGTGGATTTAATCTTTTATAAAGATAATTGGGCTTGTGGGTCCCACATTTGGGTATTGGGCCCAAAAGCCCAATAAGGAAGCAAGTAATAAGAATCTTTGGTTATCAAGTCCATTTATGGCCCAATTTTGAAAAGCTATGAGACGGATGGAGTAAATGGAGCCTAAGCCTAATTTATAAATAACTTACTATGATTCGTTCAAATTTGTCATGGGCATTTTAAACCCATTTGTATTATTCACCTATTCGGTTAAATAAATAAACGTTTTATTTACTTTACAACTTGAACCACTCACACATAATTTACTCACACACCCACCCTTCGATACTCCCAAAGTAACCCATCTCTCTTATCTTTCCCAAACCTGTAAAATCCTAATCACTATTTACCCTAACCCTAGCCTCAAATAATATTTGGGGCTTTTACCTAAATAAGGCGCGTGGTTAACACGCAAGGGAAATTAAATCCCCCTTTTTTCTGATCTTGAAGATGGAAGAGAAAGCAGTGACCTGGCCCTATTCTACCTTCTGGTTGGCTATGACAACTCATCATCTACCACTCCTCCAATAACTTGTGGACACCTCAGCACCAAACTAACACAACTAGCACACTCGGTTGCCAAGTTGGCAATCCGTGTGCTAGTTTTCTAATCTCAACCATAGATCAAGAAAAGAAGAGAGAAGATGCTAAAGGGACGGCTCGGATGCAAGAACCTTCTCAACAAACCACCACCAAGAGCCTTGGGGGTTGGCTATAAAAACCCCAATTTTCTGTAAAATATTCATTCCAATTTTTCTTCTATAGTTATAATGTTTAAATAGGTTTAGGAATAATTATAATTTCATTTCCAGAGTATTGTAATGTTTTTAGTGAATTAATAAAAGTTAATTTTCGCAAGCTCTTTTTGTTTCAACTGATTCCTGTTAAAGTTTTTAATCAAATAATTATTCTGTCTATTTAATATTATGATATAAAATTATTTGGTTAAACTAAAAGAATAGTTTAATTAAATAATTGAAAAGAGAAATTTGGAATTTAGTTAAACCCCAATGGTTTGACTCCTAAAATCTGTTGAGGATCCGATTTATTGTTCCTGATTCAATGGTTAATGGTGTACCTTGGAGGTTCGAATGGAGGTTAATGGTGGTGTGTTAGACAAGATTTCTCAGCGCAATTCTTCTTCACTATGGCTTTCTACAAAAGGTTTTAAGTCTTTTTATTATTTTTAAGTGGTTTATATTTACTTTAAATGAATATGTTAGATGATTTAAGTGGATTGATTGTTAGATAGATTAGGGTTATAATGTCATTTTTAATTTGATAATAGATCTGTTTTATAGGAGTTTTGGGTATACTGTGCAAGTGAAATATCTGTTTAGAATCAAATTTTTAATATTAGTAAGTTTATATTTGTTATAAGGGGTTTGGTTATATCTGAATCTATCTAAGTGAGATTTTTAAGCAGATTTAGTTAATATAATTTGGTTTGATATTGATTAATAGGCTTTTGAAAGTTTATTTACTGGCTAAAACTGTTCATGAAATCTAAGTTGAGTTGAGACTGTAAATAGGATTATCTTGCTGTCTGCTTAGACTGCTGGCCGAATTTCATATTGTTTGGTTTGTTTAATCTGAAATTTGTCTTGCATCTAATATGAGGACATAGTTCATGCCTGGTATATTTAGCTTTAATAAGTTGATTGTTTAGATCTGCATAGTTTATGCTTGCTGATAAATACCTTAGTTAATTCAGCTTTGTTGATAAGTTTAGTTTACTGATTGTTTTTGAATGCTGGATTGTTAGGATTTGAAATCTGTTATAAGCTTTAATTAGTCTATTTTTGCTGATATAAAGTTTCTTATGCTGATATTTAATGTTTAGCTTTTCTGATACTTAGCTATTTTGATTTGTTGCATAACAAGGGCTAGCAGACTCAATTGGTCTGCTAGTCTTTTACTGAATTTATTCTGTCATTTTCACCACAAGAATTCACCCCTGTGATTTCAGTTTTTTTATTTTGTCCAAAAAGTAATATTCACAAATTATGTCCTCAACAGGACTCGAAACCATAACCTCATGGTTATTTGTCAAACGTGTTAACCAGCTTGACCACCTTGCTGTTTTGGTTTAATAATATACTCTGTTATTAATATAGTTATTTAGCTAGTGGCTGTCAGCTTTAGAGTGTTTTAAATTCATAGTTTTTATTTTATTTCAATTTAAATCTTTTAATTTCTTTTATAAAATTTAAAAATAAATAATTAAAAAAAATGTTTTATTAGTTTTTGAAATTTAATTATTTATAAAAATTAGTTTGAAATTAATTAGATTTTAATTAAATTAGTTTTTTAAAATAGATTTTGTTTAGTAAAAAGTAATAGTTAATTTTAAATAGATTTATTTAGTTTAAAGATTTTAAATAGTTTTAATTTTTAATATTGTCTTTAGATTAAAAAATGGGGAACGATTCATGCACTTTAGGATTTAATTAATTAAAAATTACAGGAGTAATTTTAGTTTAAAAAACGAAAAACCCATTCAGATCGATTGTCCAGATTGAAACAAAACGTCTCAAATTCACTTGATCTTCGTGTACAACGAACTTGGTTCATCAACGTGTTTAATTAAATCTGTCTTCGACTTATTTATGGATTATTACTTTTCCTAAGGGTAATTTCCTAAATTTGTCCTATATCGTATCTAATTAAAATACATCGACACTTTCATCAGACATCAAAAAATTTTGGCGCCGCTGCCGGGGATCTTGTGTACGATTCGTTTCGCGAAGATTTGTTGATCGTTGACTTGAAGACCCTTTCCGTCCTCGGAAAGTTTTGTTATTTTTCTATTATTATGTATCGTTTTTCGTGTTTTTTTTTGTAATTACTATATTATATTACGTAGAACAATAAAATTACCTATTTCCAAATAAGACCTTAGTTGGGATTTCATCACCTAGCTATTGTATTCGAATCCAAAACGAAAATAAAAGGCAAAATAGATAACTACTAATAAAAAGTTTGAACTCGATTTATACAAACTATAAGTTGGGTATAAGGCGACGAGCTATAAAAGGCCGTCTAAGGAAAAAGGTTTTTAAGTGCTTTGTGCCACCTCGTTTCCACGCTTGCTTGCGCGTATATTGAGAGGGACGACCAATTATTGGTTTGCCGACTCAAGTAGTATTATATCTTCTTTTTGTAGTTTACTTATTGAACCTCGGTACGTTTAGGTTTTCACCTATCGTTTCAAAGTCGACCGAGGGTAGATTACTTCCAAAGTATTTATCCTTATTCTTTGTTTTTATCAATTGATGTTGGAGTTTTGCAACTCTTTAGGAAAAGAGAGCAATAAATAGGGCAAGCGTGCACGACGATTTAGGAAAACCGTGTGTGAATGACCCTAGGTGAGTTCGTTCTCGAGGAGGCTAGTGCGTTGTGTTAAGAGTTGATTAATGATGTTTGTGATTATGATCAAGAAGAAAAGAAATGAGAAAGGAAAGAAAAGACGGTTACGAAAACTAATTAAACTACGACGAAAAAGGCGTAAACGTAAAACCGTAAAAAACGACAAAAATAAAAATTTTCAACCTAAAAATTAATTATAAGCTAAAACAAGTCTAAAATAATATAAATAAGGAATAAAATCCAATAAAAGTATTTTAAAACCTTTTATTAATTAAATATTCAATTTTAAATGCTAATTAAAGCCCTAAAATTAAATATAATTAATCAAAATGTCCAAAATATGATTTTATTGAACAAATAACTTACTTATATTATCTAAAAACTAAAAAGTATTTTTTATAATTTTTAAATACTATTTTTCTATTTTTTAAATTACTAAAAACTATTTTAGAATTAAAATAATTGTAGAAAATAATTAAATAATGCTAAAAATAATCTACCAATTTTAAAAATCCTATTTTACTCTAATGAACAGTAGAAAAATGAAAAATCTGAAAAAATATTAAATTTTCCACTAAATGACAAAACTAGATTAATTAAAACCCTAATTAACTTAAATTAATTCTAAAAATTAATAAAAAGATGAACAGTAAAATATTTTTTAACCAAAACCCTTAAAATATTATTCTAAGTCTAAGAAAATTGATTAAACCTAAAAATATTACTTTTTGGCACTAAAAGACAAAAACAGAAACTTTAAAGTTAATTAAAAATAGCTAAATAACCTAAAAATTACTTAATGAATAGTAAATAAAAATTTAATTAATCAGAAAAATCCTAAATTAAATAAGAAAAATAATGGCACAAGTTTCAAGATCTAATTCCACTTTTTGGGCACTAAAGACAAAAAAAAGAAGAAAACAGATAGTGACATGTGCTGGACTTTTGTCCTTTAGCTCAGCAGTGGTAAAAAAGACACTAGCAGTGGGAAAGGAGTTCCCACTCACAGTGTAAAATTTTGGTTTGATTTTCAATAAGCTTAGGAAAGCTTATCTTGATAGCTTTTTTGGGACAATAAGGCACCCTTATACTCTTTGGAGTATAAGGAGTCAATAATCACACAAAAACAAGCAGTCTCTTAACAAGAATAAGCACCAATTAAGCCCTAAAGTTACTGATTAAGCACCAAACAGGTCTGATGAACAATTGCTGATTTTTCATGCACAAATCTGAATTTTAAAACCTTATATCTTGGAAATAAGCTCACAAGCATGCATACAAGTGACACACAATCCTCAAACACCCTAAAATCTAGCAACCTACAAAGTTTGATAGCAAAATAACTCAAAAATCAGTCACACACAAGCAGTTTCTGATTTTAGCTATGTTTTACCCTTTTAAGCATGCAAAAGTGTTTAAAACCTACTCAAACTGAAACCAAAGAACATATAGCACTCAAATATAACCTAGGTGATGTTTCTAGACAAGTTTTATCATGAAATTTTATCACAAATTCTTGCTGATCCCTTGACCCAAACACTCCTTAAAAAGCTTATATCATCTTTTTTCAAACTAAATCAACTCAAAACTAAACCAAACTGAAACAAAGGACTTATATCATGCATATATCATCCAAATGAAACAAATTCAAGCTCTTAAACAGAATCTTAACAACTAACAAAAAAAATCACATAAAGCATGAAAGTTTCAGAAACATAAAAAAATGGAAAATGGGTAACAAGGGCTACCTTGTTGGGCTTACTTCCAAGCCCAACAGTGGCTGATAAGCCACCTCCTACAAGCCCGGGCTTGTGCTGATCCTTGTGGGATTGGATTGGTTTGAGTGCAAATGACAAGAAAATGGTTAGAATGGAACTTGATGGATCCTTGTTTCCTGCACACCACAAACAGCAAAGATAGGAAGAACAAGCTATAAGTTATTCAATAAGCTTGGTTTAATAAGCTTATTGAACAGCTTATAGCAGTAAGCTAAGTATAAGTTTCTGAAAAATTTTGAAAACAAGTGAAATCTTAAAAACAAACTTAAGGATTTGAAAATGATTCAAGGAAAACAAACTTTAAAACGTAAATGCTGGAAAGTAAATGGTTCTCAGTTTCATGTAGCTTAAAAAGAACTCTTTCATTAATTTCATAAAAAGAAAGTTTTTACATCAAAACTGGAACAAAGGGCAATACACACATTGTATGCTCCTTTTATACTACTCAAGTGAAGATTCTAGGTCCTAGAATAAAATAATACGGAGAATACACAAAGCTAAACCCTAATGAAGGAGTTCCCAATTTTGCCCTTGGTGATCTTTGGTCAAGGATGGAGTCTTGTGACTTCTGAGATGAAACAGCTGTCTAGGCATGATCTTGAGCGTCCATTCATCCTTTGGGAGTACGTTTTGAATTTTGGACGTTGATGTGGTCAAGTGACACGTGATGGGTGTAGCAGGGGAGGGGACAAAAGATGGAGTGGTCGCTTTCTGGGTTGTGGGAAGTGTTGGGAGTGGGGTTGGGGTAATATCCCCTATGGTTAATTGGATTAAGGTAAAGAAATGAGGTTAATTAATTCTGGGTGTGTTAGGGTTTATAGGCTAAGAAGGAGATAAATAGTGAAGTTTAATTCGTTTGAAAGTTTTAAACAAGTTTAAAAAAGTGTTTCCCACTTAATTACTTAATTAATAAACCGGTTTAAATAAAAAGTGGTGGTGGGAAGTGACGTGGATGAGGGGTGTATTTTGATTGGATGATGGGGTTGAGTGGGGTGATGTGGCGTTGGGTGAGTGGCTGGAACTAGTTTGGTTGTCTGGCCCAATTGCCCCCCCAAGGTTCTTACTTTCTCCATATTGTATAAATTAGCCAAAAACTTCCATTCCTTTGTAAATAAGTTTGCCAGTTTGGCACTTTCAGTCCTTCAAGTTGTAGTTTATAGGAACAAGGACTAATCTTGCAATTTCTTCACATTCCAAGGACTGATTTTGACATGTATTCAAACTTTAGGGCTTTGACTTGTTGGTTGACTTCTTGGAGGACCATATTTGACAATTTAGATTTGATGAGGGACTAAATTTGCCAATTCTTCAAAGTTAAGGGTCCTTTTTGTAATTTTGACAAACTTTAGGGACCAAACTTGTAATTATGAAGATACAAGGGTATAAAGTGTCAATTCTTCAAACTTGGAGGACCAATCTTCAATATTCTTCAAATCTTCAAGGGTTTTCTTTGGAAAATTCCTCACTAGGGCTTGGTTCATCGTGCGGCTTCGTTTCCCGTGTTCGTTTTTGCGTGATTCTTGTGATCTTTTATCATTTTCTCAATATCCGTACCTAAAATGCACAAGCAACAAACACAAGCATATATTTGGGTATTTTGATGATATTTAATGCATTTTAAGTCCAAAAAGAACGATGAGACCATGTATAAAAGCCGTCTCATCACTCCCCCATACTAAACCATTGCCGTGCCCTCACGCAATGCTAGAATAAAGTATCGTAGCATCTCCAAAATTCATTTTATTCACTTTATTGAAATGATAAACTAGCTACACTACTACTATTGCTACTACTTGTGTCATAGACATAATGTATGATTTTCATCGCAAAATGGGACGTTTAGGTTCATAGAATAGGAACACGTGAATGCTTCGTTTAGAAATAATTTCGTCGTCCTCGATTTTCACTTCAATTCCATGCTAAGCGTGCAACGAGATCATTGTCATTATAAGTTAGTAATGCTAACACTACTCATATGCCCTAATCACGTACTTATTCTCCCATTATTCCTAAGTTGTATCTCTTATATTTTATTTTGTCTTGAATGTTTCACGAGGATACATTGTTTGACTTATGCGATAATAGAGATTTAGGTCTAAAAATAGAGTCCTAACGGTGTAACTAAGACCATCAAATCAATAACCCCTCCTAATAGACAACGATGTTAAAAAATTAAGTTGACAAGAAGAATCGATAAACACGGTTTTATAACGGTTTTGAACATGAGACTTATTACCAAGACTTTTATATGCCCCCTAACGGAAGGGCCTTATTATCTTTGGTTTACCTCCATCTTTTATTCAACTTCGCCATGAAGCTTTTATTATGACTTCGGTCTTGCCTTGCCTTTTATTATCCGCCTCATCGGTGGTTTTATTAGCCAAAGACGTATATCCTCACGCTAAAGCGAATTTTGGATCTTTAAAGCTTCGAAGATTAAGGCTTGATTCACTTCAATTTTGCATAGATTTTAGGCCTTGTGGGGCTTCAAATTGTTTGCTTGATTTAGGTGAGCACTTGAAATCTTATTATTAGGTGAAGCTTTCGATTATTCGGGTTGCCAATACTTCAAAACCGTGACGCTGGCGATATCTTAATGTCTTCCCAATTTAATTACACGGAAGCTACTAGAAAAGACTAGAAACCCAACAATCCTAACTAAACCGCTAAATCAATATTTATTAAGCAAAAAATATTTACATGCGAAGGGAGAATAAGCAAACAACGAGAACACATGAGTTTTTGAAAGAATACGAGTACTCTACGTTTAGCATAGTAACTTATAATTAACTCTATCATTTCTCGTCCTCATTTAAGAGACTTAGCCTAATGTGTAGTTAAGGAACCAAAGCTAAGTGCTCAACACGCACGGTCGAGTCAAAAATTACTCTTATTCTCGCCATCGGAAAATCTACATTCGTGTCTTCAAACACTTATGAAACATGAGAAAATTTTTAAAATTTGGCCATTTTTAGCCTTATTTTGCAACAAAACGATTAAACAAAACGATAAACTTTGGAAAGCGTGAAGGTTTGGCAAGGCAAGTATCTATTCACCCCCCATACTAAAGTTAAACATTGTCCTCAATGTTTCGAGTCTAGGGGTGCAAACACCCCCATACTAGAGACGTAGTCGAATGCCTAATCTAGCATGGAAAGGGTGTAACCATTAAATTTAAAGCCGTTTATGAAGTGTGCTAAAAACCTAAGGTTAGAACATCAAAAGGATATATCATGGATATTGAGAAATGTCTCCAAAGCAAACGATCGAGTGCTCCCATAAAACGAACACGAGAGGCTCCAATCGTGAAGATCATGATCTAAAAACCACATATCACAAACAACCACGGAACAAAGGTTGGAAGGGCACGAATCCCCACACGTAAGCTACATTAGACTAAGAAAGCGATAATATGTACATAGGATAAGCATGGGACTCCCCCACGAGGCACCTCGTTTTTGATTACCGAGTCATGAGCTCGACTCGATCCCCTCAATACTAATTATCATTGGGGAAGGTGACTTGGTCGAGGTAGTTCAAGGATGGAACTTCCCCACCAAAGTAGTGCTTCAACCTATGTCCATTCACCTTGAAGTTAGGACCATCATCTTGAGCTAGCTCGATGGTCCCATAAGGAAAAACTTGAGTCACGGTGAATGGACCGGACCAACGGGATTTCAATTTACCGGAAAATATTTTCAACCTTGAATTAAAAAGTAAAACTTGATCCCCAATGTTAAAAACCCGGTTTTTAATTTTTGAATCATGCAACTTTTTAGTTTTCTCTTTGTAAATCAATGAATTTTCATAAGCAATGTCTCTCAATTCATCCAATTCATTTAATTGCATTTTCCGGTGTTTTCCCGCGGTCTCCATGTCATCATTACAATGCTTTAGGGCCCAATAAGCTTTGTGTTCTAACTCGATAGGCAAATGACAATTCTTTCCATACACAAGCTTATAGGGAGTGCACCCAATGAGTGTCTTATGAGCGGTCCTAAAGGCCCATAAAGCATCGTCTAACTTATCCGACCAAGATTGTCGGTTTTCTCCCACGGATCTCTCCAAGATCCTCTTCAATGCTCGGTTTGAAACCTCGACATGCCCACTCGTTTGTGGGTGATAAGCCGTAGAAAGACGATGTGTAACCCCATATTTCCTTAGAACCCTTTCGAATTGGTCATTACAAAAATGGGTTCCACGATCGCTTATGATAGCACGAGGGGTTCCAAACCTAGCAAACAAACTTTTCAAGAACTTAACTACCACACGAGCATCATTGGTGGGCAAGGCCTTCGCCTCCACCCACTTAGAAAGGTAGTCAACCGCAACGAGAATGTACTTATTACCACGAGATGATGGGAACGGCCCCATAAAGTCTATGCCCCAAACGTCAAAGATCTCACATACTTGAATGATATTTTGTGGCATTTCATCTTTTTGTGAGGCTTTTCCTTGTCGTTGGCACGAATCACAAGACTTCACAAGATTTTGTGCATCTCGGTAAATAGTAGGCCAAAAGAAGCCGGCATCAAACACCTTTTTAGCCGTGAGATTAGCACCGTGGTGACCACCTGTGGGTCCCTCATGGCAAGCTCTAAGGATGTTAGAAGCTTCGGTGCCAAATACACAACGGCGGATGATTTGATCCGCACAAGTTCGAAACAAGTAAGGGTCGTTCCAAAAATAGAACTTGACATCACGAAAGAATTTTCGTTTTTCTTGAGTTGTCATACCCTTAATGATGAAGTTACCCGCATGGTAATTTGCAAAATCCGCAAACCATGGGGTGGAAGAATCAAGTTTGGAATTCACTACACCAAGTGTTTCAAGCGGAAATGTTTCGGTGATTTCCTTAGGCTCGTAAACACTTTGGTGAGGATCTTCCAAACGAGAGAGATGATCGGCCGCTAGATTCTCGGCTCCTTTTTTGTCAACGATTTTGTGATCAAATTCTTGAAGGAGGAGAATCCAACGAAGTAATCTCGGCTTTGCATCTTGTTTAGCCATGAGATACTTGATAGCCGAATGGTCCGTATACACTATGCATTTTGTCAAGACGAGGTAAGGTCGGAATTTCTCAAATGCATACACCACGGCAAGGAACTCCTTTTCCGTTGTAGTGTATTTAAGTTGAGCCTCGGTCATCGTCTTGCTAGCATAGTGAATAGGCAAGAAATGCTTATCATGACGTTGCCCCAAAACGGCCCCAATAGCGTAATCACTTGCATCACACATAAGCTCAAAAGGGAGGTTCCAATTTGGAGCAACAAGAATGGGAGCTTCGGTAAGTTTCCTCTTAAGGATCTCAAAGGCTCGTACACAATCTTCGTCAAAGACAAAACGTGCTTCTTTTTCAAGAAGATGTGTAATGGGTCGAGAAATCTTCGAGAAATCCTTGATGAATCGTCGATAAAAGCCCGCGTGGCCTAGGAAACTCCTAACTCCCTTGACGGTTTTGGGATGAGGTAATTTGGCGATGACGTCTACCTTAGCTTGATCTACCTCAATCCCCGCTTTCGAGACCTTGTGCCCTAAGACGATTCCACTTCTAACCATAAAATGACACTTTTCCCAATTGAGCACAAGGTTGGTTTCCTCACAACGTTTTAACATTCTCTCAAGGTTCGACAAACACGAAGTAAAGGAATCACCAAACACGGAAAAGTCATCCATGAAGACTTCCATCGTCTTCTCGATCATATCATGAAAAATAGCCATCATGCATCGTTGAAAAGTTCCCGGTGCATTACAAAGTCCGAATGGCATTCTACGATAGGCAAACGTTCCATATGGACACGTAAACGTAGTTTTTTCTTGATCACGAGGATCGATGGGAATTTGGAAGTAACCGGAAAAACCATCTAAAAAGCAATAGAAATCGTTTCCCGCAAGACGCTCCAACATTTGGTCCATGAAGGGCAAGGGAAAATGGTCTTTTCGAGTGGCTTCATTTAACTTACGATAGTCAATGCACACTCTCCATCCGGTCACGAGTCTCGTGGGAATCAACTCGTTGGCATCGTTTGGCACAACGGTCATCCCTCCCTTCTTAGGGACACAATGAATAGGACTCACCCAAGGGCTATCGGAAATAGGGTAAATCATTCCCGCGTCAAGGAGTTTAAGGACCTCCTTTTTGATGACGTCGTGAATTTTTGGGTTCACCCTCCTTTGACTTTGGATTGTTGGCTTGAAATCCTCCTCCATTAATATTTTGTGTGTACAAAATTTGGGATCGATTCCCTTAATGTCGGATAACTTCCACGCAATCGCCCCTTTGTGGTCCTTAAGAACATCGACAAGTGCGGTTTTTTCATCATTCGAAAGTTCCTTCGCAATAATAACCGGCAACTTGTCGTCCTCCTCCAAATAGACATATTCGAGGTGAGGAGGTAAATCTTTCAACTCGAGAATAGGTGGTTCCTCAAGTGAAGATTTGGGCTCGATACTCATAACCTCCTCGGGTGGAGGAAATGGGAAATCGTTGAGAAAATCCTTGATAATCGAGAAGTCCTCATAGTTGTCGAGGTCTTCGTCACAAGTACGTGGAACATCGAATTCTTCCAACGTAAAACCACCACCTTCGAAAGGAGTGAAGGTTGGTGTCGAATTATCAAGAATTGGATCTAACATAGTGGGATTGCCACTAGTTTCTTCATTACCAAACCCTAAAACTTCTTGTGAAAATTCCTCGCAAACCACGTCGATCATATCAACGAGGTTAATGGTAGCAACGGAATAAACATGAGAAAGTTGAGAATTTTGAGTTGCATTTATAACAAGTTCCTCGTCGTTGAAACGTAAGGTGATCTTTCTAGCATGCACATCAATCAAAGCCATAGACGTATCTAAAAACGAACGACCTAAAATAAGAGGAACTTGAGGATCCGTGGGGATGTCAACAACAATAAAGTCTACGGGATAGTAGAACTTCCCCACTTTCACAAAAACGTCTTCCGCCAAACCACATGCAAGAATCATGGAATGGTCGGCCAACTCAATAGACATTCGTGAAGGAGTAAGATTAGGAAGATTGAGCGACTTGTAGATTGCAAGTGGCATCAAGTTAATGCTAGCACCAAGATCGGCCAAGGCATAGCATTCTTCCATATCTTGAATTGCACAAGGGATCAAAAATTTACCGGGATCACCGACTTTTTGAGGTATGCGATTAAGATAAACCGACGAACAACTAGACTTTTGGTGTAATTTTTCCTTGTTGTTCAACATACTCTTAAAGTTAGCGGCAAATCGAGGCATCATGACCAAGGCATCGGCGAAACTCACATTAAAGTGCAAATCACGAAACATTTTCATAAAAAGCTCAAATTGATAGTTGTCGCGCTCTTGTCGTTTCTCCTTCCTAAGTCTCGATGGGTAAGGCAAGGGTGGTGTGGGTTGGGGCATAGGCATAGCCTTTGGAATCTCGGGTTCCAAAATGGGTGATGGGTCAACCGTAGGTGTGGCATGAGCGGTACTTTGTGGGCTTGAAATATGCTCCTTTTCGACCACCACCTCGGGTTCTTCCTCAATTTCCTCCACCGTTGGAGTAATTGGTTGAGGAGTTGGTTCTTTAAGTGCCTTACCACTACGTGTGGTAATCACTTTCATCTCTCCCTTCGGGTTTGAAACGGTGTTACTAGGTAAACCACCCGAAGTAGAGGCTTTGTTTCCCATTACGGCTTCTAAAATTGCATTAAGCTTAGCATCAAAATTATTAAACTTCACATCTTGAATAGCGGCTTTTTGGTCAATTCTTTGTTCAAGCCTAGCATGACTTTGCTCTATCTTGTTGTTTTGACCTCGAATTTGGTTAGCAAAATCATTTTTCAATTCATTCCTCATGGCTCGATTTTCCTTAATGAAATTAGCTAACTCCTTTGCATTCTTAGCCGTCTCCTTAGCTTGATTAGCCATTTGCTCTTGAATGTTTTCCATAATCTTATCATTTGAAGTAGTGTAATTCAAAAAGTCCAATGGAAGTTCTTTGTTATTTTGAAGACCTTGACTTGCATTTTGAAAATTACGGTTTTGATTTTGATTTTGCAATTGGCTACTACTACTACCCCCTTGATTCCCATAGTTGTTATTACCCTTATAATTGTTCCTTTGATTGCTTTGGTAACCAACTTGATTGTTTCGATAATTGTTAGCATTTTGATTTGGTGAAAAACCCGGTGGAGTCAATTTATTAGTGCGAGGAACTTGACCGTTTTGGTTATAAGTTCCCGCGGCCGCGAAGGCACTCGAAGTGTTACCACCGTTGGTAATGCACTCGGAATAATCGTGAGCTCCACCACAATACATACAAGAAACCTCAACCGCTTTAATCGTAGCGGGAGCGGGTTGTTCACCAACTTTAAACTCAACTAACAAGCCTTTCACTATATCAAAAATTTTGTTCTCCAAATTAGCCTCGACTTGGCAAGCATCAACGGTGTGTGACAAACTAGGTGAAGTTGAAGACGAAGCCTTACGAACACTCGACGTGCTACGAGGACTATACACCTTAGACCTATTCTCAATGATTACCAATGCTTCCTCGACCGTCTTACACAAGAAATTACCACCCGCGGCGGCATTAAGATAATCACGCTCATGATCGTTCAAGCCATTGTAAAACGTGTCTATTTGATGTAAGTCGGAAAAACCATGATGAGGACATTCGTGCAACATTTCTTTAAACCTATTCCAAGCCGTTGAAAAACTCTCATTAAACTCTTGCGAAAACTTTGAAATCTCGTTTTTCAAGTGCGTAGTCTTAGAGGGCGGAAAAAATTGGTTCACGAATTTTGAAACGAGATCCTTCCACGTCAATATAGAATTGGGTGGCTCTTTCTCTAACCAAATTTTTGCGGGCCCTGCTAAGGAATACGGAAAAAGCATCATCTTAATCGAGTCGTTTGAAACATCCTTAAACTTGCATGTGGCGGTGAGACGATTAAATTGGCGAATGTGGTTATGCGGGTTGTCCTTTTCGTCCCCTCGAAACTTGTTGTTTTGAATCATGGACAACAAACCCGTCTTAACCTCAAAATTCTCCGCAAGGATAGCGGGAATCACAATCGCTTCTCCATAACCCTCGGTGGGTGCTTGAAGCAACTCCATCATAGTTCGATTAGCCATGGGTGCTTCTTTCACTACAATGGGTTCGTCAATAGGAGAGTCCTCACTAGTAGGAGTGAGTGATTTGTTTCTTCATTTACGAGCACGTCTAGCTTTAGAGCGAGTTTGCATAAACGTCACGTATAACGAGAAGGCGAGCAAAGAAGATTCTTTTTGGTATTTTTACTTTTTCAATTTTTTTTGTGGTTTTTGATTGTTTTTAACTTTTTTGGAATGTATTAAGTAGACCAAAATCTACAAATCTCCTCCTTAATCAAATCTCTCGATTAAAGAAGCCTCAAGGAATGAAAACGAACACGTGAAGTGAACGCCTTCGATGACTTTAGAACGATGGTGGAACACCAAATCGTTCAAGAGGGTTTAATCAAATGAAACCAAGAAAATATATATGATACTTAGTAATACTTTGGGCGGCAAAACCCTCGATTCACTCTCAAAATCAAATACGCACAAGCAAGCGGAGGAAACGAGGCGGCGCGAAGCACTTAAGAGCCTTTTTCCTTTAGGTCGTGAAATACAACCGCCTTATACCCACCTTATAGTTTGTATTATCAAAATCAAGCTTCACGAAAGTATTTATCTATTTTTGCCTTTTTCTTTGGTTTGAGATTCGAATACAATGATCGAGTGATGAAATCCCGAATCAAGGTTGTGATTGCTCACGTATTTGGAGTACTTGTAAATTTATTGTTCTACGTATACAATATAGTAATAATATTCACAAAAATCGAAAAACGATAATACGTATTAATAGAGTGCTATTAATACAAATACTTTTATGGCTATATATAAAAACAACAATGGATCAACCAAAACACAACACGCCTCCCCGGCAGCGGCGCCAAAATGATGTTGGAGTTTTGCAACTCTTTAGGAAAAGAGAGCAATAAATAGGGCAAGCGTGCACGACGATTTAGGAAAACCGTGTGTGAATGACCCTAGGTGAGTTCGTTCTCGAGGAGGCTAGTGCGTTGTGTTAAGAGTTGATTAATGATGTTTGTGATTATGATCAAGAAGAAAAGAAATGAGAAAGGAAAGAAAAGACGGTTACGAAAACTAATTAAACTACGACGAAAAAGGCGTAAACGTAAAACCGTAAAAAACGACAAAAATAAAAATTTCAACCTAAAAATTAATTATAAGCTAAAACAAGTCTAAAATAATATAAATAAGGAATAAAATCCAATAAAAATATTTTAAAACCTTTTATTAATTAAATATTCAATTTTAAATGCTAATTAAAGCCCTAAAATTAAATATAATTAATCAAAATGTCCAAAATATGATTTTATTGAACAAATAACTTACTTATATTATCTAAAAACTAAAAAGTATTTTTTATAATTTTTAAATACTATTTTTCTATTTTTTAAATTACTAAAAACTATTTTAGAATTAAAATAATTGTAGAAAATAATTAAATAATGCTAAAAATAATCTACCAATTTTAAAAATCCTATTTTACTCTAATGAACAGTAGAAAAATGAAAAATCTGAAAAAATATTAAATTTTCCACTAAATGACAAAACTAGATTAATTAAAACCCTAATTAACTTAAATTAATTCTAAAAATTAATAAAAAGATGAACAGTAAAATATTTTTTAACCAAAAACCTTAAAATATTATTCTAAGTCTAAGAAAATTGATTAAACCTAAAAATATTACTTTTTGGCACTAAAAGACAAAAACAGAAACTTTAAAGTTAATTAAAAATAGCTAAATAACCTAAAAATTACTTAATGAATAGTATATAAAAATTTAATTAATCAGAAAAATCCTAAATTAAATAAGAAAAATAATGGCACAAGTTTCAAGATCTAATTCCACTTTTTGGGCACTAAAGACAAAAAAAAGAAGAAAACAGATAGTGACATGTGCTGGACTTTTGTCCTTTAGCTCAGCAGTGGTAAAAAAGACACTAGCAGTGGGAAAGGAGTTCCCACTCACAGTGTAAAATTTTGGTTTGATTTTCAATAAGCTTAGGAAAGCTTATCTTGATAGCTTTTTTGGGACAATAAGGCACCCTTATACTCTTTGGAGTATAAGGAGTCAATAATCACACAAAAACAAGCAGTCTCTTAACAAGAATAAGCACCAATTAAGCCCTAAAGTTACTGATTAAGCACCAAACAGGTCTGATGAACAATTGCTGATTTTTCATGCACAAATCTGAATTTTAAAACCTTATATCTTGGAAATAAGCTCACAAGCATGCATACAAGTGACACACAATCCTCAAACACCCTAAAATCTAGCAACCTACAAAGTTTGATAGCAAAATAACTCAAAAATCAGTCACACACAAGCAGTTTCTGATTTTAGCTATGTTTTACCCTTTTAAGCATGCAAAAGTGTTTAAAACCTACTCAAACTGAAACCAAAGAACATATAGCACTCAAATATAACCTAGGTGATGTTTCTAGACAAGTTTTATCATGAAATTTTATCACAAATTCTTGCTGATCCCTTGACCCAAACACTCCTTAAAAAGCTTATATCATCTTTTTTCAAACAAAATCAACTCAAAACTAAACCAAACTGAAACAAAGGACTTATATCATGCATATATCATCCACATGAAACAAATTCAAGCTCTTAAACAGAATCTTAACAACTAAAAAAAAATCACATAAAGCATGAAAGTTTCAGAAACATAAAAAAATGGAAAATGGGTAACAAGGGCTACCTTGTTGGGCTTACTTCCAAGCCCAACAGTGGCTGATAAGCCACCTCCTACAAGCCCGGGCTTGTGCTGATCCTTGTGGGATTGGATTGGTTTGAGTGCAAATGACAAGAAAATGGTTAGAATGGAACTTGATGGATCCTTGTTTCCTGCACACCACAAACAGCAAAGATAGGAAGAACAAGCTATAAGTTATTCAATAAGCTTGGTTTAATAAGCTTATTGAACAGCTTATAGCAGTAAGCTAAGTATAAGTTTCTGAAAATTTTTGAAAACAAGTGAAATCTTAAAAACAAACTTGAGGATTTGAAAATGATTCAAGGAAAACAAACTTTAAAACGTAAATGCTGGAAAGTAAATGGTTCTCAGTTTCATGTAGCTTAAAAAGAACTCTTTCATTAATTTCATAAAAAGAAAGTTTTTACATCAAAACTGGAACAAAGGGCAATACACACATTGTATGCTCCTTTTATACTACTCAAGTGAAGATTCTAGGTCCTAGAATAAAATAATACGGAGAATACACAAAGCTAAACCCTAATGAAGGAGTTCCCAATTTTGCCCTTGGTGATCTTTGGTCAAGGATGGAGTCTTGTGACTTCTGAGATGAAACAGCTGTCTAGGCATGATCTTGAGCGTCCATTCATCCTTTGGGAGTACGTTTTGAATTTTGGACGTTGATGTGGTCAAGTGACACGTGATGGGTGTAGCAGGGGAGGGGACAAAAGATGGAGTGGTCGCTTTCTGGGTTGTGGGAAGTGTTGGGAGTGGGGTTGGGGTAATATCCCCTATGGTTAATTGGATTAAGGTAAAGAAATGGGGTTAATTAATTCTGGGTGTGTTAGGGTTTATAGGCTAAGAAGGAGATAAATAGTGAAGTTTAATTCGTTTGAAAGTTTTAAACAAGTTTAAAAAAGTGTTTCCCACTTAATTACTTAATTAATAAACCGGTTTAAATAAAAAGTGGTGGTGGGAAGTGACGTGGATGAGGGGTGTATTTTGATTGGATGATGGGGTTGAGTGGGGTGATGTGGCGTTGGGTGAGTGGCTGGAACTAGTTTGGTTGTCTGGCCCAATTGCCCCCCCAAGGTTCTTACTTTCTCCATATTGTATAAATTAGCCAAAAACTTCCATTCCTTTGTAAATAAGTTTGCCAGTTTGGCACTTTCAGTCCTTCAAGTTGTAGTTTATAGGAACAAGGACTAATCTTGCAATTTCTTCACATTCCAAGGACTGATTTTGACATGTATTCAAACTTTAGGGCTTTGACTTGTTGGTTGACTTCTTGGAGGACCATATTTGACAATTTAGATTTGATGAGGGACTAAATTTGCCAATTCTTCAAAGTTAAGGGTCCTTTTTGTAATTTTGACAAACTTTAGGGACCAAACTTGTAATTATGAAGATACAAGGGTATAAAGTGTCAATTCTTCAAACTTGGAGGACCAATCTTCAATATTCTTCAAATCTTCAAGGGTTTTCTTTGGAAAATTCCTCACTAGGGCTTGGTTCATCGTGCGGCTTCGTTTCCCGTGTTCGTTTTTGCGTGATTCTTGTGATCTTTTATCATTTTCTCAATATCCGTACCTAAAATGCACAAGCAACAAACACAAGCATATATTTGGGTATTTTGATGATATTTAATGCATTTTAAGTCCAAAAAGAACGATGAGACCATGTATAAAAGCCGTCTCATCATCAATCTTTTTGATTGAGCAATACTAAATAAAAATACCAAAAATAATCTTCTTCTTATCTAATTTCTTTTCTTCAATCCTCTAAAATTCTCGCCACTTTGGTTTATGCAATTACGATCTTCTCGACTTTTGATTGATCAAAATAGGCTTGAAAATATTTCTCGTAAAAATAGAAATCGTCAACAATGAATAGTGGAACACGAGCTTCCACCTATTGTTGTAGAGATGGCCGATAACCGAACAATGGAGGAATTGCTCCGTGCACCCATCGAAGGGTATGTGGAAGCAATCGTTGTGCCGGCTATTTTGGCGGATCTTATGAGATTAAGACGGGCATTTTATCACTCATTCGTGCCGACCAATTTCGAGGCAATGAGACCGATAACCCGCACTCTCACATACGGAATTTTCTTCGTATTACCTCGACTCTCAAGTTTAGAGATGTGCCGAATGACGCGATTAAGCTCATGCTTTTTCCGTACTCGCTCGATGGTAACGCTAAGCTTTGGTATAAGACAGAACCACCGGGTTCGATTTTGACATGAGATGATATAGTGTCTAAGTTTATGAATTACTTCTTTCCACCATCCAAAACAACACACTTTAAGAATGATATCACTAGATTTGAACAAAAAGTGCATGAATCGTTTGGAGTTGCTTGGGAAAGGTTTAAAGATTTGTTAAGACAATTTCCACACCACGGTTTCTCGGAATTGCACCAAATCAATTCTTTTTATAATGGACTTAATATGGTTGAACAAGATTCTTTAAATGCATCCGCGGGTGGTAATATTTTAAGAAAAACTCCGAGAGACGCGTGGGGTATAATTGAGAATAAGTCTAGAGTGCAATATTCACGAAACACACGGGTTGTTTCCAATGTCAATTCATCTAATACCGAGATTCCTAGATTGGACTCTAGGATCGATAATGGATTTGCTACATTGTTGAATGAGATTAGGAAGAATCCTCATGGAACGATTAATATGGTTGAGATTTTTTGTTTATCATGTGGTGGAGCACATCCTAATTCTGCTTGTTCAACCACGGGGTTTGATCAGGCTAGTGCTTTTGCCGCGACGGGAACTTATGGCCCTAACGGTCAAGTTCCTCGTCAAAATCATGTTGCTCCACCGGTTCAAAATAGATACAACAATGGGAATAATAGGAATAATTTTAACCGTGGTAACCAAGGGAATTTCAATCAAGGAAATGGATTTCATGCTAATCAAAACAATCAAGGATTTCACAATAATCAAAATGATTTCTCAAGCTATATCAAGTCAAATGAGGCAAATTTGAAAGCTTTTCAAAACAATATTCAAGGACAAATGGCAACTTTGAAAAATGAGTTTCAAAATACGATCAAAGGGCAAAATAACAAGATTAAGCTTAACCAACAAAGACTTGAGCAAAACCAGAACCGTTTTGAGCAAAGATTAGAGGAAATTCAAAATCGTATGCAACAAAGTTTAGAACAAAGTCAAAACAAATTACTTTCGATGTTTGAGGGATTTATGTCCAAACCATCCTCTTCTTCGGGTTGCTTAGCTAGCAACACCATTCCAAACCCAAAGGGAGAGCTTAAGGCCATCACCGTTTATGATGATTGTGATAATTTAGAAGATGTGATTGAGATTGAGTTTAATCCTCCACCTAAAGAGACCTTTCTTGATGTTACCAAGGCTACTTTAAATGTGATTAGTACCTCGGTTTTCTTTGATCTCTTTCCCGAGAAATATAAAGATCCGGGTCAATTCTTGATACCTTGTGTTTTCAATGAGATTGGGGAATGCAAAGCTCTAGCCGATCTAGGAGCTAGCATTAACTTAATGCCCTTGTTCATTTGGAAAACTCTTGACTATGCACCACTTAGTCCCACTCGAATGATCATTGAGCTTGCTAATGGTACCACCACCCATCCGGTTAGTATAGCGGAGAATGTCATTGTTAGAGTGGGGAATTTCTTTTACCTAGCCGATTTTGCAATCGTTGATTATGAGACCAATCCTCCTGTGCCTATCATTTTAGGACGACCATTTTTGTGCACGGCTCATATTATAGTTGATATGAGAGAAGAAGAGATTAAATCATTTTATGGGGATAAAAATATTGTTTTCAAACCGGAAAAAATTCCAAGAATTGTTTCTAAGATAGTGGAAAGTGTAAAACTTGGTAAACCTATTGAAAGTAACACAAACAAGGAATCTCTCTTTTACAAAGGTGTTTTGCCAATTATGGAAACCTCATTTTTGGATGAAGAAAAGTTAAAGTTAAAGCGAAAGGCTTGTTATGTTGAAACGTGCTGTAATATTACCTCATCTCCACTCACTCCACTCGAGGATGATAATTCTAAGATTGAAAAGGAAATTGATGATTACCTTAGTGCACCATTTGATGCTAGTGAGTTTAATTGTGAGAATTTTGATCCCGAGAGAGATATTGCTTTAATTGAACAATCTTTGAAAATGGATTCTTTGATTCCTAACTCCACACCGAGTGAGGTTAGTGACTATTAATTAGATAAGTTCATCGATGAACTTGTTGATCCA
Source organism: Glebionis coronaria (assembly GCA_025667525.1). Lineage (NCBI taxonomy): Eukaryota > Viridiplantae > Streptophyta > Magnoliopsida > Asterales > Asteraceae > Glebionis > Glebionis coronaria. The sequence goes on from CM046876.1 coordinate 67,565,519, forward strand.
CTTCCACGGGGAAGTGAAGACGTTTCCGATCTCGAGATCGAGCGTGATCCTCAAGTTTTACCTACCATTCTCGAGGAATTCTCCGATGAATTTCCCTCTAATGAGAAAGATGAACTTGTTGATACTTTGTTAGAATTTTCTTGTGATGACAAGATTGATGACACTTTAGTGACTTACTCAAATAATCTCTTTGAAGCTTCAATGAACAATAATCTATTGTTTCAAGAGGATTTTGAGAGCACCATATCTCCTTCATATCACAACCTTTGTGATGATGAGCTTTTCATTAAGGAGTTTGATAAGTTACTTTCCATAGACATTCCTTCGGAATTTGAGGAAGAGTCTAATGACGGTGATGAAAATTCTTGGTTTGATCACCCGATTTATGATGATGATAATTTTGAACTGGAGGGAGAAATTACTTTTACTCCAATTCTCTTTCCCACTCGCTTTGATCTTAATGTGCGGGTTTTTTCATGCGACTCATTTTGAGTACCATGACCCCTTTGTTCACATTCATAAGAGTGATAAGGTCAACAAAGTCATGCAAGTTGATACCACAAGTGTTGAGAATTTTATCCCACCATTACCATGTGCTTTATATGATCTTGGATTAGCATGGGGGATGACACCATGTTGTCTATTACTTTCTCTCCCGAGGACGAGGTAATCGGCCCCGGAATCGTTGATTTAGGGAAATCTCGGCCTTTCACTGATGCAATATATGAAAGACTTTTCGATCATCTAGGTGCGAGTTTATCTCCGGGAGCATGTTACATCCATATCATGATTTGTGACCACCATCTCTTTTTGGAGATTTATGTTGGAGTTTTATCCTTTCGTTGGTCATCCGACAACGAGGATGTAATCTTTGACCCTGGCATCGTGCTTTATGTTGGATTTTATTCCATTATGCCGGGTTTCACCATTTTCCCTAAGGACCAATGAATGCGGGGATCGAGTCGAGCTCATGACTCGGTAAACAAAAACGAGGTGCCTTGTGGGCGAGTCCCATACATTCTATCTTCTTTCTATTTTCTAACACTAATAAGGCTTGATCTTTCAAGCTCGTGCTCGTGTTTTGTTGTGTTGTGAATCTTAGGTATGACCCTAATCATTGAAGACTCTCGTGTTCGGTTTTTGCCGGTCCACTTGATCTTCCATACTTTTATTGTCAAAAGGGGAACACTCTCTATGCTTTGATTTTTATCGACTAACGTTTTATCTTGAGGCATAATTAATAAACGGCTTATAGATTTGTGTGCTCTTTCCATGTTAGAACTTTTGCATTAGACTCTTCGTGTTTTAGCAAGGGGGTGTTACTCTTGAGCTAAGAAACATTGAGGACAATGTTTGGTTTTAGCATGGGGGAGTCAATCGATATAATCGCTTGCAATTGCTTTTGTCATGTCCAAACGTAATCGTTTTTCTCGTTTTTCATTAAATTTTAAAATTTTTAGTGTTATTTTGAGTTTTAATATAGAAAATAAGTGCTTTTGACGCAAATGTAGGCTTTCCGTTGGTGAAAATAAAAATATTTTTTGACTCGACTCGGTTTTTACCTTAGCTTTTTCCTTAACGTGTTTAATTCAAGTTTTGCTAGGCTTTTATATTGGGAACTTTAAAACGCGAAAGTCTTAACTCATACGGGTTTAAGAACAAGAACTTTTCGCAAGTTCTATAATTGATCCTAGAAAGTCGTTTATCAAGGGAACTTTAAAATGCAAACTCTAAAACTTAAAGAAGTATAAGAAGATGCAAGATCCTATAGATGACTTGAAAACCCAAAACTTTGATTTAATAGGGTAAGTATACATTAATTTCACATTTTTGAAATTTTACAATATGGAGAACAAGAGATGATATAGTTTAATCATAAGTTTTCTAAGGTTAATTCTTCTTTGTGTAAGTATTTTTGTGTTTGATTTAATCTCCTCGTACTTATTTTTCACGCTTGAATATTAATTTCTTAATAAATAAAGTTTTTAGCGGTTTAGGCTTAATATCTTAACTCGTAACTCCTTCTTTTTCTTCCCTTGTAATTAAAGTGAGAACACATTAAGGGTGTCAGCGTCATGGACTTTTGATCATGGGATTGCGGAAATTTGGCTTACTATACATATTATAATAATAAGAAGAATAAATTAAAACATGTTCTCTATGAGCCTTCGGGTGGGAGTCATGTAGCACTAACCTTGTCATTGGATCCTTAGGGTGTATGGCATGGGGACGTGTTTAATAAAAATTGCTTCATCATCATGATCCATAAGGTGGGATGGTGAATGTCAAGTCTCTTATTTTTGTCCAAGGAGACTTCGGGTGTGGATTTTAAATAAGGAGCACAATTGCATCTTAAAAGGCAAAAGGTGATAGGATGTAATTGTTGCTAACTCCATTAATGAAGTCATAATTGACTTTGGAGGTTTTATTGTTGATTTAAGTAGTCCTATTAGCCAAATTTCAGGTCCGGGGATTTATCTCTCAAATCGTGTTAAGTTATCCTTGATGTGGGCTTTCTTTAGTGACAACGGTTTTTGAAGTCGAGGTTAGGTTTTGAGTGTTGAGCTTACACCGTTTTTGCCTTCATTAAAATAAAACAAATGAGCCTTTGGGTGAATGACAAATAAAATCTAGAGATACAATTAGGAATAAAAGGAGATTGAGTTTAACACAAATTACTTGTATGAGTTGTTTTAATTTTAGGGCTTATGATTGACAATGATCTTGTTTTTAAACTTGGCATGGAAAAGTGAAAAGTCGAGGACGATGAATCTATTTGAGTTTGATGATCCTAAAAGTTATTTTTCAAATAATGAAAGCAATACATTATGTCTTTGCAAAATAAAATGTCAAAAGATGAATAAAAGTGTAGTTAGTGTTTTATTTTATAATTGCGTGAGGACACGGCAATTGCTTAGCAAGGGGGAGTTTGATATGAGCTAAATTACTCATATAATTTGTATCTTAAATCAATAAATAAATGCATAAAAACAATGAAAATTGCCTTGTATACGTTTGTTTGTTGTTTGATGTGTGTAGGTACCGAAGTTCGTGAAAACCGGCAAAATCAACACGAGTTTCAAGAAAAGATCAACAAAGCCAAATTCAAGCTCAATTTTAGTGGATTTAATCTTTTATAAAGATAACTGGGCTTGTGGGTCCTACATTTGGGTATTGGGCCCAAAAGCCCAATAAGGAAGCAAGTAATAAGAATCTTTGGTTATCAAGTCCATTTAAGGCCCAATTATGAAAAGCTATGAGACGGATGGAGTAAATGGAGCCCAAGCCTAATTTATAAATAACTTACTATGATTCGTTCAATTTTTTCAAGGGCATTTTAAACCCATTTGTGTTATTCACTTATTCGGTTAAATAAATAAACGTTTTATTTACTTTACAACTTGAACCACTCGCACACAATTTACTCACACACCCACCCTTCGATACTCCCAAAGTAACCCATCTCTCTTATCTCTCCCAAACCTGAAAAAACCTAATCACTATTTACCCTAACCCTAGCCTCAAATAATATTTTGGGCTTTTACCTAAATAAGGCGCGTGGTTAACACGCAAGGGAAATTAAATCCCCCTTTTTTCTGATCTTGAAGATGGAAGAGAAAGCAGTGACGTGGCCCTATTCTACCTTCTGATTGGCTATGACAACTCATCATCCACCACTCCTCCAATCACTTGTGGACACCTTAGCACCAAACTAGCACAACTAGCACACTTGGTTGCCAAGCTGGCAATCCGTGTGCTAGTTGTCTAATCTCAGCCATAGATCAAGAAAAGAAGAGAGAAGATGCTAAAGGGACGGCTCAGATGCAAGATCCTTCTCAACAAACCACCACCAAGAGCCTTGGGGGTTGGCTATAAAAACTCCTATTTTCTGTAAAATATTCATTCCAATTTTTCTTCTATAGTTATAATGTTAAAATAGGGTTAGGAATAATTGTAATTTCATTTCCAGAGTATTGTAATGTTTTTAGTGAATTAATAAAAGTTAATTTTCGTAAGCTCTTTTTGTTTCAACTGATTCTTGTTAAAGTTTTTAATCAAATAATTATTCTGTCTATTTAATATTATGATATAAAATTATTTTGTTAAACTGAAAGAATAGTTTAATTAAATAATTGAAAAGAGAAATTTGGAATTTAGTTAAACCCCAATGGTTTGACTCCTAAAAGCTGCTGAGGATCTGATTTGTTGTTCTTGATTCGATGGTTAATGGTGTACGTTGGAGGTTCGAATGGAGGTTAATGGTGGTGTGTTAGACAAGATTGCTCAGTTCAATTCTTCTTCACAATGGCTTTCTACAAAAGGTTTTAAGTCTTTTTATTCTTTTTAAGTGGTTTATATTTACTTTAAATGAATCTGTTAGATGATTTAAGTGGATTGATTGTTAGATAGATTAGGTTTATAATGTCATTTTTAATTTGATAATAGATTTGTTTTATAGGAGTTTTGGGTAATACTGTGCAAGTGAAATATCTGTTTAGAATTAAGTTTTTATTATTAGTAAGTTTATATCTGTTATAAGGGGTTTGGTTATATCTGAATTTGTCTAAGTGAGATTTTTAAGCAGGTTTAGTTAATATAATTTGGTTTGATATTGATTAAATAGACTTTTGAAAGTTTATTTACTGGCTGAAAGTTTTTATGAAATCTGAGTTAAGTTGAGACTGTAAATGGGATTATCTTGCTGTCATATTGCTTAGACTACTGGCCGGATTTCATATTGTTTGGTTTTGTTTAATCTGAAATTTGTCTTGCATCTAATATGAGGACATAGTTCATACCTGGTATATTAATCTTTCATAAGTTGATTGTTTGGATCTGCATAGTCTATGCTTGCTGATAAATGGCTTAGTTAATTCAGCTTTGCTGATAAGTTTAGTTTACCGATTGTTGTTGAATGCTGGATTGTTAGGATTTGAAATCTGTTATAAGATTTAATTAGTCTATTTTTGCTGATATAAAATTTCTTATGCTGATATTTAATGTTTAGCTTTTCTGATACTTAGCTATTTTGATTTGTTGCATAACAAGGGCTAGCAGACTCAATTGGTCTGCTAGTCTTTTACTGAATTTATTCAGTCATTTTCACCACAAGAATTCACCCCTGTGATTTCAGTTTTTTTATTTTGTCCAAAAAATAATATTCACAAATTATGTTCTCAACAGGACTCGAAACCATGACCTCATGGTTATTTGTCAAACGTGTTAACCAGCTTGACCACCTTGCTATTTTGGTTTAATTATATACTCCGTTATTAATATAGTTACTTAGCTAGTGACTGTCAGCTTTAGAGTGTTTTAAATTTATAGTTTTATTTTATTTCAATTTAAATCTTTTAATTTTTTTATAAAATTCAAAAATAAATAATAAAAAAAATGTTTTAATAAATTTTGAAATTTAATTATTTATAAAAATTAGTTTTGAAATTAGTTAGATTTTAATTAAATTAGTTTTTTAAAATAGATTTTGTTTAGTAAAAAGTAATAGTTAATTTTAAATAGATTTATTCAGTTTAAATATTTTAAATAGTTTTAATTTTTAATATTGTCTTTAGATTAAAAAATGGGGAACGATTCATGCACATTAGGATTTAAATAATTAAAAATTGTAGGAGTAATTTTAGTTTAAAAACCGAAAAACCCATTCAAATCGATTGTCCAAATTGAAACAAAACGTCTCAAATTCACTTGATCTTCGTGTACAACGAACTTGGTTCATCAACGTGTTTAATTAAATCCATCATGGACTTATTTAGGGATTATTACCTTTTCCTAAGGGTAATTTCCTAAGTTTGTCCTATATCGTATCTAATTAAAATACATCGACACTTTCATCACACATCAAAAAAATTTGGCGCCGCTGCCGGGGATCTTGTGTACGATTCGTTTCATGGAGATTTGTTGATCGTTTATTTGAAGACCCTTTCCGTCCTCGGAAAGTTTTGTTATTTTTCTATTATTATGTATCGTTTTTCGTGTTTTTTTGTGATTACTATATTATATTACGTATAACAATAAAATTATCTATTTCCAAATAAGATCTTAGTTGGGATTTCATCACCTAGTTATTGTATTCGAATCCAAAACAAAAATAAAAGGCAAAATAGATAAATACTAATAAAAAGTTTGAACTCGATTTATACAAACTATAAGGTGGGTATAAGGCGACGAGCTATAAAAGTCCGTCTAAGTAAAAAGGTTTTTAAGTGCTTTGTGCTTCCTTGTTTCCCCGCTTGCTTGTGAGTATATTGAGAGGGACGACCTATTGATGAGACTGCTTTTATACATATTCTCATCATCCAAAAAGGGCTTAAAATGCATTAAATATCATGAAAATACCCAAATATATGCTTGTGTTTGTTGCTTTTGTATTTTAGGTACGAATATTGAGAAAATGACAAAAGATCACAAGAATCATGCAAAAACGAACACGGGAAACGAAGCCGCACATTGAACCAAGCCCTAATGAAGAATTTTCCAAAGAAAACCCTTGAATATTTGAAGATTCATGAAGAAGGGTCCTCCAATATTGAAGAATTGATACATTATACCCTTGTATCTTCATAATTACAAGATTGGTCTCTAAAGTGTGTCAATATTGCAAAAAGGGCCCTCCACTTTGAAGAATTGTCAATTTTAGTCCCTCAACAAAACTAAAATGTCAGTATTTATCCTCCTCAAAGTCAAACATACCAAGAAGGACTCCAAGATACAAGAATTACAAATTTGGTCCTTTGAAAATGTCAAAATTACCAAAAGGACCCTTGACTTTGAAGACTTGGCAAGAATGGTCCCTCAAAAATAAAGACTTGGAAAATTCAGTCCTCCAAAATGTCAATCATACAAGTCAATACCATAATCCTTGAAGAAAATACCAAATCAGTCCTTCAAGAATCAAGAATTGGCAAGAAATACCCCTAAAAATACTTTGGAAAAGTATTTGGGGCAAAAGTGTGAAAAATAAAACTTCAAATACAAAGGGAATCAGATTTTGGCATGTTTATTATAATGTAGCAAGAAGGAAAGAAACAAGGGGTTATTCCTGCCAAGACAACCTAAGTAACCTAGACCAGTGGTGGGGTGACACGTGCCCCACTCACTCTCTCCACCAATCACAACTCACCATTCATCCACCTCATCCTCCACTAAACCCGGTTTATACTTGTTTAATCTTGGCACCATTAACACATTTTTAAACTTAATCCAAACCAAAAACGGATTAAACACACCCACTATTCATCCAAGAACACAATTAGGGTTTTGTTATTTACTTAAAATTAAACCCCAAGATTGTGCAGATTGATGATTAGGGTCTCCCTAATCACAACCCAACTTTCAAAAAGCTTGCCACATCACCATGTTACTCACATGATTCCCCTGCTTTTTCACCTTTGAGCAAACTGCCAAAATTGTGACAGCCATCCAACGGGCATGATTCCAGCTTACATCTTAAGCTCATTTTACACCTTTGGATTCACTTTTACCTTGCCAGCTACAACAAGATGCCAAGAAAAGTCACATGATCAAGCATATATTCAAACTTCACAAGGGAAAATTTGGAACTTCCATAGTTAGGGTTACACGTTTTTCAGCTTACTTAGTTCATTTGTATGCCTATATAAAGGCCTTAGGGTGCTTCATTTGTACTTTGCTCTTGAATTTTCCTTAGTTCACAAATCTGTAAATCCTATATTCATCTTAATGAAATGTGTTTGAATTTGGTGAAGAAAGCTCAAGTGCCACTCTTATAATCTGTTTATTGTTGTTGATGTTTACTAGTTCTTGAATCCTAAACCTGTTTTCAAAAGGAGTGTGCAAAAGTTTGCACATTATCCACTTTTCTTGATAGTTTGCTAAGTCTAGTTCAAACCTTGGAATTCTGGGGCTATAAAGCTGATCATAGCATCCTGATATTGAGTTATCAAGGTGTGGTGAAGCCTATAACTTGGGGATAATCAAGTGTGGGGAACTAAGGTTGCATTAGTCAAGAATTTTTCATCTTTCTATTTTTATATTTGTGCTCTTAACTTTGTTGAATCTTAGCATGCTTATTTGTGGAAGCTTGTGCTTGTTCTTGCTAGCACATAAGCTCAAAATCCGTGGGTGTGGATGTACATCCATGAGGTACACATCATCTTACCCAAAATCTATTAAAACTTTGGATTTTTGGTGATTTTGTGTGTGACTTGTTTTCTTGCTGATTTTATGGTCTAACCTTGCTCTAATCTGCTTAATATATCTGTTATTGTGCTTAATTGGGCTTGGGTGGTCTTTAAATACACTTTTGATTTGAAAAATTGTGATTTGAAAATTTAAAGGGGTGTTTGGGATTACCTGTTATAATCATAAGTGGTTATTGTGTTTGTGGAATGTGTATTTTGTGCTTTGTATCTGTTATTGACTTGTTTGAGTGTTATTTGCTGCAAGTTTTCAACATTGAAACACCAAATCAAACATTGTGCTATAGATTGCTTGTTTTGACTGTTTTTGACCTAAGATTTTGGTAAAATCTAGAATTTATGCATGCTTAGGGTTAAAAGTTGTTAAATCATCATTTATATAACATATGTGAAACATCTGAGTGTTTGAATTTGGCTTGTTGGTCAATTGCATCAGCAAGTGTTCATAACTGCATGTTCATAGTTCATCAGTAACTTTAAGTGCTTGAATCTTGATCAGTAATTTGAACCAGTGCATGAAACCTGTTTAGACTTGTTTATTTAAGTTTATTATTGCTTGTGTATGCATTTGGTTAAGTTTTGTTGGCTGAATTGTGCTATAAGTGCTTATTGAACCATAACTGCTTACTTGTTCATGTCTGTGCTAGATCTGGTGATGTTTTGATTAAACTGTACTAATTTGCTGTTAGTGATTGTGATTTCTTTGTTGCTATTGACTCCTTATGATTAACTGATCATTTGGGTTCCTTTGTGAAACTTGAATCTCCAAAAAAGTCACTAAAGACAAAAAGTCAAACAAGTCAAGCAGTGGAAAAAGTTTCCACTGCTCAGACACCAAAACTAGCCCCTGCAAGTGTAATTTTTGATCCAGCTTACTAATAAGCCATATTGGCTTATCCAGACCTGCAACAACTTACTTTTTGTGATCAATCTTCATCATTTGACCCATTTGTTTGAACTGGAGCTTATTAGACTTCAACTTTGACTTTTTGCTAGAAAACCAACTCATTTGACTTTTTCATAAGTGCTTATTTGCTTATTTCAGCTTATTGAGTGAACTTATTTGAAAACTTTTTATTGATTAAGCTTAGTTAAGTCATTTAAAAGCTTTTAAAACTTGAATCAACTCCTAGGATAGCCTAGAACTCAAAAACGACTATTTTGTCGTTTTCTGTAGATTGCTTATTGCATTTTCAGGCTTATTCCTTGGACTATTTTCAAATTTCTTTTTACAGAAGTCTTAAGCAACTCAAAAGAAGCTTGTGTGTCTAATTTGAGCTTATGGCATCAGCTTATAGCTTAATGGGCCAAAAAGCCCATTAAGAATAAACTGTTTGATAGAAGCCAGCTTATTTCACATTTTCAGCTTTTGGGCCTTTGAAAAATTATGTTCAAAATCAAATTTTGAGTCAGACAGGAGTTTTTGGGCTTAATTGGACAACATTTTTCTTATTGGGCCTTAAATAGCCCATTAAGGGGTCTGTTTGGACTTTTGGCCCATTTGAAGGCCCATTAGGGGTATTTTTGTAATTTCAACTTCATTTTTGTGTTATTTAGGTTAAATTAAGCAAGTTTGCAAGTTTTTAGAAATTTTTATAAATTTTATATTTTTAATATTATTTTATTATTATTTTATTATTAAAAATTAAAATTTAGATTTTTCAAGTTTTTATATTTTTCTTAGGATAAATACATTAAGTTAGGAATTTTAAAACTTTTAGAATATTTTTATTGTTCTTAGATTAATTTTTATAATTATTTTAAGTTTTAATAGTTTTTAATTGTTTTTAAATAGTTTTTATTAATTTTAAAATTTTCAAAAGTAGTTTTAAATTAAGTTAGGTCATTTTATAGGTTTACAAAGTGATAAATCTCATTTTGGGCTTTTTGTTAATTAAATTGATTTTTAGGGCTTTAATTAGCATTAAAAAATCATTATTTAATTAAATAAAAGGTTTGGGTGATTTTTGATTTTTTGTAAACTCTAATTACATTATTTAGGATTTATTGCAATTTTTTAGGAATTTTTAGTGTAATTTTTTAAATTTGGTACTTTTTACGGTTTTACGTGTACGACCTTTTCGTCTTAGTTTAAATCGTCATCGTAACCGTCATTCTCTTCTTATCTCATTTCTATTTTATGTTGATGCAAAAGTCGGGTGATCCTTGCTAGACCCGAATTAGGCTTAATTCGGGTTGGCTGGGCTCCGGCTCCTGCACCAAGTGAACTGTATGGTTGGGATCCTGCACACTAAACAACACGCGTTAGGCTTACCGTGGGAATGTTGTCCACAAGCCGCTGGTAGTAGCCCCGGCGTTCTTTAGTCCAAATGGCATTTTCGTATAACAATATACGCCTTGACTAGTATGGAACGCCGTCTTCTCTGCGTCCTCCTCCGCCATCTGGATTTGGTGGTATCCTTTATATGCGTCTAGGAAGCAATTAAAGGGATATCCACATAGAGATTCCACCTTCCAGTCAATCTCCGGTAACGAGTAACATCCTGTGGACAGGCTTTGTTCAGATCCGTGAAATCCACACACATGCGCCAGCTTCCGTCATGTTTCTTGACCATGACTGGATTGGATAACCACTCGTGGTAGTATACCTCGCGCATGATACCTGCGTCCACTAGCTTCCGTACTTCATCCAGTATCACTCGGCTGCGTTCAGGTGCCTGGCCGCGCTTCTTTTGCTTGACGGGTTGATACCCCTGGCGGATCTGGAGCATATGTTCTGCTATCGCGCGTGGTACGCCTGTCATGTGCTTTCGCTCCCATGCGAATATGTCTAAATTTGCCTTTAAGAGAGAACACATGGCCCTTTTGCCGCTATCCGAGAGTGTTCCCCCTATGGATACCTCCTGTTCCGGATAATCAGGATGGATTGCCACCCTCCAATTGGGAGGTGGTGATCCATCCTTGGGTGGAACAGGCGGGACCGGTGTTGTCACGGTATGACACTCGGATGCTGGTACGATTGTGTTGTAAATGGTGACGATTCCTCCTTCTACAGGGAACTTGATCATTCCGTGTGCCATGGAAGGTACCACACGTATGGCCAGAATACCTGGTCTGCCTATGATCCCATTGTATGGAGAATGTGAGCGTATCACCATAAAGTTCATCACGTAGTGGTGGAGTGTTCCTCATTCCCAATGGTTACAAGCAGACGCAGTTGCCCTATCGGCCAGATGGTGTCTCCACTAAAACCAATGAGCGGCGCCATGGCCGACACCAATTGGCTTCTTATTTCTGGTCGTAACTGCACAAAACAGTGTTCGTACAGTACTTCTGCTGATGACCCTCCATCCACATACATGCGACGAACATTGTGTGTTCCAATGCTTATCTCAATAGTGAGAGGCGCATCAATCACATCGCTTGCTGTGATGGGAGGGAATGAGATTTCCCTGCCGCGTGAAAATTTTTGACCATTTTTTTGCCTCGTGCGGCGTTGTCTGGATTGGATCATGTATATGGTAGAAGGTTTGTCCTTGTGGGGATCCTTCTTGTCATACTTCTTGTTGTCTTTTCCCTCCTTCCAATCCTTAACCAAATGCTTGAGTTTACCTGATTTGATCAGTGACTCAATGTGCTTCTTGAGCTTGATACACTCCTCCGTGCCATGGCCCTTGTCGTTATGGAAATCGCAGAAACGATTTCCTTGGCGACGGTCCAGCGGAGTCGTCATTGGGGGAGGCTTCGTAAAATTTGCCCCTTCCGTCAGCAAGATCTCCCGGTAGGATATCTTTAGAGGGGTAAACTTATCGTCCGGCCGTCCTCCTTTGTTTTGGCTCTTGTAATCTGAGCCCCTACTATTGTTCTGGTTGCTTTGACCGCCCGACTGTCTCCTGGACTGGTCGTTCGATCCGTAGCCGTTTCCTTTTGAAGGGTAGGCCGCGACAACCGCTGTTTTTTCCTCTATGAAGTTTCTGACCCTTTCCATGAGGTCATCATACCTCTCCGGACGCTTGTCATTGAGACGCCTGATTAATTCCCTTTCTGTTATGGCAGGCATGTAGTCGGAAATTTTCAGGAGTTCCGACATTGTCTTTGTGCATGTGCACTCGTCGTTGAAGCGTTCAGTGAAAGCTTCTGTAGACTCCCCCGACCGTTGCTTGACAGTTGCCAATGAGACCGGATCCCTATTACACTTCTTCCGCTGAGTATAATTATTCTTGAACGCAGTGCGTAGTTCAGTGAAGCTATCAATACTTCGCGGAGGGAGTCCCTCAAACCAGTCACGAGCATTGCCGATCAAGGTTGAATTGAACATTTGGCACCATATAGGCATGGGCCATCGCTCGATTTTAGCCTGCGTATCAGATATTTTAAGGTGATCATCCGGATCACCAGTTCTATCATAAGTCTTGACACACGCCGGCATGCGACGTTTTGTGTCCTCGGAGTAGTTCCGTATGCGGAGAGTAAAAGGATCTTCCCTGGGGTCTGCCCATGGGCGGGTGAGACTAGGGTCGCACCATGGTTGGGAAAGATCTTCTGCTTCCGTCTCTCGATAATAGGGACCACCATAGTACTCATCATTGTTTCGTGGTGGTGGAGGAGTACGCCTAGGCCAGCGACGCTTCGGCGGATGGTCATCCGAGTCCTCTCCTGATGGATAATGAGAAGGAGGCGGTGCCCCATCTTTTGGGTGAGGGCCACTCTTGTGAGAAGAGCCAGGGGCCTTCTTCCCGATGTTCATCCTATCCCACACACTCGTGCGGCGACTGGCTCTGGTCAATTCCTGATCCGGCCGTTCGGGTGAACCGTCGGACCTCTCTCCTTGAGACTGCGTTAATTTCTGCATGAGACGGTCCCCTATGTGCTCAAACACATTCCTAGGTTGGGGAGTTTCATCGAAGAGGCTCCGCTCCTGAGGTCGGGTCCTCCTCTTCCTCTGATTTTGAGAAGAGGTGCTTGGTCTGGCATTGCCAAAGTTGAGTCTAGATTGGAGGTCCCTCCCTAGATTCAACCTTGATGCAATTCCTGGGACGATCCTATCAAAGTTCTGCGTGAGAACTCGAGTGAGATCTTCCTCGCTGAGCGGTTGGACTTCTACTTCCTCCTCGATCGATGGTCCGCGCGGCTCCTTGTTAGGGGGATTGGGCGCACTCCCTGGATCAGGGTTGCCCAGGGTCGAAGTAGGTGGAGGAGTCATGGAGATCGTGCTCGTCACCCCCATAGACTAAAAACCACTGCGGTTGTTTAGTCCGCCCACTGGACGGCTAGAGGATTAATTGGGAATGAGTATCCCTTCCCCTTGGGACTTCCAATTTCCAGGATTTGTGTTCCTGGGGTTAGCTTGCGGATGCCCCTTCGTCATTGAGAGTTCAAGATGATATTTGCTCTAGCTTAGTGTAATGGGTCCCACGGATGGCGCCAACTTGTTGATGCAAAAGTTGGGTGATCCTTGCTAGACCCGAATTAGGCTTAATTCGGGTTGGCTGGGCTCCGGCTCCTGCACCAAGTGAACTGTATGGTTAGGATCCTGCACACTAAACAACACGCGTTAGGCTTACCGTGGGAATGTTTCCCACGATTAGACTCCAGCGTGAGAGTAAGTAATCGGTTAGGGTTTATAGGAATCGGACGAGTTGAGAGTGTATAGAACGTAAATACCCTTGTGGAACCCTTGGGGGTTCCTTTTATAGGTAGTGAAACCCTAATGGGCTGTCATTGATGCTTCCGCCCCAAGGAAAGGATAAGCCCCAGAATTAGATTGATTGTTATCTTCTAATTCTAGTGAGTGAATATCCTCTTCTTTAGAGTAAATCCTATTCATAGATAGAATATGATTCTGTCTAACCCTGTACAGGTCATGCCGGGCCGTGGGCCGCACACGTTTGTGCGGTTACTGTTCATCCAAGCCCATAAGCTCAAATGACATTATTCCCACCCATCTGTGATGGGCCGGATACGGGTAGTACCCGTAGGCCGGGTTCCTGACCCGGCTTGGGACTATACGTCATCATTTTATTTTCTCATAATCATATAATCGCAAAGTTAATCATCTCTCTACACAACACACTAGCCTCCTTGAGAACGATCCCCACTTTTGGGTCATAACTCGTGGTTTTCCTAAATCACTTGTTAATACTTACCCTAATTACCTTGTTTTTCTAAACAAGGTTGTAAAATACAACTATCAATTTTTGGCGCCGCTGCCGGGGAGGCGTATTGTGTTTTGATTTGGCATTGTTGTTTTTATATATAGCCATAATATCTATTGTATTAGTAGCACTCTACTAATACGTATTATCAGTTTTTCATTTTTTGTGTGAATACTATTACTATATTGTATACGTAGAACAATAAATTCACAAGTACTCCAAAAGTGTGAAAACATAACCTTGACTTGGGAGTTCATTACCCAATCATTGTATTCGAATCTCAAACAAGAAAGAAAAAGGCAAAAATAGATAAATACTTTCCTGAAGCTCGATTTTGAAAAATACAAACTATAAGGTGGGTATAAGGCGGGTATTATAAAATATACCCTAAAGAAAAAGGCTCTTAAGTGCTTCGCGCCGCCTCGTTTCCCCGCTTGCTTGTGAGTATTTGATTTTGAGAGCTAATCGAGGGTTTTGCCGCCCAAAGTATTATTAAGTATCATATATACTTTCTTGGTTTCATTTGATTAAACCCTCTTGAACGTTTTGGTGTTCCACCAACGTTCTAAAGTCATCGAAGGCATTCACTTCACGTGATCGTTTTCATTCCTTGAGGCTTCTTTAATCAAGAGATTTGATTAAGGAGGAGATTTGTAGATTTTGGTCTACTTAATACAATCATAATAATCCAAAAAAAAGTAAAAACAATCAAAAACCACAAAAAAATTGGAAAAATACAAAACACCAAAAAGAATCTTCTTTGCTCACCCCCACGTTGTGCGTGACGTTTATGCTTACTCGTAATCAAGCAAGACGTGCACGTAAACGAAAAAACCGAAAGGAGTCAACACCTACTCCTAATCTTTCTAGTGAGGAGTCTCCTATTGACGAACCCATTGTAAGAGAAGAACCAACCATGGCGAATCGAACTATGATGGAGTTACTTCAAACACCCACCAAGTGTTATGGAGAGGCTATTGTGATTCCCGCTATCCTTGCGGAGAATTTTGAAGTGAAAACGGGTTTGTTGTCGATGATCCAAAACAACAAATTCCGTGGTGATGAAAAGGACAACCCGCACAACCATATCCGCCAATTCAATTGTCTTACCGCCACTTGCAAATTTAAGGATGTTGCTAATGACTCGATTAAGATGATGCTTTTTCCGTATTCCTTAGCGGGGCCCGCTAAAATTTGGTTGGAGAAAGAGCCACCCAATTCTATATTGACGTGGAAGGATCTCGTGTCTAAATTTGTGAACCAATTTTTTCCGCCCTCTAAGACTACGCATTTGAAAAACGAGATTTCAAAATTTTCACAAGAATTTAATGAGAGTTTTTCAACGGCTTGGAATAGGTTTAAGGAAATGTTACATGAGTGTCCTCATCACGGTTTTTACGACTTACATCAAATTGACACGTTTTACAATGAACTTAATGATCATGAAATGGATTATCTAAATGCCGCCGTGGGTGGTAATTTTTTGTGTAAAACGGTTGAGGAAGCTTTGGCGATAATTGAGAATAGATCTAAGGTGTATAGTCCTCGTAGCACGTCGAGTGTTCGTAAGCCTTCGTCTTCGGCTTCACCTTCTTTGTCTAATACCATCGATGCTTGCCAAATTGAGGCAAACTTGGAAAACAAAATCTTTGATAAGCTTAAAGGTCTTTCAATTGAATTCAAAGTTGGAGAACCAAATGCTCCCGCTACGGCTAAAGCGGTTGAGGTTTCATGCATGTATTGTGGTGGAGGTCATGACTTCTCTGAGTGCATTACCAACGGTGGTAACACTTCTAGTGCCTACGCGGCTACGGGAACTTACAACCAAAACGGTCAAGTTACCCGCTCTAATCAATTGACTCCACCGAGTTTTGGTTCAAATCAAAATGCTAACAACAACTATCGCAACAATCAAGTTGGTTTCAAAAACAATTACAACAAAGGAAACTATGGTAATCAAGGGGCTAATAATCAAGTTTCAAACAAAAATCAAAGTGATTTTCAAAACAACAACAAAAGTTTGCAAACTTTGAAAGATCTTCCAAATGAATTTGTTGAATACGTTAATGGAAACGATGCTAGGTTTGACATTATTCAAAGAGAAATCATTAGCCTAAGATCCGAGTTTAAGAACGACTTGAAGAAAGAGTTGAAAAATGAGTTAGCAAATGAGCTTAAAATCCATACAAACAAAATGGAAGGAAATGTAACTAGGTTACAACAAAACCAACAAAAAATGGAACAAGGGCAACATGAAATCAAGAAAGAAATGATTAAAGCCGAGAAGAGGCAATCCATGTTTGAGGACAAAATTTCATCTATGTTTGAGGCAATTATGTGCAAACCGTATTCGAGTAGTCTTCCTAGCAACACCATATCAAACCCTAAGGGTGAGATGAAAGTGATTACCACACATAGTGGTAAGACACTTAAGGAACCGACTCCTCAACCAATTTCTCCTACGGAGGATGCAATTGAGGAAGAACCCGAGGTGGTGGTCGAAAAGGAGCATGTCCCAATCCCACGAAGTACCGCTCATGCCACACCTACAGTTGACCCATTACCAACATTGGAACCCGAGATTCCAAAGGCTATGCCTATGCCTCAACCCACACCACCTTTGCCCTATCCATCGAGACTTAGAAAGGAGAAACGTCAAGAGCGTGACAATTACCAATTTGAGCTTTTTATGAAAATGTTTCGTGATTTGCACTTTAATGTGAGTTTCGCCGATGCTTTGGTCATGATGCCTCGATTTGCCGCTAACTTTAAGAGTATGTTTAACAACAAGGAGAAATTGCATCAATTGTCTAGTTGTTCATCGGTTTATCTTAATCGCATACCTCAAAAAGTTGGTGATCCCGGTAAATTCTTGATCCCTTGTGCAATTCAAGATATAGAAGAATGATATGCCTTGGCCGATCTTGGTGCTAGCATTAACTTGATGCCACTTGTAATCTTCAAGTCGCTCAATCTTCCTAATCTTACTCCTTCACTAATGTCTATCGAGTTGGCCGACCATTCCACGATTCCCGCATGTGGATTGGCGGAAGACGTTTTTGTGAAAGTGGGAAAGTTCTATTATCCGGTAGACTTTATCGTTGTCGATATTCCCACGGATCCTCAAGTTCCTCTCATTTTAGGTCGTTCGTTTTTAGATACGTGTATGGCTTTGATCGATGTTCATGCTAGAAAGATCACCTTACGTTTCAACGACGAGGAACTTGTTATAAACGCAACTCAAAACTCTCAAATTTCTCATGTTTATTCCGTTGCGACCATAAACCTCGTTGATATGATTGACGTGGTTTGCGAGGAATTTTCACAAGAAGTTCTAGGTTTTGGCGATGATGAAAATATTGGCAATCCCACTATGTTAGATCCAATTCTTGATAACTCGACACCAACCTTCACTCCATTTGAAGGTGGTGGTTTTACGTTGGAATAATTCGATGTTCCACGTACTTGTAATGAAGACCTCGACAATGATGAGGACTTCTCGATTATCAAGGATTTTCTTATCGATTTCCCATTTCCTCCACCTGAGGAGGTTATGAGTATCGATCCCAAATCTTCAATTGAGGAACCACCTATCCTCGAGTTGAAAGATTTACCTCCTCATCTCGAATATGTCTTTTTGGAGGAGGACGACAAATTGCCGGTTATTATTGCGAAAGAACTTTCGGATGATGAAAAAACCGTACTTGTCGATGTTCTAAAGGATCACAAAGGGGCAATTGCGTGGAAGTTATCCGACATTAAGGGAATCGATCCCAAATTTTGTACCCACAAAATCTTAATGGAGGAGGATTACAAGCCCGCAATCCAATGTCAAAGGAGGGTGAACCCCAAAATTCACGACGTCATCAAAAAGGAAGTCCTAAAACTCCTTGACGCGGGAATGATTTACCCTATTTCAGATAGCCCTTGGATGAGTCCTATTCGTTGTGTCCCTAAGAAGGGAGGAATGACCGTTGTGCCAAACGATGACGACGAGTTAATTCCCACTAGACTCGTGACCGGATGGAGAGTGTGCATTGACTATCGTAAGTTGAATGAAGCCACTCGTAAAGACCATTTTCCCTTGCCCTTCATGGACCAAATGTTGGAGCGTCTTGCGGGAAACGATTTATATTGCTTTTTAGATGGTTTTTCCGGTTACTTCCAAATTCCCATCGATCCTCGTGATCAAGAAAAAACTACGTTTACGTGTCCATATGGATGCCTATCGTAGAATGCCATTCGGACTTTGTTATGCACCGGGAACCTTTCAAAGGTGCATGATGGCTATTTTTCATGATATGATCGAGAAGACGATGGAAGTCTTCATGGATGACTTTTCCGTGTTTGGTTGTTCGTGTTTGTCAAATCTTGAGAGAATGTTGAAGCGTTGTGAGGAAACCAACCTTGTACTTAATTGGGAAAAATGTCATTTTATGGTTAAAAGTGGAATCGTCTTAGGGCACAAGGTTTCGAAAGCAGGGATTGAGGTAGATCAAGCTAAGGTAGACGTCATCGCCAAATTACCTCATCCCAAAACCATTAAGGGAGTTAGGAGTTTCCTAGGCCACGCGGGCTTTTATCGTCGATTCATCAAGGATTTTTCAAAGATCTCTTGACCTATTACACATCTCCTTGAAAAAGAGGCACGTTTTGTCTTTGACGAAGATTGTGTGCGAGCCTTTGAAATCCTTAAGAGGAAACTTACCGAAGCTCCCATTCTTGTTGCTCCCAATTGGAACCTCCCCTTTGAGCTCATGTGTGATGCTCGTGATTACGCTATTGGGGTCGTATTGGGGCAACATCATGAAAAGCACTTCTTGCCTATTCACTATGCTAGCAAGACGATGACCGAGGCTCAATTTAAATACACTACAATGGAGAAGGAATTCCTTGCCGTGGTGTATGCAGTTGAGAAATTTCGACCTTATCTCGTCTTGACGAAATGCATAGTGTATACGGATCATTCGGCTATCAAGTATCTTATGGATAAACAAGATGCTAAGCCATGATTACTTCGTTGGATTCTCCTCCTTCAAAAATTTGATCACAAAATTGTTGACAAAAAAGGAGCCGAGAATCTAGCGGCCGATCATCTTTCTCGTTTGAAAGATCCTCACCAAAGTGTTTACGAGCACAAGGAAATCACCGAAACATTTCCGCTCGAGACACTTGGTGTAGTGAATTCTAAGCTTGATTCTTCCACCCCAAGGTTTGCGGACATCGCAAATTACCATGCGGGCGACTTCATCATCAAGGGTATGACGACTCAAGAAAAACGAAAATTCTTTCGTGACATCAAGTTCTACTTTTGGAATGACCCTTACTTGTTTCGAACTTGTGCGGATCAAATTATGCGACGTTGTGTCTTTGGTACCGAAGCTTCTAACATCCTTAGAGCTTGTCACGATGGACCCACGGGTGGTCACCATGGTGTTAATATCACGGCTAAGAAGGTCTTTGATGTCGGTTTCTTTTGGCCTACTATTTACCGAGATGCACATGAGCTTGTGAAGTCATGTGACTCATGCCAACGACAAGGAAAAGCCTCACAAAAAGATGAAATGCCACAAAATATCATCTAAGTGTGTGAGATCTTTGACGTTTGGGGCATCGACTTTATGGGGTCGTTCCCATCATCCCATGGTAATAAGTACATCCTTGTCGCGGTTGACTACCTATCTAAGTGGGTGGAAGCTAAAGCTTTGCCCACCAATGATGCTCGTGTGGTAGTCAAGTTTTTGAAAAGCTTGTTTTCTCGGTTTGGAACCCCTCGTGCGATCATAAGCGATCATGGAACCCATTTTTGTAGCGACCAATTCGAAAGGGTCCTAAGGAAATATGGGGTTACACATCGGCTTTCTATGGCATATCACCCACAAACGAGTGGGCAAGTCGAGGTTTCAAACCGAGCGTTGAAGAGGATCTTGGAGAGATCCATTGGGGAAAACCGACAATCTTGGTCGGATAAGTTGGACGATGCTTTATGGGCTTTTAGGACCGCTCATAAGACGCCCATTGGGTGCACTCCTTATAAGCTAGTGTATGGGAAGAACTGTCACTTGCCAATTGAACTCGAACACAAGGCTTATTGGGCCCTAAAGCATTGTAATGATGACATGGAGACCGCAGGAAAACACCGGAAAATGCAATTAAATGAACTGGATGAATTAAGGGATATTGCTTATGAAAATTCATTGATTTATAAAGAAAAGACTAAAAAGTTGCATGATTCTAAAATTAAAAACCGGGTTTTTAACATTGGGGATCAAGTTTTGCTTTTTAATTCTCGTTTGAAAATATTTTCCGGTAAGTTGAAATCTCGTTGGTCTAGTCCATTCACCGTGACTCAAGTTTTTCCATATGGGACCATCGAGCTAGCTCAAAATGATGGCTCCAATTTCAAGGTGAATGGACATAGGTTGAAGCACTACTTTGGCGGGGAAGTTCCATCCTTGAACTACCTCGACCAAATCACCTTCCCCAATGATAATTAGTATTAAGGGGATCGAGTCGAGCTCATGACTCGGTAATCAAAAACGAGGTGCCTCGTGGGGGAGTCCCATGCTTATCCTATGTACATATTATCGCTTTCTAATGTAGTAACGTGTGGGGATTTGTGCCCTTCCAACCTTTGTTCCGTGGTTGTTTGTGAATTGTGGATTTTAGATGATCATGATCTTCGCGATTGGAGCCTCTCGTGTTCGTTTTATGGGAGCACTCGATCGTTTGCTTTGAAGACTTTCTCAATATCCATGATATATCCTTTTGATGTTCTAACCTTAGGTTTTTAGCACACTTCATAAACGGCTTTAAATTTAACGGTTACACCCTTTCCATGCTAGATTAGGCATTCGACTACGTCTCTAGTATGGGGGTGTTTGCACCCCTAGACTCGAAACATTAAGGACAATGTTTAACTTTAGTATGGGGGGGGGGGTGAATAGATACTTGCCTTGCCAAACCTTCACGCTTTCCAAAGTTTATCCTTTTGTTTATTGTTTTGTTGCAAAATAAGGCTAAAAATGGCCAAATTTTAAAAAATTTCTCATGTTTTATAAGTGTTTGAAGACACGAATGTAGGTTTTCTGATGGCGAGAATAAGAGTAATTTTTGACTTGACCGTGCGAGTTGAGCACTTAGCTTTGATTCCTTAACTTCACATTAGTCTAAGTCTCTTAAATGAGGACGAGAAATGATAGGGTTAATTATAAGTTACTATGCTAAACGTAGAGTACTCGTATTCTTTCAAAAACTCATGTGTTCTCGTTGTTTGCTTATTCTCCCTTCGCTTGTAAATATTTTTTTTGCTTAATAAATATTGACTTAGCGGTTTAGTCTTGATTGTTGGGTTTCTAGTCTTTTCTAGTAGCTTCCGTGTAATTAAATTGGGAAGACATTAAGGTATCGCCAGCGTCACGGTTTTGAAGTATTGGCACCCAAATAATCGAAAGCTTCACCCAATAATAAGATTTCAAGTGCTCACCTAAATCAAGCAAACAATTTGAAGCTCAGTGTGACGAAAAATCTATGCAAAATTGAAAGTGAATCAAGCCTTAATATTTGAAGCTTTAAAGATCCAAAATTCACCCTAGGGTGAGGATATACGTCTTTGGCTAATAAAACCACCGATGAGGTGGATAATAAAAGGCAAGGCAAGACCGAAGTCATAATAAAAGCTTCATGGCGAAGTTGAATAAAAGATGGAGGTAAACCAATGATAATAAGGCCCTTCCGTTAGGGGGCATATAAAAGTCTTGGTAATAAGTCTCATGTTCAAAAGCGTTATAAAACCGTGTCTATCGATCCTTCTTGTTGACTTAATTTTTTGACATCGTTGTCTATTAGGTGGGGTTATTGATGGATGGTCTTGGTTACACCGTTAGGACTCTATTTTTAGACCTAAATCTCTATTATCGCATAAGTCAAACAATGTATCCTCGTGAAACATTCAAGACAAAATAAAATATAAGAGATACAACTTAGGATAATTGGGAGGATAAGTGCGTGATTAGGGCATATGAGTAGTGTTATCATTACTAACTTATAATGACAATGATCTTGATGCACGCTTGGCATGGAATTGGGGTAAAAATCGAGGACGATGAAATTATTTCTAACGAAGCATTCACGTGTTCTTATTCTATGAACCTAAACGTCCCATTTTGCGATGAAAATCATACATTATGTCTAAAACGCAAGTAGTAGCAATAGTAGTAGTATAGCTAGTTTAACATTCAATAAAGTGAATAAAAATTAATTTTGGAGGTGCTACGATACTTTATTCTAGCATTGCGTGAGGGCACGGTAATGGTTTAGTATGGGGGAGTAATGAGACTGGTTTTATACATAGTCTCATCATCTAAAAAGGGCTTAAAATGAATTAAATATCATGAAAATACCCAAATATATGCTTGTGTTTGTTGCTTGTGTATTTTGGTACGGATATTGAGAAAACGACAAAAGATCACAAGAATCATGCAAAAACGAACACGGGAAACGAAGCCGCACATTGAACCAAGCCCTAATGAAGAATTTTCCAAAGAAAACCCTTAAAGATTTGAAGATTCATGAAGAAGGGTCCTCCAATATTGAAGAATTGACACTTTATACCCTTGTATCCTCATAATTATAAGATTGGTCCCTAAAGTTTGTCAATATTGCAAAAAGGGCCCTCCACTTTGAAGAATTGGCAATTTTAGTCCCTCAACAAAACTAAAATGTCAATATTTATCCTCCTCAAAGTCAAACATATCAAGAAGGACTCCAAGTTACAAGAATTACAAATTTGGTCCTTTGAAAATGTCAAAATTACCAAAAGGACCCTTGACTTTGAAGACTTGGCAAGAATGGTCCCTCAAAAATGAAGACTTGGCAAATTCAGTCCTCCAAAATGTCAATCATACAAGTCAAGACCATAATCCTTGAATAAAATACCAAATCAGTCCTTCAAGAATCAAGAATTGGCAAGAAATACCCCTAAAAATACTTTGGAAAAGTATCTGGGGCAAAAGTGTGAAAAATAAAACTTCAAATACAAAGGGAATCAGATTTTGGCATGTTTATTACAATGTAGCAAGAAGGAAAGAAACAAGGGGTTATTCCTGCCAAAACAACCTAAGTAACCTAGACCAGTGGTGGGGTGACACGTGCCCCACCCACTCTCTCCACCAATCACAACTCACCATTCATCCACCTCATCCTCCACTAAACCCGGTTTATACTTGTTTAATCTTGGCGTCATTAACACATTTTAAAACTTAATCCAAACAAAAAACAGATTAAACACACCCACTATTCATCCAAGAACACAATTAGGGTTTTGTTATTTACTTAAAATTAAACCCCAAGATTGTGTGCAGATTGATGATTAGGGTCTCCCTAATCACAACCCAACTTTCAAAAAGCTTGCCACATCACCATGTTACTCACATGATTCCCCTGCTATTTCACCTTTGAGCAAACTGCCAAAATTGTGACAGCCATCCAACGGGCATGATTCCAGCTTACATCTTAAGCTCATTTTACACCTTTGGATTCACTTTTACCTTGCCAGCTACAACAAGATGCCAAGAAAAGTCACATGATCAAGCATATGTTCAAACTTCACAAGGGAAAATTTGGAACTTAGTTAGGGTTACACGTTTTTCAGCTTACTTAGTTCATTTGTATGCCTATATAAAGGCCTTAGGGTGCTTCATTTGTACTTTGCTCTTGAATTTTCCTTAGTTCACAAATCTGTAAATCATATATTCATCTTAATGAAATGTGTTTGAATTTGGTGAAGAAAGCTCAAGTGCCACTCTTATAATCTGTTTATTGTTGTTGATGTTTACTAGTTCTTGAATCCTAAACCTGTTTTCAAAAGGAGTGTGCAAAAGTTTGCACATTTTCCACTTTTCTTGATATTTTGCTAAGTCTAGTTCAAAGCTTGGAATTCTGGGGCTATAAAGCTGATCATAGCATCTTGATATTGAGTTATCAAGGTGTGGTGAAGCCTATAACTTGGGGATAATCAAGTGTGGGGAACTAAGGTTGCATTAATCAAGAATTTTTCATCTTTCTGTTTTTATATTTGTGCTCTTAACTTTGTTGAATCTTAGCAGGCTTATTTGTGGAATCTTGTGCTTGTTCTTGCTAGCACATAAGCTCAAAATCTGTGGGTGTGGATGTACATCCATGAGGTACACATCATCTTACCCAAAATCTGTTAAAACTTTGGATTTTTGGTGATTTTATGTGTGACTTGTGTTCTTGCTGATTTTATGGTCTAACCTTGCTCTAATCTGCTTAATATATCTGTTATTATGCTTATTTGGGCTTGGGTGGTCTTGAAATACACTTTTGATTTGAAAAATTGTGATTTGAATATTTAAAGGGGTGTTTGGGATTACCTGTTATAGATCATAAGTGGTTATTGTGTTTGTGGAAAGTGTATTTTGTGCTTTGTATCTGTTATTGACTTGTTTGAGTGCTATTTGCTGCAAGTTTTCAACATTGAAACACCAAATCAAACATTGTGCTATAGATTGCTTGTTTTGACTGTTTTTGACCTAAGATTTTGGTAAAATCTAGAATTTATGCATGCTTAGGGTTAAAAGTTGTTAAATCATCATTTATATAACATATGTGAAAGATCTGAGTGATTGAATTTGGCTTGTTGGTCAATTGCATCAACAAGTGTTCATAACTGCATGTTCATAGTTCATCAGTAACTTTAAGTGCTTGAATCTTGATCAATACTTTGAATTAGTGCATGAAACCTGTTTAGACTTGTTTATTTAAGTTTATTTTTGCTTGTGTATGCATTTGGTTAAGTTTGGTTGGCTGAATTGTGCTATAAGTGCTTATTGAACCATAACTGCTTACTTGTTCATGTATGTGCTAGATTTGGTGATGTTTTGATTAAACTGTACTAATTGGCTGTTAGTGATTGTGATTTCTTTGTTGCTATTGACTCCTTATGATTAACTGATCATTTGGGTGCCTTTGTGAAACTTGAATCTCCAAAAAAGTCACTAAAGACAAAAAGTCAAACAAGTCAAGCAGTGGAAAAAGTTTCCACTGCTCAGACACCAAAACTAGCCCCTGCTAGTGTAATTTTTGATCCAGCTTATTAATAAGCCATATTGGCTTATCCAGACCTGCAACAACTTACTTTTTGTGATCAATCTTCATCATTTGACCCATTTGTTTGAACTAGAGCTTATTAGACTTTGACTTTGACTTTTTGCTAGAAAACCAACTCATTTGACTTTTTCATAAGTGCTTATTTGCTTATTTCAGCTTATTGAGTGAACTTATTTGAAAAGTTTTTGTTGATTAAGCTTAGTTAAGTCATTTAAAAGTTTTTGAAACTTGAATCAGCTCTTGGGATAGCCTAGAACTCAAAAACGAGTATTTTGTCGTTTTCTGTAGATTGCTTATTGCATTTTCAAGCTTATTCCTTGGACTTTTTTCAAATTTCTTTTTACAGAAGTCTTAAGCAACTCAAAAGAAGCTTGTGTGTCTAATTTGAGCTTATGGCATCAGCTTATAGCTTAATGGGCCAAAAAGCCCATTAAGAATAAGTTGTTTGATATAAGCCAGCTTATTTCACATTTTCAGCTTTTGGGCCTTTGAAAAATTGTGTTCAAAATCAAATTTTGAGTCAGATAGGAGTTTTTGGGCTTAATTGGACAACATTTTTCTTATTGGGCCTTAAATAGCCCATTTAGGGGTCTGTTAGGACTTTTAGCCCATTTGAAGGCCCATTAGGGGTATTTTTGTAATTTCAACTTCATTTCTGTGTTACTCAGGTTAAATTAAGCTAGTTTGCAAGTTCTTAGAATTTTTTAATAAATTTTGGATTTTTAATATTATTTTATTATTATTTTATTATTAAAAATTAAAATTTAGATTTTTCAAGTTTTTATATTTTTCTTAGGTTAAATACATTAAGTTAGGAATTTTAAAACTTTTAGAATATTTTTATTGTTCTTAGATTAATTTTTATAATTATTTTAAGTTTTAATAGTTTTTAATGGTTTTTAAATAGTTTTTATTAACTTTAAAATTTTCAAA
The DNA here is from genome assembly GCA_025667525.1 of Glebionis coronaria. NCBI lineage: Eukaryota > Viridiplantae > Streptophyta > Magnoliopsida > Asterales > Asteraceae > Glebionis > Glebionis coronaria. The sequence goes on from CM046876.1 coordinate 67,591,896, forward strand.
AATAGTTTTACATTAAGTTAGGTCATTTTAGAGGTTTACAAAGTGATAAATCTCATTTTGGGCTTTTTGTTAATTAAATTGATTTTTATGGCTTTAATTAGCATTAAAAATCATTATTTAATTAAATAAAAGGTTTGGGTGATTTTTGATTTTTTGTAAACTCTAATTACATTATTTAAGATTTATTTCAATTTTTTAGGAATTTTTAGAGTAAAATTTTAAATTTGGTACTTTTTACGCTTTTACGTGTACGACCTTTTCGTCTTAGTTTAAATCGTCATCGTAACCGTCATTCTCTTCTTATCTCATTTCTATTTTCTTTTCTCATAATCATATAATCACAAAGTTAATCATCTCTCTACACAACACACTAGCCTCCTTAAGAACGATCCCCACTTTTAGGTCATAACTCGTGGTTTTCCTAAATCACTTGTTAATACTTACCCTAATTACCTTGTTTTTCTAAACAAGGTTGTAAAATACAACTATCACCTATTATTGGTTTGCCGACTCAAGTAGTATTATATCTTATTTTTGTAGTTTACTTATTGAACCTCGAGACGTTTAGGTTTTCACCTATCGTTTCAAAGTCGACCGAGGGTAGATTACTTCCAAAGTAATTATCCTTATTCCTTATTTTTATCAATCTTTTTGATTGAGCAATACTAAATAAAAATACCAAAAATAATCTTCTTCTTATCTAATTTCTTTTCTTCAATCCTCTAAAATTCTCGTCACTTTGGTTTATGCAGTTACGATCTTCTCGACTTTTGATTGATCAAAATAGGATTGAAAATATTCCTCGTAGAAATAGAAATCGTCAACAACGAATAGTGGAACCCGAGCTTCCACCTATTGTTGTAGAGATGGCCGATAACCGAACAATGGAGGAATTACTCCGTGCACCCACTGAAGGGTATGTGGAAGCAATCGTTGTGCCGGATATTTTGGCGGATCATTATGAGATTAAGACGGGTCTTTTATCACTCATTCGTGCTGACCAATTTCGAGGCAATGAGACCGATAACCCGCACTCTCACATACAGAATTTTCTTCGTATTACCTCGACTCTCAAGTTTAGAGATGTGCCGAATGACGCGATTAAGCTCATGCTTTTTCCGTACTCGATCGAGGGTAACGCTAAGCTTTGGTATGAGAAAGAACCACCGGGTTCGATTTTGACATGGGATGATATAGTGTCTAAGTTTATGAATTACTTCTTTCCACCATCCAAAACAACACACTTTAAGAATGATATCACTAGATTTCAACAAAAAGCGCATGAATCGTTTGGAGTTGCTTGGGAAAGGTTTAAAGATTTGTTAAGACGATGTTCACACCACGGTTTCTCGGAATTGCACCAAATCAATACTTTTGATAATGGACTTAATATGGTTGAACAAGACTCTTTAAATGCCGCCGCGGGTGGTAATCTTTAAAGAAAAACTCCGAGAGACGCGTGGGGTATAATTGAGAATAAGTCTAGAGTGAAATATTCACGAAACACACCGGTTGTTTCCAATGTTAATTCATCTAATACCGAGATTGCTAGATTGGACTCTAAGATCGATAATGGATTTGCTACATTGTTGAATGAGATTAGGAAGAATCCTCATGGAACGATTAATCTGGTTGAGATTTTTTGTGTATCATGTGGTGGAGTACATCCTAATTATGCTTGTTCAACCACGGGGTTTGATCAAGCTAGTGCTTTTGCCGCGACGGGAACTTATGGCCCTAACGGTCAAGTTCCCCGTCATAATTTTAACCGTGGTAACCAAGGGAATTTCAATCAAGGAAATGGATTTCATGCTAATAAAAAGATCAAGGATTTCACAATAATCAAAATGATTTTTCAAGCTATATCAAGTCAAATGAGGCAAATTTGAAAGCTTTTCAAAACAATATTCAAGGACAAATGGCAACTTTGAAAAATGAGTTTCAAAATACGATCAAAGGACAAAATAACAAGATTGAGCTTAACCAACAAAGACTTAAGCAAAACCAAAACCGTTTTGAGCAAAGATTAGAGCAAAGTCAAAATCGTATGCAACAAAGTTTAGAACAAAGTCAAAACAAATTGCTTTCGATGTTTGAGGGATTTATGTCCAAACCATCCTCTTCTTTGGGTTGCTTACCTAGCAATACCATTCCAAACCCGAAGGGAGAGCTTAAGGCCATCATCGTTTATGATGATTGTGATAATTTAGAAGATGTGATTGAGATTGAATTTAATCCTCCACCTAAAGAGACCTTTCTTGATGTTACCAAGGCTACTTTAAATGTGATTAGTACCTCGGTTTTCTTTGATCTCTTTCTCGAGAAATATAAAGATCCGGGTCAATTCTTGATACCTTGTGTTTTCAATGAGCTTGGGGAATGCAAAGCTCTAGCCGATCTAGGAGCTAGTATTAACTTAATGCCCTTGTCCATTTGGAAAACTCTTGACTATGCACCACTTAATCCCACTCGAATGATCATTGAGCTTGCTAATGGTACCACCACCCATCCGGTTGGTATAACGGAGAATGTCATTGTTAGAGTGGGAAATTTCTTTTACCTAACCGATTTTGCAATCGTTTATTATGAAACCAATCCTCGTGTGCCTATCATTTTAGGACGACCATTTTTGTGCACGGATCATGTTATAGTTGATATGAGAGAAGAAGAGATCAAATTGTTTTATGGAGATAAAAATATTGTTTTCAAACCGGAAAAAATTCCAAGATTTGTTTCTAAGAAAGTGAAAAGTGTAAAACTTGTTAAACCTATTGAAAGTAACATAAACAAGGAATCTCTCTTTTACAAAGGTGTTTTGCCAATTATGGAAACCTCATTGTTGGATGAAGAAAAGTTAAAGTTAATGCGAAAGGCTTGTTATGTTGAAACGTGTTGTAATATTACCTCATCTCCACTCACTCCACTTGAGGATGATAGTTCTAAGATTGAAAAGGAAATTGATGATTACCTTAGTGCACCATTTGATGCTAGTGAGTTTAATTGTGAGAATTTTGATCCCGAGAGAGATATTGCTTTAATTGAACAATCTTTGAAAATTGATTCTCTAATTCCTAACTCCACACCGAGTGAGGTTAGTGACTATTCGTTAGATAAGTTCGTCGATGAACTTGTTGATCCACTTCCACGGGGAAGTGAAGACGTTTCCGATCTCGAGATCGAGCGTGATCCTCAAGTTTTACCTACCATTCTCGAGGAATTCTCCGATGAATTTCCCTCTAATAAGAATGATGAACTTGTTGATACTTTGTCGGAATTTTCTTGTGATGACAAGATTGATGACACTTTAGTGACTTACTCAAATCATCTCTTTGAAGCTTCAATGAACAATAATCCATTGTTTCAAGAGGATTTTGATAGCATCATATCTCCTTCATATCACAACCTTTTTGATGATGAGCTTTTCATTAAGGAGTTTTATAAGTTACTTTCCCACTCGCTTTGATCTTAATGTGCGGGTTTTTCATGCGACTCATTTTGAGTATCATGACCCCTTTGTTCACATTCATAAGAGTGATAAGGTCAACAAAGTCATGCAATTTGATACCACAAGTGTTGAGACTTTTATCCCACCATTACCATGTGCTTTATATGATCTTGGATTAGCATGGGGGGATGACACCGTGTTGTCTATTCCTTTCTCTCCCGAGGACGAGGTATTCGACCCCGGAATCATTGATTTAGGGAAATCTCGGCCTTTCACTGCTGCAATAATTGAAAGACTTTTCGATCATCTAGGTGCGAGTTTATCTCGGGGAGCATGTTACATCCATATCATGATTTGTGACCACCATCTCTTTTTGGAGATTTATGTTGGATTTTAATCCTTTCGTTTGTCATCCGACAACGAGGATGTAATCTTTGACCCCGACATCGTGATTTATGTTGGATTTTATTCCATTATGCCGGTTTTCACCATTTTCCTTAAGGACCAATGAATGCGGGGATCGAGTCGAGCTCATGACTCGGTTAAAAAGACGAGGTGCCTTGTGGGGGAGTCCCATACATTCTATCTTCTTTCTATTTTCTAACACTAATAAGGCTTGATCTTTCAAGCTCGTGCTCATGTTTTGTTGTGTTGTGAATCTTAGGTATGACCCTAATCATTAAAGACTCTCGTGTTCGGTTTTTGCCGGTCCACTTGATATTCCATACTTTGATTGTCAAAAGGGGCACACTCTCTATCCTTTGATTTTTATCGACTAACGTTTTATCTTGAGGCATAATTAATAAACGGCTTATAGATTTGCATGCTCTTTCCATGTTAGGACTTTTGCATTAGACTCTTCGTGTTTTAGAAAGAGGGTGTTACTCTTGAGCTAAGAAACATTGAGGACAATGTTTGGTTTTAGCATGGGGGAGTCAATCGATATAATAGCTTGCAATTGCTTTTGTCATGTCCAAACGTAATCGTTTTTCTCGTTTTTCTTTAAATTTTAAAATTTTTAGTGTTAGTTTGAGTTTTAATAAATAAAATAAGTGATTTTGACGCAAATGTAGGCTTTCAGTTGGTGAAAATAAAAATAGTTTTTGACTCGACTCGGTTTTTACCTTAGCTTTTTCCTTAACGTGTTTAATTCAAGTTTTGCTAGGCTTTTATATAGGGAACTTTAAAACGCGAAAGTCTTAACTCATACGGGTTTAAGAACGAGAACTTTTTGCAAGTTCCTATAATTGATTGATGTGGTAAAAATACGTGTTTAGGAAAACAACGTATAATGGGCAAGTATTAAACTCGACGATTTAGGAAAACTGACGAATCGAATAAGTGCGGGTTCGTTCTCGAAGGAGGTGTGTGAATTAAGTGTGCCAATTATATAAAATCAAAGTTTGGATTAGTGACGTTTTTGGGTTAGGAGAGAAAAATTAAAGACCACTACGACGAGTGACGTGAAACGCGAACGTAAATACGTAAAACGTGACGTAAATAAAAATTAAAGGTAAACATTAATTAAAAATAACACTAAGTCTAAAATAATATAAATAAGAATAAAAATTCAATAAATAAATTTTAAAACCTTTTATTTTTTTAAACTAAAATAATCATAAAAATAATAAAATAATGCTAAAAATAAATTTTATTTTTCTAAAAATTATATTTTAACTAAATTAACAAGGGAAAAATAAAAAAGTTAAAAAAAAACTAAAAAAATTGCTAAAAACGAAAGTACACCAAAGTACTCCAAGGTGGAGTACTTTTGTGTTGTCCAAGATCCCACCAGGCAACAGGCTTGTCCAAGATCAGTGTTGTCCGATATCGGACAACACCAAAAAAGCTTAAAAAATAGCAGCGTTCTCGGACAACAAAGAAAAAACTTGTTGTATGGTTTTTAGGCTCGTTTTGGGCTCGTTTTGAGCTGTTTTCTTGCTGTTTTTGGGCACAAACGACACCCTCACTTGCTTTGGCAAGTGAGGAGTCAAGTACAACTCACAAACACAATCAACAAACACACAAACGACATATATTCGATCCAAGAACAGGGTAAAAACACTAAAAATGCAGAAAATGGTATGCTGATGGCCTGCTGTGTCTAGAGGCTAAATCAGTGGACTATTGTGCGTCAAAAAACACAAATATTTGTAAATTGTTAAAGGCTAAGTTGGTTCTACGCTAAGGAGACAATGGTACCCTCTAAACACACAACTAAAACCTACTGTAAAACCTTAAACAAGCACCAATAATAACTTAAAGGCAAATTCTATGCCTACTCAAATCCTAACAATGGCTGCGCCAAAATAGCAATAAAATGGTGAACTTTGGGCAATCTTTAAGGCACCTATAAGCTACCACCTACTGAATTAATTAAAAACAGACAGTCAAGTACACTCAAACAAATGGAAACCAAAATCCTAGATCCTAAGTCCCTAATCTACCGCAAGGAAATTGCACAGTGTAGAAACTAGAAGGGGGGGGGGGGGGGGGTTGAATAGTTTCTCTTCGATTGGTGACCAAATTAAAATTGCTTTCAATTTGGTTTGTATCAAAACTATCTTTTACTTAAAGCTAAGTTGCATAATGATTAGGTTCAATTGAAATGCACTAGCAAGAATAATAAGCAAGTATAATGATAATGAAATAAGTAAAGAGCAAGGAAGGAGACAACCTAGTGGGAAGACACCAAGATTTATAGTGGTTCGACAACGAGGCTCTATCCTCGTTTCTACTCCACTCCTCGAGTACACCTACTCGAGATTTCCACTATATCCACAAGCTCCCTTCTCGGCGGAGAAAACCTTACATCGTTGCTTACATTATTTTCCGACACTAAGCTAAATGTCGAGACCTAATCTTTAGCTAGGACCAATCTACACGACGTTGCCTACTTCACAATTTAACGACACAAGGCTAGATGTCGAGTTCTAATCTTAAGGTAGAACCAATCTTCACGACGTTGCCTACTTCACCATTTTACGACACAAGGCTAGATGTCGAGTTCTAATCGAAAGCTAGAACCAATCTTCACGACTCTTCACTTTGAAGCTAAGTGAGAACTTCACACAACACAACTACTAATCACTTTAAAGTTTAGTGAGAACTCACAAGACACAACCACATCACTTTATAGTTTAGTGAGAACTCCTAATCAAATATATTACAACTCAACTAGACTTATCCAAGTACACACATGTAGCTTGGATTTACACAACACAAATCCAAGCAAACACATATGCAATGGATGTACACAACAAATCCAACTATTCACAAATAACTTGGATGAACACAACTAGTCCAAGTATTCATAAATACATTGGATTGACCTAAAACAAAAAGGTATCATGATGAATATGACTAGCTCATAAATTCATCTTTATCACTACACTAGTGAGTGAGTGATCTTCTCATTGGACATGGTAAAGGAGGGGATCAAGAGGATAATCATATGTAAACATCCTTAACAAATTAAGTGATCATTTACTAATGATTATGCTATAGAAAATAGAAAAAGGGCTGAGAAAAACGTCCAAGACGCTTACTGGAAAATGAGATTTGACACACTATTTAAAGGAGATAAAGTTACAACGGATCTATAACGGCTACTATGCGCGGTACCTTATCTCACCCCGCGGTACCATATCGCTAAGGTACTGCGTAGGTACTTAAGGTACCGCCACTAGACTCCGCTCCGTTTTTTGTCTTTTAGTGGGGTGGGAATATCTGAGGTATTTGAACCCTTCAAAGGATATTCTAACAGCATTTGGAATATGCCATTTTCAAATTTTCATTTTCCATTTTAATAAAACATTTTCTAAAAAAGAAAGTTTATTAAAAAGTCTTTTGTCTTATTAACAAAAGTGAGTTTTAAGGATAATCATTTTGATGATCACTAAGTATGATTAAGAAAGGTTAGTGATATGATTATTACCTTGATGATAGTGTTAGTTAAATAATTCATTTTGTGTTTCTATACTAAATGTGTTGTATGGTTTGTTGTGATCAAAACTAAGAAAGATTAGTTAACACTAATAATGTTTTTAGGCATTACTTGCATTAACAATCTCCCCCTTTTTGATTACGACAAACGATAAACTCATTTACGTAGAAACACAAACTATGGAATTATTAACTAGTTTATCACTATCATTTCTCCCCCTTTGTCGTAGCAAAAAGGTTAGCATAAGTCTTTGAAGTGCATCGAACTTTGCTAGTAGCTCCCCCTTGGTGGTTGCTCCCCCTTGCTTGGGGCACCAAGTTTGCGAGCTAAGGTGACATGCTACAAAAAGGTTAGTAGAAAGGAAAGAAACACCAATGTATATATGATCACTACCTACTAAGTAACTTGAGAGGGAGAAAGAGAAGAGATCTCAAATTAGAAGCAAGTATTTTGCTAAGTATGTCCAAAGAGGTAATTGACAAAATCAAACTTCAATATAATGAAGATGATAAGCTTGTCAATGGGTTAAAGCTTTAGAATTGATGGAATCACCCATAAGCAATTGTAAAAATTTAACCAAGATCAACTCAAAAAGAGAACTAATTAGATAGCACACAAATAACACAAAGGTTAAAAAAAGATAATACAACAAAGAAGATAGTCATACACATAGTATGAGTATCTAAAAGCAATAAATATGGAAAATAAACCACTAAGCATAAGCTAGTCTAATATTGATATTTTCCAAGATTGCTAAAAATAAAATAAAACTAAAAAGACGACGATGCATCATTCGAAGTTTTGTCCACCGGAATGAAAACTTGAATAGGAGGTCGAGTGAGGAGGAATTCAAGAAAATTTAACTTCTCATACACATGAGCAAGTTCAGTTTGTTGAAATCGGCAACAATCACACGAGGATCCATGATGTAACACAAAATCGTTTGATGGGGGTATGGCATCAAACTTAGGGTTTGGTGGTGGTGGGGTAAAGGGTTTGGGAGTGTTTTCACAATGCCTTGTGAGGTTTGGGAAGGTGGAAAGGTCATTGAGTTGGGGGGTATTGAAGGATTGTGGTGGTGGTGGAACATTTTCTTTTGCTCCGGTGATGGGGTTTATGGTATAAGTCTCATTCCAATACTTGATTGGAGAGAAGGTAGGGTTTTTGGGTGGTTTGGACGAAGATGGTTCATTCTTCTTAACCCAAACGGGTCGAACCGAGATTTTCGGTTTCTTTGAAAGCTTGGATGAGGAAGCTTTGGGTGAGTGGGGTTGTGACAAAGAAATGTCAAGGTTAGGAATGTAGGAGTTAGGCATTGTGAGAGTGTGAGAATGATATCTCAAGGTTATGTGAGAATGAATTCTCAAGGTTGGGAAGGTGTGAGAATGAAATCTCAAGGTTAGGGTATAAGTAAAATGTAATCAAGGTAAGAATTTGAATACAAAATGTGTAGTGTCAAGGAATGTTTAGTCAATTTGAGTAAACAAGGAATCTTGACTGGGAATAGGGTTTTATAAGTTTTGACCAAAAAAATCTTCAAAAGCCACAATCTGGCCGTGGTACCTTATATGGGCCGGCGGTTCCATATCACTAAGGAACCGCGGGTCCTTAAGGAACCGCGTCCAGTGGACTTTAAACCATGTTTTTCCTGGGTTTTGGGAAAAACTAAGACTTTTTCAAAAAGTTGCAAATCTTGGAATTTTACCTCTATTAGAACCAAAATATGCTAGGGTTGCATAAAGCAACACATTCACAAAGAATGTCTTGACAAAGGATGAAAAAATAATTTAGATATCATTTTGAACCAATTTTAGTCAAGTTTAGGGGTTGTGATAGATTTAGGTTCAATTTTAATTTCAAATTAAAGTTGATTAGTGTGCACAAAAGGATAGAATCACACAAAGCTAAATCCATAAGTCAGCAACACGAAACATTCATTAGTGAAACAAGTACAAAGATAAATAAAACTAACTAATACATATCTAGCTTATCATTAAATCTAGATAGGTGGTTTTCTTTGGCTTGTTGTTGAAAATATTTATTAAAAGAACTCCATCATTCATCTCCTAGGAGGAGGCATGGAGAACAAAGCAAGCAAGAAATCTTGCAAACCCCTATGTAGTCCATACATATCCATCCTTAGGTTTTGGATGAGGAAGTGGTTGTAGAGACAACATGGACATCTAGGGACCATGAGTTTGTTGAAACCCAAAGTAAGGATCACCCAAGAGGAGAGAAAGAGGGACACCCAAAATTGGGATGTTTGAGTTGGGTGGAGGTGGAGGAGGCATGTTCTCCAAGGGTGAAGTGGGTGAAAGTGGATGCATGTTCCTCAAAGGGGAAATGGGTGAGTGTGGAGGGAAATTCTCCAATGTTGGTGAAATTGGTGAGTTGTGAGGGGTAAATGGTAAAGTCACCAAAATGTCATCAAAGTCATTCCCAAAAGGAATGCTTTGGATTGGTTGAGGTTGTGTGGTCACTTCCAAGGGTTCACTTGGAGTGAAGGGTGAAGAAAGCGCATTCATTCTAGAATTGAATGAAGAGGAGGTAGAACCAATGGAGTGGTTAGTACCATGGGTGGAAGAAGTCTTGCATGGTGCAAGAGGTGGGGAAGGTGATGAAGAAATGAGGATAGGAACATTCTCATTCTTAGGTGTGAGGAAAGGTGAAGAGTTAGGCTTAGCTACCTTAACCCTTATTTTGAGTGTTTTTCTTGGGGTGGAGGTCTTGGAAGTGTTTGAGGTTTTGGTACACACCATGGTTGATTAGGGTGATTTAAGGTTTAGGGAAGTATGTTTGATGTGTGAAGAACATGGCAAACAAGGTGGGTTTAAATGGTTGAGGGGATGATCCAAACTAGTAATGGGTTAAAATCATTTTAGGTGAATAATGAATTTAGATACCCTAGTTTAGGAAATGTGCAGTTTATTACTGAAAATCATGCAAGGTTTACACAAAATTAAGAAAACAGTGTAAAGCAAAGATGCTGTCGTGCACAGTGGCCGGCGGTTCCTTATCTAGGACCGGCGGTACCTTATCGATAAGGAACCGCGGGTCGATATGGAACCGCGACCAGAAGGTTTTCAAAAATTTCCCATTCCAGTTTTTGATAAACCCAGATTTTTCCCAAAGGTTTCACAAGCCAAAGTTAACTACAGATCATAATCTAATAAGCTAACTATCATATGGCATGCACAAATCTATGTGAAACACAAACATGAAGGCATAATTAACATTAAGGATCAAGATAAATGATAATTCTAACATGCAATCACAAGTTAATACATATCCAAGATAAAGTAAAATTGTTCAACAATACATGTTTACCAACATGTATTCTTTGAAAAACTTCAATGCTTTCACCTTCTCTTCTTCCCCAATCCCTTGATCATATTCCACAAGAACTTTAAACCTTTTCTTGATTCAACCCGGTGTTCGTGCAATTCCCCTCGAGTTCTAAGGTTTTCGCGGTAAAGATGCTCCATATTGAGATCTTCCGGTACTTCACTAGAATGACGAGGATGAGGAGCTAAGTCTTCAAATTCATCCTCGAATGGGTTTGAGGATGGATGGGAATTACTCGAAGAGTGAAAATGAGAACTAGTACCTATGCCATCACCATCACTTGTTGGCATGTCCATGTCCTCATCATCCATCTCTTGATGAACAGATTTTCTCGATCCTCGATCACTTCTTGTCTTTCTAGCATATGCCTCTTGAATGGGCAACATAACCCGATGAACCGGGTAGAAGCGAGAAAGATCAAGGTGGGGAAAATCATGAGCAACCCTTTTGAAAAGGCGAGTTAGAAGCATAGCATAGGGAAGGTTTGTCTTGGGCTTCGAAAGGGCATAATTGATTCGTCGAGCGATGTAGAATGCCACATTGTACTTGGTGGATGTAAAGATGCAACTCAACATATGCACCATACACGCCGGGATATGATCTCGGTTTCCACCAAGACAAAAGACATTCTCCCTAAGGATATTGGCCCATTGAACCATAAAATCCTTAAGGTCGCTAGAGAGCACTTCATATTGATTCACATTTTGTACATTTGAATGAAGGCTTCTCACAACTTTACCATCACGCTCTTTCGAGACGATTTCAATAATGAACTCTAGATCAATTTCGGTGTGGTCATTTGGAGGTTTATCGAAGGATTCCGAGAGAGCATCAAGTCTCCATTTATCCGTAAAACGACAAGTGCCTTCATAAGGCACACCGAGAATTTGACCAAAGTCTTCAAGAGAGTATTGAATTAATTGATCATTCAATACGAAACGAATGAAGATTTCTCCATTGTATTCAATCATGGAGTAGGTGCTAAAGAATTCAAGAAGGAATAAGGGGTAAATATCTTCTTCTATGTTGAGCAAGCAATCAAACCCCGAAAGCTCAAACATAGAAAGGATATAGACATAACCCGTTATTTCCTTGTCAGCGACTCTACCCTCATGGAAACAACGAGTGGAAAGGGATGGAAACGCGTTTTGAAGTTGGGGGGAAGCATAGGTTTGGGAGATGTCGGGCATATAAACTTTAGTGAATTGATGATCTTTTTGATATTGAGAAGGCATGATTAAGTACCTAAATACAAACACAAGACAATATTTCTCCAATCACACATATGAAAATCAAAAAGGAAAACGAAAAATGAAAATGTGTTATATCAATTTCTTGACGAACATAGGATTGAATCCATATCATTTTCATGTTCACAATGTGTCTATTCCATCATTGACCAAGAACACATGATCTATTTTATATCAACAATGGATTAGAACATTGGTTTTTCAAAACAAGGTTTTTAGGTAAGCATTAACAATGTCATTACCTACTTGTTCATGGGTTCATCTCAAATCCATCTTTTAACCAAAATCATTTAGCCTAAATTCGGATTTGTTCTACAAGTGGGTTTTAGTGAAATCTTAATGAATATCAACCTAAGGAATCATAGTAAGATTACCATGTCAACCCACATTCCTATTAAGGTTTTAATTCAATTTCAATTCTAAAAATCCCCAATTATGAAAGGATGAACCCTATAACAAAATAGATGAAATTGAAAGAAAATACTTACAATTAATTGATGTTAGATGAAGGATGAGTGAAACCCACAACTTGGAATCAATTAATTTGAGTGATTGAAGTTTTTGGAAGCTTCAACAATGGTGGAAAAGGTAAAACCCGTCGGCTGTGTGTTTTTGGGAGAGAGAGTTTGGTTTGAAAAAGAATAAAAACACAAACTGGCGCTCTGACAAAAGTTACTGCCCATGGTACCTTATCGATAAAGAACCACGGGTTTGAGCCGCGGAGATAAGGAACCGCCTGCAGAGGCAGGTTTCTATCTCTGAAAAACGCCAAATTTTGAAAATCCAGTTTTTCTAAAATACTTAAAATTAAATCATGAGCCTTTTAGAATATCATTGGATCATCATAACACTAAGCAATATGCCTTAACGAAGGATTACGAGTTAAATCAAGATCGAAAAGAACCGAAACGGACAAACGACTACTCGTAGCAAAACGACTAAGTGGAGAGAAATCAAGGGAAATGAATCAAGACTAGGATCAATGCTCAAGGGATTAATGACAATCTTCAAATAGTGGTAACGAGGAGCTTGTGTCATATATAGTGGTTTAAGACGTGCCTTTCCGGCGAAACGTTAAACGGATTTTGTAATGAATAAGCACAAAGCAATTATTCAAGTATAGACTAAGATCACTTTCAATAATAGTCTTAGTCTAAACAAAAATATGAGCAAGGTATTAATTCACTTTCTCTCCCACAAAGGGCCTACTAACCGTATGAGTGCAAACCATAGAAATCATGCTTGATACTTTAAACTTCTACTAACTCACTCTACATCACCATAGTGAGTCAAGTATCCAAGCAATGAAGGTTTGAGAGGATAAAGGAAAAGAAGCACAAACCACAAATAAATGTCAAGGCAAGGATGCCGAGAACAAGCACATAGTCAAGTAATGATCAAAAGAATGATCAAAGGGCGTGTGGGAGAACGAAAGCGTACCTTGGCCACAAAGAGCAATCCATGAAGGAGTAAGTGCTATGCCCAATCAATGACTATGATGAGTACTAAGTCTTCAAGGACTAGTATCATTCCCAATCATCTTGGTATCATCATTCAAAGATGTTAAAGATCAATGAAGATGATTCTTCTACAAGTGCAAGTAACTCAATCCACAACCAATTAAGTGATTGATCTTCATGAGTACCTACACAAAGCAAGATGCAAACTAGTAGATACATTTCAAGAGTATATCTAAAATGCATAAAGGCTACTAATCTTAAGTGGGATGCAATATTATCAATTAAAAGACCTATTTTCAAAGAAAACATAGTTTTGACGAAAGAGAAACTTTAGTGCAACTAGACCTTCTAATTTGAGGAGACAATGGATCAATCCAAGTTTTAAAGTACAATATACTTCAAAGATCTTGAGTGACCATCGCTCTGATACGAATTGTAGAAACTAGAAGGGGGGTTTGAATAGTTTCTCTTCGATTGGTGACCAAATTAAAACTGCTTTCAATTTGGTTTGTATCAAAACTATCTTTTACTTAAAACTAAGTTGCATAATGATTAGGTTCAATTGAAATGCACTAGCAAGAATAATAAGCAAGTATAATGATAATGAAATAAGTAAAGAGCAAGGAAGGAGACAACCTAGTGGGAAGACACCAAGATTTATAATGGTTCGACAACGAGGCTCTATCCTCGTTTCTACTCCACTCCTCGAGTACACCTACTCGAGATTTCCACTATATCCACAAGCTCCCTTCTCGGCGGAGAAAACCTTACATCGTTGCTTACATTATTTTCCGACACTAAGCTAAATGTCGAGACCTAATCGTTAGCTAGGACCAATCTACACGACGTTGCCTACTTCACAATTTAACGACACAAGGCTAGATGTAGAGTTCTAATCTTAAGGTAGAACCAATATTCACGACGTTGCCTACTTCACCATTTTACGACACAAGGCTAGATGTCGAGTTCTAATCGAAAGCTAGAACCAATCTTCACGACTCTTCACTTTGAAGCTAAGTGAGAACTTCACACAACACAACTACTAATCACTTTAAAGTTTAGTGAGAACTCACAAGACACAACCACATCACTTTATAGTTTAGTGAGAACTCCTAATCAAATCTATTACAACTCAACTAGACTTATCCAAGTACACACATGTAGCTTGGATTTACACAACACAAATCCAAGCAAACACATATGCAATGGATGTACACAACAAATCCAAGTATTCACAAATAACTTGGATGAACACAACTAGTCCAAGTATTCATAAATACATTGGATTGACCTAAAACAAAAGGGTATCATGATGAATATGACTAGCTCATAAATTCATCTTTATCACTACACTAGTGAGTGAGTGATCTTCTCATTGGACATGGTAAAGGAGGGGATCAAGAGGATAATCATATGTAAACATCCTTAACAAATTAAGTGATCATTTACTAATGATTATGCTATAGAAAATAGAAAAAGGGCTGAGAAAAACGTCCAAGAGGCTTACTGGAAAATGAGATTTGACCCACTATTTAAAGGAGACAAAGTTACAACGGATCTATAACGGCTACTGTGCGCGGTACCTTATCTCACCCCGCGGTACCATATCGCTAAGGTACCGCGTAGGTACTTAAGGTACCGCCACTAGACTCCGCTCCGTTTTTTGTCTTTTAGTGGGGTGGGAATATCTGAGGTATTTGAACCCTTCAAAGGATATTCTAACAGCATTTGGAATATGCCATTTTCAAATTTTCATTTTCCATTTTAATAAAACATTTTCTAAAAAGAAAGTTTATTAAAAAGTCTTTTGTCTTATTAACAAAAGTGAGTTTTAAGGATAATCATTTTGATGATCACTAAGTATGATTAAAAAAGGTTAGTGATATGATTATTACCTTGATGATAGTGTTAGTTAAATAATTCATTTTGTGTTTCTACACTAAATGTGTTGTATGGTTTGTTGTGATCAAAACTAAGAAAGATTAGTTTACACTAATAATGTTTTTAGGCATTACTTGCATTAACACACAGTTTACGCAAAAAAAATTCTAAACAAAGCTAAGTGTTGCAAACCTAATTGCGTCAATACTTATGCAAACTACTAACCAAGCTCAAGATAAAACATAACGACTAAATACTGAATAAAGATCAGCAACATAAACCACTAAAAACAGATTCAATGATTCTAAAAATTTCCTAACAGTGGTTATAAGAAAAAAAATGCAAGATCATTAAACTTTTTTTGTTTTCTATTTTTTAGACTAAACTAGAACCTCAAATAAGCTTAAACGACTAACTCAATATATCTAAATCGAATTGAAGGCTTGGATCAAACTTATGGTGTCAACACAAGCTTAACCCAAACACCCCTAAAACTAGCAAAACACAAATTAACAAAAGACTATTATAATTTAAAGCAAAATTTAACATAAACAAAACATGAATAAATAAACGAGCAGTAAAGAGAAGGAAACAAGCAATTACTTTAACTAATAAGCAAAATAAGCACTCAGTCAATAAGCTAGAAATCATAAAAGATTAGTAAAAAGGTTAGAACATGTACTTGTATTGAGTCTAATGGTTTTAGCATCAGCCAAATCTTACTACAAATAATATCTACCCTTCTTGAGCTTAATCTAACCGAACATCATCAGCTTATCTTCTTGAGGCTTATTAATTTACAAACATCAACAAAAACATCTACACTGATCTACTATTATTGAAATCTTTAAACCTGAAAATAGATGAAACAAAGAAAAAGGGTAAAAGCAGCAGGAGCAAAAAGCTGATAAGCTCAGCTTATTGGTTTAAGCTGGCTTATAGAGCTTATGCTGAAAATGGACAGAAAATAGAAGTTACTAAAAAAAATAAAAAAAAACTTTGAACTAACTTTTGCAAAGGAAATTAGACAGAAAGTGAAACACTACACCATAAGCAACTCATAAGGTCAGTTGCCAAGTGAGCTTATGAGATAGCTTATGCTTCAGTGGGTCTCCCAAAGATTTGATAAAAACAGTTGGAATGAAAACAGATTTTTGCAATGAAATTTAAATGGGACAGAAAGTATAACCAAACACATACCACTTTTACAAAATAATTGTCAGTTAAATCATAAAAATTGTTCAAGTATTTGGGATCTTCAAAAATAAACTCAATAAAGATTTTTTACTTTGAATAAACTGAAATGTAACTACAGAAGTTTAAAAGACAAATATGTAAATGGAACTAAAATTTTATAACATTCACATCTTCACTAAATTACAAGAAAATTTCAAGGTATAAAATTTGGAACAAATTAAACTAAACCCTAGCTACACTATTTATATACAATGTAAGGAGGTTACAATCATGAACCCGATGACTAAATTTCCAAACTTTCCCTCGAATCTTTGAAGGAATATCCACATTTTGAATTTCTTCTAGGATGTTCTTGAGCATCCCATGTGATTGTAGCAGTCTCTAAAATAATCTCGTGCCTTCATTTTGTGTGGAGAACAAGGGATGAAATAAGGACCATAGATTTGGTCAAGAAAGTCAGAAAATATATGAATCTGTGACTATTGGGGCTGGGAAAGGGGACACGAGTATGATATGTCACTTTCTGGGCATGTGGATATGCTGGGTGAGTTGTCATTAACTAATCCCCATTATCAATTAATAATATCCCCATGTTTTTGGGATTTAATTAAGCTGAGCAAAAATAGGGTTTATGGGTGGTGGTGATGATGATGATATATGGATTTGATCCAGTAATACTTGTTTCCCTGTATTTTACAAATCTTTGACCATGTTTGACTTGGGTTGGGTGTTTTGTGGGCTAATAATGGGTATGGGTTTGAATTATGGCAAGATTAACCCCTAATGTTTACAAAAAGTTGTATAACAAGTTTGGCAGCTCTAATGTTAACTCCCCTTTGTAATAACTTTGAGTGTCTTGTCATTTTTGGCACATCCAAAATGAAAACTTTTTTCAAGGACCATAAATGTCAAAAGGGCATTCTTCGGTGGCCATAGATGTAATATTTTGAAACTTAAGGACCATACTTGTAAATTTTGAGATTTGAAAGGGTCAAAAGTGAAGTCTTCAAAAGTTGAGGGACCAATCTTGACATATCTTCAAACTTCAAGGAATTCTTTGGAAAATCAACATTCGGGTCCGGTTCTTTGTGCGACTTTGTTTCCCGTGTTTGTTTTTGCTTGATTCTTGTGATCTTTTGTTGATTTCACGATATCCATACCTAAAATACACAATGAACAAACACAAGCATATTTTTGGGTATTTTTATGATATTTTAAGCGTTTTAAGCCCGATTTGGACGATAAGACTATGTATAATTGCAGTCTCATCGCTCCCCCATACTAAATCATTGCCGTGTCCCCATGCAATGCTAGAATTAAGTATCGTAGCACCTCCAAAATTCATTTTATGATGACATTTATTGAAGGCATAAACTTAAATAAACTACTACAAGTGTTTTAGACATAATGTATTGTTTTCATCACGATTAAATGACTTTTGGGATCATAGAACAAGAACACGTGAATGCTTCGTTAGAAATAATTTCGTCATCCTCGATTTTCACCCAATTCCATGCTAAGCGTGTAACGAGATCATTGTTATTATAAGTTAGCAACACAATCATATCTCATGAGTGTTTAATTACACACCTAAACTCCCTTATTCCTACTTGGTATCTCTTATATTTTATTTTGTCTTAATGATCACGAGGATACATCATTGACTTATGCGTGAATAGAGATTAAGTCTAAAAATAGAGTCTTAACGGTGTAACCAAAATCATTAAATTAATAATTCATCCTAATAGACAACGATGTCAAAAAATTAAGTCAACAAGAAGGATCGATAAACACGGTTTTATAACGGTTTTGAACATGAGACTTATTACCAAGACTTTTATACGCCCCCTAACGGAAGGGCCTTATTATCATAGGTTTACCTCCATCTTTTGTTCAACTCCGCCATGGAGCTTTTATTATGACTTCGGTCTTGCCTTGCCTTTTATTTTCCGCCATCATCGGTGGTTTTATTATGGCCAAAGACGTATATCCTCACGCTAATGCGAATTTTGGATCTTTAAAGATTCAAAGATTAAGGCTCGATTTACTTTCAATTTGGGCATAGATTTTTCGCCTTGTGAGCTTCAAATTTTTGCTTAATTTAGGTGAGCACTTGAAATCTTATTATTAGGTGAAGCTTTCGATTATTCGGGTGCCAATACTTCAAAACCGTGACGCTGGCAATACCTTAATGTTTTACCAATTTAATTACATGGAAGCTCCTAAAACAAATTAGAAACCAACAATAGTGACTAAACCGCTAAATCAATATTTATTAACAATTTATTATCAAAAGAGTGGGGAGAATAAGCTAATAATTACTACACATAAGATCGTGAAAGATTACGAGACTTATAAATAACTCTATCATTTCTCGTCCTCATTTAAGAGACTTAGCCTAAAAAGTTAAGGAATCGAAGCTAAGTGCTCAACAAGCACGGTCGAGTCAAAAATTACTCTTATTCTCACCATCGAAAAACCTACATTCGTGTCTTAAACACTTATGAAAAACTAGAAAAAATGTAAAATTTGGCCATTTTTAGCCTTATTTTGCAACAAAACAATAACAAAAAGATGAAAATTGGAATGCTTGGTGACGTGAGCAAGGTGAAGTATCTACTCACCCCCCATACTAAAACTAAACATTGTCCTCAATGTTTCGAGTCTACGGGTGAAACACGCCCATACTAGAGACGTAGTCGAATGCTTAATCTCGAGCATGGAAAGGGTAAAACGAATAACCTAAAAGCCGTTTATGAATTATGCTAATAAGATAAACGTTAGAACATAAAAGGATATCATCGGATATCGGAATCTCCAAAGGCAACGATCGAAGCTCGAGTGATCCGTAAAACGAAAACGAGAGGCTTCAATGATGATGATGAACCTAATGAATCACAACCACGGAACAAAGGTTGGAAGAGCACAAGTCCCCTCATTAAACTAATTAGAAAAATAAAAGGATAGGCATGAGATTACCCCACGAGGCACCTTGTTTTTGATAACCGAGTCAAAAGCTCCACTCGAATCCCCATAAATGTGATAATTTAGGGATAATCCTGGTATGGTCATTTTTAGTGGGACTTACATGATGAACAAGGCCCAAAAAGCAACCGATAATAAAGGCAAAGCCTTTATACCGGGGTCAAAGATCGTATCCTCACTTTTGGTGGAAAATGGTAAAGGCAAAGCCGGAGGATACGTTTTATAAGGAATAAAACTCCTTACAACGTACCCGAAGTACATTTAGTCATGAGAACCGAGAGGGTGGTTAGGATTGCTTTGAGATGAAGGCAGATTTGAAAGAGAATCAATAAAAATAGGGGTCTCAAAGTCTCCTCCCGATTCAAAGGCAAAGGCCTCATTAAAATCCTCATTCTCATCGAGAGGCGGTCCATCGGTGAACCCCTCGAGAATGGAGGCATCACAAGTCAAAAGAGAAGGCTCATCCAAATGAGACTTAGGGAGGGTGACTAGCAAATCCGGCTCATTGAGTTTAGGATCCTTAGAATCCTCACTCTCGATGTCCTCGAACGTCTCATCAAATAGAGGATTTACGTCACCAAGAACGAACTCGTCATCAAATTCAAAAAGGGAATTCGAGTAGATTTTAAGTTCGTCGACACGAACTTCATCGAGTAGTGACTCGTCATCACTAGTGGAAAAATAATCATCGAAAAGCGGGTTCGAAAAAGTCAATGATTCTCTACCCGAAGTGTCATTGGGAGAGACATCATCACATGAAGTCGTATCACACTCACTATTTTGCCTCGTTAGAATCTTCGTGGAAAAATTCATCGAGAGAAAAATCACTTAACTCCTCATCGAAGACAACCGTAGGCTCACTTTGGATTTGAATAGGGATCTCAACACTAGGATTAGTGCTAAGATTCTTCTCCCCCATACTTAGAGAGGCATCAGGTTTCGCTGGGAGCGTGAGAGTTATGGTTTCACAAGACGAGGTGAGATTAAAAATGTCGCTATCGTCGTCGTCATCATAAATAGGAGGCGTGAAATCACATCTAGCTAGATGCTCCTCTCTTTCTAGTTCTATTCTCTTATGACGAATTTCGATGCTTAAACCATTGTAATCTTGTAAAATTTGTTTTGTTCTAATCTCACACTCTCTTTTAAACTCGTCACTTATTTCTTCTTTACGATATCTCCTAATGCCGAGTTCATTAGTTATATCGTTTATTTCTTGATTGAATCGTCGTTTCTCATCTTCCATATCTTTGATGCTTTCTTCGATCACTTTGACGATTGAAAGTTACTTTTTCTCCATAATTTGTTGAAAAAGAAATTTTGATTTCTTCAAATCCCTTGAGATCATCATCGAAAAAATTTTGTGGAGGAGATTGGTCAAAACCGGAGAATTGGTTGTCGAAAGACGTACTTTGGTTCATCGGTTGACATTCATACCCATAATGAGGTGCGTTTCCACAAGACTCACATGAATACGACGATGGATATTACGAATTTTGGTCAACCAAATTAAGATTCGGTTCGGGGTCATTATAATTCGTACAACAAAATCCGATATCGTGCTCCAAACCGCAAAAATCACACAAATAAGACGAAGGCGGTTGTGGAGTTTGGTCATAGGACTGAAATCCGTAACCATGGTCGCGTTGAGGAGAGTTGTAAATATACCCCTCCCTTCCTCCATAAATATCGCAATTGAAGCAATTACCACCGTCGGGCGGACCTCCACAATATGGACAAGAGTAATATCCATCGTTGGACATGACGAAACGAGAATGGTGTTACGAGAATTAAACACTAGAGGGTTAGAAAAAGAATTAATTCATAAGGGGTAAGAAGAATATTTTTTTATTTTTGATTGTTTTTTAATTTTTTTGGTTTTTGGTTGTATTACGTAGACTCAAATCTACAAATATCTCCTCGAATCGATTTCTCGATTAAAGGAGCCTCAAAGAATGAAAACAATCACGTGGAGTGAACGTCTTCGATGACTTTAGAACGTTGGTGGAACACCAAAACGTTCAAGAGGGTCTAATCTTGAAAACAAGCAAATATAATATACGTAGATAATACTTGGGCGGCAAACCCTCGATTAGCCTTCTTTCTCAAAACACGCACAAGCAAGCGTGGGAAACGAGGCGGCGCTAAGAACTTAAGAGCCTTTTTCCATTAGGTCGTGAAATACAACCGCCTTATACCCACCTTATAGTTTGTGTTAATTGAGATTAAGCCTCACGAAAGTATTTATCTATTTTGCCTTTAAACTTTTGCTTTGGATTCGAATACAATGATCGAGTGATGAAATCCCGAATCAAGGTTGCGTTTTCACACTTTTGGAGTACTTGTATATTTATTGTGATAGGTAGTACAATATAGTAATATATTCACAAAGAAAAACGAAAACGATAATGGGATATCTACAATATAGTAAAAAGATTGTTGTGTGTTTAATTTAGGAAAATTAAACAAGCTTTATTTGGATACTATAATATGATAGAGAAAAATAACAAAAATGAGTAAGTACGATATTCACGCTTTCCAAAAATTGAAAAGCAAAAACGCACTACTCACACAAACACGATAGTAATAATGGCACACTACAAACACCTCCCCGCCAGCGGCACCAAAAATTGATGTGGTAAAAATACGTGTTTAGGAAAACAACGTATAATGGGCAAGTATTAAACTCGACGATTTAGGAAAACCGACAAATCGAATAAGTGCGGGTTCGTTCTCGAAGGAGGTGTGTGAATTAAGTGTGCCAATTATATAAAATCAAAGTTTGGATGAGTGACGTTTTTGGGTTAAGAGAGAAAAATTAAAGACGAGCTACGATTACGATTACACTACGACGAGTGACGTAAAACGCGAACGTAAATACGTAAAACGTGACGTAAATAAAAATTAAAGCTAAACATTAATTAAAAATTAACACTAAGTCTAAAATAATATAAATAAGAATAAAAATTCAATAAATAAATTTTAAAACCTTTTATTAATTAAATATTCAATTTTAAATGCTAATTAAAGCCCTAAAATTAAATATAATGATGAAAAAGCCCAAAATATTATTTTATTGAACTAATAAATCACTTATATTATTTAAAGACTAAAAAGTATTTTTCTTAAATTTTTAAAACTATTTTTCTATTTTTTAAAAGGCTAAAAGCACTTTTTTAAACTAAAATAATCATAAAAATAATAAAATAATGCTAAAAATAAATTTTATTTTTCTAAAAATTATATTTTAACTAAATTAATAAGGGAAAAATGAAAAAGTAAAAAAAACTAAAAAAATGGCTAAAAACAAAAGTACCCCAAAGTACTCCAAGGTGGAGTACTTCTGTGTTGTCCAAGATCCCACCAGACAACAGGCTTGTCCATGATCAGTGTTGTCCGATATCCGACATCACTAAAAAAATTAAAAAAATTTCAGCGTTCTCGGACAACAAAGAAAAAACTTGTTGTATGGTTTTTAGGCTCGTTTTGGGCTCGTTTTGAGCTGTTTTCTTGCTGTTTTTGGGCATAAACGGCACCCTCACTTGCCAGCAAGTGAGGAGTCAAGTACAACTCACAAACACAATCAACAAACACACAAACGACACAGATTCATCCAAGAACAGGGCAAAAACACTAAAAATGCAGAAAATGGTATGTTGATGGCCTGCTGTGTCTAGAGGCTAAATCAGTGGACTATTGTGCGTCGAAAAACACAAATATTTGTAAATTGTTAAAGCCTAATTTGGTTCTACGCTAAGGAGACAATGGTACCCTCTAAACACACAACTAAAACCTACTTTAAAACCTTAAACAAGCACCAATAATAACTTAAAGGCAAATTCTATGCCTACTCAAATCCTAACAGTGGCTGCACCAAAATAGCAATAAAATGGTGAACTTTGGGCAATCTTTAAGGCACCTATAAGCTACCACCTACTGAATTAATTAAAAACAGACAGTCAAGTACACTCAAACAAATGGAAACCAAAATCCTAGATCCTAAGTCCCTAATCTACCGCAAGGAATACTTATGCAAACTACTAACCAACCTCAAGATAACACATAACGACTAAATACTGAATAAAGATCAGCAACATAAACCACTAAAAACAGATTCAATGATTCAAAAAATTTCCTAACAGTGGTTATAATAAAAAAATGCAAGATCATTAAACTTTTTTTTGTTTTCTAGTTTTTTAGACTAAACTAGAACCTCAAATAAGCTTAAACGACTAACTCAATATATCTAAATCCAATTGAAGGCTTGGATCAAAATTATGGTGTCAACACAAGCTTAACCCAAACACCCCTAAAACTAGCAGAACACAAATTAACAAAAGACTATTATAATTTAAAGCAAAATTTAACGTAAACAAGACATGAATAAATAAACGAGCAGTAAAGAGAAGGAAACAAGCAATTACTTTAGCTAATAAGCAAAATAAGAACTCAGTCAATAAGCTAGAAATCCTGACAGATTAGTAAAAAGGTTAGAACATGTACTTGTATTGAGTCTAATGGTTGTAGCATCGGCCTAATCTTACTACAAATAATATCCACCCTTCTTGAGCTTAATCTAACCGAACATCATCAGCTTATCTTCTTAAGGCTTATTGATTTACAAACATCAACAAAAACATCTACACTTATCTACTATTATTGAAATCTTCAAACCTGAAAATATATGAAACAAAGAAAAAGGATAAAAGCAGCAGGAGCAAAAAGCTGATAAGCTCAGCTTATTGGTTTAAGCTGGCTTATAGAGCTTATGCTGAAAATGGACAAAAAATAGAAGTTACTAAAAAAAATAAAAAAACTTTGAACTAACTTTTTCAAAGGAAATTAGACAGAAAGTGAAACACTACACCATAAGCAACTCATAAGGTCAGTTGTCAAGTGAGCTTATTAGATAGCTTATGCTACAGTGGGTCTCCCAAAGATTTGAGAAAAACAGTTGGAATGAAAACAGATTTTTGCAATGAAATTTAAATGGGACAGAAAGTATAACCAAACACATACCACTTTAACAAAATAATTGTCAGTTAAATCATAAAAATTGTTCAAGTATTTGGGATCTTCAAAAATAAAACTCAATAAATATTTTTTACTTTGAATAAACTGAAATGTAACTGCAGAAATTTAAAAGACAAATATGTAAATGGAACTCAAATTTTATAACTTTCAAATCTTCACTAAATTACAAGAAAATTTCAAGGTATAAAATTTGGAACAAATTAAACTAAACCCTAGTTACACTATTTATATACAATGTAAGGAGGTTACAATCATGAACCCGATGACTAAATTTCCAAACTTGCCCTCGAATCTTTGAAGGAATATCCACATTTTGAATTTATTCTAGGCTGTTCTTGAGCATCCCATGTGATTGTAGCAGTCTCTTAAATAATCTTGTGCCTTCATTTTGTGTGGAGAACAAGGGATGTAATAAGGACCATAGATTTGGTCAAGAAAGTCAGAAAATATATGAATCTGTGACTATTGGGGCTGGGAGAGGGGACACGAGTATGATATGTCACTTTTTGGGCATGTGGATATGCTGGGTAAGCTGTCGTGAACTAATCCCCATTATCAATTGATAATATCCCCATGTTTTTGGGATTTAATTAGCTGAGCAAAAATAGGGTTTATGGGTGGGGGTGTTGGTGATGATGATGATATATGGATTAGATCCAAGAATACTTGTTTCCCCGTATTTTACAAATCTTTGACCATGTTTGACTTGGGTTAGGTGTTTTGTGGGCTAATAATGGGTATGGGTTTGAATTATCGCAAGATTAACCCCTAATGTTTACAAAAAGTTGTATAACAAGTTTGGCAGCTCTAATGTTAACTCCCCTTTGTAATAACTTTGAGTGTCTTGTCATTTTTGGCACATTCAAAAAGAAAACTTTTTTCAAGGACCATAAATGTCAAAAGGGCATTCTTCGGGGGCCATAGATGTAATATCTTGAAACTTAAGGACCATACTTGTAATTTTTGAGATTTAAAAGGGTCAAAAGTGAAGTCTTCAAAAGTTGAGGGACCAATCTTGACATATCTTCAAACTTCAAGGACTTCTTTGGAAAATCAACATTCGGGTCCGGTTCTTTGTGCGGCTTCGTTTCCCGTGTTCGTTTTTGCTTGATTCTTATGATCTTTTGTTGATTTCACGATATCCGTACCTAAAATATACAATGAACAAACACAAGCATATTTTTTGGTATTTTTATGATATTTTAAGCATTTTATGCCCGATTTGGACGATAAGACTATGTATAATTGCAGTCTCATCATTGATCCTAGAAAGTCGTTTATCAAGGGAACTTTAAAATGCAAATTCTAAAACTTGAAGAAGTATAAGAAGATGCGAGATCCTATAGATGACTTGAAAACCCAAAACTTTGATTTAATAGGCTAAGTATCCATTAGTTTCATATTTTTGAAATTTTACAATATGGAGAACAAGAGATGATATAGTTTAATCATAAGTTTTCTAAGGTTAATTCTTCTTTGTGTAAGTATTTTTGTGTTTGATTTAATCTCCTCGTATTTATTTTTCACGCTTGAATATTAATTGCTTAATAAATGAAGTTTTTAGCGGTTTAGGCTTAATATCTTAACACGTAACTCCTTCTTTTTCTTCCCTTGTAATTAAAGTAAGAACACATTAAGGGTGTCAGCGTCATGGATTTTTGATCATGGGATTGCGGAAATTTGGCTTACTATACATATTATAATAATAAGAAGAATAAATTAAAACATGTTCTCTATGAGCCTTCGGGTGGGAGTCATGTAGCACTAACCTTGTCATTAGAGCCTTAGGGTGTATTGCATGGGGACGTGTTTAATAAAAATTTCTTCATCATCATGAGCCATAAGGTGGGATGGTGAATGTCAATTCCCTTATTTTTGTCCAAGGAGCCTTCGGGTGTGGATTTTAAATAAGGAGCACAATTGCATCTTAAAGAGCCACAAGGTGATATGATGCAATTGTTGCTAACTCCATTAATAAAGTCATAATTGACTTTGGAGGTTTTATTGTTGCTTTTAAGTAGTCCTATTAGACAAATTTCGGGTCCAGGGATTTATCCCTCAAATCGTGTTAAGTTATCCTTGATGTGGGCTTTCTTTAGTGACAACGGTTTTTGAAGTCGAGGTTAGGTTTTGAGTGTTAAGTTTACACCGTTTTTCCTTCATTTTTGGACTAATAAATATCAAATAAGTCAAATGAGCCTTTGGGTGAATGACAAATAAAATCTAGAGATACAAATAGGAATAAAAGGAGATTGAGTTTAACACAAATTACTTGTATGAGTTGTTTTAATTTTAGGGCTTATGATTGACAATGATCTTGTTTTAAAACTTGGCATGGAAAAGTGAAAAGTCGAGGACGATGAATCTATTTGAATTTTATGATCCTAAAAGTTATTTTTCAAATAATGAAACCAAGACATTATGTCTTTGCAAAATAAAATGTCAAAAGATGAATAAAAGTGTAGTTAGTGTTTATTTTATCATTGCGTGAGGACACGGCAATTGCTTAGCAAGGGGGAGTTTGATATGAGCTAAATTACTCATATCATTTGTATCTTAAATCAATAAATAAATGCATAAAAACAATGAAAATTGCCTTGTATACGTTTGTTTGTTGTTTGATGTGTGTAGGTACCGAAGTTCGTGAAAACCGGGAAAATCGACACGAGTTTGAAGAAAAGATCAACAAAGCCAAATTCAAGCTCGATTTTAGTGGATTTAATCTTTTATAAATATAATTAGGCTTGTGGGTCCCACATTTGGGTATTGGGCCCAAAAGCCCAATAAGGAAGCAAATAATAAGAATCTTTGGTTATCAAGTCCATTTAAGGCCCAATTTTGAAAAGTTATGAGACGGATGGAGTAAATGGAGCCCAAGCCTAATTTATAAATAACTTACTATGATTCGTTCAAATTTGTCATGGGCATTTTAAACCCATTTGTGTTATTCACTTATTCGGTTAAATATATAAACGTTTTATTTACTTTACAACTTGAACCACTCACACACAATTTACTCACACACCCACCCTTCGATACTCCCAAAGTAACCCATCTCTCTTATCTCTCCCAAACCTGTAAAAACCTAATCACTATTTACCCTAACCCTAGCCTCAAATAATATTTTGGGCTTTTACCTAAATAAGGCGCGTGGTTAACACGCAAGGGAATATAAATCCCCCTTTTTTCTGATCTTGAAGATGGAAGAGAAAGCAGTGACGTGGCCCTATTCTACCTTCTGATTGGATATGACAACTCATCATCCACCACTCCTCCAATCACTTGTGGACACCTTAGCACCAAACTAGCACAACTAGCACACTCGGTTGCCAAGCTGGCAATCCGTGTGCTAGTTGTCTAATCTCAACCATAGATCAAGAAAAGAAGAGAGAAGATGCTAAAGGGAAGGCTCAGATGCAAGATCCTTCTCAACAAACCACCACCAAGAGCCTTTGGGGTTGGCTATAAAACCCCCCCATTTTCGGTAAAATATTCATTCCAATTTTTCTTTTATTGTTATGTTGATCCCAAACTTAGATCGATTTAGCTTTATGTATACGAGATTAGATCAAGTTATACACTTAGAGAAACCTTTGTATATGTATATAATAATCTAAGTGTTATGCGGAATTAACACTTAAACAAGAACACACAAGATGTAAACAAACTTTCACTTTGATTAATGATAATAAACTTGCTTACAAAGTGTTTAACGTATGAAAACTTATATTGAACAATAACCTAAAGGTCTTCTTTTATAGACATAAGAAGCCTTGTACAATAATCTACGTATCAACTATTCTAGGTAAAGATAAATATAGAAAATACATTGTTGTTCCTATCTTTACTAGAAGTAATCTAGAACATAATAAACGCGTAGATCATATCCTTCCATCAGTGCTTGTCTTCAATGTATCAACGCTTGACTTCTTCTTGTCAACGCTTGATCTGTCAGCGTTTGTTTTCTTCCTATCAACGCTTGTTTTACTCTTGTCAGCGCTCAAGTAGACTGGCTATATTTTATTCCCAACAATCCTCCCCTAAACTTGATATCTACTCTAGTAATCAAGTTTCTGAATAAACATTAAGAACTAGGAGGAATCTTACAACACTCATCATATTGGTAATAAATAAATCTGATCAAATCTTTGGCCACGTCACTTGAATAATCAATTTCTAGCTGTGTAGTCTTCATCTTCTCCAAGACTTACTTGGACATGGAATACTGAGCATCTACAAGAAGATACTCAGCAAACTTTGTAGAACTCAAGTAATATACACCAGCATCTGAATACAATCTCCATTGAAGACCACTGAGGTCATCTTCAAGATCCTTCCAAATAGCAGGATCTTCATCTCTTGGTCCACACATTCTCTTGAATGTTGACCACAGTTTTATTGCATTGACTGAAATAGGAGCTTCAGTCTCATACTTGGCCTCTAACAACCTCCATAGGTCTACCAAGTCTTCTCTATCAAAACTTGCAAACAAAGATATAAGAGTGGTAAAAGTGTGAACCTCTTTTCCATACCTGCCAATCTTCCAAAACCCACATTCATCTTCTTCATAGCTTATAATAGAGTTTCTGGAAACAAGTGGTAACACTTGTACCATATCTGAAGCTTCCAATGGTGAGAGCTTGAGGCTCCTTCTTATAACAGCTTCACTTGGATTCAACCTATCCATATCTTTGGGAAACTCAAGAGGGACTCCCTTCTTCACAGGTCTGGGAACAATCATTGCCTTCTTAAGCTCCATTTCTTCTTCAAGTTCTTCTTTTCTTTCATCAGAAAGAAGTCTTAGAGTGTTTTCTTCCTGCACTCTAACCCAAATGGGATAAGCTTTGAACTCCAACTCTTTAAATGTCAAAGCAATCAATTTCTTATAAGTCCATCCTGTTCCATGACATCTGAGAAGCATGTAGTACAACTCCCTTCTATCCCTTCTCAATAATGAGAGAATATTGCTAGCCATGTGTCTCAGAATTACCTTGCAGTCCTTTTGTACTCTTAGGAGAATCTCCAAACCCCATATCTGGTCTGAAATAGTAAAGTGTTGATTCTCCATACACCTATCTTCCCAAGCATGGTACATCTGCACAACTTCTGGCATATCAAAATCAACTTGCAATTTCAACTCATTCAACTTGTCTTTTGCCAACTCATCACCATACTCAAGTCTTTCTGGTTGTTCTATGATCATTACACTTGAGTCTGAACTGGCTTCATCACTTCCTTCTTGCTCTTCTGAAGTGACAACAAAAGGTGATTCACCCACCTTCTTTCTTTCTTGTTCCAGAATTTGTGCAGCCAACCTTCTATCAAACTCAATCTGTGTTGCATTCTTTGGAACATCTACTTCTACCATAATACCCTTACCTTTGTCTAATGGATCCAAAGTGGGTAAGGAAGATGGTAATACCTGTGAAGAAACGTCTTTGATGATGGATAATGACTGGAATACATCAACCTCATCTGCAGGTCTGTCAACGCTCAATTTTGTTTTGTCAGCGCCGAAGATACTCATGTCAGCGTTTAAATCTTGCTTGTCAACGCCCAAATTACCTGTCTCGTCGCCTCTTGTAATTTCCTCCAACATAGCTGTAAAAGTCACATTTAAGTTTGTAGGAGAGACTAGAGACGTATCAAAACCTGGCTGTTTCTTCAAACTTGTTAGGGCCTCAGCGACACCCAAAGATTCACCATCATGAGAGCCCTTATCACTCACATTTATCTGTTCATCCTCCCCTTTGGAAGATTCCTCCATCCCTCTCCTTGTGCTAGCATTTTCCAAAACAACAATCCTTTCCCTCAATTAGTTGAGTTCAAGACCTTGTGTACTGACAATATGTACCAAGTCTGCATTTTGCTTTTGCAAGCTTATGCAGACAGCCGTCAATTCCATTAAGGTCATTGGTTCCAATCTGCCCTCTTCTAAAATAGGTATTTGACCTCCCAAGTTAGATTCATTGGGCATGGATGAGGTCTTAATAATAGTAGGACTGTCTTGGCCAGCTTCTAAGCCAGAACCAATAGTCCCAGCCTCATCCATAGCACCAACCACACTTGTGGTGGTGGTTCTCTCTGCTACATGACTAGGACCACTAGAGAAGAACACTCCAGTAGTCCTTTGGCGTTTTTGCAACCTATATTGTGTTGGGGGAGAAGATGATGTGGATTGGGTGGATGTGGGTTGGTTAAGGGGTGTTTGGGTCTGTGAAAGATGGATGTCAACGTTTAGAATAGGCATGTCAACGCCAACATTTAATGTGTCAGCGTCGAAGGGTTCTTGGTCAATTTGCATATGTTGTGGTGAAGGTAATGGTTCAGGAATTGGGTCAAGTTGGGGTTGTGGGTCTGGTTGGGGTTGTGCTGCGTCAATGACAGCAATCATAGCTAGGGTGAGGGGTAAGGCACGATGTGGGGGTGAGTTCATCTTTGTAAAAATTGCTTTCTTTTGCACAGGGATCTCATAAAAATCATCATGATCCCTTGTGTAGTAATTTTGCACCTCAAAAACCATTTGTAAAAATCTAGGATAAGCTAAAGTCATTTTATTCCCTTTATTTTTTTACACATGCCCTCAAAAATCATTTTAGAATAATTAAACTTTTTCCCAGTAGCAATGCACACAATAGCACTAGCAATAGATCTGTTGATCTCATTGTGTGCAGTACACTTGGGACTCAAACATTGCAAGAGGACATGTATTAGGTACTTCCAGGCTGGGGGAAACTCCTGTTTATGATATTTGTTTAAAGTTCCCTCATCAGGGAAATGATAACCCAAAGCCCTTAGTCCTTGTTCTATTTCATTAATGGGGAGGGTAATTATACCATCTGCATCATCAAGATGCAAAGCTTGGCGAACCAAAGCTTCAGTAACCACCCATGTGCGCCCATGAACAATAGATGATAATGTAGTCACTCTATTAACTGTTGAGGAACTAACATTGTTCCAAAACTATTTAATATGTATGACAGGAATGAGTGGAGCATGAGAAAGAACATACCTAATTGGGGATGCATTCAAATACGCCACCATTTGTGTGTATTGGGGAAATAGAGTGTCATTAGCGTCCAAATATGCTACCATGTTGTGTTGACTCCTGAACCCCAATTCCAAATCACTTGGTTTAAATTTTGGTGCCATTGTTGAAAGCTGTTTGAATGATTGATAAAGATGAAGTTATAGGAGAAAATATTGTTAGACAAGAATGATAGGTACCCTGTTTAAAATAGGTGCCAAATATATAGGAGAGAAAAATGCATGTGATTGGTCAAAAATTAGGCAACTATTTTCAAAAATGCAATCATGAAAATATTGAAAAGAAATAAGTTTATCTCATGCATTAAATGAAATTTATCTGCTCCCAAAATTACGGCCCAAAAATATGTCAAAAAGTAACAACTGGGTAGGTCCCATTGAGTGTCAACGGTCAAAAATAACCCATCAACGCCCAACGGCTATATTCTTGTCAACGTTTGCCAAAGCCATTGTAACACTCTCATTTTTCATATCGGAACAGCGGAAGGGTCTTTCAGAGTGTTACGGGATAGCATAATAACTCCAATCATAGACAACACATAAAAATGGTTGTACAAGGTTTAACAAACATTCATTCGATAAAAAGGTTTAAAAGTGTACAACAGGTCCCAAATTATACAGGTCATTAAGTTTACAAAACACAGATCGAATGAACATTTTTAATATTAAGTGTGGGCCATCAGGGTCGATCTCCATCCGGATTACCTTCAAGCACCTGAGATAGAAAACATGCAAAAATCATATCAGCGAATGCCGAGTGAATTCATAGAGTTTAATGAAAACCGTTATATAAAACAATCATTTACAATCATTTAAAATCAGAACACAAGTATAATATCGGAAGTAAGTCCACATATTGCTAGTCAGGCAATATATAAATCAAGCATACATCTGAAACCGTCCATGAGACCGTAGTCTCTATATTACCATGATAGGTAATATATTCATCGTAATAGCGTCGTATCATATCGGATATTTAAATTATACAGGTCGTATAGATTGTATGATTATTATTAGCCGCATGACATTGTTACCTTACTGTGAAAACAGCGGGCCGCGAACCCGACAAATAATTTGCCCATCTAAGTTAGCGTGTCGTCACAAAAATCACGCTATGGAATCTTCTCATACATAAATTCTCTTACCAATCAATGTGGTACGACGGGGATCAACCGTCAAGGCGCGAACTGGGGTGATCGTCCCCAAATAGTACTATCAAATGCATAAGCGTCTACCAAATCCCGGTAGTTCACAATTCATGCTAATGGGACTTTAAGTGACATAACCTAACTACTAATAATCCTTTTAGTCTCGAATATAGGGTCATAGCAACATTCGGGTCCATATCATTTAGCATACAATCGGGACTACTTGTGTTCTATTTTTATAAAAATCTAGCATGTTATCTCCCTCGCGGGTTTACAAATCATTTTATAAAACATTTAAAAGAGTGCGAGGCTATGAACTCACGTTGTTAATGAAAGGCGGATTATCGGCTACGGGCGTGCTTCGGTCACGGAAACCTATATAAATAATAATCGGTCTTAGACTCGGTCCAATGACTTTTATCAAAATAACAATATACATATATATGATTATTTTACATATGATGATGATCAAGTGGGTTTATAAATCCTCATTTACTCATTTTAGTGTTTACGTTTTGGTATCGTCTTACTAGTTCACTAGTTTTACCGATTTTACCTATTTTAAGTTCATTAAGTCTTTTATAAGTTCTTTTACTTGTTTTTACCCATTATATACTTACATGATCAGTATATATACTTTTCATGTTGGGCCCAAATGGGTTAAGCCCAAATAATTCTTTTTACAAGTTTTTATCTTGTTAAGTCCAATTATTAGTCTAATAGGTTTATTTAGCTCGTAAATGTCCGTAATTCTTATAGTTCGGGTTTTATCGGTTTTTACTTGTCTTAGTTACTTATACATCAGTATATAACTTTTATAAACTTTACATTAGACGGGTTTGGTCGTCTAAGTTTTATTTGATGAAAAACGTTAATTTCACGGCGATAGCCGAAAAAGTCGTAAAAATCAAGTTTATAGTTTTTATTACTTATAAATATTATTTTTTACCACCATTTATCTAATTTACCCATTCAATTAACCTTTTATACATTTATATAATTAAGTTCTATAAGTTAGTGGGTTTATACTTTACATTTTATAAATTATAAAGTGAGTGCTTATATAATAATAATAAACATTATTTCCAAAATCTGATTTTTAACTTCATGTTTACCATTTTTATCATATCTAGAGTTCTACAATGACTTAGAAGCTCATGTTTGGATGACAACTTCTTCATAATATGTGCTAAATATAACTTAGTTATAGCTACTGCCCATTTTGAGTCTAAGTTGCCTTAACAGTCCCTACAAAACTGCTTATTCAGATTGTACCACCTAACTTGTTTTGATCATATCTCACTCATTATTTTGATTCCATTGAATGGCCAACTCTCACATGTGTATAACATCATATACTTTACTGTAAATAGATCAAACCATGCATTTTTATCAGTTCATCATTTAGTTATCTACTGTTTTTATACAGCCAACTAATTAGTCATGATTTTAGCTTCATTTCTTATGGTTATCATCATTTTTAAGCATGTTTATCAACACTTGATCCCCACACAACATTTTTATCATCATATATACATCATATACATATACAAAATGAAAGAAAATACATTTGTTCTTTATAAAATAATAAGAGAAAAATGTAGAGGATGATCTTCTTTACCAATCCAAGTGGATTTCTTGTTTTAGGAAGGCAAGAACTTGATGAACACAACAAGTATCTCCAAGACCATCAAATATCAAGAACATATGTTGGAAAATCAGCCCTAGGACACAAGCAAATCACCTCCAAAGTTGGTTATATGGCCACCAAATGATCAAGGCTTCAAGGAAACACCTTAATAGGACTAGTAAACATGTGGTTTGTAGCTAGAAAAGATCAATGAGGGTGTTTGTTGCTTGATGTGGGACGGCACAAGGGTGGAAGTAGAGAGAGTTTGAGAGTGAATTGCATGTAGAAAATGGTTAGAATGAAAACCATTTGTTAGTTTTGTGTTTAAGTGGGAAATGTGTTGGCTTAAAGTGTAAGCTAAAGCTTACACTTGTGTAACTTAGCCAAATTGATGCCACCTATGTGTGGTGGTGTCCTCCTTGCCGTCCCATATAAGCTAGTGGGATGGGGCAAAGTGTTTTGTCCCATCTCACTAGTTTACGGGTATTTCTCGATTCTAGTTTTCTCGATTTGCGTGCCCTCGGGTCGTTTAACGAAAAACGTTTTTATAAATTATGAATCACCGTCACAAAACGAATCCAATAAAAATTGTCTCATCAAAAACGGAGTTCAAAAACGTAAATACGTAATCCTAAGGTTTCCGGTTTAGTCGTAAAAGACGCCAAATTATGCACGTAAGCCCAAATTTAAATCCGTAAATTGTGAGTTCGTCAACCAACACAAAAATAAGTTTCAAAATATTATACGAGAAAATATTTAACTACCTGAAAATGTTAGATTTGTCACAGCTTTTCCTCCTAAAAGGGATCAACGTCCTCGTGATCCATTTCATTTGGATGTCCGTTTCTTATTGAAATCGAAGAGGTGCGGATATTTCTTCCACATTTCATCCTCTCGTTCCCAAGTATACTCCGGTCCATGCTTTGAATTCCATCGGATCTTGACAATAGGTATCCGACTTTGTTTCAGTTGCTTTACCTCACGGTCCATAACTTCTACGGGCTCTTCGATAAAATGCAACTTCCCATCTATTCGAACCTTACCTAACGGAATTTTCTCATCACTCACTGCTAGACATTTCTTCAGATTAGATACATGGAATGTGTTGTGAACACCATGAAGTTCTGGGGGTAACTCTAGTTTGTAAGCCACCGGACCTACTCTAGATAAAATCTTAAAGGGTCCAATATAACGGGGATTCAATTTTCCTCGTTTTCCAAATCTTATAACGCCTTTCCATGGCGATACCTTCAACATTACTCGGTCACCCACTTCAAACTCCATTGGCTTCCGCCGCACATCCGCGTAACTTTTCTGTCTACTACGGGCAGTCAACAACCTTTTCTTAATCTGAACTATCATCTCCGTAGTCTCCCGGATCAATTCCGGTCCCGTGAGCTGGGTATCCCCAACTTCACTCCAACATACAGGAGATCTACACTTCCTACCATACAAAGCTTCAAACGGTGCAGCCTTAATACTAGAATGGTAACTATTGTTATACGAAAACTCTGCTAACGACAAATGTTTATCCCAATTCTTACCAAAGTCTAACACACAAGCTCTCAACATATCTTCCAGTGTTTGTATCATCCTTTCACTCTGCCCATCAGTCTGGGGGTGATAAGCAGTGCTCATATCGAGATTCGTTCCCAAAGATCTTTGGAGAGGTTTCCAAAAATTCGATGCGAATCTAGGATCTCGATCTGAAATGATCGATACAGGCACTCCATGTTTGCATACAACATTATCAAGGTATATTCGAGTCAGCTTCTCCAGTGAGAACTGCTCCTTAACCGGAATGAAGTGTGCTGATTTGGTCAGTCTATCGACAATAACCCAAATCGAATTGTTTCCAGATGATGTTCTTGGAAGCTTGGTGATAAAGTCCATTGTAATTCGCTCCCACTTCCATTCAGGAATCTTTGGTTGTTGAAGTAGTCCTGATGGCTTTTGATGTTCGGCTTTGACTCTAGCACAAGTCAAGCATTGAAGAACATACATAGCTATGTCAGCTTTCATATTCGGCCACCAATACAACTTCTTCAAATCATGGTACATCTTATCAGATCCCGGATGAATGGAATACTTAGATTTATGGGATTCTAACATAATCAAGTCTCTTAAGCCTCCAAACTTAGGTATCCACATACGACCTCTTAAGCATTTCACTCCATCAGCTCTAACCTCTAAAGGATCTCCTTCTCCTCGGAACCCTTCATTAACAAAATTCTCCTTCTTACAAGCTTCTATTTGCGCATTTCTAATTTGCTCAGGAAAATTATTGTGCACGGTCAAGACTAGAGAACGCACCCTGATAGGCTCTCTATCTTTCCTACTCAACGCATCAGCAACAACATTGGCTTTTCCTGGGTGATACTTTATATCACAATCATAATCACTTAACAACTCTATCCATCTTCGTTGCCTCATATTCAATTCCTTCTGGTCGAGAATATACTGTAGGCTTTTGTGATCGGTGAATACCGTACACTTGGTGCCATACAGATAATGTCTCCACAACCTAAGAGCAAAGACCACAGCTTCTAACTCAAGATCATGAGTAGTATAATTCTCCTCATTCTTCCTTAATTGCCTAGAAGCATAAGCTATCACTTTCTCTCTCTGCATCAAAACAGCTCCATAACCTCTAATAGATGCATCGCAATACACTACAAAATCTTCATTCCCTTCGGGTAATGATAAGATTGGCGCACTACATAATTTTTGCTTCAATATCTGAAATGCTCCATCTTCATCACTTCCCCAAACGAAAGGTTTATTCTTCTGAGTAAGCTTAGTCAAGGGTTTAGCTATCAAAGAAAATTCTTTAATGAATCGCCTATAATAGCCAGCCAATCCTAAGAACTGTCGCACTTCCGTTGGTGTTGTCGGTGCAGACCAATTATTAATAGCTTCAACCTTTGCAGGATCAACATGAATTCCATCTCTGTTAATCACATGACCAAGAAATTGCACAGAATCCAACCAGAAATCACACTTCGAAAACTTAGCATACAACCTTTCATCCTTCAACAAATTCAAAACAATCCTCAAATGTTCCCTATGCTCATCTTCATTCTTAAAATAGATTAGAATATCGTCAATAAACACAATCACAAATTTATCCAAGTAGGGCTTGCACACTCGATTCATTAAATCCATGAAAACCGCAGGTGCGTTAGTTAACCCAAATGGCATTACTTGAAATTCATAGTGTCCATAACGAGTTCTAAATGCAGTTATAGGAATATCTTCTTCACGGACGCGTGTGGTTCCCTATTGATCGTTAGACTCAATGGTTAAGAACCATTATATCTAGGTTGATCATCGTTCATATGATAACATAGCGGAAAAGAACAATGATCATGAACAAGGTGTTTAAGCACAAGACACATAAATTAAACAATTGGGTTGCTTATTATATTAATAACAAACAACCACTAGACGTGTATACATTGAATCCCACGTCTAGTGCGACACACACTTTAGGTTTACATTGTGAATGAATGATATGAATAAAACCTAAGACTCTTGTTCCTTTTATAGTGGAAGGAACAGAATCTACAAGAGATAAAATCAAATAAACATCTAAATCTTCTATTTAGATAAACTATATATTGTGTATATCATAAATAATATACTCAATATATTCCCTAAATAGAATTCTCCATCAAATCTTCAATATCCATCAGCGTTTGACTTTGTTGACTGCGTTTGACTTTTGTTGACTTCTGTCAACGCCCAATTTGCTCTTGTCAACGCCCAATTTGTTCTTGTCAACGCCTGAACAAATATCTTGATGTTTTCTTTGTTTTTGAGTTTCTGCCACATCAACTTTTTGACCCAACAATCTTCCCCTAGTTGATAGTGGCAAAACTCTATATGTATCTCTTGTAAGTTATACATGATCTTCAAATTGCTTCCCCTCAAATGTAGCATGTATTTTCTTCCCCTTTTTGTCACATCAACAAGGAAGTAAACAATGTTGCAATATTGAAGATTCTCCAAATGTAGGCTCTGTGTAATGATCCTGAAGAAAAATAAATAAAGTATTCTTGATGTAGAAGTAAAATAACCCAAACTTATGTTCCATGTCTTGTTTATCCATGTGATGAAGAACTTATACCATGAAAAAATATAAGTAGACCTCGATCCCTTGTCAATATTCTCATCCTTTGTGAGACACTGAGCACGATAATGTAACTCCTTCAAGTGTTTATGACAAGTCTTCGTCACCAACTATGTAAGCACGAACAAGTTACCTTTAAAGTCAGTGGCTGGAAGTCCATGACTTTAAGATATGATAGAACACAAACTCGCGAAAATCTTCTTCAATCATCAAACTTCCCATAAGAATTCTTCCCCTTAAGCTAACACTTCTTCATGAAGAAACTTAATCTTCATATCATATGTAAAAGAGATAAGACGGATAACTCTTTTACAAGGCTACCCCGATTACATAATCAAATCCAATAAATTACCTCACGAATTGTTGCTAACTCGCATTAAAATCATTAATCCCTTTCAAAATATCCGAGCCATAAATATCATCATGATATTCTAAATTATAACAGAGATTCCATGTACCTTTGTGTGTATAATCCTCCTTTTTGTGTGCTTAAAACGTACCAGTTTTCTCAAACAGCAGCAATCAGTGTGTTATCCAATATCTCTTCTGTCCAATATCTTTGACAGATGTATTGTCCAATATCGGACAATACGTGTCAGCGTTGAAGTACATATATCGGACAACACTGTCAACTCCATCAGTGTTGACTTATTCTGTCAGCGTCAAAATCCTTTTTGTCAGCGCCTCAATTACAAACGTCAGCGCCAACCTAAAATCCTGTCAGCGTTCATTCTTTCTGTCAGCGGTTGAATTATACCTTGTCAGTGCCTGGAGAACATTTGTCAGTGGATGAAGATAACACTGTGATCCAATGTAACCAATCTTCATATCCCATTTAAACTCGTATATTAACCTTTCCAGCACTTGCGTTTCCCTTTTTCTTGTGCCTGTCTCCTAAAAATCAGCAACTAAATCACATCCAAATTCAAACCGTGAGTTTAGATCATGTGCCTGCAAGTCCACCATAACTAATATACCGTGTGAACATGTGAACACCAAATCGTGTGAATGCACTTTTCTTCCACCAATTAGCAGCAAGCAATCGTGTGAACACAAACTTCTTAACCAATAATATTCGACATATTGGAAATCAGTAACATGTTCGTCAAATGTGAATACCATGGAATAAAAATTAATTCCACCAATAAAAACATTTGCGTCGTGTGAATACAAGTATCCTTGTTACACCAATAAGAACCCTTGTTGGAGAAACCAATTACGTCCTTGCTAAAAATCAGTCACACGTCCTTGTCACTGCTACTGTCATACGTCCAGATCTAGGATTTTACTTTAAATCAGAAAAGTTGAAGCATTGAAAACCCTAGAACGAAGATTGTTTAATTCGAAACCCTAATTAGGGTTTTAAGCCTAATCAGATTCGAATTTAAACACCATAATGCATTATAACAGCCTCCAATTTCAATTCTTCCTGCTTTTTAAGTAGATCTAGGGTTTGAGGAACCCTAGGTCATGATTTTATGTAAAAGCAGAAAACTGAAAATCTGCCATCAGCCAACTTCGACGCTTAATAACTTTTGCCTGGGGACAAAACTCGACAATCCCTCCGGTGGATGTTTAGATCTATGTATGTAGAACACACATAAAAAATTTCGTGACGATCCAACGGTTCAATCAAAAGTTATGACCTTCTGAATACTGCTGCGCACACAAAAACGTCCAGAAAAACTCCATACGAATTTTTCTTCTTCACGATACACGAACACCTCGTCGGACCTAGATATCAAGAGCCTTAGGCTCTGATACCAATTGTGGTTCCCTATTGATCGTTAGACTCAATGGTTAAGAACCATTATATCTAGGTTGATCATCGTTCATATGATAACATAGCGGAAAAGAACAATGATCATGAACAAGGTGTTTAAGCACAAGACACATAAATTAAACAATTGGGTTGCTTATTATATTAATAACAAACAACCACTAGACGTGTATACATTGAATCCCACGTCTAGTGCGACACACACTTTAGGTTTACATTGTGAATGAATGATATGAATAAAACCTAAAACTCTTGTTCCTTTTATAGTGGAAGGAACAGAATCTACAAGAGATAAAATCAAATAAACATTTAAATCTTCTATTTAGATAAACTATATATTGTGTATATCATAAATAATATACTCAATATATTCCCTAAATAGAATTCTCCATCAAATCTTCAATATCCATCAGCGTTTGACTTTGTTGACTGCGTTTGACTTTTGTTGACTTCTGTCAACGCCCAATTTGCTCTTGTCAAAGCCCAATTTGTTCTTGTCAACGCCTGAACAAATATCTTGATGTTTTCTTTGTTTTTGAGTTTCTGCCACATCAACTTTTTGACCCAACAACGCGAAGTTGGTGATATCCCGACCGCAAATCTATCTTAGAATACACACTAGATCCTTGCAGTTGATCAAACAAATCATCAATCCTAGGTAAAGGATATCGATTCTTAATTGTCAACTTATTCAGTTCCCTATAATCAAAGCACATACGAAAAGATCCATCCTTCTTCTTAATGAACAAGACTGGATCTCCCCAAGGCGACGAGCTCGGTCGAATAAAACCTTTATCAGACAACTCCTTAAGTTGCTCAGATAACTCCTTTAATTCAGAAGGGGCTAATCGGTAAGGCGCACGTGCCACCGGTGCAGCACCAGGAATTAAATCGATTCGAAACTCTACTTGCCTTATCGGTGGAAGTCCGGGTAAATCTTTAGGAAATACCTCAGGAAATTCACAAATAATAGGTACATCTTCCAATCGTTTCTCCCTAGACTCATTCCCGGTCACTTGAGCTAAGAATAACTCACAACCGTTCCTGATGTACTTTTGGGCTTTAATACATAAACGATTTTCAAACGGGATTCACCTCGACTACCATCAATTACTAACGTTCTATTCCTAAGAGGAATCTTAACCTTCTTCTCTCCACATAAAATAGTAGCATTATTCAACGACAACCAATCCATACCAATAATAATATCAAAACTACCTAATTCTATCAACATCAAATCAATCGGAAAGGAATGGTTCAATAGATTTAGAGAGCATCCTTCTAATAGCTTATTAGTTTTCACTAATTTACCATAAGCCAATTCCACCTCGTAACTTGTACTTATCTCAACAGGTTCAATATCAATAAGGGCACTAAATTTAGTGGATACAAAGCTCCTATCGGCACCCGAATCGAATAAAGCAACAGCATAATGATTGTTGAGTAAAAACGTACCGGTAACGACATTCGGATCCTCTTTCTTCACCTCGATTGTTCCAAGTTGGTAGATACCACCCTGGGGGTTTCTTCCAGGTACAATCGCTTTCAACTTGGGGCATTCCGATTTCCTATGACCTTCTTCATTACAGTTGAAGCAAATGGTTCCCTTCTTACACCTTTCAACCTTGTGTCCAAGATTTCTGCAATTTTGGCACTTCCAGCAGTCGCCAGGATGCCTCTTGTTGCCACACTTAGGACATCTATCATCGTTGCGCGGTGCATTGTTGGTAAGAGCATTTGCATTCCCCTTTCTCTGGTTCTAACGGCGATTGAAATTCTTCCTATAATCACCTCTATCTACACGCTCACCGTCTCCCTTTCTTTTCTCAGCTACACGGGCTTCATCTTCCTTATCCTGAATTATCTGTCCAATGAGTTGGTAAGCCATTCGAACAGCATCATCAATGGTCAGTGGTTTAGATGATGTTACGTCCCCCCGGATATTCCTGGTCAACCCTTTCACATATTGCTCAATTCGGATCTCTTCGGGTTCAACCAATCGAGGACATAGCAAGGCCAACTCATGGAATCGATTTGTGTAACTATCAATGTCCACACCTTTCATTCTCAAATGAATCAACTCTTGTTCTAACCTAATGATCACACTACGAGGACAAAACTCCAAAGTCATCCACTTCTTGATTTCAGCCCAAGGAGTAGCATTAGCAGCATCAAGACCCATGAAAGCAATTCTCCCGTTCCACCAAGTCAACGCACGACCTTTAAGAGTAGCCATAGCAAAAGTCACCTTATCTTCCTCCTTACACTTACTAATCCTAAACACCGATTCTATCTTCTCAATCCACTGGCTTAATCCTACGGCACCTTCAGTTCCATTAAAAGGTAGAGGTTCACACTTCATGAACGTCACATAAGTACAACCACCAACTTCTGGTGCATTCGTTCCAAGTCCTCCTATATTTCCTCCAGCATTAGCATTCACATTATTAGCATTCACATTCACATTAGTACCGCCAATTCCACTACCGCCAGCTCCACTACCGCCAGCTT
Organism: Glebionis coronaria; assembly: GCA_025667525.1. Classification (NCBI taxonomy): domain Eukaryota; kingdom Viridiplantae; phylum Streptophyta; class Magnoliopsida; order Asterales; family Asteraceae; genus Glebionis; species Glebionis coronaria. The sequence continues at coordinate 67,634,687 of CM046876.1, forward strand.
CACTACCGCCAGCTCCACTACCGCCAGCTCCACTACCGCCAGCTCCACTACCGCCAGCTCCACTACCGCCAGCTCCACTACCGCTAGCTCCACTACCGCCAGCTTCATTTCTAGCATTTGCCATAAATTCAGTCATAGATGCGGTAACTTGCTCCGTAATAATCCTACGTACATCATCCTCAGTCACAGCCTTCTTGGGCGGCATAGTTCTATAATTCCACAATTTCAAAGTATTAAGCATTCATCCAACAAAGGATTCATATAATACGGATCGAATTCATAATCAAGATACAAATAAGGCACAATATGGAACTCAAGACAAGATACATATTTCATTCGATCTGAAACAAAAGTATTGTCTTAGTACATCCATATCAAAGTTCTAACACTATATACACTCAAAATTCGTGCCAAGTCTACTACTAACAAGTCGGTTCAGTCAAAGCTACAAACACAAAAGATATAAAGGTCACTACTAAATACAGACTGGTCTACTGAGAACCGCCAGATGGTCATCGTCTTCTGGATCTTCGCCGGACGATCACTAGACACATCTTCAGCTGGGCGCTTACGGATTACTCCTCTTTCAACCATGTCAGCATAAAATCTACTATTCTAACCCACGGATATATTCAACTCCTTTTCAGCTTTCTCACGCATCGCACGAGCCACACTCAACTGAATCTCCATAGAATTCACTTTTCTCTTCATAGCAGCATACTCACCACTTTCCAATACCGATAACCTCCTAAAAGCTTCATTCAAACCACGTTCTACATCACTCAAATCCAAAGTAAGCAATTCTCGCTCTTTCTCTCCAATCTTTGTCTTCGACTCCAAATAAGCAACCTGAGTCTGAATGACACCTAATCCAACCTCTGTCACACAACTCTTAACACGGGAAGCATCTAGATCACGTCTCAAGGCCCATGGTGCAAGACCATCAATATGAGTAGCCTCTCGAGCACTAGACGACTCTCCTATCTCACGTCTACGAGTATCAATACCATCAGTACCGTCAGGTGCATCGTCATCCTCATCCTCCTCTGATTCAGAATAAGATTCAGACGATTCAGACATCTCATCCCTAGGTAACTCATCCTCAGAATCAGACAAACAAACTGGTGGGGGCAAAGGCTCGCCCTCTGGAACATCATACGGATAAATAAGCTCAGCTTCCTCATCGTCATCAACCTCAACATCTATACCTACATCCTCCTCGACATCCTCGTCGTCAATCTCGTCATCTAACTCATCTAATCCAATCTCATCCTCATTCTCAATATTAGCATTCTCAATATCCACATTCTCATTACCCACATTCTCAATATCCACATTCTCATTACCCACATTCTCAATATCCACATTCTCATTACCCACATTCTCAATCTCATTCTCTACTAAGTCAACCTGAGGGGCAATCTGATCTCCTAGTCCTAACTCGGGCTCGGGATCCTCAAATGGTTCCTCCTCATCATCAATATCAAAATCTACTAAGTCTAAATAAGGATCATCTTCTATATTAGGTTCGGGAATAGCATGGTTTTCTACAGGAATATTAGGGTCAGCCATGACAATCTGCATTTATATATATTTATCTCGTATTAGGATAACATACTAGTTAAACAATTACATAATGAAATCACGATATATACATATATATAAATTAAATTATATATATCAAAATATATATCTTCTCAATAGGGCTTGTTGGTAACGCCGGAGATCTCTGGCACCGTTATAGTCAAAAGATTTTTCAAATATTTTCTCAAATGTTCATTGTCAAAAGATTTTTGAAAAGTTTTGTTCAAAACCTTGGTTTTTAAAATCTTTTGTTCTCTACAACGAGAGCTCTGGTACCAAACTGTAACACTCTCATTTTTCATATCGGTACAGCGGAAGGGTCTTTCAGAGTGTTACAGGATAGCACAATAACTCCAATCATAGACAACACATAAAAATGGTTGTACACGGTTTAACAAACATTCATTCGATAAAAAGGTTTAAAAGTGTACAACAGGTCCCAAATTATACAGGTCATTAAGTTTACAAAACACAGATCGAATGAACATTTTTAATATTAAGTGTGGGCCATCAGGGTCGATCTCCATCCGGATTACCTTCAAGCACCTGGTTTAAATTTTGGTGCCATTGTTGAAAGTTGTTTGAATGATTGATAAAGATGAAGTTATAGGAGAAAATATTGTTAGACAAGAATGATAGGTACCCTGTTTAAAATAGGTGCCAAATATATAGGAGAGAAAAATGCATGTGATTGGTCAAAAATTAGGCAACTATTTTCAAAAATGCAATCATGAAAATATTGAAAAGAAATAAGTTTATCTCATGCATTAAATGAAATTTATCTGCTCCCAAAATTACGGCCCAAAAATATGTCAAAAAGTAACAACTGGGTAGGTCCCATTGAGTGTCAACGGTAAAAAATAACCCATCAACGCCCAACGGCTATATTCTTGTCAACGTTTGCCAAAGCCATTGTAACACTCTCATTTTTCATATCGGAACAGCGGAAGGGTCTTTCAGAGTGTTACGGGATAGCACAATAACTCCAATCATAGACAACACATAAAAATGGTTGTACAAGGTTTAACAAACATTCATTCGATAAAAAGGTTTAAAAGTGTACAACAGGTCCCAAATTATACAGGTCATTAAGTTTACAAAACACAGATCGAATGAACATTTTTAATATTAAGTGTGGGCCATCAGGGTCGATCTCCATCCGGATTACCTTCAAGCACCTGAGATAGAAAACATGCAAAAATCATATCAGCGAATGCCGAGTGAATTCATAGAGTTTAATGAAAACCGTTATATAAAACAATCATTTACAATCATTTAAAATCATAACACAAGTATAATATCGGAAGTAAGTCCACATATTGCTAGTCAGGCAATATATAAATCAAGCATACATCTGAAACCGTCCATGAGACCGTAGTCTCTATATTACCATGATAGGTAATATATTCATCGTTAATAGCGTCGTATCATATCGGATATTTAAATTATACAGGTCGTATAGATTGTAGGATTATTATTAGCCGCATGACATTGTTACCTTACTGTGAAAACAGTGGGCCGCGAACCCGACAAACAATTTGCCCATCTAAGTTAGCGTGTCGTCACAAAAATCACGCTATGGAATCTTCTCATACATAAATTCGCTTACCAATCAATGTGGTACGACGGGGATCAACCGTCAAGGCGCTAACTGGGGTGATCGTCCCCAAATAGTACTATCAAATGCATAAGCGTCTACCAAATCCCGGTAGTTCACAATTCATGCTAATGGGACTTTAAGTGACATAACCTAACTACTAATAATCCTTTTAGTCTCGAATATAGGGTCATAGCATCATTCGGGTCCATATCATTTAGCATACAATCGGGACTACTTGTGTTCTATTTTTATAAAAATCTAGCATGTTATCTCCCTCGCGGGTTTACAAATCATTTTATAAAACATTTAAAAGAGTGCGAGGCTATGAACTCACGTTGTTAATGAAAGGCGGATTATCGGCTACGGGCGTGCTTCGGTCACGGAAACCTATATAAATAATAATCGGTCTTAGACTCGGTCCAATGACTTTTATCAATATAAAAATATACATATATATGATTATTGTACATATGATGATGATAAAGTGGGTTTATAAATCCTCATTTACTCATTTTAGTGTTTACGTTTTGGTATCGTCTTACTAGTTCACTAGTTTTACCGATTTTACCTATTTTAAGTTCATTAAGTCTTTTATAAGTTCTTTTACTTGTTTTTACCCATTATATACTTATATGATCAGTATATATACTTTTCATGTTGGGCCCAAATGGGTTAAGCCCAAATAATTCTTTTTACAAGTTTTTATCTTGTTAAGTCCAATTATTAGTCTAATAGGTTTATTTAGCTCGTAAATGTCCGTAATTCTTATAGTTCGGGTTTTATCGGTTTTTACTTGTCTTAGTTACTTATACATCAGTATATAACTTTTATAAACTTTACATTAGACGGGTTGGTCGTCTAAGTTTTATTTGATGAAAAACGTTAATTTCACGGCGATAGCCGAAAAAGTCGTAAAAATCAAGTTTATAGTTTTTATTACTTATAAATATTATTTTTTACCACCATTTATCTAATTTACCCATTCAATTAACCTTTTATACATTTATATAATTAAGTTCTATAAGTTAGTGGGTTTATACTTTACATTTTATAAATTATCAAGTGAGTGCTTATATAATAATAATAAACATTATTTCCAAAATCTGATTTTTAACTTCATGTTTACCATTTTTATCATATCTAGAGTTCTACAATGACTTAGAAGCTCATTTTTAGATGACAACTTCTTCATAATATGTGCTAAATATAACTTAGTTATAGCTACTGCCCCTATTGAGTCTAAATTGCCTTAACAGTCCCTATAAAACTGCTTATTCAGATTGTACCACCTAACTTGTTTTGATCATATCTCACTCATTATTTTGATTCCATTGCATGGCCAACTCTCACATGTGTATAACATCATCTACTTTACTGTAAATAGATCAAACCATGCATTTTTATCAGTTCATCATTTAGTTATCTACTGTTTTTATACAGCCAACTAATTAGTCATGATTTTCGCTTCATTTCTTATGGTTATCATCATTTTTAAGCATGTTTATCAACACTTGATCCCCACACAACATTTTTATCATCATATATACATCATATACATATACAAAATGAAAGAAAATACATTTGTTCTTTACAAAATAATAAGAGAAAAATGTAGAGGATGATCTTCTTTACCAATCCAAGTGGATTTCTTGTTTTAGGAAGGCAAGAACTTGATGAACACAACAAGTATCTCCAAGACCATCAAATATCAAGAACATATGTTGGAAAATCAGCCCTAGGACACAAGCAAATCACCTCCAAAGTTGGTTATATGGCCACCAAATGATCAAGACTTCAAGGAAACACCTTAATAGGACTAGTAAACATGTGGTTTGTAGCTAGAAAAGATCAATGAGGGTGTTTGTTGCTTGATGTGGGACGGCACAAGGGTGGAAGTAGAGAGAGTTTGAGAGTGAATTGCATGTAGGAAATGGTTAGAATGAAAACCATTTGTTAGTTTTATGTTTAAGTGGGAAATGTGTTGGCTTAAAGTGTAAGCTAAAGCTTACACTTGTGTAACTTAGCCAAATTGATGCCACCTATGTGTGGTGGTGTCCTCCTTGCCGTCCCATATAAGCTAGTGGGATGGGGCAAAGTGTTTTGTCCCATCTCACTAGTTTACGGGTATTTCTCGATTCTAGTTTTCTCGATTTGCGTGCCCTCGGGTCGTTTTACGAAAAACGTTTTTATAAATTATGAATCACCGTCACAAAACGAATCCAATAAAAATTGTCTCATCAAAAACGGAGTTCAAAAACGTAAATACGTAATCCTAAGGTTTCCGGTTTAGTCGTAAAAGACGCCAAATTATGCACGTAAGCCCAAATTTAAATCCGTAAATTGTGAGTTCGTCAACCAACACAAAAATAAGTTTCAAAATATTATACGAGAAAATATTTAACTACCTGAAAATGTTAGATTTGTCACAGCCATGTCAGCGTCTAAATTGGTCACAACAACGCTTGAAAAAATACTTGTCAGCGTCCAAAAATAAAAATTTATAAAAATGAAAAATGACCTTAACAAAGTAATTTATCCTAGAGAAGATAACCTAAAAGTTGATAATTATTATAGGGCGGCAAGCACTGTCCAGTTATGCACACTTGCTTATGCAAGATAGACATAACAGTCCTCTAGTGTCCCTTTCTAACCAAAACTCTTAACAACTAAGTTACCTCATAATATTCCTTGTTACTCCCAGGTAAAACCCATGATAAAATCATTCCCAAGTCTCCCAACAGACCACAACCAATTCTAGGCCAAAAATGTCTTGGCAGCATGCATAGTATATCAACTTTGCATGCTACAGTGCCTCATGATTTAGTAATACTAACTCATACTCACCTGTGGACACAATCTAGAATTGTGATAAGAGTATCATAAGGATACCCAAAAGTCCTAAAGGTTCCTAAAACCTCCCCTTAAACTTTGATACATATGTTGCTAAAAATATGCATGAACATAAAAAATTTATGTCAAGATAGGAATAGAAAATTCCAACCATCATCCATAAATAAAAACATGCTCAAATGCTTCTCCAATGATCCATAAGCAACTCTGTATCCAATGGTATTATGCTAACACCACCTGCACATTTAGATTGAAAACCACAAAACTAACATTGTTGCTGACAACGCCCCGATAACACTTGTCAGCGTTAAGAAAAGCTTTGTCAGCGTTAGAAAAATATATTGCAGACAACGTCACAATAACACTTATCAGCGTTAAAGAAACCTTTGTCAGTGTTAAAAAAATATAGTGGAAAATCTAAATCCTCTAAAAGACCAATAACAATGCATTATCCTATACATACTTTTACAAAAGACTCCAAAACACATATTATGTGAGATTGATCATTCCAATACTTGTTACCAAGTATTGAAACCTTCCAGCATCAAAAGGTTTAGTTAGTAAATCTGACACATTTTCTTCTGTGTCAACCCTATCTGGTTGTATTAAACCCTTTTCAAAACAATCCCTTATAAAATGGTGTCTAATTTCTATGTGTTTTGTTTTAGAATGATGTACAGGATTCTTAATAATGCATAAAGTGTTGTTATTGTCAACAAATATCTTGGTATGCATGAAATTATACCCATAGTCCAATAGCTGGTTCTGAATCCATAAAACTTGTCCACAACAAGCAGCTGCAGCTACATACTCTGCTTCAGTTGTAGAATTGGCCACCACTGTTTGTTTCTTGCATTGCCAAGATATCAACCTGCTCCCAAGAAACTGACATCCACCAGTTGTGGATTTTCTATCAAACTTATCACCTCCATAGTCACTGTCTGAATATGCAATAAGCTCCAAAGGTGAATCTTTTGGGTACCACAAGCCAAGACTAGGATAACATCTTAGGTACCTAAAGATTCTCTTGACAGCATAAAGGTGACATTCTTTGGGAGTCACTTGATGGCGTGCACATGCGCACACAGCAAACATGATGTCAGGTCTGGAGGCTGTAAGATACATCAATGAACCAATCATTGATCTATAGTGCCTAACATCCACATCCTTTCCATCTCTAATCTTTCCCCAAGGGTGTTCTCTATCCATAGGAGTAGTAGCCCTCTTTTCATGTGGAGAAAAGCCAAACTTCTTCAAGATCTCTGCCATATATACCTGGGAGATGAAGATACCATCTTCTTTCTGCTGAACTTGTAACCCTAGAAAGAAGTTCATCTCCCCCATTGCACTCATTTTGAATTTGTCTGTCATAAGCTTGGAGAAATCTGCACTCATCTTTGGATTGGTGGATCCAAAGATGATATCATCAACATAGACCTGAACAAGTAAGACATTGATATGAGCTTAAACTCATATCCTTTTAATAGCAAATAACCTTAAAACATGAAGCAAAATACCAATTTATTTGGCAAAAACAGTGTTATGTGGTATGTTTGTGTTTGTGTGCACTTGTGTAGGTAAAAAGATACATTTTCAAGCAAACAAGGAAAAATCAAGCTCAAATGGATGAAAAAGACAAAAGAGGATCAAAAGTGACAAGACTTTGAAGTATAAGGACCTATCTTGACAAGTTATGAAAGTTGAAGGACTAAAAGTGCAAATATTGTAAAAAGTCAAGATTCAAGTCAAACTTGGTCAACTCTCAAGTCAACTCAGTCAAAGGACCATTTTGTTCAAGTTATGAAAGTTGAAGGACCAAATTTGTCAAAAGAATGAAGATCCTAGCTCAAAACAACATTCTGCCAAGTACAAGGACTAGTTCTGCCAACTTTTGAAAATAATTCAAAGCTTGATCCATGTGAAGAGGAAAGGACCAATAAGATTGCAAGGAAGGTGGTCCACGGATCACCAAATCAGCCTCATTTAAATCCCACTCAGCCGACACTTCATTTAATGGGAATATCTCAACAGTGCCACGCACTCAACTTTTCCACCAATAGAAAATTAGGAGTTGGATAATGATCCGCAACTCATTCTCTTAGCCAATAAGAGTTTGCCACGCAACATCTTCTTCAACAAAAATTGCCAGGAACGAGCAAGAGCTAGAGTGAATTTCAGCAAATGGCATAAACATCAAAGTTGGTCTAAATCAAGAAAGGAAGAGATCCCACGTGCTTAATTAGCCTGAAGATCAATAATAAAGAAAAGCCCAAATCCTAGTTCATACCTGCAAATGCAAATTGCAGAATTATACACGTGGCAAGCTGGGATTGGTTCTGACACGTCACCAACCCCAACTAACTTCTCCTTCATGCCTATAAATAGATGATAGGACTTCATTTGTAAAGTGTAGCTTAATTTTGTAAAAACACCTAGTTCTACTTTTCCTTTCCCTTTTCCCTCAATCTTACCCTAGCTACTCAAGAGTCTGACAAACTCTTGAGTTAGTTAGTTAGTTACTACCTTTGTAACAGCTTTGTAACCGTTTTCCATTAATAAAATTCAAATTCACTCTTTCCCGCCAAAACTGTTCTTATCATTCCAGTTCATTTCTTGCTGCATTTGGATACTATTGTTGCTGATAAGTGTTTGTTATGATCATTGATGGATCATAACTAACATTGAAGAAGTTAGATTGCTGTTTGATCAGAATTCAGTCATTTCCATAGTTTTTTTTGAAGATGTTCAAGCAGATTGATGATTCTTGTTGATTAGATAGCAGTTATTGTTGATTGATTGATCCCTAGTGATAAGGTGGTGGTTATCACTAGGTTAAGAGAGCTCAGCGCTCCTCTTCTTCTCAGTGGTTACTTCAATAGGTGCAAAAGCTTCTAGTTTTAAATTCCTCTCAATTGCAAATGCCTGCTCAATTCCTAGCTAATTCTTTGTGATTGCATGATTAAATGTGTGCAGCTTGTTAATTGAATTAGTTTCAGTGATGTTGTAGCTTAAGTTTAGCTTTTATGCTCATTGATTTTGATTGAATTCTAGTTTATAGCTTAATTCAGCTTTTCTTATCCTAGCTTCCTTAATTGAGTACTAGTTGTTTACATTGTTTACTTTTAGCTTTTAGACATCTCTCATTGATCACTAAATTCAGTTTGATATAGCCTTTCATCCAGTTTTAACTAGAGTTCTTAAAAGTCTTTGTAAGAATTTCATAAAGTTCAGAAGGAGTGTTTGGCAACAGAGTTTAGATACAATCATTGAGAGATTTGAGTTGTTCTAGTTGATACAAGTTGAATTTTTAGATTACTCTAGTGTATTGTAATCAAGTAGAGTACATTTGGAGTGATAACTTTCCACCATAGGTCTTGATGCTCACTTTTGTTCTTGTACTCTTTGTGTAACAGATTTCTATAACTAGCATTTCTCAAACTTGCCAATTTCAAATCATCACAGTTTCTTTGTTTCTTAATCATTTCCGTTCAAACCTTTTTCTATTGCTCAAGTAACATACAAAGTATTAGTAGTATAAAGGAATTTCTACAGTATTAGTTATTAAGCTAGGAAATAGCTTTTTGGTCCAAACTGAGCAAAGCTCATTCTCTGTGAAAAAGTATGCTACTGTTTTCCTAGATCTTCAAATCTACTTCACAAATCTTGTGATTTTCTTTCATAAAACCATTTAGTAAGTGTCCCTAGTTAATTTCTGAAAGTTTGAGCTTTTTGCAAATTTTGGTCAAATCTTGGTCAACATAAGCTCTTTTTAGCTTAATTCAGATTTAGAGCTTATTAATTGATGAAATTCGTTCAAGTTTGATTTCCCGTTCCCTAATTGAATAGCTTTATCAGTTTCACTAAAAAAATCAAGTTGTGGTTGATTAGATTTAGCTGTAGCTTATTTTGAGCTTATTAATAAGCACTCATTTGCTTATTTTGGATCCTTAGTTAAATTCCTTTGACACACGTAGCTTAATTGAGATTTCAAGTGTTTTGCAACTTGTTTCATCAAATTTGGTTGAGTAATAAGCCAGAACGAACTTATTTTCTTCCTAGCCCGTTTTTAGCTTAAAAAGTTTTCTTTATTGCACTTTAGTCCCTTTAGTTCTGTCAGCGTTTAATTTTTAGCTAATTTCCATGTTTTTAGGGTTTGCATTGTTTTAGTCCCTGGAATTTGGAAGTTGTTAAATTTCAGTTAGTATTTTGTTAGTTTGTTACATTTTTGGCAAGTTGGTTATAGTTGTTGCATTTTTGATCCTTTTAGTTAACAGTTTTACATTTTTAGTCCCTATAATTATTAGAGTTTACATTTCAAGCATTTACTTTTCATAGAAATTACAATTTCAGTCCTTTAAGTTTCAAATTTTGCATTTTAAATTTTTACTTGAATAAAAACGTGGTATTTGCAATTTGTTTTACATATACGTAGGTAATATTTTTCTGTTTTGCAAGCTTTTGTTGAATTAGCAATAGATTACCAAGCAAGCTTAACAACCAAGAACAATTAAAAACCCGATATTGGTTGGACTTTCTATTAGCAAGAACTGAGAAAAAACGAACTGCATTATACTCAATTTCAAATGGCGCCGCTGCCGGTTCTTTGACTACACGAGAGACTATCGATTGACGGTTTTCATTGGCTTTTGGGACCCGTTCACTTTGTGAACGTTATTTTTACGTATCATAAATCAAAAACAAATAAAAAATCAAAAATATAAAAATATATAAAAACTAAAAAATTAACAAAACAATTCTTTTCCTAAAGAATTGACCAAAAAAATAAAAAAATCCAAAAAGCAATCTTTTTCCTAAGAGATTGCAACCAAAAATATATATTATTGGATTCTCTCGGTTTTTATGTACATATAGTATTTTCCCTTAAAAAACTCATAAATACAAAAATATTTTCCATATATTATTATAAGTAGATACGTATACGTATAAGAACAATCAATCTACATATCTTCCATAAGTATTGCCGAGGCAATACACCGTGTTGAGGGGCGTTCCGGTCCTTGACACGTGTATCGATCAAACAAAATAAAGCAAGAATAGATAAATACTCTCAATAAGCAACAATTCGAAGAATACGAACATTTAAGTGAATAGAAAGGCGATGTGCTATAAAATGCCATCTAAGGGTCAATAGGTACTTAAGTGCTTCGCGCCACCTAACCCCCGTTCACTTGGGAGTATTCTAAGAAGGAAGGCTTCATTGAGGGTCTTGCACCCAAAGTAGTAAATACATATATTGTTATTTTCTTGTGGATATTTAATATTGAAACTCGAAGAGGATAATCCATTTCTCTTCAAAGTCACACGAGAGCTTCTCTCTCATTCCTCGTATTGAGTTGCATGCTCACTCGCGGGCGTGCACAAATACCGATTGGTGTACAACCTCTTCCTCCGAAAAGGAAGAAAAAGAGAAAGAGTAAGACCACCACCATCCACCAAGCCGATCACGAGAATCGTGCTTTGACTCCACCACAAGAAGCCATGGCTATTGATAATCGTACTTTGTATGAACGTATGCAATCCAACATTCATGGATATTCTAGTGCCATTAAGATTCCCGACTTTCCCGCTAACACATTTGAGCTACATACATCTATGATCAATATGGTTGCTTTATCACCTTTCCTTGGTAAACACAATGAGGATCCTCATGCTCACCTTAAGAGATTCCTTTCACTTTGCAATACCATTAAGCATAATGGGGTTCCACATGAGGTCATTAGGTTGATGTTAGTGTCATTTTCCTTAGAGGGGAGTGCTAAGCATTGGTTAGACACCCAACCACCCGATAGTATCACCACATGGGAGGGTTTTACCACTAAGTTTTTGAACAAGTTCTTTCCTCCACAAAAGACTATGGCTTTGAGGAATTTAATTATGGGCTTTCAACAAAAACCTAGCCAATCCTTTAGTGATGCTTGGGAAGAGTATAGTGAGTTGTTGAGGCGATGCCCTAATCATGGATTGGATCAAGTTCACCAAATAAGTCTCTTTTATGATGGCCTTAAAGCTCACCACCAAGATTCACTCAATGCTTCCGCGGGAGGGAGTATTCTTCTTAAGACTTATCAAGAGGCTTTAGACATTATTGAGACTAAGGCAATGGTTCAAACAAACAATCCATTTGAAGAAAAGGTTCATGTTATCCAAAATAATTCTCAAATCCCTTGTGACAACCAACTCCTCAAGTTTCAAGAAGCGATTTTTCAAAGGATGGATAGAGATAGTGAAAGGAATTTGCAAAGACAACAAGAAATGTTTCAAAATTTTAAGAGCATGACATTGAACAATTCCTCGAATAATGTGAATGCCATCACCATTTCTTGTGTTACTTGTGGAGGTCCCCATTCTTATGAACAATGTGATAAGGTGCAAGGGTATCAAGGGGAATGCTATGCTTACCAAGAGGAACACCGTGAACACTTCAAACCTAATATCAATCCAAATAACCTTTCTTACAAATCCCAAAATTACCTTACTCCACCCGGCTTCCCACCCCAACCACCCACCCAAATTCCACAAAATCCTCCTCAAATTTTAGCAAGGAATCAAGGGCAAAGACCATCATACCAAGGAAATAACTACAAGGCACCCAATCAATTTCAACCTCAAGCAAATACCTTTTATCCACCACAACAAGGATTTACTCAACCACTTCCATTTATTCCCAATCAAGCATATGCTCCAATACCAAATCAAGCTTACCCTCAAAATCCAAATCAAGGATATGGGATGCAAGAGACTCAAGAGTATGTTGACAAGAAAATGCGTGAAATTGAGAAGAGAATGAATGACCAAATGAAACGTACATTGGAGGAACAAATCAATAGGGTTTTAGTGGCGGTAACTCAAAGACCACAAGGGGCTTTACCTTCTAACACACAAACAAACCCTAGGGCCAATGTCAATGCTATTACAACAAGGAGTGGAACAACAACAAAGGATCCTTCACCTCCTAAACCTACTCTTGTTCAACCCACTTGTGCTCCTGCTTGTGACAAGCCTTCTACTTCTACTCCACCTCCTCAAAATGCTCCTATTCACTCAAACACACCTTCTAAACCACCTCATACTTCTCCTTTACCTTCCACACTTCCCAATGAAGAAGCTAACAAAGACAAATCTTCCACCACAACACCTATTCCACCTACACCAAAACCTACTCTTCCATACCCTTCAAGGTTGAAAAAGGACAAGTTAAAGAACAAAGATGACATCCAAGTCTCCAATTTCTTAAGGATGTTCAAGCAACTCAATATCAACATATCTTTTGCGGAAGCTCTTGCTTATATGCCAAAGTTTGCTAAGATGTTCAAGGATTTGCTCTCAAACAAAGAAAAATTGGTTGATTTGCCCAACACATCACTTAATGAAAATTGTTCCGCGCGGTTACTTAAAACCTTACCAACAAAACTTGGAGATCGGGGGCGCTTCTTGATACCTTGTAATTTTCCCGGTGTTGAAAATTGCATGGCTTTGGCGGATTTAGGGGCGAGCATAAATCTCATGCCTTTATCGGTTTGGAAACAACTATCTCTTCCCGAGCTCACTCCCACTAGGATGACTCTTGAACTAGCCAACCGAACCATAGCTCACCCCGTAGGTATAGCGGAAGATGTGTTTGTAGGTGTGGATAAGTTTACCTTTCCGACCGACTTTGTAGTGGTCGATTATGACATGGATCCTAGAGTGCCTTTGATTGTTGGTAGACCGTTTTTGAGAACGGGTCGTACCTTGATAGATGTGGCGGAAGGAGAATTAATTATGAGAGTAGAAGATGAGAGAGTGGTGTTTAAGTTAGGGAAAGTTTGTGATAGAAAAGAGGTTAAGGAGTCTAGACCTTGTGAGACTATTAACATTGTGGATGTGCTAGATGAAGTGTGTAATGAACACTTTCATGATGCTTGTAAGAGTGCTAGTGATGAGATTCCCCATGTTGAAACCGTGGCCTCAATTGCTCCCTCTTTAACACCTTTTGGAGAGAGTGATTTCCTCTTGGAGGAATTTGAGTCTAACTTTCTTGGTGATGATGATTCTCCCATTAATTGGGAAGAAGATATTCTTACAATCCAAAAGTTGCTCAATGAGGACCCTATTCCTTCTTCTATTCCACAAGAGATTACCATTGAGGAACCTTCCATAGTTAAACCTTCCATAGAGAGTCCACCTCCCATTGAACTTAAGGAACTTCCATCCCATTTAGAATATGCTTTCTTAGAAGGAAAAGACCAATTACCGGTGATTATTGCTAAAGAGTTGAAAGAGGATGAGAAGGAGCAACTTATTGAAGTCCTTAAGAAACACAAGAAAGCCTTAGCATGGAAAATATCCGACATAAGGGGAATTGATCCACATTTTTGTACTCACAAAATCCTTATGGAGGATGACTATAAACCCGCCATTCAAAACCAAAGGAGAGTTAACCCAAAAATCCATGAGGTTATTAAGAAGGAAGTGATTAAACTCTTAGATGCGGGTATGATTTACCCCATTTCCGACTCTCCATGGGTTAGCCCGGTTCATTGTGTTCCAAAGAAGGGTGGAATCACCGTGGTGCCTAATGAGAACAATGAGCTTATTCCCACGAGACTTGTAACCGGTTGGAGAGTTTGCATTGATTATAGAAAACTCAATGAGGCAACTAGGAAAGACCATTTCCCGCTTCCCTTTATGGATCAAATGCTTGAACGCTTAGCGGGAAATGAGTACTATTGTTTTCTTGATGGCTTTTCGGGTTATTTTCAAATACCCATTGACCCTAAGGATCAAGAAAAGACCACATTCACTTGTCCCTACGGTACATTTGCTTACAAGAGGATGCCTTTTGGCCTATGTAATGCACCGGGGACGTTTCAAAGGTGCATGATGGCGATTTTCCATGACATGATAGAGCAAACCATGGAGGTTTTTATGGATGACTTTTCCGTATTTGGAAATTCCTTTAGCTCATGTCTCACCAATCTTGAGAGAATGCTTAAGCGTTGTGAGGAAACACGTTTGGTGCTTAATTGGGAGAAATGTCACTTTATGGTGAAAGAGGGGATTGTTTTAGGACACAAGATATCCAATAAGGGATTAGAAGTTGATCGAGCTAAAATTGATGTGATTGCTAAGCTTCCCCCACCCACCTCGGTTAAAGGTGTGAGGAGTTTCTTAGGTCATGCGGGATTTTATAGGCACTTTATACAAGATTTTTCTAAGATAGCTAGACCGATGACTCATCTCTTGGAGAAAGAGGCTCCTTTCATTTTTGATCAAGCTTGTTTAGACTCTTTTGAGACCCTTAAGGAAAAATTAACAAAGGCTCCTGTTTTGGTTTCTCCAAATTGGGAATTACCTTTTGAGCTTATGTGTGACGCTAGTGATTATGCGGTGGGGGCCGTCTTAGGACAAATAGTTAATAAGCATTTTCAACCTATACACTATGCGAGTAAAACCATGACCGGTGCACAACTTCATTACACTACCACGGAAAAAGAGTTGCTTGCTATAGTATATGCTTTTGAGAAGTTTCGACCATATCTTGTGCTTTCCAAGACCATAGTGTATACGGATCACTCCGCTCTCAAGTATCTTATGACAAAACAAGATGCTAAGCCTAGGCTTTTGAGATGGGTTTTGTTGCTTCAAGAGTTTAAGATAGAGATTCGTGATAAGAAAGGGGCCGAGAATTTAGCGGCGGATCATTTGAGTAGACTTGAGCATCCTTTTCAAGGAGATTTTCCACATCAAGAAATCAATGAATCCTTTCCTCTAGAGGAGCTCATGTCTATCTCTTCCCAAGAGGATGCCACACCTTGGTTTGCGGATATCGCAAACTATCTTGTGGGCAATGTGCTTATTGAGGGTCTTACTTATCAACAAAAGAAAAAGTTTCTTAAGGAAGTTAAGTATTACTTTTGGGATGATCCATATCTTTTTAGGCAATGTGCGGACCAAATCATTAGACGGTGTGTAGATGGGCCCGAAGCATTTAAAATCTTAGAGGCATGTCATAAAGGACCTACGGGTGGACATTTTGGGCCTAACTACACCGCCAAGAAAGTCTTTGATTCGGGTTATTATTGGCCTTCTATTTACAAGGATGCCCAAGAGATGGTGAAATTTTGTGATGTTTGTCAAAGACAAGGAAAAATTACACAACGTGATGAGATGCCACAAAATTTTATCCAAGAGTGTGAGATATTTGATGTATGGGGAATAGATTTCATGGGACCTTTTCCATCCTCTAAGGGAAACAAGTATATACTTGTTGCGGTGGATTATGTGTCCAAGTGGGTGGAGGCTAAAGCCTTACCTACTAATGATGCTAGAGTGGTTGTAAAGTTCTTGAAACAATTGTTTGCTAGATTTGGTGTACCTCGGGCCATTATAAGTGATCGTGGTACGC
The DNA here is from genome assembly GCA_025667525.1 of Glebionis coronaria. Classification (NCBI taxonomy): domain Eukaryota; kingdom Viridiplantae; phylum Streptophyta; class Magnoliopsida; order Asterales; family Asteraceae; genus Glebionis; species Glebionis coronaria. Next base: position 67,651,129 of record CM046876.1, read on the forward strand.
ACTTTTGTAATGATCAATTCACGAGAGTTATGAAGAAATATGGAGTGAATCATAGACTTTCTACCGCGTATCACCCTCAAACAAATGGTCAAACCGAGGTCACAAATCGTGGTTTAAAGAGAATTTTAGAGAGAACGGTGGGAGAACATCGAGCTTCTTGGTCGGATAAGCTTGATGATGCTTTGTGGGCGTTTAGGACGGCTTTTAAAACACCAATTGGTTGTACTCCTTATAGGCTTGTCTATGGAAAAGCGTGCCACCTCCCATTTGAGTTAGAACATAAGGCATCTTGGGCTCTCAAGTGGGCTAACTTTGATTTAAACCAAGCCGGTTCACATAGGAAAGATCAAATCAAAAAGATGGATGAGTTGAGAGCCAATGCCTATGAGAATTCTTTGCTTTACAAGGAAAAGACTAAGAAATTGCATGATGCTAAGATCAAGAATCGCGAGTTCAAAGTTGGAGAGCCGGTTCTCCTCTTTAACTCAAGATTGAAGCTTTTTGCGGGCAAGCTTAAGTCGAGATGGTCCGGTCCATTCACTATTGCTCAAGTGTTTCCATATGGAACTCTTGAGTTGTCCCAACCCGATGGTCCAAATTTTAAAGTGAATGGTCACCGTGTTAAACACTACTTTGGGGAGGACATTTCCGTTGAAATGGTCCAAGAGGTCCCTATTTTCCCCATGAATTAATTCATTGAGGGACGAGTCGAGCTAGAGACTCATTAACTCAAGCATCGTATAACTAGGTTTAGAGTGTTGTAGGTTAGCAATAAAGGCATAGACTTGGAGATAAGTGTAGGGGAGACCTTCTTTTGTCTTCATGCTTGTTTGTAGGGTTGCTCACTCATCTCATGCTTTGGAGCTTATGGAGGAGGCCCTTGTATCTGGTTCACTTCGTTACTTTAGTGAATTTTCATTGACACCTTGTGCTTAAACATGATTTCACTAATAGTTGTCCTTTCCTTAACTTGGGTTAAGCAAAGTCTATTCATTGTCATAAGTGTAGGGGAAGTTGTTATACTTCCATGCTCTTAAACATTGAGGACAATGTTTAGCTTAAGTGTAGGGGGGTCTTCTATCGAAGTGACCTTACCTAGAACTTGTCATTGTCTTGCATGATAACATGGTAAAAATTGAATTTTCAACATTTTTCAAATTTTTGATCTACTTTGGCCAACAAAAATATGCATTCATAATTTTTGCATCAATCATTTTTTTTCATTTGCATAACACACTTGCATTGTATATATTTCTTCTTTTATTTTTCATCAAAAATATATAAAAAGAAAAAAATATAATAAAACATGGTTTTAACAAATTTAGACTTCTTTGACATATTAGGCCCGCCATGGATATTTTGACTCAACCCGAGTTTGCTTATCTTAGCATTCTCTAGCTAGTATCCTTAACCATGTAGTCCTTCATTGGTCTATTAGGCTAAGCATCCACCAATCTCATTATTTGAGATTTTAAATTTGTGGAGAATGGGAAATGATAGAGTTGAAGCAAGTGTAAAAGGGCTAGATAGACTTCATGGCAATTACTTGTGGCTAAACCCTTCTCTTCTTGACCTCTATTTTCTTCGCATGTATATAATTGTTAATAAATAATCAAGTACGGTTTTAATTGGTTTGTAATCTCTTATGCATTTTTGGCTAATCATTTATGGTTGATATGAGTACGTCTTAAGATTCTAAGTTAGCACGTTTTATGTGTACTAGACTTATGTCATGCTCCATATTTAGAGGGTGTTTTTCCTTTTCTTCTTTTCAAATTTCTTTGTGAGGAATAAAGAAAAATAAGAGCGGCTTATGAAAAAAAATGAGTGGCTAGAAAGAAAAAAGAAAGAAAAAAAAAAAAAAAAAAAAAGATAATGCAAGACTCCCAAGAGGGGCAGTGTGGTGTTAATTATAGTGACTATTGAGTTCCAATATTACCTTGACGGGTTGCGGGGATTCAATAGATTGCTCCAATCCAATATTGCCTTGACGGGTTGCGGGGTTGAAGATTCAAAGTCTCAAAAAGATGGCGGATGTAAATTATTGCGTGAGTTTTATTTTCCTTTCCTTAGCGAGTGTGTAGCTACTTATGAAAGCATGACATAAGGCTTTTACACATAAGGCGAATGACTTATTACTCTTAATACGGACTTATATTAATTGTGAGCGGTTTTTCAAGTAATGGATGAGAGGATTACTTAGGATTAAAACCGTGCTTCCTTATTTTCGGATTTTACATTTCTTATACTTCATGCTTGAATAAATGACAAATTTGCCCACAAGCAATTTGCTCAAATAATAACCGGTTCCACATTTAATTGTCATGAATAAGTTGATGCACTTTTTACTTGTGAATGCAATGATCCCATTTTTAAGCTTGGTATGGGGAAAGTGAAACTTGAGGGTGATAAATGTCCATGGTACCCAAGCCCTAATCTAAGTCATTGAATTTGTTATGAGTTATTTCCATCCAAACCATTTCAAGAAAAATCAAAAAGATATAGATAGAATTGTATTTTGATTCATTGCATTATTAAAAGTCAAAATCATGCATCATCTAGTCTAGAGTAGCATAGATGCATCTCATATGGCCAAGGTGGATTAATTATGAGGGAAATGTAAAATTTTGAGCCTTAAAATATAATATTGCATGAGGACATGACAATGTTCAAGTGTAGGGGAATTTGATATGAGCTTAAACTCATATCCTTTTAATAGCAAATAACCTTAAAACATGAAGCAAAATACCAATTTATTTGGCAAAAACAGTGTTATGTGGTATGTTTGTGTTTGTGTGCACTTGTGTAGGTAAAAAGATACATTTTCAAGCAAACAAGGAAAAATCAAGCTCAAATGGATGAAAAAGACAAAAGAGGATCAAAAGTGACAAGACTTTGAAGTATAAGGACCTATCTTGACAAGTTATGAAAGTTGAAGGACTAAAAGTGCAAATATTGTAAAAAGTCAAGATTCAAGTCAAACTTGGTCAACTCTCAAGTCAACTCAGTCAAAGGACCATTTTGTTCAAGTTATGAAAGTTGAAGGACCAAATTTGTCAAAAGAATGAAGATCCTAGCTCAAAACAACATTCTGCCAAGTACAAGGACTAGTTCTGCCAACTTTTGAAAATAATTCAAAGCTTGATCCATGTGAAGAGGAAAGGACCAATAAGATTGCAAGGAAGGTGGTACACGGATCACCAAATCAGCCTCATTTAAATCCCACTCAGCCGACACTTCATTTAATGGGAATATCTCAACAGTGCCACGCACTCAACTTTTCCACCAATAGAAAATTAGGAGTTGGATAATGATCCGCAACTCATTCTCTTAGCCAATAAGAGTTTGCCCACGCAACATCTTCTTCAACAAAAATTGCCAGGAACGAGCAAGAGCTAGAGTGAATTTCAGCAAATGGCATAAACATCAAAGTTGGTCTAAATCAAGAAAGGAAGAGATCCCACGTGCTTAATTAGCCTGAAGATCAATAATAAAGAAAAGCCCAAATCCTAGTTCATACCTGGAAATGCAAATTGCAGAATTATACACGTGGCAAGCTGGGATTGGTTCTGACACGTCACCAACCCCAACTAACTTCTCCTTCATGCCTATAAATAGATGATAGGACTTCATTTGTAAAGTGTAGCTTAATTTTGTAAAAACACCTAGTTCTACTTTTCCTTTCCCTTTTCCCTCAATCTTACCCTAGCTACTCAAGAGTCTGACAAACTCTTGAGTTAGTTAGTTAGTTACTACCTTTGTAACAGCTTTGTAACCGTTTTCCATTAATAAAATTCAAATTTACTCTTTCCCGCCAAAACTTTTCTTATCATTCCAGTTCATTTCTTGCTGCATTTGGATACTATTGTTGCTGATAAGTGTTTGTTATGATCATTGATGGATCATAACTAACATTGAAGGAGTTAGATTGCTGTTTGATCAGAATTCAGTCGTTTCCATAGTTTTTTTTGAAGATGTTCAAGCAGATTGATGATTCTTGTTGATTAGATAGCAGTTATTGTTGATTGATTGATCCCTAGTGATAAGGTGGTGGTTATCACTAGGTTAAGAGAGCTCAGCGCTCCTCTTCTTCTCAGTGGTTACTTCAATAGGTGCAAAAGCTTCTAGTTTTAAATTCCTCTCAATTGCAAATGCCTGCTCAATTCCTAGCTAATTCTTTGTGATTGCATGATTAAATGTGTGCAGCTTGTTAATTGAATTGGTTTCAGTGATGTTGTAGCTTAAGTTTAGCTTTTATGCTCATTGATTTTGATTGAATTCTAGTTTATAGCTTAATTCAGCTTTTCTTATCCTAGCTTCCTTAATTGAGTACTAGTTGTTTACATTGTTTGCTTTTAGCTTTTAGACATATCTCATTGATCACTAAATTCAGTTTGCTATAGCCTTTCATCCAGTTTTAACTAGAGTTCTTAAAAGTCTTTGTAAGAATTTCATAAAGTTCAGAAGGAGTGTTTGGCAACAGAGTTTAGATACAATCATTGAGAGATTTGAGTTGTTCTAGTTGATACAAGTTGAATTTTTAGATTACTCTAGTGTATTGTAATCAAGTAGAGTACATTTGGACTGATAACTTTCCACCATAGGTCTTGATGCTCACTTTTGTTCTTGTACTCTTTGTGTAACAGATTTCTATAACTAGCATTTCTCAAACTTGCCAATTTCAAATCATCACAGTTTCTTTGTTTCTTAATCATTTCCGTTCAAACCTTTTTCTATTGCTCAAGTAACATACAAAGTATTAGTAGTATAAAGGAATTTCTATAGTATTAGTTATTAAGCTAGGAAATAGCTTTTTGGTCCAAACTGAGCAAAGCTCATTCTCTGTGAAAAAGTATGCTACTGTTTTCCTAGATCTTCAAATCTACTTCACAAATCTTGTGATTTTCTTTCATAAAATCATTTAGTAAGTGTCCCTAGTTAATTTCTGAAAGTTTGAGCTTTTTGCAAATTTTGGTCAAATCTTGGTCAACATAAGCTCTTTTTAGCTTAATTCAGATTTAGAGCTTATTAATTGATGCAATTCGTTCTAGTTTGATTTCCCGTTCCCTAATTGAATAGCTTTATCAGTTTCACTAAAAAAATCAAGTTGTGGTTGATTAGATTTAGCTGTAGCTTATTTTGAGCTTATTAATAAGCACTCATTTGCTTATTTTGGATCCTTAGTTAAATTCCTTTGACACACGTAGCTTAATTGAGATTTCAAGTGTTTTGCAACTTGTTTCATCAAATTTGGTTGAGTAATAAGCCAGAACGAACTTATTTTCTTCCTAGCCCGTTTTTAGCTTAAAAAGTTTTCTTTATTGCACTTTAGTCCCTTTAGTTCTGTCAGCGTTTAATTTTTAGCTAATTTCCATGTTTTTAGGGTTTGCATTGTTTTAGTCCCTGGAATTTGGAAGTTGTTAAATTTCAGTTAGTATTTTGTTAGTTTGTTACATTTATGGCAAGTTGGTTATAGTTGTTGCATTTTTGATCCTTTTAGTTAACAGTTTTACATTTTTAGTCCCTATAATTGTTAGAGTTTACATTTCAAGCATTTACTTTTCATAGAAATTACAATTTCAGTCCTTTAAGTTTCAAATTTTGCATTTTAAATTTTTACTTGAATAAAAACGTGATATTTGCAATTTGTTTTACATATACGTAGGTAATATTTTTCTGTTTTGCAAGCTTTTGTTGAATTAGCAATAGATTACCAAGCAAGCTTAACAACCAAGAACAATTAAAAACCCGATATTGGTTGGACTTTCTATTAGCAAGAACTGAGAAAAAACGAACTGCATTATACTCAATTTCAGACATCCTTACCATCCTTCTTGGTAAATAGTGTCTGGTCTATGGTGCCCCTCTTGAATCCATTTTCCACCAAATAAGTGGACAATGTACCATACCATGCTCTTGGGGCTTGATGAAGTCCATACATAGCCTTCTTGACTCTATACACCTTGTCTGGATTCTCTGGATCTTCAAAACCAGGAGGCTGCATCACATACACCTCCTCAACAATTGTTCCATAGAGGAAGGCACTCTTCACATCCATTTGATAGACAGTGAAGCCCATGCAGGAAGCATAGGCTAGAAATATTCATATAGCTTCAATCCTTGCAACTGGTGCAAAGACATCCTCATAGTCTATTCCCTCCTCTTGTGTATATCCTTGAGCCACTAAACGTGCCTTGTTTCTGACCACAATGCCTCTTTCATCTCTCTTGTTCCTTAGAACCCATCTTGTCCCAATAGGCCTGACATACCTAGGACAATCCACCAACTCCCAAACATCCTGAATTGCAAATTGGTGAAGCTCATCCTGCATTGCTTCCACCCAACTTGGTTCTTTAAGAGCATCAAATATCTTCTTGGGTTCTTGTTGTGATAGAAAACAGGCAAACAAGCATGATTGCACAAGAGGGGTATGAACCTTCTTGTGTATATTGGCAATGAATCCATCAAGATTCTGATGAGATCTTCTAGTCTGAACAGAAGTCATGACATCCCCAATGATCTGAGAGGGGGGATGATTCTTCATAGTAGAAGTGAGAACTCCTCCTTCAAAAAGTCTGTTGTCCTCAATCTCATTCTCCAAGTTGCCAATATCTTCTTCTTCAGACTCTCTTTCATCAACATGAGGATGAACCTCTTCATATAAATTAGAAGGTTCACCCTATTCAAAATTAGAAGAGAAAAGATGCCCAAAAGTGTTGTCAACGTCTGAACCTTGGTTGTCAGCGTTTGAGCTGTCAACGCTTGAAATGTTGTTGTCAACGTTTGAGCCATCAACGTCTGAATTTGTCCTGTCAGCGCTAGATTTGCCTTTTTCAGCACCTGAACGACCATGCATGTTGTTAACTGGTGGTACTTGGGGACCACCATTATCCTTTCCAGCAGCAGCAGCAGCAAAAGCATTTGTCCATATGAGGATAGTAACATACTCTTGTATGGGAGATGACTTGTCTGCTTGTGATCCAACCTCTTCATTAACCTGTGTACCTGAAACATCAAAAACTTGTTCTTCCACAACATTTGAAGTTACCTTCACAATGTCTGGATTAGTGACAGGCATATAATTTAAAGTTCTAGATTGAGGTTCCAAATCAAACAACCAATTTGGACCACTTTCAGGATCACTAGGTTTACTCTCTAAAAACCTAACATGTACTCTCTCAAGAATACGTTTTTCCTTCTTTAGGTAAACCATATATCCCTTGCTCTGCACTGAATACCCCATGAGATAGCCTTCATCACCTTTTACACTAAGATTACCTAAGGCATCACTAGTATCAAGTACAACTACATGACAGCCAAAAGGTTTAAGAAAACCAATATTAGGTTTCCTTCCTCAAAGTAATTCGTAAGGTGTTTTGTTCTGTATCTTGTTGACCAATGCTCTATTTTGAACATAGCATGCTGTATTCACAGCCTCAGCCCAAAAAGCTATGAGGAAATGAGCATCAGCCAACATAGTTCTGGCTGCTTCAATTAGGGTTCTATTCTTTCTCTCAGCAATCCCATTTTGCTGTGTGGTTCTGGCAACACTAAACTGCCTAGTAATCCCTTTCTTGGCACAAAAATCATCTAAAAGTTTATTCCTAAACTCACCACCATTGTCACTTCTAAGCATTTTAACTTCATTACTAGTTTTCTTCTCAATCTGAGTGATAAAATCAATTAAAGTGTCAGCAGTATCACTCTTCATAGCTAAGAAGAAAGTCCAAGTAAACCTAGAAAAGTCATCAGTGATGACAAAGCAGTATGATTTACCATTCAAACTCTCTATATTAGTTGGACCAAAAAGGTCCATATGCAACAAGTGAAGTGGTCTAGTACTAGAGTGCACCTGTTTAGACTTGAATGAGACCTTGTGCTGCTTGCCTTTAAGACATGCAACACAAGAGTGGTCATTGTGGAAGGCCTTTTTAGGCAAACCATCAACCAAGCCAAGTCTCACAAGCCTGTTTATATTCTTAAAGTTTATGTGCCCTAGTCTCTTGTGCCATAGATTACTCTCATCTACTGAAGCTTTAGCATAAAAACATGACATATTGTTATTCATCCTTATCCCATTCAGATTCACATTATATATGTCTTTATGTCTAGGTGTTCTATAGTCAATATATTACTCATCTGGGATCTTATAATCCTTGCTTAACACCAAACATTTAGTATTAGTAAACAGAACTTTATTTTTGTTATCACAAACTTGTGATACACTAAAAAGATTGTAATCAAGTTCCTTTACTAGAAATACGTTTTCAAAACGCAAGTTCTTGGTGAGAAGTGTTCCTTTGCCTGTGATAGTTCCATATCCGCCTCCAAAGTAAACCTTATCACCATCCTTAACGTGAGTGAAGTTAGTCAGATAATCTTCCTTCCCTGTCATGTGCCTTGAGCATCCACTGTCCCAATATCCATAATCATTGACCTGTTTTTGAATGCCCTGCACATAAAGAAAACAAGTTAGTTTTCTTTGGGAACCCAAGCCTTAGCAGACTTGGATTCATCTGGTTGTTCAACAAGAACAGACTTAGTTCTTATAACAACCCCTTGTTCATTTCTTTGGACGAAATACCCAGTTAACCCCAATAGGTTTTGTAATGACCTTTGAAATGTAATTAAATCTGTTTCAGGTCATTGAAATCCCATTTTCATTAGGGTTTTGATCTTTCTTTGGTCTCCATGTCAAGCTTGTAGAAGCTTTAGACCCCTTACCCTGTGGTTGCAAATATTTAGGTCTGGTCACGTTTCTGTCAGCGTTGGATTTGGTCTTGTCAACGCTGAAATTACCCTTGTCAGCGTTGAACCTAGGGTTTGCTACAGAAACCCATTGCCTATTAGACCAAGTATTTGTCTTTTGAAATGGTCTTTGTCCATGAGTGTTAGACCCTCTAGTAAAGAAAGGAGCTGGTCTAACAACTTGTGGACTTTGCTGCACACAAGGTTTGGGTCTGACAACGTTTGACTTTTTAACAGCGTTGACCTTGGAAGCGTTGACACACTTATATGCTAAATGTGAAAAGCTACCACAAGTGTAACAGGCTTTTCTAGACACAACCCTAGGTCTAGAAGAGAAGAAGCCTGTTCCATCATTGCTAACTTGGCTCTTAGGTGACCTAGTATTCCTATACATCTCTGCATACTTAATGCTAGGTTTTCTAACAGTGTTTGAGCCAAGGTCAACAGCCTTACCAGTGATTGGGTTTGTTACCTTAATGGGGGTTGACTCATTTGGACTTTCACATAACAAGCCACACTTAACAAATAAGGTAGGGTTGACTTTCTTTCATTCATTCAAGTCAGTCAACTTCTGTTGATACTCTTCAACTGGGGTAATGACTCTAGGTGGAGGAATGAATTCCTCCTCTTGGAGTTCTGGTAGACCAGTCCAAGATAGGTCCTTTCTTTGGACACCATAGAAGTCACCAGCTGGTGGTGGAACCACAGTATAGTCTTTCATCCCAATCCCAGTCATGTCCTTAGGATCCCTTTGTTTATTAACACATTCTCCTAGGGTTTGTGTGGCCATATCAAATCTTTGAATTTTAAGGCCAACATTATCCTTATTCTTAATGGCCTCATCTAACTTAGCTTGTAACTCACCATTAACCCTTTCCATGATGCTCCTAATATCATTGCTAGCATTTAACTCATGTTTTAAGATGTTTATTTTGTCTTTTAAATCAAATTCCATTTTCTTATACTCAGAAACTGTCTTCTCAGTTTGAGTGAGAGCAAGTTGATAATTAGACAGTTTGCATCTTTCAGTACTCACATCATATAATAATCTTAACACCTCTTCGTTAAGTTTCTCAGTATTTAACCTACAACCCTTACTACAAAAAGCATCATCGTATACCTCATTATCTGATGAAGAGGAGGAGTGTGCCATGAGAGCATATTGAACATGCTCTTCTTCTTCTATTTCAGCAACCAAAGCTTTATCCTCTTCCTCATCCTTATCCAAATAGCTCCAGTCCCATCCCATACCATCAATTTCTTGCATTGCAACCATGGCCTTAGGATCCCGAGCCTTAACAATTTGGCTTGAGGGTTTGCCAGCATCAGATCTTCTTGGAGATCTGCATTCCCTCATGAAGTGCCCCATACGATGACAATTGTAGCACTCAACTTTGGATTTATCAAATCCAGCAGTGTCCTTTGCATTGAAGGTCATTTTTTTCTTAAACCTTCTATTCCACCTGTTTGCTCTTATACTAGCAAGAGCCATGTTCCACTTAATATCTATCTCTTCCAAGTGCTCATCACTTATTTGCTCAAGGTCCTCATATGTAATCACTGAACCATTGGGCAAAGAAGCAATATAAGCACATACAGTATCCAGATCCAAACCAGCAGGTTTAACTCTTGGTGAGTCACTTTTGTATGTGTCAGCGTCTGAATATGAGGCGTTGACAAGACATGTTCCAGCGTTGACACATGATGATCCAGTAACTGGATGCATGTAAGAGTCCTTCTGATTAAATTGACATTCACTATGTGAGAAGAAGGCCATGTTGCTGTTGGTAGACTTGTTTCCATGCTCCAAAAGAGTTTCATTCTCCAACAGCCTCAGTTTTTTGTAGATATCATCAAAAGTAGAACTTTTGTGAGTGTTATTGGCAAGTATAGATCTTGCCTCAATCTTCCACGCATCACCAAGGCTCTTAAGAAAAGTGGCATTAATATCAACATCACCAAGTTGTGTCCCCATGAGTTGCTTCTTCTTCTCTTCCTTAGTATCATCATTGCCACCATATGCAACTTCAAGGGCTGCCCAAAGGTCCTTAGCAGATTCATAACCTCTGTATTTATGCTGGTTCTCTTGTCCCAAAGAGAGTTTCAGAATATTTAGGGTTTTCATATCAACCCTTTTCTTTGCTATGTCTTCAGCAGACACAGCTCTACCATCATCAGGCTTTTCTTTCTTATCTGCTTCTGAACATCCAGCAACATCTGCTCTTCCAACAATGGCATCAACAATCTTTTGAGCTTTATTGAATGTGTTTCTATATTCAATAATTTCCCAGAGAGTGTAGTCATAGATCCCCAGATATTGCTCAAAGTTGAATTTCCACAATTCAAAGTTGGTTGCATCAAGCATGGGAATCTTGATGTTTGGTAAAGGTGAGGAGGAGGAGGTTACTTCTGGATTTGACATGATGTTTTTAGGGTTTTGAGAAAATTAGGGTTTTGGTGATTTTAGGGTTCTTGTGTTCTTTAAGATCAAAATTTCCTCAACAAGCTCTGATACCACTTGTTGATCCCAAACTTAAATCGGTTTAGCTTTATGTATACGAGATTAGATCAAGTTATACACTTAGAGAAACCTTTGTATATGTATATAATAATCTAAGTGTTATGCGGAATTAACACTTAAACAAGAACACACAAGATGTAAACAAACTTTCACTTTGATTAATGATAACAAACTTGCTTACAATGAAAGTGTTTAACGTATGAAAACTTATATTGAACAATAACCTAAAGGTCTTCTTTTATAGACATAAGAAGCCTTGTACAATAATCTACGTATCAACTATTCTAGGTAAAGATAAATATAGAAAATACATTGTTGTTCCTATCTTTACTAGAAGTAATCTAGAACATAATAAACGCGTAGATCATATCCTTCCATCAGTGCTTGTCTTCAATGTATCAACGCTTGACTTCTTCTTGTCAATGCTTGATCTGTCAGCGTTTGTTTTCTTCCTATCAACGCTTGTTTTACTCTTGTCAGCGCTCAAGTAGACTGGCTATATTTTATTCCCAACAAGTTATAATGTTAAAATAGGGTTAGGAATAATTGTAATTTCATTTCCAGAGTATTGTAATGTTTTTAGTGAATTAAAAAAAGTTAATTTTCGCAAGCTCTTTTTGTTTCAACTGATTCCTGTTAAAGTTTTTAATCAAATAATTATTCTATCTATTTGATATTATGATATAAAATTATTTGGTTAAACTGAAAGAATAGTTTAATTAAATAATTGAAAAGAGAAATTTGGAATATAGTTAAACCCCAATGGTTTGACTCCAAAAAGCTGCTGAGGATCCGATTTGTTGTTCCTGATTTGATGGTTAATGGTGTACGTTGGAGGTTCGAATGGAGGTTAATGGTGGTGTGTTAGACAAGATTGCTCAGCGCAATTCTTCTTCACAATGGCTTTCTACAAAAGGTTTTAAGTCTTTTTATTATTTTTAAGTGGTTTATATTTACTTTAAATGAATCTGTTAGATGATTTAAGTGGAGTGATTGTTAGATAGATTAGGGTTATAATGTCATTTTTAATTTGATAATAGATCTGTTTTATAGGAGTTTTGGGTAATACTGTGCAAGTGAAATATCTGTTTAGAATTAAGTTTTTAATATTTGTAAGTTTATATCTGTTATAAGGGGTTTAGTTATATCTGAATCTGTCTAAGTGATATTTTTAAGCAGATTTAGTTAATATAATTTGGTTTGATATTGATTAATAGACTTTTGAAAGTTTATTTACTGGTTGAAAGTGTTTATGAAATCTGAGTTGAGTTGAGACTGTAAATGGGATTATCTTGCTGTTATATTGCTTAGACTGCTGGCTGGATTTCATATTGTTTGGTTTTGTTTAATCTGAAATTTGTCTTGCATCTAATATGAGGACATAGTTCATGCCTGGTATATTTAGCTTTCATAAGTTGATTGTTTGGATCTGTATAGTTTATGCTTGTTGATAAATGGCTTAGTTAATTCAGATTTGCTGATAAGTTTAGTTTACTGATTGTTGTTAAATGCTGGATTGTTAGGATTTGAAATCTGTTATAAGCTTTAATTAGTCTATTTTGCTTATATAAAGTTTCTTATGCTGATATTTAATGTTTAGCTTTTCTGATACTTAGCTATTTTGATTTGTTGCATAACAAGGGCTATCAGACTCAATTTGTCTGCTAGTCTTTTACTGAATTTATTCAGTCATTTTCACCACAAGAATTCACCCCTGTGATTTCAGTTTTTTTTATTTTGTCAAAAAAATAATATTCACAAATTATGTCCTCAACAGGACTCGAAACCATGACCTCATGGTTATTTGTCAAACGTGTTAACCAGCTTGACCACCTTGCTGTATTGGTTTAATTATATACTCTGTTATTAATATAGTTATTTAGCTAGTGGCTGTCAGCTTTAGAGTGTTTTAAATTCGTAGTTTTTATTTTATTTCAATTTAAATCTTTTAATTTCTTTTATAAAGTTTAAAAATAAATAATAAAAACATGTTTTATTAATTTTTGAAATTTAATTATTTATAAAAATTAGTTTTGAAATTAATTAGATTTTAATTCAATTAGTTTTTTAAAATAGATTTTGTTTAGTAAAAAGTAATAGTTAATTTTGAATAGAGTTATTTAGTTTAAAGATTTTAAATAGTTTTAATTTTTAACATTGTCTTTAGATTAAAAAATGGGGAACGATTCATGCACTTTAGGATTTAATTAATTAAAAATTGTAGGAGTAATTTTAGTTTAAAAACCGAAAAACCAATTCAAATCGATTGTCCAAATTGAAACAAAACGTCTCAAATTCACTTGATCTTCGTGTACAACGAACTTGGTTCATCAACGTGTTTAATTAAATCCGTCTTCGACTTATTTATGGATTATTACCTTTTCCTAAGGGTAATTTTCTAAATTTGTCCTATATCGTATCTAATTAAAATACATCGATACTTTCATCACACATCACAATGTCTCAGACTTTATCTATCGCAATACCCAAAGTGAGATTCTGTCGCAATACCCAAAGTGAGGCTGTCGTAAAGTATATCGCAATGACAGAAACCCTATCGCAATATTGGTCGCAATACATATCACAATCAGAAACCGTAGGCCTTTGCGATGAAATCAAGTCAAATCTGAAATTCCCTTAATATGACAATTGTTGATAAACTATAACTCTTTTAACCACGGAACACAATGAAATAATTTTCAAACGCGTAATGCTTTATTAAGTATTATAAACAAAGTATTACAAAGTGCTATGAATACACTCGTTGAATGACAACAAGATATGAACCCTAGAAATAAGTAAACTAGATTCGAGACTCAAGTTTATAAGGGAACCAATGAGACGCTGGTAGACAGCTGGGGGCTCAGCGGTTCCAAGGTGAGAAAGAACTTAGATAAATTATCCAAGCACAAGGGTTGAGTTAATTCTTCTTTCTCACTCCTATTTATAGTGTACGAGGTTGCTTCCTTAGTGGGAGTAGTTGATACGTGTCACCTTCTGAATGGAAGAGTACAACGTATTAAATGCATGTCCAAATCGAGACATACCTTTAAACAACTTTAGGTGAACAGTTCTGCCAACTGTTCACCTTTTGTCCCACTAGGTCGTACTAGGCTTGATCTTGAATCTCTTGTTTTGTCCCGCTCAAAACACTTGGTAGATTCTCCCGCCTAAACTATAAAGGATTGGATAAGCTTTGCTTATCCCAGACTTCTAGGGTTGTTAAGTGATCTTTGGAGTGTTGTCAACTCAGAGATCCTTGAACACCAGTACATTCCTTCAACATCCCAGCTATCCATAATCGCTGGTGAGTCTGACTTCAGATTGTCTTCGACTTCTCTGACGTTGTCTTTGACTTGAATGTTCCTGGTGTGCCAGCTGAGGCTTTGCCTTCCACTGGTCTGGTCTCTGTCGCTGGTCCTCTCAGCGATCAGTAAACACTTAGTCTAATTAAACAAATCTAGACTGGGCCATAGTTAAAACTTTCATTGGCCCAACAATCTCCCCCTATTTGTTTATAATTTATACTATGTCTAAAATTATTGTAAGTGAGTACACAGCTTCTTCTTACACATAATTTAACAAACATACCTCAAAGTTTTATTAAACATAAAGAACCTAGTCTATTACAAGACCACCCAGAGGTGTAAACATAAACAAAAAGTAAGAAGGTTCTTCAGCGATCGAGGCCTTGATCACAGATTCTCTGGGCCTCAACTTTATCACTTCTAGAGTTGATGACAAGCTCAACTTGAAACTCAAAATCCTCAGCTGCTTTGCAATTTCTTAGGATGCCCTGTTTGAGTCTGATAAGCTGGATAGTTGATGCCAGATGTAGTTCATTCATCCGCTTAAAGCAATACTCACAGTTATGATTCATAAAGACAATAATTGTCTCTGGTTCTAAGTATACTTGGCCCCCTACTGGTTTGGTGATCTCTTTGGGCAGAACCAAGTTTTTGTGCATCCCATCAACAACAATGTTTTCAGTAACCAACTTCTCCACCAGAGGCCCCATTTGGGTTTTCCTTTTCCTTTGTCCTTGAGAAGGTTGTTGTTGTGAAAGTTGAGGAGGCAGGGGTACCTTCAGCTTCTTTGCCGTGTCTCTTACCCAATTCAGCTTTGCTTGAATGTTCTTCATCATTTGGGCAGCACCAGGCCCAATCTTCTTTTGGGCAAGAGCCAGCATTTCTAACCATTCAGAGAGGCCCAGATCTCTGAGTTTAAAGTCACTGGATACTTTGTAGTTGGTTAGTTGGTTCTCTCTGTAAAGGGTCATCACCACCTTTTTGTTCTTGTCAGTGTAACATGCATACTTGGTGATTTGACCAGGTTCAGCTCTCTGGTTTACAAGTCTTTCATATTCCTTTAGAAGGTTGCTCCTTTTAACCTCCAATTCTTTGAGCTTAACCAGCTGAGCTTCCTTTACAGCAGGAGAGAGTTTGTTCAGAGCTTCTTTGCTTTTGAGTTCAGCCGCTCTGATGTTTGCCAGCCTTTGGTGTTCCAAGATTTGAGCTTTTACCTGCTCTGGGGTGAGTGGTGGTTCATCAGCGCTCTTGAATTTGTTTAGATCAGAGTCTTTGGAGAGCCTGGCTGTAGATCCACCTTCTTCTTAGAGGGAGTGCAGGGTTATTTCAGGCTGTTCAATAGCAATTCCTTTTCCCTTATCCTTTATTGCATCAGTGCTGGGGTTGAAGGATCTAAGAGGTTGTGGTGTAGGAATCCCTGTTGAAGGTTTTGGTTGTTTAAGTGACTGCTCCCCCTTAGGTGAGGCAGTGTCTTCTTCTTCTTCAGAGGTGGAGGTTGTTGAATTCTCCCCCTCAGGCATAGCGCCGGTAGTAGCTGTGCCTGATCCAGGCTTGAGTAACTTAACGAAATCTTGATGAACAAATAAGCAGATCTCTTTAAGTTCCTCTTGCAACAGCTCTTGAAGAATTTTTCTTGAAGGCTCAGAGGCCTTAGCAATAGCTGCAACATTTGCTTTGACAGCTGAAGTGAGGACAGATGGTGTGTATTGCTGAAGGCTCTGGTCGAGAACTGCTGGGAGGTGAGCTTGCAAGGCATTGCCCAGTAGTTGCGGAAGCAAGGCAGTCATAGAGGACTCCACAGATGAGTTTAGTGAAGTCTCTAGTGTGGTGGTGAGTTCCACAGCAGCATGGGTTAGTGTTTGTATTTCAGGGAGGATGACATCATTTGTGACTTTGGGCTTGGTTTTACTGATGTCACCCCTCTTAACCCAGAGAGCCTCAGCAGCGAGTTCCTGAACATCTTTCATTCGAGGAACATGGACAGGCTTGAGTTTATGTAAATATTCCAAGTGTTGCTTGGCCCCTAGTTCCATGACATTTGGTAAGGTTGGGAAGGGAACTAGGGTTGGTGTACAAAGCCTCTTGTCCAGTAGCCGCTTAGCAGCCAATTCTAGCACATTGGGCATTGATGGGAAGGAGATAGGTTTCAACTCTGATGTAACTTGGTCATCATCAGCATCCATATCAGCATAATCTGAAATGTTCAAGTCCTCTTCAATAATGAAGACCTCATCCTCTGGCATGGAATCAATGTCTGACATGGCATCAAGATCTATGTGGGGGACTTCAGCATTTTCACCACCAACAATAAAATAGGCATCATCATTCTGTTGTTCTTCATGAAGATTATGAGCCTGTTATGACATATGTTAGTAACCAATTGTGAAAAAATATGAAGTTATAGATCGCCATTCGCTGCCCCTAGGAAAGCTGGGTGTGATTATCCAGCCCCCTAAGGATTTCTCCTTGGGACTCTTTTAATTGTGAAATAGTTATGTTGAAGGGTCGCCATTCGCTGCCCCTAGGATAGCTGGGTGTGATTATCCAGCTCCCCATAAGGATTACTCCTTGGGACTCTTTTGAGTTGTGAAAATTATGTGGTGAATGGTCGCCGTTCGCTGCCCCTAGGATAGCTGGGTGTGATTATCCAGCTCCCCCTAAAGGATTGCTCCTTGGGACTCTTTTAGTTGTGAATTCATGGAAGTTAAAGGTCACCATTTATCGCTGCCCCTAGGAAGACTGAGGGTGATTATTCAGTCCCCCCAAAACAATAAATTCTTTGGGACTCTTTTAGTTGTGAATTATTTGAAGGTAATGGTCGCCTTTTATCGCTGCCCCTAGGAAGACTGAGGGTGATTATTCAGTCCCCCCAATAGAATGAATTCTTTGGGACTCTTTTCAAATGAGGGGACCCAGAGACTGCGTGAAGTGCTGGCAGTCCAGAGGGTGAAGGATCATCGGGGTGCGTTATGAGCACAAATGAATCATATCCTTGTGTTAAGACAGAGTGTACAGATAACCCTAAGAGTTCTAGGTGCTGACACAGACACTCTATGGGTTGAGGCAAACCCTAAGACTTCATCACTCTCTCCCACAGAATGTTGAGAGTGATTATATGTGAACCTCCAAGAGAATAAAATGGAAAACTATTACCTGAGAGATATCAGCGTTGAGAAGGTTCTTAGTCGTCTCTGCTGACTGGGAGACGCTAGACTCAGATTGTTTGTCAGCGGCAGGCTCTTTAACCACATCCACCAGAGAAGGGGATGGGTTCTTCTTAGTCTTCTTGGACTTGGAAGGATTAACAGAAGGGGTTTCAGAGGAAAGGGGGATGTCTTTCATCTTCTTCTTCTTTTCCTTGGGCACCTTGGGCTGAAAAGAAGACTGCACAGAGGTCATTAACAGAGACTTGTCAGTTTCTCTTTCAGCATTCACCTTATTGTGAGGGATCAAGGGCTCTCCATCAGCAACTAGTAGCCCAACGACCTGCATCATGTGCCTGCTGAGAGGTACTTCGTCTTCCAAAGGAGTCTTTAGTGATGCAGCAGTGATGTGATAAAGAGAGAAGGAGAGAAGTTCATCATTAGTGTAGCCTTCACCCAGCATATCTTCTAAGAGAAGAGAGAGATCTTGTGTAGCAGATAGTGGCCAGTCTGTTCTTCTTCCCTTTGTTTTCTAGCTTAGCAATGAGGTCAGAGTAAAGTATGTGAGCGATCCCTATATCCTGCCCCCAAATTAAGCTGTAAGAAATCGCTTGCTGGGCTCCATTAAGTTGATCATGAGAAGCCTGGTTTCCACACAGACATTTCACAATGTATAACATCAGCGTCCTCCAAATAGGTGAGAAGTAGTTCACTTTGATCAGGGATTTGGTCTGGAAACCTTGTGTGGTGAAGGGTTTATCATTGTCGTCATGAGGACGAAGGGTAGCCAGAGCCTTCTTCACCGTGGCGCTGGCAGGCACAGCGGACATGCATTCATTGACTGGAAGTCCAATGACTTTGGCAAAGGTATGAAGATCAAAGGTGAGAGGTTGGGGATGTGTGGAAAGGTTGAAGGTGATGTGTGAAGAGGTTGGATCAACTTCGGCGCTATACCAGAACTCCTTCAAATATTGGTGGTAGCATGTAGAGGGTACTCTGGTTATGGCTTCAAAAATGGTGGAGTTTTTGAGGAAGGAGAACAAAGGTTGGTAGAGTGAGTTGGTGTGTTCCAAGAGAGCTACACAATTGTTTAAGGCAATTTTGCCATCGTGTATCCCAAAATCAACGTTTGAGGCGGCCAGGACGGTGAAAGCGGTGTTAGATGATGAAGACGCGATTGTTGAAGTGAGGAAGAAATGAAGGTTTTTTTTTTTGAGAAGATGAATAGTATGTGTGTGTGAAAGTTATGAGTAATGTGAGTTTTGAAAAGTGAGTCAAGGGTTTTGATAAAAGGGTTAGCCGTTTTTTAATTAAAGCATTTAATGCAAAAAATTACCTTTTAGAAAAAGTGGGACCCCTAGACTCTTCATGTGATATTTCTGTCCCTTCGAAAGCGGGAAAGTTGTTGACAATAAAGGTTAATCATTTGAATTAAATATAGGAATACATTAAGTCCCATTGGAATGTAACTACCTCGTTACATTCAATTCCCTTTAATGCCCAGAGACAGAGGTCATAGATCATTTATCAGATTTGTTTACCAATATTGAGCATACCCAGCTCAACAACCAACCTAGTAAAACTTGGCTCAGCCAGAGGTTTGGTAAATATATCAGCGAGCTGGTATTCAGTGGGTATAAAATGAAGCTCAATATCACCTTTTAAAATATGGTCTCTGATAAAGTGATACCTGATGTCAATATGCTTAGTTCTGGAATGAAGTACCGGATTATTTGAGATGGCTAAAGCACTTGTGTTGTCACAGAATATGGGAACCTTTTCATAAATGATCCCATAATCAGCCAGCTGACTTTTCATCCAGAGAACTTGAGCACAACAACCAGCGACCGCTACGTATTCAGCTTCAGCTGATGACATGGCCACAGAGTTTTGTTTCTTGGCGCTCCAGCATACCAACTTTCCTCCAAGGATTTGACAACTCCCAGAGGTGCTCTTTCTATCAAGACAACACCCAGCATAGTAAGAGTCTGAGTAGGATTTGAGGTCGAAGCCTGATCCATTTGGATACCAGAGACCCAATGTGGGAGATCCTTTTAAGTACCTGAAAATTCTTTTGACAGCTACAAGGTGGGATTCCTTGGGGTTAGCTTGGTACCTAGCACAGAGACATGTGGCAAATTGTATGTCTAGTCTGCTTGCTGTGAGGTACATCAGTGACCCAATCATGCCTCTATATAAGGTCTCATTAACAGAGACCCCTGAGTCACCAGCTCCCAAGTTGTTGGGAGGAAGCATGGGGCATTTTACTGATGCACAATTAGATAGATCATACTTCTTGAGCAAATCCTTAACATATTTTTCTTGACAAATGGAAATTCCTTTTGAATTTTGTTTAATTTGAAAACCCAAGAAAAAAGTTAGTTCCCCCATCATGCTCATTTCATATTTTTTGGTCATTAATTTGGCAAATTGTTTGCTCAATGTGATATTGGTTGAACCAAAAATTATATCATCCACATAAATCTGTACTAAAATGACATCACCCTTGGACCTATAAGTGAAAAGGGTTTGATCAATGGTACCTCCGACAAATTTATTTTCAAGTAAGAATTTTGATAGGGTTTCATACCAGGCTCTAGGCGCTTGTTTCAGCCCATAGAGTTCTTTGTGAAGTCTGCAGATGTGATCAGGATACTCACTGCTTTCAAACCCTGGGGGTTGATAG
Organism: Glebionis coronaria; assembly: GCA_025667525.1. NCBI lineage: Eukaryota > Viridiplantae > Streptophyta > Magnoliopsida > Asterales > Asteraceae > Glebionis > Glebionis coronaria. The sequence goes on from CM046876.1 coordinate 67,671,535, forward strand.
ACATATACTTCCTCTGCAAGCTTCCCATTGAGGAAAGCACTCTTCACATCCATCTGGTACACAATAAACCCCATATAAGCTGCAAAGGCTAGGAAGATTCTGATAGCTTCCAATCTGGCTACTGGTGCAAACGTTTCATCATAGTCAATCCCCTCAGATTGATTATATCCCAGCACTACAAGCCTAGCCTTGTTTTTTACAATCATGCCAGCTTAATCCCTCTTGTTTCTGTAGACCCATTTAGTTCCAACCACTTGCTTCTCAGCTGGAGCTTTTACCAGAGTCCACACCTTGTTCCTCTTGATCTGATTCAACTCATCTTGCATGGAAACAACCCACCCTTCATCTAGAAGCGCAACAGCCACATTCTTAGGTTCATCCTCAGAGAGAAAATCAGCGAAAAGGCATTCATTCGCTGAGGCGGTTTCCAGAGATCTCAATTTGCCTCTGGTGGTGACTCCCTCAGAGGGTTCACCAAGAATATTCACCAGAAGAATATCTTGGTTCCTACTCCATTTGGATTGAGGAGCAGGAGTCTCTGTGGGTTCAGGAGTCACAGCAGGTTCAATGAATGCTGAGGGATCTTCACAAATTATTTCTTCATCCATAATCTCTTCATCAAGAGGAGAGATTGGTTCGATGAGATCAGCATTCACAGTAGTGGGTGGAGTGATTTGTTCAGCATTTTCAACTTCTGGAGTGATGTCAGAGATTGAATGAGGATCAAATGCATGAACATAAGGGAAGTCCTTGTGACAGCCCTTGGATGATTCCTTGGGATGTGAGAAATCATCCTCTGGATATGATTTAACTTCATTGAAGTCAATGTCACATTCTTCTGAGTTGGTGTGGTTGATGACAGCATCTGCTTCATTGAAGGTGACATGGATGGATTCTTCTAATTCTTGTCTGCGGATGTTGAATACTCTGTAAGATCTGGAGGTGAGAGAGTAACCAACGAAGAATCCATCATCAGACTTTTCATCAAATTTTCCCAGGTGATCTCTGTAGTTGTGAATGAAAACAGGGCAACCAAATACATGGAAGTAGCTTACATCAGGGACTCTCTTCCTATATACTTCATAAGAGGTCTTTCCATGTCTCTTCACAATAATGGATATGTTTTGTGTATGACAAGCTGTGTTCACAGCTTCACCCCAAAATTGTTTAGGAAGTCTTGATTCGCTGAGCATTGTTCTAGCAGCCTCTATGAGGATTCTGTTTCTTCTTTCATCGACACCATTTTGCTCAGGGGTGCCTGGGTTAGAAAAGTTCTGTGATATTCCCTTTTCATCACAAAAGGCTTCCATGGCATGATTCTTGAATTCAGTGCCATTGTCACTTCTGATAGCCTTAACTCTGCAGTCATTGAGATTCTCTATTTCTCTAATGAAGGACATTATCTTTCAGCAGCATCACTCTTTCTTTTGAGAAATTATACCCAAGTGAATCTGGAGAATTCATCTACAATGACTAGTGTATACTTGTTGTGATTAAGGGATTGAGGTTTTACTGGTCCAAATAAGTCCATGTGAAGGAGATGGAGGCACTTATTTATGGAGAATGACTGTTTAGTCTTGAGTGAGGCTCTGTGGTGCTTCCCTTTCTCGCACACTGAGCAGGGTCTGTCTTTGGTGAAGGTCAGAGAGGGAAGACCAGCTACTAAATCATTCTTGGCCAGTTTGTTAATGTTTTTGAAGTTGAGATGGGAGAGTCTCTTATGCCATAGCCAATTTTCACTATCAGATGCTTCGGCATAGAGACAAGTGTTTGTCCCTTCTGGACAAGATGTCATGTCGATGACATACACATCCCTTCTCCTGGGTGCAATAAGAACAACATCATCATTTTGATTGAAGATTGTTCCTTGGGTCTTGGTGAACAGAACTTTGAAGCCAGCATCGTAGAGTTGACTAATGCTGATTAGGTTGTGCTTCAGTCCATTGACATAAGCGACCCTTGTGAAGGTTATTCCATTACAATCCACTGAGCCATAACCCTCAGTAGCCCTTGAGGAATCATCTCCAAAGACTACTTTAGGACCAGACTCCTTTTTATATCTATGCAGATATTGTGTAACCCCTGTCATGTGTCTGGAGCACCCGCTATCCAGATACCAAACAGATTTCTTCATATATTCCTGCATAGATATAACAAATCCAGATTAGTTTCTATGATGAACCCACTTTCCAGTGGGTCCATGCTGTCGCTGACCAGCGACATTGGTCCTTCTCTGATTACCTCCCCCTCTTTGGTTGCAATCCCTGGGTTCGTGACGCATGCTTCCACAGATGTCACATCCAGTATAATGCTCGCACTCATCAGAGTGATGGTCGAAGAAACCATAATACTTGTAGGGGGGTTAGGTCTGTAACCCTGAGAGTTATCTCTGGGTTTAGGCTCAGCCTTTCTTGAGGGTCGATGAGGAGTTTTAGATCTCATTTGAGTTCTGGTTCTTTGAACCGCAATGACCTCCTCTTGCTCTCTAGATGTGTGTTCAGTGAACTCGCATGTGATACATTTTGGTTTCTTAGAGCAATCCTCGGATGAGTGATTCTTGAAACTGCAATGCTTGCAAGGTATGAACAATGATCTCCCCTTGGAGCTACAAGAACCTTCACCAAGAGAGTTAACAGATGGACTATTAACTTTGGGGTTGATTTGTTCTTTCAACCCTTTTACCTCTTCCATCGGGGTGAGGAGAAGTTGCTTGGTGGGAGAAAGCTCTTCAGGGGGAGGAGTGGGTTTGTTGGAGTCCTTAGCCACAAAAACCTTTTTATTCGCTTTGTCAGCGACTTTGAGAATTGAATTCCCATGGGTCTTAGTTTGAGGTTTTGGGCCAAGCAAGGAATCAGATGGGTTGGCACCAGCGAGTCTTGGTGGGGCTGGTACCTCTGATTATTTGTCAGAGTTCTTCTCATCCACATAGGTGGAAGAAGGAGAAGAAACATCTGAAGGGACAAATTTGACATTGGGAACAGGGATATGTTTTTTGAATCTACCCTTTCCCCCAATAGCTTGAACCACATCACCAGGTATGGGTTCAGCGACTATTTCTTCCACTGTGGGTTGAGCCAAATTCCATTTTTCAATGGTTTTTCTAAGTTCAGAATTTTCATCAGACAAAGACTCATTTTCAATGGATAATTTGCTCATTTCATTTTGAAGTTGATTGGCAAGATTCACAAATGGTTTAAGATTTGTTAATTCAGATTGGCAAAGATTTAACTATGTTTTAAGACTATGCAATTTGTTTAACAGGTTTTTTCTTTGCTCTTCCACAAAGTGGAGGTCAACCAAGGTATAGTCACTGACATGGTCTCTATCAGGACCTTCAGACATAGATAACATTCTTTGTACCTTTTTTTCATGGTGATGTCCACCCATTGACCAGATCTTGCTTCACTTTTACCCACAGCGGGTTCTTCATCAGAGACAGCCATAAAGGCTCTGACGGTGGTGGTACCTTCATCCTCAGAACTGAGGGGTTCATCATCCCAGTCGAATGAGGCAGCGATAAAACCTTTTCTAGTCTTCTTGGCATCCTTTTTCTTTGCTGCATCATCGACTTTCTGATTGAGTTTTAGCAGCTCAGCTTTCAAGGCTTTGTATTTGACTTTGTAGTCCTTCTTCCCTTCTGAATCAGAGAGAGAGGTTTGCTTGAAAGGTGAGGTGGAAAACTTCTTCTTGTTGTTGTTGTTGTTGGATGAAGGGAAGCTTGGAGATGAGGTTTTGTTTGACCAGCAATCCTTTTGATAGTGACCAGTCTTTCCATAAGTGTAGCATGACACCTTGGATTTATCAACCTTTGCAGCTCCAACTCTACCAGATCTCTTGTAGTACCTCTTTTGATCAGCTAAAAGAGCTCTCTCATGGAACTCAGCATGTAATTCATCAAGAAATTCTTGACTACTTCTGGTGTCCTCTTCAATGTCAAAGTCACTGTCCTGAAAGGAATGGTTAGCAGCAAGAGCTTTTGAACCAGTGATACTGGTGGTAAACCTGTCAGTCTCTGATTTGTAAATGGAGTCAATTAGCCCTTCTTCATAGTTATATCTACCAAACAATTGGGCTAAAGTATCATTCTTTATAGCATTGTTATCTCTTAAGGTCTGATTTAGGCTAAGCCATTTTCTAGGTAAACTATTGACAAAAGTAGCATTAACCTCAGCCTTAGGTAGAACAACTCCATTGTTTCCCAAATCATTCAACAAAATCTTAAGCCTAGTATAAGTTTGTGCAACAGTTTCTATTTCCAAAGCTTTAAAAGCATTAAACTTAAGTCTAAGGGCTTGGATTTTGGTTTCTTTTGTTTCCTCTGGACCTTCATACCCTAGAACTAATTCAGTCCACATCTCCTTAGCAGAGTTGCATTTAATGATGGACTTCATAATGTTCTTGGGTAGGCAAGAGACTATGATACTTTTGAGTCTCTTGTCCTGGTTAGCCAGACGTCTATCCGCTGGAGACCATTGCTTAACAGGTTTCTTAATGGGTCTCTCAGGGGTAGAGGAAACGGTTAGTGGTACATATGGACCATTTTCTAAGATTTCTATCAAGAAGGGTTCTAAGCCATCTAAATATATAAGAAATTCACTTTTCCAACTTGAGAAATCCTCTTCATCGAATGCTGGTACATTGGACACATGTGACCCCCCTCGAACATCAAGTAGTTGGGTAAGGTCCTCATCATTATTACCAGTGCTTACAACTGGTGTAGGCATGGTAGTAGATGTGGTGGTCGGTATGGTGGTCGAAGTAGTACCTAAACTGGTTTGACCAAAAGGTGGAGGAGGTATAGTATCAGCCATATTAAGATCTTGATTTAAAAAACTAGAACGGTTTATGAAAAGTTTTATAAATCAAACCGCTCTGATACCAATTGAAAGTCCCTTAATATCACAATTGTTGATAAACTATAACTCTTTTAACCACGAAACACAATGAAACACTTTTCAAACGCGTAATGCTTTATTAAGTATTATAAACAAAGTATTACAAAGTGCTATGAATACACTCGTTGAATGACAACAAGATATGAACCCTAAAAACAAGTAAACTAGATTCGAGACTCAAGTTTACAAGGGAACCAATGAGACGCTGGTAGACAGCTGGGGGCTCAGCGGTTCCAAGGTGAGAAAGAACTTAGATAAATTATCCAAGCACAAGGGTTGAATTAATTCTTCTTTCTCACTCCTATTTATAGTGTACGAGGTTGCTTCCTTAGTGGGAGTATTTGATACGTGTCACCTTCTGAATGGAAGAGTACAACGTATTAAATGCATGTCCAAATCGAGACATACCTTTAAACAACTTTAGGTGAACAGTTCTGCCAACTGTTCACCTTTTGTCCCACTAGGTCGTACTAGGCTTTATCTTGAATCTCTTGTTTTGTCCCGCTCAAAACACTTGGTAGATTCTCCCGCCTAAACAATAAAGGATTGGATAAGATTTGCTTATCCCAGACTTCTACGGTTCTTAAGTGATCTCTGAGTGTTGTCAACTCAGAGATCCTTGAACACCAGTACATTTCTTCAGCATCCCAGCTATCCATAATCGCTGGTGAGTCTGACTTCAGGTTGTCTTCGACTTCTCTAACGTTGTCTTTGACTTGAATGTTCCTGGTGTGCCACCTGAGGCTTTGCCTTCCACTGGTCTGGTCTCTGTCACTGGTCCTCTCAGCGATCAGTAAACACTTAGTCTAATTAAACAAATCTAGACTGGGCCATAGTTAAAACTTTCATTGGCCCAACAAAATATGTCGCAATAAATGTTACTATTCCGAAACTTGAGATAAAAGTTGAGATTTTTGCCTAAAAACCGTGATTTTAACCAAACCAAAGTGCCCAAATCTCTACCACAACTATGTAGAAGATATGTGGAACACTTGGAACAACAAAAACACGAAAAAATATGGAATCTTGGGATTTTTTTTTTCAAAAACTCACGAAAGACAAGATGACTAAAACAACACCAAAGAGCTATCCACGAATCCCTTGGCGAATGATACCACTTGTAGGATTGTAACACACGACTACTTAAACTATAAAGAGAAGAAGAATAAACCAAAAAAGAAAGATTAGATTAAGATGAAGAATAAAAGATAAAACAAAAGGTTGTGATTTCCTAGTGAGAGAAAGACATGATGTTTCTCTCTCTACCAATTATTAAAAATGAAAAACACACACACACAATGAGGTGCTAGGGGCCTTTTATACTACAAGTGTAATATATAGAAGGTCTTCTTCATTTGTATGTTCGAGACTAATTCCCGTTACATACATAACATAAACTAAGAACTCTCGACACCGTTGAATAGCATTTTCCACGAGCTTCGCAAAGGTATATTATATGACCATCACTTTAAATACGGCTAACAAATAAATATATTAAATATATTTATTAAATAAATTAACTCTTTATGCATTGAGTGCAATCCCGTTATCTCGAGTTCGATCCTATCACACGACTATTAAATATAAGTCCATAAACTTACAGGGTATACACGTCAAAATACCTAGAGGTATACCCATTAAAATACCTTATGTGTACCCATTAACCCATATATATCATACTCCCTTATAAAGCATTTTAGCACGTTATTTTATAAAATAATTTAAATTTCAAGTTAGAACATTAATAAGTTATTCCTACAACCAAAACAAGTTTACATAGTAAAAGTAAAAACTTGAAACGTGTAATTATAACATATTACATTAAATAATATAATTAAAACACCTCTCACCCTATTTTACAACTAAAATAACACATGATACAAATATTAATACATAATTAAAAATCAATTTAAATCTAAACATATAATTTAATACTCATATTAAAATGAATTAATAAATAATGATTAATACACACTCAAAAATAAAAATTAATTAATACTAATTAATTAGTATAATTAATACACCTCATTACTTAAAAATACAATTATATACACATTGTACATCAATTAAAAACATATATTTACAAAATGGTACATATGTTGTCTACCTAAAACAATGGTGTACATAGTTTTGAAACCGAACCGGACCAACGGGATCAATTGGGAACCGGAGTCAGAATCGATTCGGCTAGCCAAAAATCCATCATAATAAGAATCGAAAAGGCAACTCGAAACCGATAAATACATACATAATTATGTACTATTTTTAACAACCCATAAATATGTACTACTTATAAAATAGATTGCACTCTCTCTATAAAATTTAAATTGTTACCCCTTTACAAGCTTTTGGTACGAACTTGTACAACACAAAAACTTTATAAATTTATTTCTGTATTAAATGGAGAGCAATACACATTAAATGACAAAGTTAATACAAATTATATGCAACATGTACAAATAATTATTGCTATAAACTATAATTTTTTACATAAAATTATTTTAATTGTTCACAAATATAAGTAAATGTGCGTTTGATTTTGAATTATTCAATTTTATATAAATTTGTATATTCGAGAACACATATCATTTATGTATGTACTTTAGTAAAAATTTAGTGAAATACTAATCATTTTACGAATTAATTCAATTACATCGTATAATTCAAAATAAGAATATTTTAAGGTTATTATAATATATGAAAACGTGTAAACATATAAAATACAATTTTTTTTTATATTTACACGTTATATAATATTATGACGAATATTACAGGGATTAACAAATATCTTTCATGATTAATCATCACAATTTCGTAATACTATTTTTATATGAAGTCGTTTATTATTGGTTAGAGTTATTCCAACTTAAAACTGTAATCATTATTCTAAAGTTATTATTGAAAAATATGCATACTAATAAAATATTACGTTCCCACTTTAGTTTCACGGTACCCGCAGCCGCAACGCGCGGGTACCCTGCTAGTTAAACTAAAATTAAACAATATTTACTGATGTTTCAGATGTATATTTAATAATTATAAATTTTTAATAAAAAAACGCAAAGTACTAAAAGTTTATTGGTGTCTCGAGTATAGAAAAAAAATATAAAAATCCAACAATCAAATATATATTTATGTCTAATTTCACACTTTCTAATTCCTCTTTTGTGATAAGAAATATCAGTTTTTCCATAATGATACAGAATTCACGGATACTTGTTACGGCTTTCTCGCTCGAACATCAACTTACCTTTACCATCATCAATTGTTATTATTCTAGTTTCATAATTTGTATATTTATGTTTAATTAGATTGTAGGAGTAGCTTTCCTCAATTAAATTGTAGTTTTAGTTTATGAGATATTTGCATATTAGTCCACCATTTTCTATGGGTGATTTGGATTCTATTCAACGACAATACTATTGGAGATCAAAGTCAAGTTTTTAAATCACTAAAGTTGTGTTTGTTTTTGTAAAAAATGGTCTGACTATTTCTGACGCGATCAGATGTTTCGTTGTTTGTTTTTTCGACTGGATTCAGAAGCATTTAGATCTAATATGTCTGACTCGATCAGAGTTGATGTGCAAATCTAACTATGTCTCAACCCTCCGAATTTTCACCTTAATCTCATAAATCCATCTACACAATATCAGAAAACAAAGATAGAGAAAGATCTTTTATACAAACCAATAATAGATCTTTGTAAAATTAAATTTTAACAACAAAACACCACTTTGTTCACGAAAAGATTCAAGGAAAAATAAGATTCAAGGGTTCGTTTGGTTTTTGTTTCGAAATAAATAGAAGATTATAATGAATCACTTTATGTTTGAGATTTACAAAAACAAATACTAGTAACAAAGAGATAAAAAAATTTGGATGGCCTCTGGAAAGATGAAGGTGTTTGGGATGGCTACGTAGTGGTATTAGGGTAAATGGGAGATAGGGTTAGCTATTTATAATGTATACATCTTTTTTGTTTTGGGTTTCAATAGGTTTGGGTTTGTGTTTTGTGTACAAACATAAAACTTGGATTACATATTGCTTATTAATAATCTGGTCCGAAATCTTTCATAAGATTGACTGTGTTGAAATGTAAGTGTTAATTGTTTGGGTTTGACTCACAAAAATTAAAAATCAAACCGAATCGATCTCGAATTAAAGCAGAACCAAAAATAAAATCGGGTTGTGGGTCATAACCGAACTACAAATTCGGTTTTCAAGTTCTTTTGTTTCATGTTTACACAAGCTACATGTTCATTGTATTATTATTGTTAAATATATCTCTAAAAATTGACCATTCATACAATTATGAAAAACAAATAAATTTTTTTCATTCAGATTCAGACATTACAACCACCTCTTACTAGTAAGAGGTGGTAGTCAGATTCATACCTAAAACGTTTAATTGAAACAAACACCACCTAACAAAATCAATGATGCTAAGAGGCTAAGAAAATCACGAAGCCAATTGATAATATCATAAAGGAATAAGTTTGTGTTGACAACGGGCCTTGTATTTTATTTACATATTCGGCTAACTTCTTTCAAAGTGCAATTTATTTCTTTTATAGTCTAGTAGTCGTGGATCGGCCTGCGACTACTAGACTGGAGACATGATGACGTATAGTCTCTAGTTGGGTCATGAACCCGACCCACGGGTACTACCCATATCTAGTCCATCACAAATGGGCTAACTAGACTGCGCCCTGGGCCCACAAGGCCCAATGGGCGGTTGTCGCACGCGGTAGAGTCGAACATAATCATAGTTTAATTGAGACTATGATTCTCCTAAGACAAAAGAATACACACTCTCCTTATTTAGGAGATAAAGATCTTGGTGTATATGGTAATTATCCTTTACTTAGTCCTTAAGATTCGTTAAGCCCAACTAGGTTTCACCGAGTATAAGAGGAACCTATCGGTTCCACAAAAGGGACGATTTAAATCATCTCTAAACTCTCACCGATTATTCAATAAACCGATTACTTACTCTCACGACGGATGCTAATCGTGGGAGACAATCCCACGGTAAACCTAACGGTGCCCATTCTTTCGTGTGTAGGGTTTTCATACAAGTTAACTTGGTGTAAGAGCAAGAGTCTCTAATACCCGAATTAAACCAGGAAAGAGAGAGTGTCGAGTGGGAAAATGTTTTCGAGGACGCAATTTGTATGAACGAAAGGTGGGAGATGTACTTACGCGAGAAAGATGGTCAGAAATGACGAAAATACCTTCTTGTGCATGACACGTGAAGGAGTTATTAATCGGAGATTACGACAAATTATTTTTTTAAAAAAGTCGACTCGAAGGTTTTGTTGCATAGAAATGCAATGTATAGTGGCAAATATCTAGATACTTTCTCCTCAGTGACAAAATTGTCGGTTTTACGAAATGAAGAAACAAAATTTACAGTTTACCCAAAATAAAAGAAGGTTGGATGTATTCGATCTTTGTGTTTTAATCTTTAAACTTGTCTTTGTAATAAATTTCTACAATATCAACTTCCTAATATATCGCAAAAAGTGCATGAATATAAAAGTTATAGCCAAAAGTTCTATGCAGTCCTCTTTTTTTGCAAAGTCCTCATGGACTAATCCCCACCATCCAACGATTTTACATCAAACAGCCCAGATGAAATAAAAATAAGCAAAACCCCCCTCTTTTTTCAACCGTATATATTGAAAACACAACACCCACCAACCACCACTACCTCCCACCACCGTCGCCCATCACCGCCCCCACCACCACCCCCACCACCAACCAACACCACCACTACTAACAACTACCAGCAACAACCACGACGAGATCCACATTATCCCGATCAAATCCACACCACAAAACCTTAATTTTTAAAGCTAAGTTTCATGTCGATGATTGTAAGTTGTTTTGATTATACTGTTTTTTCATTTTGATTTTAATTAGAAGATTTCATATCTACTCTAGGTAAAACACATGTTATGATTGTTGATGCACACCATATGTTTGATGAAATGACACAACGATAATCACATGTGCTTTATCAAGTTTCAATTTATGAGTGAGCCTTTTTATGGAAGTTGGGTCGATTTTTGTAGCTGATAAGCTGATTATAGAAGTGTGACTTATGATTACAGATTATGACTCGCTATGAATCGCTGTGACTCATGTATGAGTTGCTGTGACTCATATATGAGTCGTTGTGACTCATGTATGAGTCACTGTGACTCATGTATGAGTCATTATGACTCATGTAAAAGCTTCATTTGTTTTATATTATGACTTAATATGAGTCATTATCTATTATTGAGCAAAAGCTTCATTTGTTTTCTGATTCAGGTTTGTTGTTGTGAATGTTGCAAAGGATGCAACTGATTTAGTAGCCAAGTTATGTGCATATCACCATACTGCAAAAACTACCAAGGGCAGGACATCGAAGAGGATAAACAACAACCACCGTAGCAGTACAGTTGGTGAAAGCTCCAGCTTAAGCTCGTCGCACAGTGACAGATACCTTTACTTGCACGTCCTAAAAGGTTTCCTACTAATGAGTTGTTTGCTTAGTCCCCTGGGTTATGCTCTCAAAGGTGGTGATTCTCTCTCTCAAATTTGTAGCATGCTGTTGGTTCAAGTTCGATCATGATGAACTCACGTTGTAACAATAGGGGCGATGATGATGATTAATCTGTCTTGTGTTTATGTGTTGTCTATTTGAATATAGGTTTGGGACAATAACTTTGTTAAGGTGTTAAGTCTGTAACAAGTTTCCCTTTCCCACTTTCTTTTTGTAGTTCTTTATTATACCCTTTTGTTTTTATGTATAATGAAAAAGTGTTACCTTTTATATCCTACGTTTTTTTCGCACAGACGCTTTTTATATGAGTCGGGAATTGTATGATATATGATTAACTCATGTATGAGTCACAGTGACTCATACATGAGTCACACTGACTTATGATCTTAAGTAGTATGTTTTAAAAATCATAGTAGTATGTTTTTGGGTGTCTGAGAATCATAAGTGTCTTTGACTTATACTTGAGTCATGTGACTCATACATGAGTCAGGTGACTCATACACGAGTCATGTGACTCATACATGAGTCATGTGACTCATGTATGAGTCAGTATGACTCATACATGAGTCATAATGACAGAATATGTATTATAATGACTCAGAATATGTATTAACTGTAAAAAAAACACTTTTACGTATTAAGTGTAGAAATGACAAGAATCAAATGTACAAGTGTTTATAAACACTTGCAAAATTATATGACTCATGCATGAGTCATAATGACTCAAAATATGTTTTAACTGTTAAAAGCACTTTTACATATTTATAAAACTATATTAAGTGTAGAAATGACAACAATCAAATGTACAAGTGTTTATAAACACTTGCAAATTTATATGACTTATGCATGAGTCAGGCGACTCATGCATGAGTCTGGTGACTCATGATATTCAATACATAGTATTCAAATCATATATTCAAGACATGTTTTCAACACTTCAATAAAAGAAATCATAAATTTAAATCAAATAGTCAACACATGTTTTCAACACTTCAATAAAAGAAAAACAGAAAATTAAATCAGATATTCAACACATGTTTTCAACACTTGAAGTAGTTTTTGTATTTGATTCTCCTACTTTTCTGCATCTTTACTCAACCAAAACAAGCACTCGTCTATGTGGAAGTTAGCCTCATTTGTTAGTCTCTAAATTGTTTCATTTTTCTCTCCGTATCTGCTTGTGTTTCTTCTTAATGAAAGTGGTATCAAATCCCTTCTCCAATGCCTTAAAATGTACTTCTCTGGAATCTCCTTAATATCACGGTTCTTCAAAACACAAAATATGTGGCGACAAAGAAAACCATAACTCATAAAATGCCTACACGTACACTCAACTGATCCATCTCCATGATTACGGAGAACCTTGAACATAAACATGAAACAAGTTAATAAGTGAGCATAAATCACGTATGAGTCACACTGACTCATGCATGAGTCACACTAACTCATACATGAGTCAAAGTGACTTATATATGAGTCACAGTGACTTATACATGAGTCACACTGACTCATGCATGAGTCACACTGACTCATGCATGAGTCACACTACATGAGTCACAATGACTCATGTATGAGTCATTCTCAGTTAAATGTTTCACTAACCTTGTAGGTTATTACTTTGTCTTCTTCTTGTACAATCATCTCTTTGCCTTCTTCTGTATACAATTAAATGTTTCATAACTTAGAACTTGCTAAATCACATGTGATTATCATTGTGTCATTTCATCAAACACATGGTGTGCATAAACAATCATAACATGTACTTTACCTATATTACAAACAACAGCTATATGCATCTTCAATAACATTGGCATCAACTTCATATATGTATGGAAAAGGTGGGTTGGAGTGGAGATCGCCAGAAAAGAGTGCTTTGGTATGGAGGTTGCCAGAACAACGTGGGTTTATTGTGGTGGTTGCGGGAAGAAGGTGGGTTTGTTGTGATGGTCGCGGGAAGAAGGTGGGTTTGGTTGTGGTGGTCACTGGGAAACGGGGGGTTGGTTGTGGTGGTCGCCGAAAAAAAGTTGGGAGATGAGGTTGTTGTGGTGGTCGGCGGTTAGGTGGTTGTTGTGGTGGCTGCCAGTGGTTAATATCCTGATCTATTGTTTTTTTTCTTTTCTTTTTTTTTAAAATAAAGTTTAGTTATAAGAAAGGTGGGTTTAATCACAGCCCTTAGATCATTTAATGATGGATGGTGATTGATTCATGAAGCCTTTGTTAAATATGGGAGTGTGAGGGATCTTCTCCCCAAAGTTATATCTTGGTTGTTTTTTTGTCAAAAATACCAAACTACTTCTTTTCTGCAGCATTTTTGCAATGAGTATTATAAAATCTTAAAATGACTACCACTACAACAAAAATGAGTTTAGGGTCGCCCCTTTTCTAGGGTCGACTTAGTCGTCCCTAGATTAAGGGGGGACCCACCACTTTTACAACTAAATCTTGGTCAAAAGGGCTGAGGGGACAAAGTGGGGCCCAACAAACCTAGGGACGACTAAGTCGTCCCTAGGTTAAATAAACTTATTATTCCGTTTTTAAATCTTTTTTATATATTTAAAATTAATATAAATTTTTTTTATTTAAAAAGTTTAAAATGAAAGAGGGGACCACAAACCCTAGGGACGACTTAGTCGTCCCTAGGTTGAATAAACTTATTATTCCGATTTTTAAATCTTTTTTATATATTTAAAATTAATATAAATTTTTTTATTTAAAAAGTTTAAAATGAAACTGGGGACCAGAAATCCTAGGGACGACTTAGTCGTCCCTAGGTTAAGTAAAATTATCTTATTTATTTAAAATTATTTAAACTCTATACATATTTAAAAAAATATATATATTTAGTTAAAAATAACTTTATACATATTTAAAAAAAACTTTATATATATTTAAAAAAAATTTATATATTTAGAAAAAAAATTATACATATTTAAAAATAACTTTATACATATTAAAAAAACTTTATACATATTTAAAAAAAATTTATACATATTTAGAAAAAAAAATTATACATATTTAAAAATAACTTTATACATATTTAAAAAAAAACTTTATATTTATTTAAAAAAACTTATATGTATTTAAAAAAAAACTTTAGATATATATTTAACACTTACAAACTAGTTACAACGATAATAGATTCATAAATAAGAAAAAAAAACACATTACAAACTAGTTAAAATACAAATTAACACATTAAAATAACAAATAGATTCATAAATAAGAAAAAAAACACATTACAAAGTAGTTAAAATACAAATTAACACATTAAAATAACAAATAGATTCATAAATAAGAAAAAAAACACATTACAAACTAGTTAAAACTAAACGTACAGATTAACACATAATAATAAAATACAAATTAACACATTAAAATAACAAATAGATTACTACTCAAAGCTAAGATTTTCCATATCATTTAAAAACTCATGAAGTATTGCAGCCGATTGACATGCGTGGTCTTCAGGATGCCTTTCCATTTCTAGTCTTGTCTCTAGCATCTTTATCTTTAGATCTTTGATCTTGCAATTAGAGCACTCAGTTGGTGCAGATTGAGAAGGACCTGTAGAAGAACTTGGATGTGAACCTTGAGGTGTTGAAGATCCAGGGGAAGATCTTATACGGAGTTCGAGATCAAAATCATCCTTCCATTTAAAATATTTACATCCATAATCATCTGTTTTTGGCTGTTACAAAGTAAACAAATAACATGACATGTCATTTTAATAATCACACGTATTACATAACTAAAACATTTGATTGTTTACCTTCGAAAGAGGACATGCATAGTAAAGTTTACCAAAGCTATGAGGTTGATGTGACTGTCTCAACACAATATATCCCTTTCTACATGTACACTTATAAGCTTCAAGCGGATCCATATTATGCAAAATCGGGTGGTGGTGGTGGTGAGTTTGGTATGAGAGGATAAGAGTTTGTGAGGATAAGAGCTACCATAAATAAAGATAAAAATTTAGGGTCGACACATTTAGGGACGACTTAGTCGACCCTAGCTTTCCCGCCAACATTTTCCCGCCAGCATTTCCCGCCAACATTTCCCGCTAATATTTGATCACTTAAACATGCTTAAGCTCAATATTTTTAGCTTAATGGTCACCTCAGAGCAATAATAACATATTGTCTTACACTCTTACTCTAACGTATAACCCTAACATATGGACTCACCGGTTGAACCTATAACGTATAACCGTAACATATGGACTCACCGGTTGAACCTATAACGTATAACCGTAACATATGGACTCGTCGGTTGAACCTATAACGTATAACCCTAACATATGGACTCGTCGGTTGAACCTATAACGTATAACCGTAACATATGGACTCGTCGGTTGAACCTATAACGTATAACCCTAACATATGGACTCGTCGGTTGAACCTATAACGTATAACCGTAACATATGGACTCACCGGTTGAACCTATAACGTATAACCGTAACATATGGACTCGTCGGTTGAACCTATAACGTATAACCGTAACATATGGACTCGTCGGTTGAACCTATAACGTATAACCCTAACATATGGACTCGTCGGTTGAACCTATAACGTATAACCCTAACATATGGACTCGTCGGTTGAACCTATAACGTATAACCGTAACATATGGACTCATCGGTTGAACCTATAACGTATAAACGTAACATATGGACTCATCGGTTGAACCTATAACGTATAACCGTAACATATGGACTCATCGGTTGAACCTATAACGTATAACCGTAACATATAGACTCGTCGGTTGAACCTATAACGTATAACCGTAACATATGGACTCATCGGTTGAACCTATAACGTATAACCCTAACATATGGACTCACCGGTTGAACCTATAACGTATAACCGTAACATATGGACTCGTCGGTTGAACCTATAACGTATAACCCTAACATATGGACTCGTCGGTTGAACCTATAACGTATAACCCTAACATATGGACTCACCGGTTGAACCTATAACGTGTAACCGTAACATATGGACTCATCGGTTGAACCTATAACGTATAACCCTAACATATGGACTCATCGGTTGAACCTATAACGTATAACCCTAACATATGGACTCATCGGTTGAACCTATAACGTATAACCCTAACATATGGACTCATCGGTTGAACCTATAACGTATAACCCTAACATATAGACTCACCGGTTGAACCTATAATGTATAACCGTAACATATAGACTCATCGGTTGAACCTATAACGTATAACCCTAACATATGGACTCACCGGTTGAACCTATAACGTATAACCGTAACATATGGACTCGTCGGTTGAACCTATAACGTATAACCCTAACATATGGACTCGTCGGTTGAACCTATAACGTATAACCCTAACATATGGACTCACCGGTTGAACCTATAACGTATAACCCTAACATATGGACTCGTCGGTTGAACCTATAACGTATAACCCTAACATATGGACTCACCGGTTGAACCTATAACGTATAACCGTAACATATGGACTCGTCGGTTGAACCTATAACGTATAACCCTAACATATGGACTCACCGGTTGAACCTATAACGTATAACCCTAACATATGGACTCACCGGTTGAACCTATAACGTATAACCCTAACATATGGACTCGTCGGTTGAACCTATAACGTATAACCCTAACATATGGACTCACCGGTTGAACCTATAACGTATAACCCTAACATATCGACTCGTCGGTTGAACCTATAACGTATAACCCTAACATATGGACTCATCGGTTGAACCTATAACGTATAACCGTAACATATGGACTCATCGGTTGAACCTATAACGTATAACCCTAACATATGGACTCGTCGGTTGAACCTATAACGTATAACCCTAACATATGGACTCACCGGTTGAACCTATAACGTATAACCCTAACATATGGACTCGTCGGTTGAACCTATAACGTATAACCCTAACATATGGACTCACCGGTTGAACCTATAACGTATAACCGTAACATATGGACTCGTCGGTTGAACCTATAACGTATAACCCTAACATATGGACTCACCGGTTGAACCTATAACGTATAACCCTAACATATGGACTTACCGGTTGAACCTATAACGTATAACCGTAACATATGGACTCGTCGGTTGAACCTATAACGTATAACCGTAACATATGGACTCGTCGGTTATTAATTATTACAAACTAAGTATAACGTATATTTTAATATTAATTATAATAATTTATTTTGATTTTTATTATTAATTTATATTATTAATTTTATTACATAGAAGGTAAAATGTATATTAAATGTATGAAAAATACCTAGGGACGACTTAGTCGTCCCTAAATATTAAACAAAGTCGTCCCTAAAAAAACCCTCCAACACTTAGCAAATTTTTTGGGAAAAGTTGAAATTTTCGGTGAAATTTTAAAAACCCCGCTTTGGGTTTAAGTTTTCCCGGTATACACCTAGGGACGACTTAGTCGTCCCTAGGTTCCAAAAGTCGTCCCTAATTATTATTTATAAACGAAAAAAAAGTATTTATTATTATCCTAGGGACGACTAAGTCGTCCCTAGGTTACAAAGAACAAGTCGTCCCTAGGCTTCATTTACAGAAACTCACCTTATCCTCTCTATCTCATTCTTCATTCTTGCTAAAAAAAAAAAAAACGGGACGACCAATTCATTCACCACCATCAATTCAACCGACGACCCACCAGCAATCCGACCACCACCATCAACTCACCTTATCCCATCCACCACCCACCAGCAATCCGACCACTCCCATCCACCACCCACCATCAATCCGACCACTCCCATCCGTCTCATTCCCACCCACCATCAATCCGACCAACCGTCTCATCTCCGTCTCCACCACCGTCTCATTTCCACCACCACCATCAAATTAGGTAAGAAATCATTATATTTTTTTATAACACTGATATTTATAATTTATGTCACTTGAATTTTTACGAGTAAATAACATATCTTCTGTAGGTTCAAATCAACGCTTTGTGACCAACCTAGGAAAATTAAGGACGGCGTACACAAATAATAACGAAAAACCTTTGACAATTGGCTTTGAATTTAAAGATCTGAAAACCTTCCATTTTCTGGGCAATTATGCATCATTGTTGACTCATCTTATGGGGGAATTAATCCGGTCACTTCCCCTGAACTGCGAATGAGACGAAATTCCAGAGTCTGATAAAGCTCATATTTATCCTACAATTGAGGTGAAAATTGTTTATTTTACTTATATTGTTATTGTTATCGACATTTAGATATGTGTGTTATGTTTAATTTGTTTGTTTATTTAAATTCATATGTTTTTATGCAGACATATTTCGACCTCGGGCCATGGTACAATGATCGTACTGAGGTGGTGTGTGGCAATGGTGTGTATGAGGTGTGTACTGGGGTTAGGCTTGCGTTGGAATATCATCTAAGGTTGCTGTATAGAAAATACAAGAACAGGATCAAGAAACATTTTTATTCGAAATATGAGACGCCCGCACTGGCACAAGAACATTTACCGCCGTCGAGTGTGTGGGACAGTAGAACCGAAGGTGATTGGGCTGAATTGGTTCAGTGGTGGTCAGACCCAAAGAGGGTGGCAAGAAGTGAGGTTAATACTGTTAATCGTTCCAAAAACACGGTACCGACCACTCAAGGCAAAAAACCATTCGCCCGAGGAAGGAATGAATACGTAAGACTCTTTATAATTTTTGTGATTTATTTAAAAGCGTTTATATTGTTTATTTATTATAGCTCGTTACTAATTTATTTGAGATTTTACAGAAAGTCAAGGAAGGGGTTTACGAGGACCTGGTTGAAACATGGAGGAAGGGGCACTCAAGTGGTGGCACGTTTAAAAGTAAAGAAAACGAGGAAAAATATGTAAGTAATATATAACTCTTTACATGCCTTAGTAACTAATTTCATTTGTTTTAAATCATTTTTTTTTCCAGCAAAAGATGAAAGCCCTCAGTGACCAAGTGAGAGCCGGTATAGTCCCGCACATGTCTGATAAAGAAATAGTGGCTCAAATCATGCCAAGTCAAAAAAAGCAAAATGTGTCGGGACAAGGCAGAAAGTTACCGGGTGGTGCCAATAACACAACTCGCAGGTTATATATCCTCAATAAAACAAAATGTAAATCAATTGTTCATATTTATGTCTTGTTGTATATAATGAAACATTGTTGTTGTAACTTATCGCAGGCGGGGTGCTCCACGTCGACCAGATGTTCCCTCTCGTAGTGAATTTCAAGAATTGATAGAACGAAATGAGCGACAGATGGAGCTGCTGAGGAAAGAGAATCAGGAGGCGCAGCAACGGGCTTACTTGGCAGCGTTAAAGGCAGATGCGGCGCAACAATATAGTCAGACGTCGTACCAGCATATGGCGCAATATCATAGTCAATTGGGTGAGTTTTTCCAGAACTACAACTCAAATACTGATCACCCAATTAGACCTCCTACTTTTGTACCCCCGCCCCGACCCTTTGTTATGCCCACCCTAGCTCCTGATTGGGCTCATTTAGTCCAACCCCCCTATCCTTGGGCACAACCAGTGCAACCTCCTTCCATCGACCCATACCGACCATCTTTGCCCGACAATCTCCAACCACTCCAACCTCCCTATACCGGCACTTATCCTATTGCTCCCGTCACCAACAATGACACATTTAACTATTGTTATCGTCCCACCACACACTCGGCTTATGAGATCGGCTCTACTTCACAATCCATACCCGGAGGTTCTCGTGTAATCACAAATCCCCATGAGCACGATTACCGGTCCGTTGACGAGTTGGGTCGAGATAGGAATGTACAAAACAGTGGTGACGACTTATCAGGCGATGACGAGGGGAATGACGAGGGGAGTGACGAGGGGGGTGACGAGGAGGGTGACGATGGGGAAGGTGACTTTTCACCTAACGAGGATGCGGAGTAGAGGTTGTGGTAGTATTTTTCTTATTATGCATGTTTAATAAAGTTTGAGACTTGTAGCGTTTGAAACATTTGATTTAGGATTGAATAAGTGTATTTGATGAATATTGTATCGTGACGTTGGATAATTTATCGTAATATGGTATTGTAACGTTTATTGATTTGTTATTATTCTGTATTTGTCGAATTCTGCCATTTTGAATTGTGGATTTTGTCCGGAAAAAGTTCCGGAAAAAATCTGGAAACTGCAAAATAGCCCAGTTTTTTTTTTAGCCCCCAGGTACACCTAGGGACGACTTAGTCGTCCCTAGGATATTAAATATCATCCAGGTTATCACCCTAGGGACGACTTAGTCGTCCCTAGGTTTCAAAATGCCCAGGTGTCAATACCTGGGGACGACTTAGTCGTCCGTAGGTATTGAATACCTGGGCATTTTGAAACCTAGGGACGACTAAGTCGTCCCTAGGGTGATAAATATATTTTTTTTTATTTTCTAAAAATGTTTTTTTTAATATTTATAAAAAAGATTTTATTAAAAATAATAAAAAAAAGAATTTTTAAGAAAAATTTTGAAAAAGATTATTTTTATTTATAACCTAGGGACGACTTTGTCGACCCTAGGTTACAAAGAGGGTCGTCCCTAGGTTAGTCAATTTTTTCAACGTAGTGGGTTGCGGGACCCACTAAGTCATCCCTAGGATACAAAGAGGAGTTCGTCCCTAGGATCCTAGAGACGATTTTTTAGGCACAACCTCCTAGGGTCGACTTAGTCGTCCCTAGGAGTTTAGGGTCGAATATTGGCGTCCCTAGGGACGAATAAGTCGTCCCTAGGGTAGAAAATTGTTGTAGTGATACGTTAACGACATTTGGTACATGAATAATAATAGTACACAACTTGGTAAAACAAATATTATTACAAGATCGAAGTCGAGATCATGCCTAACAGCGCTCGTTACATGTCTAAACATAGTACGTTACACACGAAAAGTGCATGTCTAGACAATGCACATTTTATTACAACAATACTTAGATACTTCTAATCCTCAATGGGATCCAATACGATCTTGATGTCCGCAACAGTGACATCAGCACACCCAGCCCTAGCGACCAATGTCACCAATGCGTACTCTAATCCTTCAGTGTTTGTGTCCTCTAATATCTCATCTAACACGTACCTTGCTGAAGTTGTCATGAACATTTTCATCTTACCGTTGTGTGGAACTTGTGAAAAACCACCCGCGTACTCTGGATCGCAAGGCGTAGTTAATTCATTATCCTTCATCTTATAATTCATAAACACGTCGAACTTGACAAACTCGTTACTGTTGAATCTTATTCCGTTTATCAACAAAATCTCGTTTGCTTGCGCTTTCTCGGCTTCAGTCCTGTTCACTGCTGGCCTCTTCACACGAACCTGCAGCACAGGGTCTACACGAACTGGGAGCCTCAGTTGCTCCACGGTTTTCACATTTGCAATTGCACCTGTTTCGCGATTCTCATTTCTGTTACGTTTTCTTGATCGACTATTGCGCCATGCGATCTCACCCTTAGTCACAAAGTAATCGTAGTTCAGCTTATCTAATTTGACACAGTCTCTGTTGTAGACACGAACAAGGTCCTGATTCTCATCATAGAACACATATGATGCATCTAGCCAATCCCTATTTTTTGGTTCATTGTTTCCTCTGATGCGCAAATCTTTCCATAGTTTCCACATACGGTCGACGTTGGAATGATGGATATAAAACAAAGGGTCATACCCCGCAGAGTAGAAGTTACCCATGTCTTCTCTGTTAGGCTCTCTCGGGTCACCAACCCATCTATGCACTGCCGTGTGAATCCCAGCTTCGACCGATCCAATCGACTCGTCACCATTGGCAACAGGCTTTTCCCTAACTTTGTATTCGCCTCCAAAGAAACTCTTCCAACCACGTCCATTTTTCACTAAATCTCGGTACACAGCGCACAGATTATATTGTTTTTGTATATCATTTGAAACTGTACGATCTCTCCCATTAAAAACAAGATCAACATATCGTTGTGGCTTCTCAGCAGCATGTTCATCTCGGTAAACGTCATAGGCAGGGCTATTTTTGGGTAAAAAGAAGTCGGGAATCGTCATTCCGCCAGCAGGGTTGTCCCAGTTCCAGTAAGGCAAAGCGAACGTGGGATCATTGATCAAATTCCCGAGAATTCTCTCGTAGAAATATAGGTACCAACGATGGAACGGAAAGAAGAGCCACGAGTTATGAATCTGGATATCGATATCCGGGAAACCGCTATCGACTTGAGTATAACCACCGTTACAATAAGCACAATGAATTTTAGCTTGGCTTACGAAACTGTGTGGGTGGTCATCTGGGAGAGCCCTCATGGCTGCAATGGCTTTCAAGTATTTATTAACTTGCGATTTCGTCCCCAAATGTGCGGGCCATCGGACTCGAGTTATTCTTTCTCTGGGAAATGTAAACGGTTTAACCCTCTTCCCGATGTTAGGAGGGCAGCATTTCCCTGTTCTTATAGCAGTACCAGTGTCAAAGCCGGATGCTGAGTCCTTGCATGCGGTCGTGATATCAGGAGCCGTAATGGGACTAGCAAATGCTGACGGAAGTGAATTAAGACTGGCTGCCGTATACAGGCCGCCAAGCCCCACGAGAAGGTTCCTACGGTCTACATTATTGGGTAGTATAAGCTTTTGTGTTTCGGGTAGTATGAGTTGGTTTTCATTGTCTTCAGGTGAAGCTTTGCATGAGACTTTGAAACCGTTGGTTTGGTTGGTTCGAGTCTTGGAGTTGAACTGTGAGTTGGTGGATGCGGCTAATTGTTTAGATCGAAATGAAGTGAATGTGGACGTTAAAGGGACCGGTGTAGAAGACATAGTTGGAGAAAAGAGAGGTGTGTCTAAATGTATACAACTTAAGCTCTATTTATAATGGATTCATGTACGAGGAAAGACAAAAGTAGGTATGAAGAAATATGGCTTTATTATTGTCACGTTTGTTTTTTGTTTTGCAAATAGCAATCATGGTCAGTATTGGGTTGAAATTAGGGTGTAATGAAAGTGAGTATTCTAAAAGTTTCTAACATATGGCCTGGTGTTGATTAAAGAGTGAGACGGGCCGGGGCGTGGTAAATGTATATAGAAATACATAATACTATAGGTAATTGCATATATTATCGATAAAACTTAAATATTTAAATATATTCAAAATAAGCTTAACTTACGTCGTATATTATGTGATGTAGACTAGAAAAAGATGTTAATTCTAATAAATACTAGAAACAATTTATTTCAACAATCATGATCACGGTAACACAACGCTCAATGGTTAAACTTTTATTAAACTGAAAACTGTTTTGCTCGAGTTACAACAGATTGTTTAAATAAAGATAAGAAATAAAGAAAAACCTTAAAACACCAATAGGCTGGACTGTGACCCAAAGCCAAAGTCCAACATAAACTAAAAATAACACAAAAATGCAAATAAATGACAGTAAAACGACTTTTGGGGCCTCGAAAATTCCTTAACCAGCATAAAGCTGGTTATCACGTCGTTCCTCTCGCTTTTCCGGTCTTTTGACAGGTCACTAGCTTAAACGGACTTACGATGCTCAAGTTATGGCTAAATTAATCCATTGCTAAAAGCGGTCTTCCACTCATCACCAGGTTTAAGACGAATCTGGTAATACCCACTCTTCAAGTCCAGTTTTGTAAAAATAGTAGCACCACTAATCTAGTCAAGCAAATCATCAAGGCGAGTAATAGGAAACATGTACCTCACAGTAATCTTATTGATGGATCTACTATCAACACACATACGCCATGTACCATCCTTCTTTGGACTCAATAAGGAAGGAACAGCACACGGGCTCATACTCTCACGAACATGACCCTTGGAAACTAACTCCTCAACCTACCTGCGCAACTCCTCAGGTTCTCCCGGGCTCATCCTATAATGTGGCCTGTTAGGCAATTGTGACCCATTCTCTAGATCAATATGATGTTGTATGTCACGTAATGGTGGCAAACCATCAGGTAATTAATCAGAGAAAACATCAGAGAATTCCTCAAGTAAAGGAATAATGGCTTCAGGAACTTCACTATCTTCAGAAACCTCCTTTGTATTAGCACAAAAACATCATCTCCCACCTCCAGCTCGTCTTCAAACTACGAAAGAGTTAGTAAAGTACCAGTGGGTTTATTAACTACTTTCTTGGGTTTATTTGGCATCAAAGTAATCTTCACACCCCCCAAACAAGAAACTATAAGTATTAGTTCTCCATGGTGAGTTACATCACGATCATACTCCCAAGACACTCAACAACAAGTGACAAACATCCATATGTATCACATCACACCAAAGATTATCCTTATAAGTTTTTCATACAGAAAACAGAACTTGGACACGCTTGGAAACTCTTATATCCCCACCCTTTTTAAGCCACTATAACTTATAAGGTTTGGGACGATTTTCAACCTTAATTTATGAACTGCTTCTTCAGCAATCAAATTATCAAAACTACCTGAATCACATACAAAGGTGCAAACCTTACCCATAATGGTACAAGTTGTCTGAAAGATGTTGTGTTTGAGCCAATCATCACCATCAGCTTTAGGTGTTAAGCAAGAGCGCCTTACCACCAAATTCTCGCCCACATCTCCAGTCACATACTCCTCCTCATACTCGGGTTCCTCATCATAAATAGTGGCTTCTTCGTAATCATCATAAGCCACATCATCTCCATCGGGTTCAACAAATAAGTGTCTATTCCCAGCCTTCTTACACTCCGACTGTCGGTGACCAGGTTCACCACAATTAAAGCACTTCAACCCAATACTAGTAGTCGATCTAGGAACTGCTTCTTAAAAGTTAATGCACGCTGATATGCTTCAGAAAGTGTCAATGGATCAAACATGTTAACAGAATCCATGATTTGGACTCTTAACCCACCAATGTATCGAGAGACAAGCTGATCTTCTGTCTCTTGAATGTCATTCCTTGCAATTAGTTGATAAAATTTGGTTGTATAATATTTAACAGACTTGGCCTTCTGTTTCAGATTCTGTAACCGCTGGTACATCATTCGCTGGTAGTTATGAGGAATAAAATTATCCCTCATGGCCTTCTTCATCTTCTACCAACTCGTGATTTTTGACTTCCCAACTCTATCCCTCGCCAGCTTCAATTGTTGCCACCATGCGGATGCCCCACCACGTAGCTTGGTAGCAATCAACGAAACCCTTTTGTTTTCTGGAATTTTTTAGAATTCAAATACTTCTTCAACAGCAACAAGCAAATCAATGAACTCATCAGGCTTCAAAGTGTCCCCATTAAACTCAGGAATATTAACCCTCATTCCAGTCTCCTAACGCTTATCATTATTTGTTGGAAATACGTTTTTACGTATTTAGAAAGGATCGGTCACTCCAACGATATATACATAGATTGGGCTCGTGATCTAGTTATGTAAGTATAACCCATAAAGCCCACATGTAGGGTGGGCTATATATACCCTTCCTAGCATATTAGGAAGGGTAGTTGTTGGTTGTTGTCATTTTCACTTAATCAATCTTTCTTTCTCTAATCCTCTCATTTCTCTCTCTAACTTTCCCTCTCTAGTTCTTCATCTCTCTCCCTCTCTTTTAGATCTTAACAACACTTTAACAATCATAAGAAACATTGGACCTACAAATGGTATCAAGAGCCATGGTTGATTGGTTGTTCTTGTGTTTGTTTTGATTGTTTTTCGTGGGTTTTGATTTAATCAAGCTCAAATCTTGAAATTTTTTTGCGTTTTTGTGGTTTAAGTTTGTAGACAAATCGACTACATAGATGTGGTAGTGATTTTAGTTACTTGTTTTGGTTAAAATCGCAAAATTTTTGGTCATTTGGTGATTCTTGGGGTGTTTTTTTAAGTTACGGTGTGTTTTAGTATTGGTCTTGTTAATATTCTGAAAAGATTATTTTTTGTCCTTTTGTTTATTTTCTATCGGAATCCACAAGGGTTTTATTATTCCGATAGATATTCAGATACATATTCCGATCTGTTACAAGTTTTGTCTTATTCCGATCCATTACTCCATATTCCGATCTGTTACAAGTTTTGTCTTATTCCGATCCAATACTCCATATTCCGATTGTTTAAAGATTCCGGTACATATTCCGATGGTTTTTGACATTCTGATGGTTTTTTACATTCCGATGGCTTTTGACATTCCGATGGCTTTAACATTCTGATGGTTTTGACATTCCGATGGTTTTGACATTCCGATGGTTTTGAATATTGCGATGGATTTTGTAACTCTTAGTTTTATTCGAATATTGTGATGGTCTACTCAACACATTGTCTCATCCAAAACATGACTTGGTAAACAGACTTGCCTTGACTCAACACTTCGACTCTCGACTCAAACACTTCCAATTTCGACACAGACTCTCGACTCGACTTCAACGAACCTAAGTCGCACACCAACAAACTCAAAAACAGATTCGACTATCGTCTCAATCATCCTCGACTCGACACAAACACCAAGAGACAAGACTCGAACACCAAACTGACACACCAGATACACAGACTCGGACTCACCCAAACACAAACAGCAACTCAACAACTCACCCATCTACAAACCCCTCGTCTCTTAAGTATACCCATCGTCTCATTTATTTTAAACCACATCAAACAAGACTCGAATTTAAACTTAATGATCTCAGATTTAAAATTTCATGTAATGCATGTCTAGATCCTTTAAAGATCCAGTCACGAAATTAAATATTTTATCATAGATCTTGTGTGAAGCTTAAACCTTCATTTGATTTTCGAACTCAAATGAACAATCAAGAACAAGAGTGTTCTGATGTGTTTTTGCTTCGGTTTGTTAAAGCTCAAATCAAACATAAAACGAATTTTATATAACCTACCCGAGAGCATTGAAATGATCTAAGACGAATCATTGCCTCCTCTTGTTCTTCGATTCATAGCTTATGAAAGTCATTCAATTTTTTTGAATGATAAGATTAAAGGAGCTGGTATTTTTCGTTTATGAAAGTTAAGATAAATGTGATTGATGTTTGCGTCAGGGATTGAGATTTGCTTTGAGCTTTGAGGTGTGATGGAGATTTACAAAAGTGGCTGCGTATTTTTTTTTAGATGTTGAGAGAAAATAGGGAGATGGGGGCGGAGAAACTAAGGAGATAAATTAGGGTTTGAGGTGTTTAATATTTAAGTTGGGGCTTGAGGTGTTTAATAAACCTATTTATTGTTAAAAAAATAAACATACTCGTGAAAGTATAAAGTGTCACACTATAGCACATACACGTGGTTTATTTTTCATCTGTTTTGACGACATTTGGCTTGGGTAAACATGCTAATTTTTTTGTTATTTTTTATAATACTTTTGATCAAAACTGTTTTATCCAAATATTATTTATCATTTTATTTGATAAATGTTAATATTTTGATGAACGTTTTTTGACGTGACAAAGTCTTTTGACAAAGTAACGAGACAAGGTGACGAGAAAGAGTTACATCTCACCAAAAATGAATTAGAGTTATTTACGGTTTTTTTCTCTTCGAATTATACTCTTCCGTGTTGCTCTTATTTATCATCGATGTTCAATGGAATCATTGAACTCGACATGTCAAGAGGGAGAACTGCAACACTGCAACTCAAAGAGATCAAATTGTGTCAAAAAACATTGGAAATCTTTCACGAGCTCAAGACACATCTTGCTATTCTCTATCCGAACAACATGACCGAACTTCCAACCTTAGTTCAAATGTTCTTTGGCAAAGTGGATAATTCCAAAGAGAAGATTTTCAACAATTTGGATGAGTTACGGTGGCAATTTGAAAGAGAGACTCTTCATGAGGTTAAAGCGAAGATATGTCTAGAAATCCTTCGCACACAGTTTAAGGAATTCTTTGCCTCAACAATGGAACCTCCTTTTGATTATTCGACTCTAATCCTTCACCAGATTTTCAACTTTCATACGGGTTGCCAGACTGAAACCTTTAAAAGTGGTTTACTCAATCGCATCAATATACTTGAGAAATGTATCGAGGTAAGGTTAGTTAATTACAACGAGATACGGTTGAAAAATGGTCAGATTCAAAGAATCAATGAGTCGTCTAAACCATTGCATGCAACAATACCTCATGAACATGAGAGAGAGGGAGAGACACGCTTCAAGCTGACGTCAAAAGATGATCAGATCTACCCGGTGCAAGAAATGGGTGCTAATTTGGTCGTCACGTTGAGCAATGGCAAGGAATCTGGAGGAAAGCATGAACCGAGCAACAAGCCACAAGCACCAACTGTTCAGGTGCCAAGTTTCAACAATATACAGCATGTTGAGCATTCTGAACCTAATTATACCAAACATGGGATGAAAAAGAATGATAGTGATACCACTTCTGATTCATCCGATGTGATTCATAATGGGGGAGAAAGTGTTCAAAATGCTAAACATCATGATAAGTGCCTTATGACTGCTTCTTTAAAAAATTATGATTCTAGGATTAAAGAACTCGAAACGATCGTAGCTCAGCAATCAAAAGATCTTGAGGATGCCAAACTTGAATTTTCCAAGAAAATGAACAAATTTGAAACATACTTTGAAAAACTTGAAAAGTCAAACGTTGTTCTTGAACGAAAATTGGATCAAAAAGTGCTAGATTCTAAAGCTGAAAAGGATAATCTTTTGAAACAAATTAAGTTGCTAGAATCTAAATTGGCATCCCAAGATAAAATGCTCAAAGAGAATGAGACTTTAAAGGCTCAGGTTCAGGAAAAGGTTTTTGCAATAGCTGCTCTGAAAAATGAGTTGAGAAAAACTAAAGGATATAGTGTGGACACTAAGATTGAAAAACCATCAATCTAGGGGAAACCGTCTACAAATCAGTCCGTTAGACAACCGAATGCATTTAGATCCGAGCGACCACAATCTTCGAGACCGCGATTTGCCTCCTAAGTTGATATGGTTCATCTCTCTAGACCAGTCACTCCACCAACTAGGGCCAATGTGACTAAAACAACTTTTGCAAGACCTACTCACATGATTGCATCTAGTCTCCCTAGACATAGTCCAAAGAGCACGTCTCAAACTAGTTCAAATGACGTTCGCCATAAATTTGGTCTAAGGGAAGCTATTCAAAAGACACAAGTAAGAGATAGAAATTTCAAACCAAGTCAGATGCCTTCTAGATTACCCAACACTGCTAATCATATTATGTCATATCCTAGGAGCATCAATCAATCATCTAGGAATTCTAGATATTACTCGGACATTAAATATGCTACTTGTAAATCATGTAGGAAATGTGTCTTTAAGGCAAATCATGACTTTTGTGTCAAGAAATACCTTCATGAGGTGAACTCCCATGCTAGAATTAAATCCCAGTGGTTAGCTAAAATCAAACCCATTGATAAAGTTTGGCGCCCCACTGGTAGAACTTTCACTCTTGTAGGAAACGAGTGCCCTTTAACTAGGATAGTCTCCGATTCTACTAAGACTAATAGGGAGGAAATTGAAAAGGAAGATACATCACTTAAGCCTAAACTTAAGGTTTTGTATAAAAGGAAACGTTTGCCAGTTAAGACAAGTGAACCATCCCCTCATGTCACCTCTGGCACAAGAAAAGAAAACTGTGAATCCCTGCAGGGTTCTAAGATAGATCTCGTTAACCCATATAAAAGCATACAAACTTCAACTAAGAATGCAGGTACCAAAGTCAAGGATCAACAAAAACAAACCGGTCCGATCTTTGTACACCGTTCAACTAAGGACACTCTTAGAGTTTGGTTACTGAAGAAGCTGATATCAGAGAAACAAGTGTCTCAGGGGATTTGCAGTTAAGCTCCTGTATATGGCTCATCGTTAAATATCAGACGATGACCCGATCTTTAAATAAAGGAAAGTTTATCGCCGATGATAAACTTATCCTCAAAAACGAGAAATTAAATTTTCTCGGACACGATCTTACATTTAAACTATTCAAAGGTTTTAAGCTCGTGTATATGGCTCATCGTTAAATATCAGACGATTACCCGATCTTCAAATAAAGGAAAGTTTATCCCCGATGATAAACTTATCCTCAAAAACGAGAAATTAAATTTTCTCGGACACGATCTTACATTTAAACTATTCAAAGGTTTTAAGCTCGTGTATATGGCTCATCGTTAAATATCAGACGATGACCCGATCTTCACATAAAGGAAAGTTTATCGCCGATGATAAACTTATCCTCACAACGAGAAATTAAATTTTCTCGGACACGAGCTTACATTAAAACTATTCAAAGGTTTTAAGCTCGTGCATATGGTTCATTGTCAAATATCAGACAATGACCCGGACTTCAAATAAAGGGAAGTTTATCTATGCAACGATAACTTACCCTCAAAACGAGAAATTAAATTTTCTCGGACACGAGCTTACATTAAAACTATTCAAAGGTTTTTGAGCTCGTGTAAATGGCGTATAATCACATTTCAGATTATGCCCCGGACTTCAAAGAAAGGAAAGTTTATCGCCGATGATAAACTTATCCTTACAACGAGAAATTAATTTTTCTGGGGCATGAGCTAATATTAAAAACATTCGAAGTTTTTAAGCCCATGCACTATGACTTACAGTTAAATATCATACTGTAAATCGGACTTCAATTTTAGAAAAGCTTATCTTTATTGATAACTTATCCTCTTAATGGGAAATTCATTTTTCTCGGTCATGAGCTTGTATTAAAACATTCCAAGTTTTAAGCTCAGAAAGGAAAGTGTATCTTTTAAATAAGAGAACTTTTCCTCATACCGGGAAATTCATCTTTCTCGGTCATGAGCTTTACATTAAAACATTCAAAAGTTTTTCAAGCTCATGAAAATGACTTCTAAGTAAATGTCAACTTAGGATTCGTTCTTCAGTTGAAAGGAAATTTTATCGCCGATGATAAACTTATCCTCACAACGGGAAGGTTACAACTTCTCGGACTTGAGCTCGTTTAGTAAGATATTCAAATTCTTAAGCTCAAGTAATTGGTTTTCAAAACGTTGAACACAATTTTTTAAGAATTTTTCAAAAGTTTTTTCTAAATCTTTCAAAATTGTGTGTTCAAAATGTTTGATAAAAAGAGCATGTCTTCTGGAATCAAAAATATTTACGATCCTAGAAATGTCGTTTAATAATGACACGGGGTTGTAAATAAAGTTCGAGCAGAAGTTTAAATGATTTAAAACATGCTCAAAATGGCTTGCTATTATTTCCGATAGTAACTCATTTTTCATATTAAAGTCAAGTATTTCTTATGAAAGCTTTGGCTCACAACGGGAATTAATTTTCTCGGGCATGGTTTACTTTATAACCATGTAAGGGATTGTGTTTGCTTTATAACATAATCTAACACGAATATATGTACGTGTCAGTGCATTTATTTGTTAAAACAAGAGAAATCTTGTTTTTATGAAGTTATCATCTCCACAATCCGCAGCAATTTACAATTGATATCTACATACTCGATGATGCGACTACTCAAACGGCGACTACAGCTCTTTCAATAGAACATGGGTCAACAATTGAGAGGGAGCAATTGTCCAGCATTAAGAATCTTTGATGCCGAAAGTGCCAAGGTCACTAATGGTGTCAAGACAACGATATCAATCGTACACATGGTGTCAAGAGATAACTTCAGATATGACGAGGCGACCAACATTCATGAACAAGAACCATGTGATTCTATCATATGATGTTCTCCATCATTCAGGTCTAACCTCGTAAATTGCTAATCTTGTGAATACATTATCATATATGATCTTTGCACGTGATAAATACCTTACACTTGTGTTTAAAAGGTATTTAATTTATGTTTCACGTACACCCTCATTAATTTGAGGGGAGCTTGTGTAAATCATGAAGATAATTGGATTTGTATTTTTTCCCCAAATTTTTTTAAAATGCTATTAAATCAAATGATATTAAAAACATCGATTGGGTTAATATTTTTAATATGGGAGAGAAAATGTGATTTAATATGGGAAATGATTAATCACAAATGGTTTGACTTAACGTGATAGCTCATCCTGACATGTGCGAAATGTTTAGAATATCGTAGCATATATTGAGGGGGAGCAAAATGGATTTGTACATAAAAATGGATTTCATGGTGATTTATACTTACCCACAACCCATTTATTTTACGACGATGAAGATTGTGGTGACAAAAGGATGGTAGGATAGGTTAAGTCCAATGATTCTTCTAGAACCAGATGAATCTTCCCAAGGACATTCCATAGCTAGAAATAATAGTCCTTAGGAAAGATGGAGAAAGATTGTGAACGTAGCTGAATGCCGACCAAGTACTTAAGTTAGCACTGGAACAATCACAACAAGGTGCTAGTTAGACGTAGTGGTAAGCATTGAAGGGGTTGAAGAATGAAAAAGAATTGTAAAGATAAAGGGTCTAAAGGAAGAAGCCCTCCTTACAACCTTAGGTAGAAACCGGGTCAACTCATTAGCTATTGAGATCATTTTAATGATGCTCGATATTGAAGATAGACATCATGGACCCAGTGATGCAATGCACAATCCATCCCAGCTAACTCAGATATCTCTCATAATATATTTTTTATAATCACACGGAGACAACGCATTATCTATCAATTTATTAACTCTGAATATATTGATATTGAAATGGTGGCACTCCTCTCCAGCCTCCGATCACTAAAATCCAAAATGCATGATCGAGTCTGTATCCATTTGAGATCTTCAAATATCTCATTAGGACACACTTTCCTAATTCCTTGCTTCTTCATACACTGTGAAAAGTAAGAAAGATCTTGAGAGTCCTACGCAAAATCTTCATGATCTTGCCTGAACATCCGAGTAATACGAAAGTATTTACAATGAAGATGGAAATCCTTCTTGAGCGAATATCAAAAAAATAATGGTAGGTGACTTGCGCGATTCTTTATGAACCAATCTTGTGATAACTGGAAAGCAACAGTGGTTTAATTCTTAACTGAACTTAAACACGTTCCAGGCCTCTACGAAATATCTTAGTGATCTTGCCAGAACACTCAGAGTGACACTCTATAGTGTTCATAGTGATGAGTGGAAATTCTTCTAGTGTTAACATCAAACAGCACTTGGTAGGTAATTAGCAAGATTCTATATGAATCAAGCTCGTGACAACTGGAAAGCAACGATGGTGCAATTCTTAATTGAACTTCAGTTGCTCCAGGAACATGAATTGACGGCTTCAAATCATACGTATAATATTATCCAAATGATTCACTCTTTACGTTCGCAGTCAGCTTTGGACGGTCGAGTAAAGAGAACGGGTTTACCCGCGAAATCTTGTCAAGGAGGTTCTAAATTGAAACTAACTGCCACAAGTACGATATTTAATATCGTCCAACGGTCTTCATCGGCGGAGGTAAAATGCTACCGAATTAGAATGAAATGTTCAAGGCCATTTCATCCGTGTATATGTTTTGTTGCTAACTGTCTTATGCAGCGTAACAAGAAGATGGCATTGCGGTGTACAATCCAGAAGAAGTAATCAACACATGCTTATACTGTATGCACTTAATACCTCAACAAATTCAAGAAACTCTAAAGGTCAAGTCTTCCGATGTATCAAACTCTGAAGCTTTCAAGAATTTATAAAAGTTTAAGTATGTGGAACATGAAGTCACGAGGAGGCAAATTTCACAAGTGATGAATGCACAACGTCAAGGAAAGGAAACATGCTCAAGACTAAAGTCAAAGATCTCATCAGCATATTCACAAGAACAAGATCGAAGACTCAAGCATAGTATGCTAGGTTTAAGATTTTGTAAAATGGTGTGACCTCCCTTAGGGGGAGATTGTTGGAAATACGTTTTTCCAAAGAAAGTCTCGGTTACATCATTGTTAGCATAGATCACGAGCTATAGACTATTTAGGACATTGTAACTTGTAGTGACCTCCCTTAGGGGGAGATTGTTGGAAATACTTTTTTGCGTATTTAGAAAGGATCGGTCACTCTAATGATATATACATAGATTAGGCTCGTGATCTTGTTATGTAAGTATAACCCATAAGGCCCACATGTAGGATGGGCTATATATACCCTTCCTAGCATGTTAGGAAGGGTAGTTGTTGGTTGTTGTCATTTTCACTCAATCAATCTTTTTTTCTCTAATCCTCTCCTTTCTCTCTTTAACTTTCCCTCTCTAGTTCTTCATCTCTCTCCCTTTCTTTTAGATCTTAACAACACATTAACAATCATAAGAAACAGAAGAACCACCTATTGTTCATCATCAGACGAACCACCACCAAACGGGTTTTCTTCCAGATCCGCATCTTCATCCTCATGACGGAGATTACAAGGCCTCCTATTGTTCATCAAATTGTTCGGTCAGTCAATTGATCAACAAATTGCTCGAGTCGCTCCTCCATTTTGTTCATAATACGTTGCTCAAATTCTTGTTCATTTACTTCCTGAATACTCCTAGCTTTCCTTGGAGGCATCTTGATCAGGAACTTTGGCTCTTGATTCCAACTTTTGTAGACTAGAAACAAGATAAATAAATTATATTTGTTGATTCTTATGAATACCATAAACAATTCCTTCTAACAATCGTTGATTCTGATGAATACCGATTATTAGGGTAAAACACGGCAACAAAACGGCCAATGGTTTAACTTTTATTAAACTGAAAACTGTCTTGTTAAGGTTACAACAGATTCTTTAAATAAAGACATGAAACAAAGAAAAACCCTAAAACACCAATGAGTTGGACTGTGGCCCAAAGACAAAATCCAACAAAAAACTGAAAATAGCACAAAAATGGAAATAAATGATAGTAAAACGGCTTTGTGGGCCTCGAAAAATCATTAACCAGCCTAAAGCAGGGTACCACGTCGTTCCTCTCGCTTTTCCGGTCATTTTGACAAGTCACTAGCTGAAAACGGACTTACGATGCTCAAGTTATGGTTGTTTTAAAACCAACTGACTTAGCTCAGTTGGACACCAATGTTCTAAATGTTTTCTTTAGGGGAGGTTTCTTGGAGGTCTTGGGTTCAAGACCTGCCAAGGGCTTTCACATGAAGTGGAAAAGGAGTTTAACATAACTAGGTGAAGGTTTGAAGAAGACATTCTGCCGCTTAAATGTCATTGCACTACTCGACCCACTAACCACTAACATTTACCGTTCTAAAAAAAGTTATGGTTGTTTTAAGAAGCCATCTTCTTCACATGATCTTGGGCTTCCAGAAACAAGTCAGCCCGTTTTTCAATACTTGGGCCTCCATCATTATGTATACAAAACTTGTGTTCTATAGAAGATTCTAAAAGGCGCGTGAAAGTTTTAGAAAGGTTTCACAAAAACGTAAGGCTTGACTTCCACGCCACACAATAAACTAAGGCGTGGGCTTAAGGCTTATCGTGAGACGAGAAGCGAAAAAATGAATAAGACACGATAAGTTGGATAAAATAAGTTTTTATAAATGAAGATAAAATATTATATGCAACTATAGTTTTTTTTTAACTTTAGTTTTTTATGATTTAAGTTCATTTTGATAACAAACGTTATTTGGCAATGATCTAATCTCCATCTTGTATATCCATCTCAATCCAATTGATAAGATGAAACTCTGTAGAAACTAGAAGGGGGGGTTGAATAGTTTCTCTTCGATTGGTGACCAAATTAAAATTACTTTCAATTTGGTTTATATCAAAACTATCTTTTACTTAGAGCTAAGTTGCATAATGATTAGGTTCAATTGAAATGCATTAGCAATAATAATAAGCAAGTATAATGATAATGAAATAAGTAAAGAGCAAGGAAGGAGACAACCTAGTGGGAAGACACCAAGATTTATAGTGGTTCGACAACGAGGCTCTATTCTCGTTTCTACTCCACTCCTCGAGTACACCTACTCGAGATTTCCACTATATCCACAAGCTCCCTTCTCGGCGGAGAAAACCTTACAACGTTGCTTACATTATTTTCCGACACTAAGCTAAATGTCGAGACCTAATCTTTAGCTAGGACCAATCTACACGACGTTGCCTACTTCACAATTTAACGACACAAGGCTAGATGTCGAGTTCTAATCGAAAGGTAGAACCAATCTTCGCGACGTTTCCTACTTCACCATTTTACGACACAAGGCTAGATGTCGAGTTCTAATCGAAAGCTAGAACCAATCTTCACGACTCTTCACTTTGAAGCTAAGTGAGAACTTCACACAACACAACTACTAGTCACTTTAAAGTTTAGTGAGAACTCACAAGACACAACCATATCACTTTATAGTTTAGTGAGAACTCCTAATCAAATCTATTACAACTCAACTAGACTTATCCAAGTACACACATGTAGCTTG
Source organism: Glebionis coronaria (assembly GCA_025667525.1). Classification (NCBI taxonomy): domain Eukaryota; kingdom Viridiplantae; phylum Streptophyta; class Magnoliopsida; order Asterales; family Asteraceae; genus Glebionis; species Glebionis coronaria. Next base: position 67,708,277 of record CM046876.1, read on the forward strand.
GATTCACACAACACAAATCCAAGCAAACACATATGCAATGGATGTACACAACAAATCCAAGTATCCACAAATAACTTGGATGAACACAACTAGTCCAAGTATTCATAAATACATTGGATTGACCTAAAACAAAAAGGTATGATGATGAATATGACTAGCTCATAGATTCATCTTTATCACTACACTAGTGAGTGAGTAATCTTCTCATTGGACATGGTAAAGGAGGTGATCAAGAGGATAATCATATGTAAACATCCTTAACAAATTAAGTGATCATTTACTAATGATTATGCTATAGAAAATAGAAAAAGGGCTGAGAAAATCGTCCAAGAGGCTTACTGGAAAATAAGATTTGACCCACTATTTAAAGGAGACAAAGTTACAACGGATCTATAACGGATACTGTGTGCGGTACCTTAGCTTACCCCGCGGTACCATATCGATAAGGTACCGCCTAGGTACTTAAGGTACCGCCACTAGACTCCGCTCCCTTTTTTGTCTTTTAGTGGGGTGGGAATATCTGAGGTATTTAAACCTTTCAAAGGATATTCTAACAGCATTTGGAATATGCCATTTTCAAATTTTCATTTTCCATTTTAATAAAACATTTTCTAAAAAAGAAAGTTTATTAAAAAGTCTTTTGTCTTATTAGCAAAAGTGAGTTTTAAGGATAATCATTTTGATGATAACTAAGTATGACTAAGAAAGGTTAGTGATATGATTATTACCTTGATGATAGTGTTAGTTAAATAATTCATTTTGTGTTTCTACACTAAATGTGTTGTATGGTTTGTTGTGATCAAAACTAAGAAAGATTAGTTAACACTAATAATGTTTTTAGGCATTACTTGCATTAACAATCTCCCCTTTTTTATTACGACAAACGATAAACTCATTTACGTATAAACACAAACTATGGAATTATTAACTAGTTTATCACTATCATTTCTCCCCCTTTGTCGTAGCAAAAAGGTTAGCATAAGTCTTTGAAGTGCATTGAACTTTGCTAGTAACTCCCCCTTGGTGGTTTCTCCCCCTAGCTTGGGGCACCAAGTTTGTGAGCTAAGGTGACATGCTACACAAAGGTTAGTAGAAAGGAAAGAAACACCAATGTATATATGATCACTACCTACTAAGTAACTTGAGAGGGAGAAAGAGATCTCAAATTAGAAGCAAGTATTTTGCTAAGTATGTCCAAAGAGGTAATTGACAAAATCAAACTTCAATAAAGTGAAGATGATAAGCTTGTCAATGGGTTAAAGCTTTATAATTGATGGAATCACCCATAAGCAATTGTAAAAATTTAACCAAGATCAACTCAAAAATAGAACTAATTAGATAGCACACAAATAACACATAAGTTAAAAAAATACAACAAAGAGGATAGTCATACACATAGTATGAGTATCTAAAAGCAATAAATATGGAAAATAAATCACTAATAGTCTAATAGTGATATTTTCCAAGATTGCTAAAAATAAAATAAAACTAAAAAGACGACGATGCATCATTCGAAGTTTTGTCCACCGGAACGAAAACTTGAATAGGAGGTCGAGTGAGGAGGAATTCAAGAAAATTTAACTTCTCATACACACGAGTAAGTTCAATTTGTTGAAAACGGCAACAATCACACGAGGATCCATGATGCAACACAAAATCGTTTGATGTGGGTATGGCATCAAACTTAGGGTTTTGAGGTGGTGGGGTAAAGGGTTTGGGAGTGTTTTCACAATGCCTTGTGAGGTTCGGGAAGGTGGAAAGGTCATTGAGTTGGGGGGTGTTGAAGGATTGTGGTGGTGGTGGAACATGTTCTTTTGCTCCGGTGATAGGGTTTATGGTATAAGTCTCATTCCAATACTTGATTGGAGAGAAGGTAGGGTTTTTGGGTGGTTTGGACGAAGATGGTTCATTCTTCTTAACCCAAACGGGTCGAACCGAAATTTTTGGTTTCTTTGAAAGCTTGGATGAGCAAGCTTTGGGTGAGTGGGGTTGTGACAAAGAAATGTCAAGGTTAGGAATGTAGGAGTTAGGCATTGTGAGAGTGTGAGAATGATATCTCAAGGTAATGTGAGAATGAATTCTCAAGGTTGGGAAGGTGTGAGAATGAAATCTCAAGGTTGGGGTATAAGTAAAATGTAATCAAGGTAAGAATTTGAATACAAAATGTGTATTGTCAAGGAATGTTTAGTCAATTTGAGTAAACAAGGAATCTTGACTGGGAATAGGGTTTAGAGGTTTTGACCAAACAATTCGTCAAAAGTCACTTTCTGGCCGCGGTACCTTATATGGGCCGGCGGTTCCATATCGCTACGGAACCGCGGGTCCTTAAGGAACCGCGTCCAGAGGACTTTAAACCAAGTTTTTCCTGGGTTTTGGGAAAAACTAAGACTTTTTCAAAAAAAAGTTGCAAATCTTGGATTTTTACCTCTATTAGAACCAAAATATGCTAGGGTTGCATAAAGCAACACATTCACAAAGAATGTCTTGACAAAGGGTGACAAAATAATTTAGATATCATTTTGAACCAATTTTAGTCAAGTTTAGGGGTTGTGATAGATTTAGGTTCAATTTTAATTTCAAATTGAAGTTGATTAGTGTGTACAAAAGGATAGAATCACACAAAGCTAAATTCATAACACAACAATCATAAACATTCATTAATAAGGAAAAAAGAACAAAGATAAATGAAACTAACTAATACATAGCTAGCTTATCATAAAATCTAGATAAATAGTTTTCTTTGGCTTGTTGTTGAAAACTCTTATTATGAAATGACTCCATCATTCATCTCCTAGGAGGAGGCATGGAGAACAAAGTAAGCAAGAAATCTTGCAAACCCCTATGTAGTCCATACATATCCATCCTTAGGTTTTGGATGAGGAAGTGGTTGTAGAGACAACATGGACATCTAGGACCATGAGTTTGTTGGAACCCTAAGTAAGGATCACCCAAGAGGAGGGGAAGAGGGACACCCAAAATTGGGATGTTTGAGTTGGGTGGAGGTGGAGGAGGCAAGTTCTCCAATGGTGATGTGGGTGAAAGAGGAGGCATGTTCCCCAAAGGGGAAATGGGTGAGTGTGGAGGTAAATCCTCCAAGGTTGGTGAAATGGGTGAGTTGTGAGGGGTAAATGGTGAAGTCACCAAAAGTTCATCAAAGTCATTCCCAAAAGGAATGCTTTGGATTGGTTGAGGTTGTGTGGTCACTTCCAAGGGTGCACTTGGAGTGAAGGGTGAGGAAATCTCATTCATACTAGAATTGAATGAAGAGTAGGTAGAACCAATGGAGTGGTTAGTACCATGGGTGGAGGAGGTCTTGCATGGTGCAAGAGGTGGGGAAGGTGATGAAGAAATGAGGATAGGAGCATTCTCATTCTTAGGTGTATGGAAAGGTGAAGAGTTAGGCTTAGCTACCTTAACCCTTATTTTGAGTGTTTTTCTTGGGGTGGAGGTCTTGGAAGTGTTTGAGGTTTTGGTACACACCATGGTTGATTAGGGTGGTTTAAGGTTTAGGGAAGTATGTTTGATGTGTGAAGAACATGCAAACAAGGTGGGTTTAAATGGTTGAGTGGATGATCCAAACTAGTAATGGGTTAAAATCATTTTAGGTGAATAATGAATTTAGATACCCTAGTTTAGGAAATATGCAGTTTATTACATAAAATCATGCAAGGTTTACACAAAATTAAGAAAACAGTGTAAAGCAAAGATGCTGTCGTGTATAGTGGCCGGCGGTTCCTTATCTAGGACCGGCGGTACCTTATCGATAAGGAACCGCGGGTCGATATGGAACCGCGACCAGAAGGTTTTCAAAATTTTCCCATTTTAGTTTTTGACAAACCCAGATTTTTCCCAAAAGTTTCACAAGCCAAAGTTAACTACAGATCATAATCTAATAAGCTAACTATCATATGGCATGCACAAAGCTATGTAAAACACAAACATGAAGGCATAATTAACATTAAGGAACAAGATAAATGATAATTCTAACATGCAATCACAAGTTAATACATATCCAAGATAAAATAAAATTGTTCAACAATACATGTTTACCAACATGTATTCTTAGAAAAGCTTCAATGCTTTCACCTTCTCTTCCTCCCCAATCCCTTGATCATATTCCCCAAGAACTTGAAACCTTTTCTTGATTCAACCCGGTGTTCGTGCAATTCCCCTCGAGTTCTAAGGTTTTCGCGGTAAATATGCTCCATATTGAGATCTTCCGGTACTTCGCTAGAATGATGGGGAGGAGGAGCTAAGTCTTCAAATTCATCCTCAAATGGGTTTGAGGATGGATGGGAATTACTCGAAGAGTGGAAATGAGAACTAGTACCCATGCCATCACCATCACTTGTTGGCATGTCCATGTCCTCATCATCCATCTCTTGATGAACAGATTTTCTCGATCCTCGATCACTTGTTGTCTTTCTAGCATATGCCTCTTGAATGGGCAACATAACCCGATGAACCGGGTAGAAGCGAGAAAGATCAAGGTGGGGAAAATCATGCGCAACCCTTTTGAAAAGGCGAGTTAGAAGCATAGCATAGGGAAGGTTTGTCTTGGGCTTCGAAAGGGCATAATTGATTCGTCGAGCGATATAGAATGCCAAGTTGTACTTGGTGGATGTGAAGATGCAACTCAACATATGCACCATACATGCCGGGATATGATCTCGGTTTCCACCAAGACAAAAGACATTCTCCCTAAGGATATTGGCCCATTGAACCATAAAATCCTTGAGGTCGCTAGAGAGCACTTCATATTGATTCACATTTCGTACATTTGAATGAAGGCTTCTCACAACGTTACCATCACGCTCTTTCGAGACGATTTCAAGAAGGAACTCTAGATCAATTTCGGTGTGGTCATTTGGAGGTTTATCGAAGGATTTCGTGAGAGCATCAAGTCTCCATTTATCCGTAAAACGACAAGTGCCTTCATATGGAACACCGAGAATTTGACCAAAGTCTTCAAGAGAGTATTGAATCAATTGATCATTCAATACGAAACGAATGAAGATTTGTCCATTGTATTCAATCATGGAGTAGGTGCTAAATAATTCAAGAAGAAATAAGGGGTAAATATCTTCTTCTATGTTGAGCAAGCAATCAAACCCCGAAAGCTCAAACATAGATAGGATATAGACATAACCCGTTATTTCCTTGTCAACGACTCTACCCTCATGGAAACAACGAGTGGAAAGGGATGGAAATGCGTTTCGAAGTTGGGGGGAAGCATAGGTTTGGGAGATGTCGGGCATATAATCTTTAGTGTATTGATGATCTTTTTAATATTGAGAAGGCATGATTAAGTACCTAAATGCAAACACAAGACAATATTTCTCCAATCACTCATATGAAAATCAAAAAGGAAAACGTAAAATGAAAATGTATTATATCAATCTCTTGACAAACATAGGATTGAATCCATATCATTTTCATGTTCACAATGTGTTTATTCCATCATTGACCAAGAACACATGATCTATGTTAGATCAACAATGGACTAGAACATTGGTTTTTCAAAACAAGATTTTTAGGTAAGCATTAACAATGTCATTACCTACTTGTTCATGGGTTCATCTCAAATCCATAATTCAATCAAAATCATTTAGCCTAAATTCGGATTTGTTCAATAAGTGGGTTTTAGTGAAATCTTAATGAATATCAACCTAAGGAATCATAGTAAGATTACCATGTCAACCCATATTCCTATTAAGGTTTTAATTCAATTTCAATTTTAAAAATCCCCAATTATGAAAGGATGAACCCTAGAACAAAATAGATGAAATTGAAAGAAAATACTTACAATTAATTGATGCTAGATGATGGATGAGTGAAACCCACAACTTGGAATCAATTAATTTGAGTGATTGAAGGTTTTGGAAGCTTCAACAATGGTGGAAAATGAAAAACCCGTCGACTGTGTGTTTTTGGGAGAGAGAGAGTTTGGTTTGAAAAAGAATAAAAAAACACAAACTGGCGCTCTGACAAAAGTTTCTGCCCGCGGTACCTTATCGATAACGTACCGCGGGTTTTGAGCCGCGGAGATAAGGAACCGCCGGCAGAGGCTGGTTTCTATCTCTGAAAAACGCGAAATTTTGAAAATCCAGTTTTTCTAAAATACTTAAAAATAAATCATGAGCCTTTTAGAATATCATTGGATCATCATAACACTAAGCAATATGCCTTAATGAAGGATTACGAGTTAAATCAAGATCGAAAAGAACCGAAACGGACAAACGACTACTCGTAGCAAAACGACTAAGTGGAGAGAAGTCAAGAGAAGTGAATCAAGACTAGGATCAATGCTCAAGGGATTAATGACAATCTTCAAGTAGTAGAAACGAAGAGCTTGTGTCATATATAGTGGTTTAAGACGTGCCTTTCCGGCGAAACGATAAACGGCTTTGGTAATGAATAAACGCAAAGCAATTATTCAAGTCTAAACTAAGATCACTTTCAATAATAGTCTTAGTCTAAACTAAAATATGAGCAAAGTGTTAATTCACTTTCTCTCCCACAAAGGGCCTACTAACCGTATGGGTGCAAACCATGGAAATCATGCTTGATACTTTAAGCTTCTACTAACTCACTCTACATCACCATAGTGAGTCAAGTATCCAAGCAATGAAGGTTTGAGAGGATAAAAGAAAAGAAACACAAACCACAAATCAATGTCAAGGCAAGGATGCCAAGAACAAGCACATAGTCAAGTAACGATCAAAAGAATGATCAAAGGGCGTGTGGAAGAACGAGAGCGTACCTTGGCCACAAAGAGCAATCCATGAAGGAATAAGTGCTATGCCCAATCAATGACTATGATGAGTACTAAGTCTTCAAGGACTAGTATCATTCCCAATCATCTTGGTATCATTATTCAAAGATGTTGAAGATCAATGAAAATGATTCTTCTACAAGTGCAAGTAACTCAATCCATAACCAATTAATTAATTGACCTTCATGAGTACCTACACAAAGCAAGATGCAAACTAGTAGATACATTTCAAGAGTATATCTAAAATGCATAAAGGCTACTAATCTTAAGTGGGATGCAATGTTTTTAATTAAAATACCTATTTTTCAAAGAAAACATAGTTTTGACCAAAGAGAAACTTTAGTACAACTAGACCTTCTAATTTGAGGAGACAATGGATCGATCCAAGTTTTAAAGTACAATATACTTCAAAGATCTTGAGTGACCATCGCTCTGATACTAATTGTAGAAACTAGAAGGGGGGGTTGAATAGTTTCTCTTCGATTGGTGACCAAATTAAAATTACTTTCAATTTGGTTTATATCAAAACTATCTTTTACTTAAAGCTAAGTTGCATAATGATTAGGTTCAATTGAAATGCACTAGCAATAATAATAAGCAAGTATAATGATAATGAAATAAGTAAAGAGCAAGGAAGGAGACAACCTAGTGGGAAGACACCAAGATTTATAGTGGTTCGACAACGAGGCTCTATCCTCGTTTCTACTCCACTCCTCGAGTACACCTACTCGAGATTTCCACTATATCCACAAGCTCCCTTCTCGGCGGAGAAAACCTTACAACGTTGCTTACATTATTTTCCGACACTAAGCTAAATGTCGAGACCTAATCTTTAGCTAGGACCAATCTACACGACGTTGCCTACTTCACAATTTAACGACACAAGGCTAGATGTCGAGTTATAATCGAAAGGTAGAACCAATCTTCACGACGTTGCCTACTTCACCATTTTACGACACAAGGCTAGATGTCGAGTTCTAATCGAAAGCTAGAACCAATCTTCACGACTCTTCACTTTGAAGCTAAGTGAGAACTTCACACAACACAACTACTAGTCACTTTAAAGTTTAGTGAGAACTCACAAGACACAACCACATCACTTTATAGTTTAGTGAGAACTCCTAATCAAATCTATTACAACTCAACTAGACTTATCCAAGTACACACATGTAGCTTGGATTCACACAACACAAATCCAAGCAAACACATATGCAATGGATGTACACAACAAATCCAAGTATCCACAAATAACTTGGATGAACACAACTAGTCCAAGTATTCATAAATACATTGGATTGACCTAAAACAAAAAGGTATGATGATGAATATGACTAGCTCATAGATTCATCTTTATCACTACACTAGTGAGTGAGTGATCTTCTCATTGGACATGGTAAAGGAGGGGATCAAGAGGATAATCATATGTAAACATCCTTAACAAATTAAGTGATCATTTACTAATGATTATGCTATAGAAAATAGAAAAAGGGCTGAGAAAATCGTCCAAGAGGCTTACTGGAAAATGAGATTTGACCCACTATTTAAAGGAGACAAAGTTACAACGGATCTATAACGGATACTGTGCGCGGTACCTTAGCATACCCCGCGGTACCATATCGATAAGGTACCGCCTAGGTACTTAAGGTACCGCCACTAGACTCCGCTCCCTTTTTTGTCTTTTAGTGGGGTGAGAATATCTGAGGTATTTAAACCTTTCAAAGGATATTCTAACAGCATTTGGAATATGCCATTTTCAAATTTTCATTTTCCATTTTAATAAAACATTTTCTAAAAAAGAAAGTTTATTAAAAAGTCTTTTGTCTTATTAGCAAAAGTGAGTTTTAAGGATAATCATTTTGATGATCACTAAGTATGATTAAGAAAGGTTAGTGATATGATTATTACCTTGATGATAGTGTTAGTTAAATAATTCATTTTGTGTTTCTACACTAAATGTGTTGTATGGTTTGTTGTGATCAAAACTAAGAAAGATTAGTTAACACTAATAATGTTTTTAGGCATTACTTGCATTAACAAACTCAAAACCCATTTTTCCTTTTTTTCAAACATTAATATCTTTTAAACCGTTAATCATTATGCGAAAAAAATATGCCATCATGACAGACATTTAATTATCTTTTTACAGATATGATATATGATATACTTTTAACAAAAAAAATCGTTTTTTTCACGTTTTTTTTGTTATCGAAAAATATCATATATGATACTAAATATCATATATGATAGTAATACTAGTATCATATATGATATAACTTATATATGATATAAACCAATATCATATATGGTTCAATAATAATTTGTAATCTAACATTAATATCATATATGATGAAACACTATTATCATATATGATATTTTATGCAAATTTTAAAAACGAAAAAAAAACGATTTTTTTTTCTTAAAAAGTATATCATAGTGCATATATATATATAAAGCTAATTAAATGCTCATCGCGATGGTATATATATTTTTTCGTTAACACATAAAAGTTTAGGAGATTTTTAAAATTTAAAAATAAGTGAAATAATTAAATATTTTTAATCTCATACATTAGATATGATGGAGATGAATGGTGAGAATAAGTCCTTATTATCCAAGATAAATATGGTTTCTAAAATAACTCCCTTGAATTTTTTTATATAACACTTTTTATAAATTTTATATATTTAAAATATGACATAAACATAATAATTTATAAATATTTTTTTCTTGTCTTAAGTCGCGCTTAAAAAACCCCATGACGCTATATTTCGCGAAAAAGCTCAAAATTTGGTCGTACAGCCATGTCACCTTTCACACTATTTATAAACGCTATTTATAATCTTGATTCTAAGTATACATGCAAAATTTTAATTTTAAAAAGAATATATGCGATTCACGCTATTATTAAAGAGTAAAAAGAAACTACAATTTCATTTTATTTTAATAACAAAAATATTTTTTTACAAAATTCCAAGTTCACCTATTATTTAACATCATTTTCAGTTTTTTTAACACTCGTTCAGGCATAAAACATTAAAAAATAAATTAACTAATAATTTTGTTATTTTTATGTCAATAAATGTTTTTTAAAAACATTTAATAATTATATGTTTAATCATCTTCCTTTTACTTTCTTTTATGTAAATCAATTAAAACTAAGTGTAATTTTTTCAATTTGAATTTCAAACTTTTTCAGTATTTTGATTCGGAATAGTTTGATTTTAATTAATAATTAACAGACCAATTATATCAACTTGTGCAAGGACTCAATTTGGGCAGAAATATAACTGATAGTAATATTAAAATAATTTTGATTTGAGGTTACATATTAAGAAATTTTATACATTCATGGATTCATAATATTTAATATTTTTCTACGAAATCATTAATTTTGACAAAAGTTTAATGTAATCTTGTTTTTTCTCACAAGTAGGGGGGGTAAATTTTCACCATTCATTTTGGTTTGATTTAAATATTGAAATTAACCTAAGATTTAAAAAAAATGGAGGGATTATATTTACCAAAAAGACAAAAAGTTTAAAAAAAATCATGTGGAGGGACTAAATTTGTAAATTTTCCAAACTGATTTTTATTAATTGTCATATTTCACTAGTGAAAAAAAATAATGAAATATCACCGATGTTAAAATAAATTTATCACTGGTGATATTTAATTGGTTTTTTCATTAGTGAAATATCTCCAGTGATAAAATAATTTTATCTCTGATGATTTTCATCGTTTTTTTCAATAGTGAAATATCACCAGTGATAAAATAATTTTATCTTTGGTGATATTTTATTGTTTTTTCTACAAGTGAAATATAACCGTTGAAAAAAATCAGTTCAAAAAATTTACAATTTTAGTCCTTCTGCCGATTTTTTGTATTTTTTTAACATTTTTACAAAAATAATTTCCCCGTATTTTTTTCTATGAAATTTAGTTTTGGATAATAAATAGCAAAGATTAATCTACAATCCAAAAAGAAAGTTAAAAAATAATTCAACTCACTTTTTAATTAAAAGTAATAAAATTCTACAATCCAAAAAGGTCATAATTTAATACATAATAATGAGATTTATTTTTATGTGATAAAATTGCAATAAATTATAGAAACTATGTTGAAGCCCGTGCTTCGTTGTGATGCATTTGTGCACAATGTTTTAAAAACCGGTTTTTAATCGACCTGGTCGGGTCACCAGGTCCAGGTTGACCCGGGTCGACTCGAGTTGACCCGATTTTCTAAAAAAAAAAAAATTTATATTTTTAATAATTAACAAAAGTTATATATTAAAAGAATAAAAACTCTCGTATATTGAAAATATATATTGTTTATTAACCAATATAATATGTAAAAAATAAATCATGTCGCATATACGTAAAATTTGCATATTTTTTTACAAAAAACCCGAAAAAATCAAAACTCGCCCGGGTATTAAGAACCGGGTTGATTCGGGTCACTCCAAACCCGGCGAATCGAACCGGGTTTTAAAAATGTGAAATCCGGTTAAATATGACTTTTTTTCGGCCGGAACCAGATCAACCCGTTGACCCTGCTGGGTCTACCCGGGTTTCAAAACATTGTTTGTGCACAGAATAGCTCGTTGTCTTTTTCTCCCTCAAAACGAATACCCATCACGGTTACTAACAGATCATTCATAATAAAGAAACTGTAATCTATTTAGTCCGCGCCTACTTTAAAATGGTTGCCTCGACATACTCCCTGTTTACCTCTGAAACTCCCCTAATCATCCTCTGTACCAGGTTCTATTGTCACAAATTTTAATTTTTGGAACATTATTAACGGATTATTCTCGAACTATTGCGCACTCTGCATATTATTGCATTCTACAAATTAGTGATATGTTAACTTAACCATAGCTTCAAACAAAATAGTTTTAACATGTACATTATAAGTAATTGACTTTCACATTCTGCTAGAGGCTACTTCCTCCTGTCATCTTATATATATCGCATCCATTCCAATATGGGATGACAAAGCTTACCTAGTAGTTTTTCTTTCTAAGATATATTAAACATAATACATTGAAATCCTATATTTTCTAAATAAAGTAATCAAGCAACATCTACTTCAAAAGCAATACATATCCAAATTTTGGAGTCAACATGTATGGAAGAACACTACGCTAAGAAGATCAATTTAAAAAACTCCAATTTACTGGAACTTATGGTAAAGCAGTCACCAATTATAACTCCTATTTTTAAATGAAAATAGCGTGCTTAAAGCTTTAAACTACCTATTTGCGAGAGCCAAGAAGCTTTATTTATGACAACGGATATCACATGCAAAACTCCATTTCGTTAAAACGTAGCTTGGACATGCAAAACTCCATTTTGTTAATTGTGTATTTGTTGGAAAGTTGTTTTGTGCTGGATTTAGTAGTTTGGCTGGTTTTAGCAGTTTATAGAATCACAATTGTTTATTACAATAAACATAAATATTAAGGTCATATGAAACTTTATTCTAAATTAAATTGAAATATAGTTTTTTATATATTTGATTTAAAAAAATAAAGATAATACTTTCATTAACTTTTAGATGTACTCATTTGAACCAACATACAAGTTTATTTATCATTTCTACTGTGTGTGTATGTGATTTTCACAATTTTATTTGCTTGTGTTACATATGCTGGTGAAATTGATACTTTGTATGATTTATTATCTCGATCGTATATGATTCGTATCACGAATCGTACATAGTTCGTATATAAGTTTTTAAAATTATATATGATTTTCTCAAACAAAAAAAATTAGTGGAAAATTTATATGTGCCTTCTATAAAAAACAATTTAATTCTCGTTGTAATGATATATTTTACGTCGCTTGACGATTTACAGTTTGTGAAATATTTGATTTTTTTTCAAAAATGAAAATGAGTTTCAGTGAATATGATTGGTTGATTAGGTATATAGTACTCCATCCGTCTCTAAATAAATGTCCACTATTTACTTTCGAAGTCAATCAATTCTAAATTTGACCTTAAATTATTTTGCTTGTGTTAAATAATACTTGATGCATATTATATGAATGGATTGGGATTCAAATGTATTTTCATCGGTATAATTTTCATAAAAAATTATACACAAACAATATAATTTAAAGTTAAAGTTGAAAAAGAAATGAATTTGAAAGTCAAAAGTAGACATTAAATGGGTTAAAGGCATAAAATAGCCACGTACTTTCTAAAGTGTAACGATATGGTACGTGTACTTTTTTTATTATCGATATGGTACGTCTACTTGTTGATTCGTGTCAATATGGCCACTTTGTGACTGGTTACTGGTAAAACCGGCTAACTTGTCTGACGTGGCAATTTTTTTCATTTTTATTATTTTTGGCTAGTCAAAATTGACATTGACCGTATATAAGTCACCCTTTTCCCCCAAATCATTCATAACACCTTCTTATCTCGTTTTCCCCAAATCAACCCAAACCCTAATTTTTTGTAATGTTCAATTAATCAAAATTAATAATAACAATGAAGAGAATATCAATCACTGTGCATCATGAAGGCATTTTTACGTACGATCCGTTGATTTATGCTGATGGTGATGTAGATGTGGTGGAAAACGTGGATTTGGGCAACTACAATCATGAAAGGCTGGTAAAGATTATTAAAGAATGCTGTCGAGTTCCTGTTCATGGTATGTATTTCTGTGCTCATAAACAAGATCTAGGTACACAATTGAAACCTTTAAGGAATGATGATGAGTTAGCCCAGTTTATAAAATTAGGTTTTGATAACAAATGCCAAGTAGAACTATATGTTGAACATCATGGTTATGACGTGTTAAAGGATGCTGGCATTGTACTAGAACTTGATGAATCTGATGATGAAATTGAAATGGAGGATATCTCTGAGTATATAATTGATGTTGAGGGTTTAGAACAAGTAGGTGAAGAAGATGTTGTTATCCCAAACAGAGGAATTAATGACATTTTCTTAAATAAGTTAGTTGATGGTAAGTATATTAGTGATGATGATGTTGTCAACAACTTAGGTACGGGTTCTAGTAGTTCTAGGGTGGGTGTAGATGATAACAGAGATGTTGATGATAGGTATAAGGTGAAAGAAGGATTTGCATATCCTACTTTTAATCCTGATGTACCCTGGAATAAGATGGAACCTATATTAGGCATGAAATTTGAGCATCCAGAGCAGCTAAAAGATTTACTGATTAACTATGGGGTTGCTAATGGTTATCAGTTATGGTTTAGAAGGAATGATTATAGGAATGTTAGTGTTATGTGTGGGAGAAATGTGAAAGAAGGTAGGTGTTCAAGTCAGAAAGGAAAAAGGTTGATTGATGATGACTTTGAGTCGGGTAAGAGTGAGTCTACACCTAAGGGTAAGAGTTAGTGTAGGGTTAAGAGCAAGTCTAAGGGAAACAAGACACCAACCAAATCACATAAGACACCAACCAAATCAACCAAGACACCATCCAAATCACCCAAAACACCAACCAAATCACCCAAGACACCAACCAAAACACCTCATTCTGATGCTGCAAAAAAGGGTTGTTCTTTTAGTCTATGGGCAGGGTGGATGCAGAATGAATCAACATTCCAAATAAAGTCATTGGTTCCTACTCACACTTGCTCCAGAAACTTTAGTTTGGGAAGTTTGGTAACTTACAAGTGGATAGCAAAGCAGTTTGCAGCAGAAGTGATAAAAAATCCCAAGATTAGTTATAGGCAAATGGTAGTAGATGTTCGGGATAAGTTTTTGATAACTGTGAGTGTAAGTCAGTGTAAAAGAGCAAAACAGAGGGCTTTATATGATCATGAAGGTGGACTTAAAGACCATTATGGAAGGTTGTGGGATTACAAATCTCAGCTATTGGCAACCAATCCTGGTTCAACATGTCATTTGGATGTTGAAACTTTGGATGATGGGAAAACACAGTTCAAAAGGATGTATGTTTGCTTCCAAGGTATAATAATTTTCTATACTTTGCTGTTTTATTATGTCTTTAATACTTATCTATGATTCTAAGCAGTAACATCTTTATGTATGTCATTAAACAGCTATGAAACTAGGATGGGTATCATGTAGGAGAGTAATAGGCTTGGATGGATGCTTTCTGAAAAGTACTTGTAGAGGTGAACTGTTGACAGCTATGGGAAGAGATGGCAACAACCAGATATACCCAATGGCTTAGGCAGTAGTGAATGTTGAGAACAATGAGAATTGGGCTTGGTTTATTAATAACCTGTTGCAGGACTTTAACCTTGCTAATGGAGCTTATTTGACAGTCCTTTCAGATGGCCACAAGGTATGAACTGTTTTAATGTATTACTTGTGTTATATTTATGAACTCTTTTAATGTATTACTTGTGTTATTGCAGGGTCTTATTGATGCAGTACACACATTTCTACCCCATGCTGAGCATAGAAGGTGTGCAAGACACATCTATGCTAATTTCAAAAAGAAATGGAATGGACTCCATTATAAGTCATTATTCTGGGGTGCTGCATCATCTACATTAGAGGTAAGGTTTAAACATAAAATGAAACTGCTGAAAAACATTGATCCAGCTGCCTATGATTGGTTAATGGAAAGGGACCCTAAAACATGGTGTAGGGCTTTTTTTCAGATGGATAGGTTTTGTTCTGCTTTTGAAAATGGTATGTCAGAGTCATACCATAATGCTATATTGTATGCTAGGTCCAAACCCATAATTACCATGCTAGAAGAAATTAGGATCTACCTTATGCAAAGAATAGTTGCCATGCATGAGAAAGCAGAAAAGTTAAGTGATTCAATCTGTCCTTCAATTAGAAAACAGATAGAGAAACTAAAAGGGATGACTAGTTATTGGACTCTTCTTACTAGTGCACCAGAAGAATTTGAAATTAGGAGGGGAGAGGATGGGTTTGCTGTTAATTTGAAAAACAGAACATGTACCTGCAAGTGGTGGGACTTGTCTGGCATACCTTGTATTCATGCTGTGGTTGCCTACAATTACATGAATTTAGATCCTGAAGTTGGTATGTGTGGTTATTTTAGCAAAGAGATGTGGTATGATACCTACAATCATTTTATTAGACCAGTTGGTGGTAGCTCAATGTGGCCTAAAAGGGGAAGTATACCACCACTACCCCCCAAGAAGAAGACCATGCCAGGTAGGCCTAGGAACAAAAGAATTAGACACCCAACTGAGAATGATGGTGTAGTATCTAGGGTTGGTAGAAACATGACATGTTCAAACTGTTGGGAGAAAGGGCATAACAAAGCAAGATGTTACAATCAAACTAGACCAAAACCACAAGTAGAGAAAAGGAAACCTGGAAGGCCAAGCAATAAGAAACCAAATCAGCCCTTTAACCCACCTAGGGATTCAGATCCAAGTCAAGCAGATGAAGAAGTTGAAGATAAAGGGAATCCTACTTATGATGATGAGGGTGTTAATTATGATCCAGATCAAGATTTTGTAGATCCAACTCCTTCAGCTCCTACTGATGTAGATCAAGATTTTGTAGATCCAACTCCTTTAGCTCCTTCTAGTGGAAGCTTCACTGGTCTTCTAAGAACCATGGAACAACAGGTATGATTATAATGGATAGTTGTTTATAGATGCATATAAAATAGAGTGGCTTATATATTATTTTTTGTAGAAAATGGCAACTGATGCAACTACAAATGAGGCTGAGATTACTGATGCTGAGATTATGGCTCTTGCTGAAATGACTGAAGCGGAAAATAAAGAAAAAAGGAAGCATGATGCTGAAAAGGTTTTGGAGGATGCTAAAAGATTGGGACTATATAAAAAGAGAGGTGCTGGTGGATTTAGGGGAAAATCAGAGAGGATAGCAAATCAAAGGAGGAAGAAAGAAGACCCCAATGGTCCTGGGAAAAGGCCAGATACAGCACTTGATGTATCTGATTGAATGAACAAAACCATAGAACAATGAACCCTTTTATTTATGCTTTTGTAAGACACTATGTAGTGGCTGGACCACAATGATATTTCTTTATGCAGAATGTTAAAACAATGCAGCATCTTTTGTGTTTTAAAATGTATGGAATCTTGTTCTTTCTATGTTATCCCATTTCATTTTGTCTATACATGTCTTAACAATGCAGCATCTTTTCATTTTGTCTATACCAATTTTGACTAGTCATAAAAACTTATAAATTGACTAAAAACAATACAAGCAGGTAGCATAAAACAGAGAGGATAAAACATTACATAAGTTCTTTCATTACAAAACAGAGATGATAAAACATTATTCTTAACCCTAACATAAAACCTACTATCCATCAGATAGCTACAAAGACCACCAATATGATTCACTTATTGGTCATGAAGAACATCACAAAGACCACCAAAATGAACATAACCACAACTTTCTTGTAGCAATCACTAGTGTTTGTCCTTTCATTCAGTTGCATCTCCAACTCACGAACCCGATTCATGTGGTTGTATTCTGCCACCTGCAACTCTCTCCTTGCTTGTTCGAGTTGGGTATACAGACTGTGCATCTCAGTTCTGTAGTAGCCATAACGAATCTCAGGATCAAGAAAGAAGTAGAACCTACATTGTTGGCCTGAACCCTAATATTCACATAATCAAAAATTAATTAGAACAATAACATGTTAATTAGTAATTAAATGTAGATCTTACACTAGGATTAGGGCAACAAAAAAATCGTCTAGCTGGGTTGACTGGAGTTCTTGATGTTCTTTCAGCGACGAGCAAATCACAAAAGCAATGGGTGGGAATCGGTCGGAGAGTGTTAGACGTGGTGGATGATGAGGCCATGATCAATTAATTAGGATTTATGTTTGGGGAAAAAGGGGGAGATTTGTTTTGGGGAAAAAATGGAAGAGATAAAGTCAATATAAAAGGGGATAAAAGTGACATGTCATCTAAAACTGTATAACGTTACATAAACAGTGCCACGTCAGCCAACTAGCAAGTTAAAACGGTAGGAATTTGTGTACATGTACCATATTAGCCGGTTTCAACAAGTAGACGTACCATATCGATAATAAAAAAAGTACACGTACCATATCGTTACACTTTAGAAAGTACGTGGCTTTTTTATCCCTTTAACCCACATTAAATTAAGAATGGAGGGAGTATTAAATTAAGGATATATATTAATCTCAACTAATGGTTTGGTAGAGTGACAAATAGAAAATACGGAATGGGTTTTAGAATGTTTTGGTAAAAAGAAAAAAGAAAGCATAGTGCATTTGTAAGCAATGTTTTAAAACTCGGGTCAACAAGGCCGGGTCAATAAGTTGACCCGATTTCGGTTGAAAAAATCGAGTTTCGTATTTTCGAAACCCAGCTCGATCTGTTAGGTTTGGGGTGATCCAGGTCAACCCGGTTCTCGAGACCCGGCCTGGTTTCGATTTTTTCAGGTTTTTTTTGAAAAAATATATGTGAATTTTTACGTATTTACGACGGAATTTTATTTTTACATATTATCTTGATTGGTAAACAGTTTATAACTTCAATATACGATTTTTATGATTTATATATATAATTTTTGTTAATTATTAAAAATAAAAAAAATAAATTTTTTTAGAAAACCAGATTAACACGGGTGGGCCCGGGTTGACCCGGACTTGATAATTCAACTAGGTTGATTTGAAACCCGGGTTCCAAAACATTGTTTGTAAAAACATTTGTGGTTTTATAAAAATCAAAATAGGAATAGTCTTATTATTGAAGTTGGGGTGTTTTCTTTGTGGGATTCAACCCTTGTAACCCGAACTCACACCCCAACCAAAACAGCAGATGGGTTTTCAATGCTTTTGTATATTAAAAAGGAAACTGAATACTTGCATATTATATGAACCTACTAATTATTTATAGATTTAAAGTACACAAAATATTGCATAAATAAAACGTGGGACTTCTCCCAGAATACTAGGCATGATCTCCCCAAATAATAGGTAACTATAACCATGTATTCCTCCATGAACTTTGGTCAAACAATGAATTTATCAGCACTTTGTTTATTCAACAAGCCAGGACCCATATAGTAATCCATTCCCATACTCGTGACCCGACTTAACCCATCAAGATTATCCAACATTCACCCCCCTTAATCTTGATGATCTCGACTTGAGCCTCTTCCACGACTCTCTTTCAAATTCAATAACTTTTCGGGACACACCCGAAACCATCTCGTTAATGCAACTTCCAATGCTAAACTAACTTACTTAAAACCACCCGTGGTGAAGTCTCTCCATCATCTGCAAAACGAGCCAATTCCATAGCCACTTGCTTTGAAGGATCATTTCCTTTCGTTTCATCTCTCGACAGTTAGTTTCTTCGACATGGAACAACTGATCAAAATTAACAACCAGCACCCGTTCGAGACAAAACCTGGTTCGCTGTTGCGTTTTCTTGCTCCTACTACTTTCCTGTTTTGCAATAAACATCCGTGTTATATTTCTTGCTAATTTTCTTGCTACCTTTCTTTCGCTAGTGTTCTTGCTAGCGTTTTTTTTTCTACATGCTCATGATACATGCTTTTTTTATCGATCCTTGCTTATAGATGCATGCTTGTCGACTCTTGCTTGACGGCCCTTGCTTGCGGACCCTTGCTTGCCGACTGTTTCTTATTGACTCTTACTTGCCGACTCTTTCTTGCCGAATCTTGCTTGTCGACTCTCTTTCTTGTTTGCTACTTGCTACAAACATAAAACATGCAACTTGCTTCAGTTGCCTTGCCTGCTACTTCCTACAGACAATGCGGCTACCTTCTTGCTTGCTACTTGCTACGATTGTCTTGCCTGCTACTTGCTACAGGCTATGTGACAACGTTCTTGCTTCCTAACTTGTTGCTCCTTTCTTGCTTTTGATCACCAACGATCAATCTTTCATCTTGATTTCTTGCTATCTTTCTTGCTACATTCCTTGCTAATTTTATTCTTTCACTCAGTCCATGAGACTGCGTTCTTGTTGCGTTCTTCTCGTCACTCGCTGTGATCAAGAAACTTGCCACTTGCCTTTAACTTTCGATGCCTATTACATAAGATGTAATCATCCCGTTATTGCTCTCCATACATCGAGGTATGAGCCTCATAGCTCTGATACCACGTGTGGGATTCAGCCCCTGTAACCCGAACTCACACCCCAATCAAAACAGCAGATGGGTTTTCAATGCTTTTGTATATTAATAAAGGAAATTGAATACTTGCATATTATATGAACCTACTAACTATTTATTACCCCCTTATTCATTTGGCAGAATGGAAAAATGGAATAAAAAAGTAATATAACTTTGTGAGACAGAGCTAATGGGAGCATTTCAAAATGAGCCAGATCTAATGGGAGTCGTTCAAAATACCGTCGCTCATGCCTTTCTCTGTTCCTTGGTTTGAAAATTCTTCCCCGAACACAACAGAGGTATGGGTTCGCCCCTATGCTTGGCCATACATATCTCCATTATCAGATCCATTATCCACAATCCCAAATCATATTCATAAAAAAACCTACCACAAGATTTCCGTCTTCTAATTCCGGGCTAATAGATCTGATAATGGATCTCGATCCAACCTATTATATAGAAAAAAATCGACAGCTACTATTTTGGTAAGTTTGTCTTTGATTTATTTTAATTATTTTCTTTTTTTTTAGTTTGTGATGTTCATGTAGTCTATATTTATGATTTGATTGTGTTAGTTTCCTTGATTCGATTAGTTTCCTGTAGATCGCTTATACTCTTCCTTCGATTTGATCACACATATTGGTTTGTTTGAGCTTGAATTTGATCATCACTCATATTTATGTATTTTAGGTTTATGGTGTTTCATATGAGATGATATCTCATCTCAGATCTGATGATTTGGGTATCTAATTAAGGTTTGAACGACATACTCACATCCCTCTTCGTTGCCACCGACTTCTTCATTGCCATCGTTCATGATGTGCGGCGTTGATGCTCTGTAGGCAACGTCGGTGAGGTTAGGTGGTTGGTGTTGTGATGATTGATCTTGGATGTGTTTTATTGTATTTGATCAAAGTTGAGATCATCTGCTATTTTGGTTGGCCACAGTTTCAGTGTGGTTTCCGATCCTTGGCAGAAAGCCTAAGAATTGGCGATGATGATATTGGTTTACGCGTGTGTTTTCTGGTTTCCTACTATAATTAGTTTGCTGATAATGATAGTTGTCATCAGTCTGATTTTTGGCGTGGCATCACGACGTCGTGTTTGCAGCCAAAATCAGGTCGATCGCTTGAATCGTTGGTGTCACGTGTTCACCTCCAAGCCATTATAACTTTGGGATTTGATTATTGGGTTATGTTGTTTAACTCTGGGTTAGTAAATATTTTTTTCGGCTTGAGTTTATGTTCACCCAAATTTTTAATTAGCAAGTTATATTATAGAAGAAGCTTCACCCCCAAATATCTCCTATCTTAAATAGGGTTAGGGTGAAGCAAATTTGTTTTGTTAGGAAGTTACTACTACTGTATGTGTGATGTTTCAAATGCTGAATACATCATCGAAGAACTATTGCAGGTGATAAAAGTTGTTGAATCGGATCTCTCCCAACTCTATATTAGTCGACTTATTTCTATATAGGCTGATATACCGAAGTATTTCAGACTATTGTGAAAGCGTTTTTACGATGACTCTAATACACATCTACTTTTAGTATATTGGAACAACGGACTTCACAATGCCTGAAGACTTGCCGTTTGGCTCTAGAAGTTGGTATCCTTCAAAGAAATTGTAAAACCCGCATGCTTTTACCATGAACAGTACACTTAGTAACCGTGCGTACATATTAAAACTTTCCTTTTATAGCATGAACACGTGTCAAGATTTGTAATTTCAGAAGTTATGTACGTATTATTACACGATAAGTATTAAGTACATGATAGTACACGATAATTATTAACAATAATAATTATAATCACGAACATGAAATCATGAGCGTAAAAATCACGGACACGTAATTATGTACTTAATTAATATAATACAATTAATATCGTTACGTACAAGTATTTAAATATAACACGAACAATTATAACACGAATATACGAACACGTAATTTAAAACACGGGAAAACTTCGGGTTTTACCTTGTGGGCCCTACAAGCCGCGGCACCAAGAGGACAAGGGCCCAAGCCCATATTTTTTTGCTAACTAATGGAAACTAAAACACAGAGTTTCCATAAACATAATTTTTATAGAAAAGTTGAAAACCCTAGCCTCCTTGTTCCTTTTGGCCGCCGGCTATATCATCACCAACAAGGGGTGTTTGTTGATCATGGTTAATTAAATTCAAGCATCGTGTTTGTGTTATCGTTCTCCAATCATTACACGCATTCTGTAATCCGTAAAACCTTTTCTTTTTATTCTTTTGATTAATTATGAACACATGTGATCATGGATTAAATAAACAAGGATTAAAACATGTTAAACAAATCATGGGGGTAAAATTAAGGGTTGTTTTGGGTTTGGTTTGTTCGGCCGACACTCAAACCGAGAGCCCAATGCTCTCGGTGTGTCTTGGTTCGCACCACCAACCGAGATCTAATGATCTCGGTGGTGTTGGTTCGGTCGGCAGCAGGAACAAGGAACCCCGACTCGCGTCGGGGTATCCTTGTGGTTCGGTTGGGTCTCGGCAGCAGGCAGCCACCACCACCGGCACACAGCCGGTGGCAGCGTGGGTCAAGTAAGGGGACGTGGCGCAGCAGGGTAACCACCGGCATACAGCCGGTGGGAACCTACTGTTGGTCAGCGGCTAGCCGAGAGAAGGGAACCACCGGCTTAAGCCGGTGGTAGTTTTGCAAAGACAGTGGCAACCGGCCAAGCCGATTTTCCACTGTTAAGGGGTGTTTGGTTTGAACCGGTTCATGGGGTTACGGGTCCGGTTCACGACATGTTTAAATTAAATACACGGGTCCGGTTCATGACTAAAAATGTACAAGTATTTATTTTATAAGTTATATTATTTAACAAGAGAATTAAATTAATTTAACATGACTTAGAATTAATTTAATTAATCATGGACTTAGGTTAATTATTATTTATTAAATAATACATGTTTTAACCTAAGTATTTATTTATTTAATTTAGACCATGGTATTAATTAATTATTAAGACATGGAATATAATTATTTAATAAATATGACTTAGGTTATAATTAATATAATATTAATACATGTTTTAACCTAAGTATTTTATGCATATTAATTTAATTAAATCATGCTTATATTTAATTAAATCTTATAACTTATAGTTTATTTAATTAACATGATATTATTAATAAACTATACTATAATCACATGACTTATGTTATTTAACCAGTAAACCTAAGCTTATATTATTAGGTTATTATTTTAGCTTAATTCTAATTATGAAAACTTTCTAATTCAGGAAACTTACTTTTTGGAAACTTTCTATTTTTAGAAACTGATCCATTTTAAGAAGTTAATCTATTTTTGGAAACTTTCTATTTTTGTAAACTTTCTATTTTTGGAAACTTTCTATTTTAGGAAACCTGCTCATTTTAGAAAGTTACTTATTATTACACAACAAGTATAATAATACAAGTAATCCTTAATCAGAATACGTAGAATACATGATAAACACAACATACCCTTAAAATCAGTAAAACAAGACATGAACATATAAAACAAGCTAAGACACGATATAAAATCGGTTAAGTACTCAATAAACAGAATACTTATACATGTACCCTATTTATGTAGCATTAGTGACATCGGAGTAGGACTTCCTTTCATTCTTCTTTTCCGTTCAGTGGACATAAGGTACGGATTTCATGTCCTTTCAGTATGGATATTCTTTCCTTATTAGGATTCCCCGTTTGCAGCCAACTGTTTTCCCAGTATTTGTTTTATATGTTTGATTACTTATGTTAGTTTAAGAGCCCAAGCCATATACATGCATGACTAGTGTCACCTAGTTATGGAGGTACCATAACCATAACACTGGAGGCACCAGTGTTATGACTTCCCCACGGCGAAGTGATTGCTCGTGGCGTCCCTTTTTAGTTTTGGAATATATTAACGTATGGGGCATATGGGTGCATCCTAGTTACATGTTTATCAGTATTATCATAGTGAATGCAATGTGTGCCTTACATCCTTCACTAGGAGATGATCCCTCCTACCCAGACTATTTAATTAGAGGCAACCCCTCTAATTGCATGACGAGGTCTCCCTCCACGTATTCATGCACGGTGGAACCTCATGACCTATATAGGCTATTTTTCTAATTAATATAGATTTTCATAGAACCATAAGTCTTTTCAGACTATAAAACCAATTTTATGAACATGAATCCAGATTGCTTAGAACTTATATTATTCCACTGCTACTAATCTTTTATGCTTACGTTATTCCATGTCATGCTTGTATATTCGTGCACTGAGCGTTATGCTTAGCCGTTTTCCTTTCATGTTCCCAAACGGCAGGTACTAAAGGGCGCTCATAGAGTTTAAGCGTACGTGCATATGGATTGGAAGCTATCTAGCCTTCTCTACTTATGCATTTCATCATATATTTTTCTACTTATTTCTTTGGACATTGTTTAGTCCTTTTCCTTTACAGTACTTATGTTTGTGTGTGATGAGCTTATACTTCGGGTACCGATGTTTGTTTCTGGTATTTCCTTTCATGGTCATTTAATATTTTTAAGACATTTACCTTGTATGATTTGATGACACGCCATAGTCACGCGTGACATTCCATTTACCAAAATGGGGTGTTACAATTATGGTATCAGAGCCAAGGCTTCGACCTGTAGGCTCTCAAAACATGACCTGTGATTAGCGGGTAGTCACTACGGTCTTCCTAGAACTGACAGTCGGTTTTCATGCATTCATTGTTTTCAGGCATTCATGTCGTATGTCATTGTCGCAGGTTTATGACTAAGTAATGGTTGGTATAGGACTGACCCTATTTAGTCACATGTGCTTTTATCAAAACTTTTAACTTTGGGACTGACCCATAGGCGTCCCCTCGCCATGTATTTTGTTTTGGGTAAACTGACCATATGCGTTTACCCTCGTGCATATAAAAGTTTTCATAAACTGCATCATGCATTCATGCACTGTTTTCATGCATAAAACTTTTCTCATGATTTATTGGCATAAATTTTTTTCATGTATATATATTATGTTTTATCAGTTTAATCATGCATTTTGTTTTATACTGTCAGATGGTTCTCACACGCGAGCAAGAACAACTCAATGCAGCATTCCAAGCTGCGATGTAGGCTCTGTTTCCTCAGCTGAGGAACGACATCAGGGCCGAGCTGTAGGCTGCCAACAACCAGCACCAACATCCTAATCCTCCTCCTCCTCCTCCTCCTCCAGCAACACTTGTCACATGGCTGGAGAGATTCAACAAGCAACGTCCTCGATCCTTCGAGAGAGCTAACAGCCCAAGTGAGGTTGAAAGCTGGTTAGCTCATATTGAGAAGATATTTGATGCAATGGGTTACGACCCCGTCTTCAAGTCGAGGTTGGCCTGTTACAAGTTCGAAGGCGACGTACTAGGATGGTGGAAGGCAGTGAAGCAGTCTGAGGGAGGTAAGAATTGGGTGGCTGGCTTGACTTGGGCTCAGTTCAGGGAGTTAGTGATGGGACAGTTCTTTCCCAAGGCTGAGCAAGACAAGTTGAAAAGGGAGTGCCACGGGATCAAGCAGAGAGTTGGGGAGAACAACAACGAGTTCATGCAGCGCTTTCTTTGTTTGGCTGGTTTTCTTGGCGCAGCAGCAGGTACTGTCGAAGAGCAAGCATACCACTTTCATTGGGCTCTTCGTACATCGATCGCCAACAACTTGGTGTGTGCTACCTTCAACACGGTGGCACAAGTAGCCGATGCAGCACGTAAGCTGGAGATGATGCAGGAGAGAGAGGAATTCGGGGAAACGTAAACATATTATAAAAGGAAAGTTTTAATTATATACGTACGATCTTAAGGGTACTATTCATGGTAAAAGCATGCGGGTTTTACAACTCTTCCCCCTAAAAAGAATAATTCGTCCCCAAATTATAGATAACGTAAACTGGAAAAGAAGAACATACCAAACTAAGAGGGTATGTAAGATAAATGAACGTGCATGTGACATGGTAGAAGGAACGTGGAACGTGACATGTCTTGAAAGGACATGAAACGTGACGTGACTGAAAGGACATATCTAATTGATAAGAGAAAAACAGATAAGAAGTCCGGATGGACTTGTCCGTTTCCAAGTGGCCTCCCTCTTGGAACGATTTCTTCTCAAGATCTTAACACAATATTAAATCTTTGTCCTCCTGACCTTGACTTGAAAGCTCTACAAGTTCATTGTCATTTACGTAAGATAGATACCCTGAATTCGATCGAGGGAATAAGAATTGACGTGTAAGGCAACTGAAACGTTATCGTGCAAAACACTCCAACTTAACTGATAATTAGCAACGATGCGCGAGACATAAAGAAACGTAGTACGTGAAAAATTTTGAACGTAATACGTGAAAAATTTTGAACGTGATACGTGGAGATATGATGAGTGTAGTATGAGTAAACATATCGTGATCCATGATACGTGTAACATATCTTGATCTTGATATGAGGAACGTGGAATGAACATGACATGTGAAACATATCGTGAACATAGAATATAATGGCGGTAACACCAAACACTACAAGGTGAGACATAGAATATGACGAGAAACGTCTATCTGAGGATAGGGAGTTAAACTAAACTTGGGTCTGGTCTCTCAAGTTCTTGCAAAACTTCCCAGAATGAGAAAAATGAACGTAACATCGTAAGCCGAGATGCCATCATGAACGTGAATAGTGTCATGAACGCGAGCGCGAAAGCAAGTCGTGAAATTTGAACAAGGACGTGAAGTAAATAAGGAGCACAATTATGAATATTTGTCTGACCCGATAACTGAGGGATTGCCAAGTGATCGGATGAGCCTTGGCTGGAACATGTCCGATCAATCTGTTGGTTCTGAAATCCTTACGGATGTAAGGATTCTACAGACTTGATCAAACTATTCGCAATAACCCAGATAGCATCATGCTTCTTCTGAGTTTGCGTTAATCTAGTAACCAAAATCCATGGAGATCTTGTCCCATTTCAATTCACAATTTCAGATGATGAAAACATCCCAGTCTGTTGGTGTCCTATCTTAACCTGTTGGTATGTCAGGTACTTAGATATGAACGTAACTGTATCTTTCTTCGTAGAACTTGATACATAGGAGTTTGCGAAACTCTGAGTCTCTTAATCTAGACTTCTCCTAGCGTAGGATTTTCTAGAACACCTAATGTAGTGTAGGGTTCTCTCCTTTACGCATAAGCTGAGTCAAGGTAAGATTAACCGTAGAAACCCATGTGATTCAGCGTGTCACTGTAATCAAACAGAATTGATATTGGAAAAATTTCTAGGGTAAAATTTCTCTTGTCATAGAATTTGCAACATAGTGCAGATATGGTCTTCCTGTTCTTCTCTAGGCTTAAAAGAAATCAGGTTATCCTCAATGAAAACACTGATGAATTTGCTATGAGTTCATGGAAACTCATTCTTATAATGTCGTTGGAGCATTGATGAAACTAATTCATAATCATAAATCTAGCATGACCGAGTGGTGTACGAATAGCAGTCATGGACTTGTCCTGCTCTTTCACTCGTCACTGTTGGCAACATGATCATGAGTTCGATCTTGGAAAAAGTGATTAACAATATAAGGTCTATTGGACATGTTGTCAATACGTGGAGGAGAATAACGGTTATGAATGGTGATTTGTTTAAATCGACGGTAGTCGACACATAATCTCATGGTACTGTCCTTCTCCATGAAGGTTCTTCTGGAATATATGGGAAGATTTTGGAATAATCAACTGGCTATACGTAAAAGGACTTAAGTAGGTCGTGTCTTACTGACAGCTAGAAAATTTTAGCGACCATGGCTAACAACGCACATGCTTGTAAGCATAGATAATTTGTACAGATTTTCCTAATGGAAAATCAAGCTGAATGTATTCAGGAGCCTGAACATTACTGTACATAATTATGAATCGTAGCATGGTGTGCTGTTCATAGTCCATAATTAGGATAAAATTCATCTCGTGTCTGTCCGAGGAAATGCGTTAGCAGCTTGGATCTCATCATTAAGCTGAAGGAAAACCTCCGTATACGTGGGAATACGTAAGGCGTCCTTCATGGTCATGAATATATGAAATACGGTGAAAGAAATGAAAGTGACATCTACAACGTGACAGTTCTCACTGATGCGCCGGTAATGGTATTGAAACTCTTGTGGCCTGATTAATACATGGCATAAAAAAATGGATATACCCTTGGAGGGTACCCTGAATTTCTTAGAAATGTTCCATAGTTGGATGTGAGTCATGTGTCTTGACTCGTGTCTTGGAACTATAAGCATGACATATGTCTTGACTGGTGTCTTGACATGTGTCTTCAGAAAGTATACGTGAGACATGTGTCTTGACTGATATCTTGACATGTGTCTTCAGAAAGTATACGTGAGACATGTGTCTTGACTGATGTCTTGACATGTGTCTCGAGACGTAAAACAATAGAACTACAATATTAGGTTATTATGCCAGACTTGGCGGATCGGTTGGACTACTGATCCTTTGTATGTCTGATCACGTCCGCGGCCGGAGCCTCGGTTGTGATTTCTAGGATAGTTTCTGTCATAGTAGTGGTTACTATCGTCCTGTCTGTCAGTTCCATGACGGTCATTCTCATGACCGTGATTCATGTAACTATTCAGCTGAGTGGCCGGCTGGTATCGGTTTGCACTCATATGGCTGAAATGACAGCCGAATGACGTATGACATGTAACTAAGAATTAGGGACAATGGTTGATGGAAATCGTCTGATGGTGAAGCATCTTCTCGTCCAATTGCTTTGCTCTGACGCCTTTGTCTTCGTCTTGTAGGATCTCCAGGTTGTGAACAACAACCGCATCTCGTAGCGTCTCCGAACGTCAGCAGCATCAACCTTTAGTAACATCTCCAAGTTATGAGCGGCATCAGCAATCTTGTAGAATATCAGCAATTGAAAATATGCCTGAGATGATTCAGAATCGACTAGCGAATACTCGTGAAGTATTGCAAGTGGAATACACATGGATTAAGGTACGTGTAATACACATGAAATACGGTACGTGGAGTACACGTGGAATGCACATGAAATGATCGGTATGGGGTCGATCATTTATCATGATTTACGGAAAGTATATCGGTTAAATGGTTAGGAAAACCATCATGATAACCTGGCAGTATTAGCATAGACACCATTTTGGTTATATCGAGAAACGTTAAAGTGTGGTTACACAAAATTCAACGATGATTTGCCTGACAGCATGATCAATGAAAACCAACCATGACTATCATGAAAGCAGAATTCAATGAAATCCAACTATGTCTTGCATGAAGGCATAATAAAAAAAGAGGCGTAAGACGTAATCCACATGAATACGGAATTATCATGAAGAAACATGAAACGATTTAACATGAAGGAGTGTATAACATAATCAGCATGAAACTGAGTTTAACCATGACAGTATGAAAACATACTTGACATAAAAACATAGTAACTTATGAGGGGACATAAAAAAAATTTATGCCAATAAATCATGAGAAAAATTTTATGCATGAAAAACAGTGCATGAATGCGTAATGTAGTTTATAAAAACCTTTATATGTGCGAGGGGACGCCTATGGGTCGGTCCCAAAACAAAAGACATGGCGAGGGGACGCCTATGGGTCGGTCCCAAAGTTAAAAGTTTCGATAAAAGCACATGCGACTAAATAGGGCCAGTCCTGTACCAACCATTACTTAGTCATAATTCCTGCAACAATGATACATGAAACATAAATAAATGAAACTCATCTGTCAAAACTTATCAGAAAAAAATTTTTATGTGACTAATTATGAACTACTGGGGTTCAGTCCACATAGCCACAGTTCTCGAGGAACATTATGCATGAAACAATGACACATAACTAAATATGAATGACGGTTGTCCATCCATATTAGTAAAACAATATCGATGAAAACATCAAGGTTAAAACCTCAAGGTGCTGAAAACATCATGGTTAAAACAACAATGCGCTGAAAACATCAATACGTGGTATAACAAACGTTGGCTTAGGAAGCTCTTGGTGACTACCCACTAGTCACAGGTCAAGTTTTAGAGCTTACAGGTCGAAGCCTTGGCTCTGATACCATAATTGTAACACCCCATTTTGATAATGGAATGTCACACGTAATTACGGCGTGTCATCAAAGCATACAAGGATAAATGTCTAAAACATTACATGACCATAGGGATAACCGGAATCAAACATCGGTTCCTAGACATAAGCCCAAAACATAATAAAGCAAAGAAATGAATGAAAGACTAAACAAGCATAAATATATGAAGGCAAAAAGGAAAAGAAGTCTCTAGCAGCTTCCATCCTATGCACGTCCTCCAAATGCTCGAGTCTTTCCTAGGGTACCTGCCGTTTTGGGACATGGAAAGGAAAGTAACGGCTGAGCAAAACGCTCAGTGCACGGATATGGACATAATATGAATGACTAAAACATAATAAAGACTTAATAGCAGCGGAAATGTATACGTCCTGGAAAACCTGGAACATGTTCATAAAACTGGTTTTATGTCATGTCTTAGCTTATTTTATACGTTCATGTCATGTTTTACTGTTTTAAGCTTTAAACTGTGTTTATCTTATATTCTGTCTATTCTAATTAAGTATTACTTGTATTTCATGTATTATTATACTTACTGTGTAATAATAAGTAACTTTCTAAAAATAGCAGGTTTCCTAAAATAGAAAGTTTCAAAAAATAGAAAGTTACCAAAAATATAAAGTTTCCAAAAATAGAAAGTTTTCAAAAATAGAAATTTTCCAAAAATAGAATTACTGCTTAAAATAGATAAGTTTCTAAAGATAGAAAGTTTCCATAAATAGATTTGCTGCCTTAATTAAATAAGTTTCAAAATAGAAAGTTTCCATAAATAGATTAGCTGCCTTAATTAAATAAGTTTCTAAAAATAGAAAGTTTTTATAATTAGATATAAGTTGGTTAAATAAGCTAGTTATATAAGCTTAAGTGTTTTCTGATTATTTTCTAAGTCATATTGATATAAGGTATAGTTTATTAATTATTACATGTATTTTAAATAAACTATAGGTTAAAAGTATTTAATTAAATATATCATGTTTTTAATTAAATAAAGTTAAAATACTTAGGTTAAAACATGTACTATTAATTACTAATAATATAACCTAAGTCATGTTGATTAATTAATTATAGTCATGGTTTTTAATAATTAATTAATTAAAAAGTCTAATTAAAAATAAATACTTAGGTTAAAATTCATGATCTAATAATTAAATTTATAACCTAAGTCATGTTAATTAAATTAATTATGTCATGTTTTATTAATTTAATTTTTAACATATAACTATTAAAATCATAAACATTAACATAATCAATGAACCGGATCGTGACTAGAAACCATGAACCGGACCCGTAATCAACACCATACCCCGAACCACTTCGGGGTTTCCCATTGTTTGCTGCTGCCGTGGGACCCACACCACCAAACCGAGACCATGAGGTCTCGGTGGTGGTTCATAAGCCAAGCCGAGACCCCTTGGGGTTCGGTTTAGGCGGCGGCTAGAACAAACACCCCTAAAAACCCTTGTTTTGATTCACCCCATAATCATAGACATGTTTTAATAAATGTTTTTAATTAGTTTTTAAAAATATTATGATTTTGTGTGATTCATAAATCAAAACATAAAAGAAAAGAGTTAAAAAGGTTATACCGAATGCGTGGATCAATCAAGGATGAACATACACGAATGCTTGCCCAAAATCCAAGATCAAAATCAACCCGAACACCCCTTTGGTGTTCCTAAATGTGGCGGCCAAAAAGGAGAGGAAGAAGAGAATTAGGGTTTTTTGTTATTTCTTGATTTTGTGATAAATGCCACAAGATTTTCCCCTTTTCTTGTTTAGTAAAAAAAACAATGGGCTTGTCCCTTTTCTTCCTAATTTCTTGGGTAGGGGCCCACATAAGGGTAACCCGTACATTTCTCGAGTCTAAATATTATAGTGTGTTCTCGTGTTCGTGTTTTACGTGTTTTAATTAGTTATCGATCGTGACTTAATATATTTATTCGTGCTCGTGATAAATGTATATATATATATATATATATATATATATATATATATATATATATATATATATATATATATATATATATATATATATATATATATATATATATATATATATATATATATATATATATATATATATATATATATATATATATATATATATATATATATATATATATACGTAATTAATATTTGCTCGTGATTAGATTACGTGCATGATTTCATGATCGCATGTTTGTGATTAAAATTATTATTGGAATAATTATCGTGTGTTCATACGTAATAAATACTTATCGTGTTCTAACACGTACGTAATACTCGAAATTTTTATACGTGAAACGTAAACATATTATAAAAGAAAAGTTTTGATCATATACGTACGATCTTAAGGGTACTATTCATGATAAAAACATGCGGGTTTTACAGCAGCACTTTATGCCCACGACTTGAGCTTCATGACTCGACTGTACCTAAAGCTCTTAGCGTCCATGCTATCATTTTATATATTCCAATGTTGGATTGAGGTTTTGATTTTTTATTAAGTTGGATCAGGACCGTTGGTGTTGTATTATTTGGATCAGGGAAAAGAAAATGATATACTACCTTTTAAGAAGATTATCTATGCTAATGTATAAACCGTATTCATAGATTCTTTTTTTACTCGTGAAATTTATATGAAACATATTAACTACATAAGAAAAGCGAGTAACGAACTGTGTCACAGAATTCTTTTAAATTATAAAACTAGTCTATGAAAAATTACATTTTTGGATTTAGGTGTTCTATTGAGATGTTCCAACGCTTCAGGTTCAAAGAAACCCCATGTATCAAATGTGAAAAGAATAAACTCGTGTTGAGGCAGCTTTCAAAGCAGCTTGACCCGTTGTAAAACCCGAACTACTAAACCGCACAAGAGGAGAAACCCTAGTCAGATCCACGTATGCATGTATCCTTCTAGCCCATCCAAAAACTAAAACGTTAGCCGGTCTTAGTGTGGATCTTTCATCCGACTGATGAGTCAATAGTTCACAGGTGCTTCTTTTTTGGCGAAAATGCCAACACGTTTACATATGTAAAAAAGAATGTCTCTAACCATATAATGTCGATATTTAATGCCTGAGATCTCTTTACATTGAACCATGTGTTCCCTAAAGAATCCAATCATACCTTTCGACAAAAAAGACACATTGTATCAACAAAAATAATGGAATCATGAGGCGATACTTAAAAATAGAACGACATTCCACTTGTAACATATGTTGATCGAGCTCATATATAGAGATAGCTAGTAGAAAATCCTGAACATGTGATCCGTGTAAACACTGAAAACTCGCTTTCTGTCTCAAAATCATGTCAAAGTGGACCTTCATATCATTAATCATTTCACTAAAAAGGCTAGTCACGAGTGTTTACTAGGTTTTAAAAGTGGTGGTGTCCTTATTACAGAAACAATCAAAGCATTGAATCTTATCACGTAAACAAGCTAAAACAAAAGCATAATTATCATCCATACCACATATGTCACTATCACGTAAGATGTTGTCTTATAGCACCGAAGATTAAGTCATCGAATACACAAAATCATGGAAGGAGGCATTTTTTGCTGAGTATAACAGTATTTGGCAACGACGCAACAGTAATTAACAAATTTGGATGGTCCATATATATAGTGCAATAATTTTGTTTATTATAATGCATACAGGGGTGTATCCACATATGAGTCGGGTGTGCTACGAGTTACACTCAATTTTAGGTCATGAAATATAATTTTTTTTTAAAAAGGGCTTTTCACAATACGTGTAACACCTAATTTTATGTAATATAAAGCAACGTTAGTACTAATAATCATAGAAAAAATTGTGCAACACCCTATTATAAATTTTGAGTCCGCCTCTAAATACATATTTATAAAAATATATAATTAAATTATTATAATGGTACAATTTTTTTAACAAAACATAATGAATTGAAGTTTGTTTAAGGACTTGCCAATTTGCACACATAAGAAAAACGTCTTTATTTTTTAACAAAAGTTTGTGCGGGTCAATCGAGAACATATTAGTTTCTTTCCAATGACAAATTGCTTTTATACCCATTCGTCTTGGTGGTTTGGGTATTGCCTCAGAAGAAAAATGGGTAAAAAATAGGTGGCGGGGACGGAAGACAGTCGCAATTAATGGACAACCTAACCTACTTGAATTTGTAATGTATTTTTTACTTTTTGTTTGACATGATTTACAATCTTGATGGTAAAGTTAAAAAATTTATTTGTTATAAGTTTGAGTTACTTGTAAGGGTTAATATACACAAAAGTTATTAAAATTTATCAAAAAGTTGAATTTTATTATCAAAATTTAAAACGTAACAAATAAGTTACCACAGTTTGGTTTACCGGCCACGCAGGTTATTCCTTACGTATTAACCTATTGATACCGGTAAACCACCTACGTGACAGTTTATATGGCAGGGTTAAGTTACCAATGTTGTCTTATAGAAATAAAGAGATTTATTCTTGCAAAACTTTAAAATTAAATCAATATCCTTATAAATTTAATAATTACAACATCTTTAAAAAAATTTAAAATACACATACATATCCAAATACTTACTTTTATTACTTTTAAATAGATTTAATATTTTTAACTTTTATATAAAAATTATTTAACATGATTTATTACTTATTTACCTTTCCTGGAAAGTTGAAAAAAATATACGCTCTAGCAACCAATTGATAAATCAACTACTCGTGTATGTTGTGCTTTAAACTCTTGACTGCAATTTGATTGAATTTGAATAAATTGTTGTTAACTTTCAATTAACTCAATCTTGCTAGCAGATGTATTATAGTTACGTGACATCACATGTAATTATGTACATGCTAACTGGTTGCAATTAATTATCTTTATACGTATGTCAATCAGTATCAATAATTTAGACTGCTTGACGACAAAACATTCATTTCCAATATTAGGTATTTTCTAACTTCAATTTCTATCCCTAACAAACAGAGTTTAGATATGTGATTAAATCCAGAAAAAGGTAGAAAGGTAAAACACCATGTTAGATGATATTTATGTAAATCTTTTACATTTTAAGTTAATGTATAAATAGTGAGAATATATTTTTGGATATATATGTGTATTTTAGTATTTTGAAAGAATATTGAAGTATATATGTAAGTATATTGACTTAATTTTCAAATTTGCTAAAGAAATGAATGTAAATGGCCCAAAGAAATATGCATAAAGAAATACAAAATGTACTAAAATAGACAAAAACGAAGGAAGACAAACGAAATAAATGTATATGTGTAATTATTTATTGAGTGTAACTTTTTTTAAGGTTTAGTAACCCATTTAATAAATTCGTAAACTATAATAACTTGTTTGTAATGTTTTAAACTTCAGTGATGACATGGAAAAGGGAACCGGTAAATCATTCGGTTGCCCACCTTATGAGGTAACCTGAGGATAACTTTCTTAAACGTTCAGTAACCCATAAAACAAACCCGTATACTTGAGTAATTTACCTGTAACGTTTTAAACTTTAGTAACGAAATTGAACTTTTTTGGCAAACTTTAGTAACTTGTATATTAAACCTTACTTGTAACTAAGTTACATTGATATCCATTTTTTAGATGTATATAGTTTTAGGGTTTTATTAATGATAGCTTTAAAGATTGTTAAAAATAATTTTCATTACATGATTTTAATGAATAATCATGATTGAATGAATATTTATAAAAACAAAAACAATTCCTAAAAATACGGATTATCAAATAATTTTTAATTTTCATTGAATAGTTTGATTCACTACAAAATCAAGTGTAATAAAATTTTATTTTTAACAATAAGTCGATAATCCTTAAAATGTCATTAGCAAAATTTACTTGCTTTATTAGTGTTTGAGTGAAGTATAAAATTCATCTTTAGGGTTTGTAAAAAATGTGAATAACATCTTTCGTTGATACTTAGGACACATTACATTCAACTGTTATATAATTGATGCACCATACTTCCCTTTGATGGTTGCTGTAACTATTTTTCTTGTTATGTACTAACATGGGTAAAAAGAATGAAAAGTATTTTCGTCTTATTGCTTATACAGAGATATATTTTTTATTTAATAAAAGAGTTTATTAAAAAAATAATAATATAGTTTTTTTTTTTTTTTTTTTGAAATCTTTTTTTGGAAAAAAATATGTTTTGAAAAAATAATTTTTTTTTCAAAAATATTATAATTTCAGACCTTTTTTCTGGAAAAAATATTTAATTATTTTCGAAAAAATATTTTAATTTAAAAAAAGTTTAAATTTTTCAAAACATTCTTTTTGAAAAAAAAACTAAAAGTTAAAATTTTGGAAATATTTTATGTTTTTCTTCAAACTTGTTTAAAGAAATTTAAAATAACTTAATGTTTTTTCTTTCAAAAATATAATTTATACATTTTTATCTTTTTTTAAATAAACTTAAGAAAATAATTTATAACTTATACATTTTTATACTTTAAGAAAAAAAATAAATGTTTTAGGTTCTCCTAAGAAAAGATAAAAATGTATAAATTATTTTAAGGGAAGAACAAAAATCATCTTTGCGTTATTTCAAAAAATCGAAATAAATCTTTCGTTAAATTTTTTGACACCAGTCCTCCATCCGTTAATGAAAAGTGCACCATACGTCTCTTCGAACGCATTGTGCAATTTTTTTATGTTAAATACTAATGAGGTTTATAAGAAGATGTATTCTCGTCTCTTTTGCTTTTTACATTGATGTATAGTGAACATTTTAAAAAATTAAAAAACGTTTTAATTTTAATGTAAATTTTTTTTTTTGAAAAATACGTAATTTCTTTACGAAAAGAAATTAATTTCTTTCCGAAAAAAATAAAGTTAATAAATCTAAATTTTGTTGATTTTTCTTTCAAATTTGTTTAAAGATTTATAATAACTAAACACTATGCTTCGAAAAAAATTATTTACTTTAAAATTAATTTCTTTATGAAAAGTTTTAATTCTTTTTGGAAGCAAAAGTTTAGTTATTTTTAAATTTTCTCAAAATTTTAGAAGAAAAACGTAAATATTTTTAAAAATTTTCATACTTTTTTTTTACTTACTATCATAATAAAACATGTAAAAATTAAAATAGCCTTTTAAAGAAAATTATTCTTTTAAAAGAAAATTTTATTATTTCTAAAAAATATAAAACTTTTCTTTCGGAAATTTTATTTTTAAAAGCATTTTAATTATTTTCATGTTATATTGTAATAAAAAGTAAAAGATATGAAGTTTGAATTTTTTTAAAATATGTACGTTTTTCTTCTAAAGTTTATTAAAGAGTTAAAAATAAGTAAATTATTTTCTTCCATAAAAAGTTAAAACGTTAATAAAATTTAAAAGTGCTTAAAAATCGTTTAAAGAAGTTAAGCTTTAAATCATTTAAAGAAGTTAAGGTTTAAAGCTTTAAAGCTTTTGATAGCTTTAAAGCTAGCATCTCTAATGCAAAAAGCTTTTGATAGTTTTTTGTATTTAATGCATTGAATGCCCATCTCTAATGCAAAAAACTTTTACTTCATTAAAGATAATTTTTTGTTTTAGTTACCCGTTAGAGATTCTCTAACAAATGGTATAACATTACCCATAAGTAAGGATGAGCATTTTGACCCGAATTCCGAATTCGAACCCGAACCGTTCCCGGAACCGTACCGATTCCCAGTACCCGAGTCCCGTTCGGTACGGGATCGGTACCAAATCGGGAAATTCCCGAAAAAAAAACGGGAAAATCCCGATTTCTCGGTACCGGTACCGATAGCCGAATCCCGTTCGATACGAGATCGGTACATAACTTTTTAGATCGGGAAAAAATCTAAAAACGCAAAACGCAAAATCTAAACTATACTAGATTTAATCAATTTAATGGCAAATGAATGGTGTGCGTCATGCGGTCCTCTACCACCTACGTAAGCATGCAAGCATGATTCATGTGTTCGCAGTAAAAGAAAACCCGTGCTTATTGGAGATAGGTGGGGGTATTTAAGACCGTCCTCTGTACTACTTAACTTATAGGCAATTTAATTCAAAAATATAATTGGTACGGCAAGAAAAATCCACAAAAAAGCAGACCATAGCAAAAAAACACATGCGTAATCTTTTTAAATTTTTACCATCCAATAACGCATCTGTCATCATCTAATAAGTTATTAGAGTTACTGCTGGTGTTTCAAAAGCCAACGAAGTCACTTTTTATTGAGGCGGCAATTACCGTGTAAATAAAAGTAATTACGACGAGCATATACGTTAATGTTGTATGTACTCGATCTGTAAGAATAAGCTTATTGATAACCTTAGTGAAACTATTCATAGTGATGAATGAATGAATGATGCGTGGGTCACGAAACAAAATTTACGCCTGTAAACAGAACGACTAAGCGTTTTAGTGTACTATATTACAATTAATATCTTATCACATGCAACCCGTAAGCGGCTGGCGATTGTTTCACAAGAAGGTGATTAGTGCCGACGGATATCATTCATCTCGAAAAGGATAAACCGACATCAGGGGTTGGCGTCCTCATACTTGATAATCATTATAGATGTGACGTCCTCATACTTAATAATCATTATTGTATCTTAGATTTCATATCCGGGTCGTGTCCAAGATGAGCCAGGTACAATAAGCTTTGTCATGTCTGGTAAGCAGTTTAGTAGTTTGGTCAGCACTTAGCATATTAGTTGTGTGACACACAGGAGAAGGCACGCCATCTCATTTAATCATCGCGTTATTATTAATGGTTTGTATTCTGATTTGGTCATAAGATGCATGTTAACGATAATTTTTGTATGCAGTTTGGTAGGTCGATGTTTTTCCAAACTAATTTAATTGTATCCTCAGTAACAAGTATGTTAAAGTTTTAATGGATGAACTACAGTCAAAGAAACCGATTCGATAATTCACCATCATGAAGCTATTTGATGACACTGTTATCATCACATCCCTGATCATTTCAACACATTTTACGTTGATTTGTAATATTATGTATTTGCGATTGTTGATTGGATAAAATGGTAAACCAATGTGATCAGGCCACTCGGGTATCTATGTATATGTACACTTCTCTTGTTTTGGAAATACATTTGAACTATGCTAATTTATTATGTTTCGTTATGATTTACGTCATAGAGAAAAGTTATATAAGAAACATGCATCCAAAAAAGAACAAATGAAGCAATCTCCACCATCCAATATTAATCTTTTTAAATTTAATTAAAAAAACACATTTTCATCATATTTTTTAAAAATTAAATATCTCTCAAACCGTTAATCGTTATGAAAAAATAATTATACCGTCACGACGGGAATTAAATTATCTTTTCATAGATATGCACTTCTATATACTTTCGGCGAACTTTTTTTTAAAAATTTCGTAAAAAAATCACATGTAATTCTCGAAAAATTACATGTAATTCTCGAAAACTCATGTTTGATTAATTATTTTAAAAATCACATTTGAATTTGTAACGTCACATGCGATTTGTGAAATCACGTGTATTTTTTTTACGAGAATTTCAACATTGTAAAATCGTTAAAAGTATATGAAAATAACCGTCTATTAAATGACAAAAATATTTTCGTTATTATTTTAAAACCACACGTGATTTATGTGAATTACATTAAAATGTTTGAATCACATGTAATTTTGTTAATATATTAAAATGTTTGTTGCCGTTAATATAAAATATGTTCATTTTACCGGGGTGGAATCCACTTTACCCAAAAAAAATATATGTAACACAAATTGACTTCTGAATTACATGTGATTCGGTGATAATTACATGTGATTTTGCTTGCATTACATATGGATTCAAGCATACCGAAACCGTAACTTTTTCTAACAAACCCACATTAGATGAATCACATTTGATTTTTTTATCACGTATTATGTTTTCATTTATGTAAAATATATAAAACAAATTGGCTTCTAAATTACATGTGATTTTGTTTGAATCACATGTAATTCTGCTTGAATTGCATGTGATTCGGTGATAATTACATATGATTTTTCTTGCATTACATGTGATTCAAGCATTCCGAAACCTTAACTTTTTCTAACAAACCCACTTTATATGAATCACATGTGATTTTTTTAATCACATGTAATCTTGTTAATATATTAAATTGTCTGCTTGAATTACATATAATTCGATGATAACTACATGTGA
The DNA here is from genome assembly GCA_025667525.1 of Glebionis coronaria. NCBI lineage: Eukaryota > Viridiplantae > Streptophyta > Magnoliopsida > Asterales > Asteraceae > Glebionis > Glebionis coronaria. The sequence goes on from CM046876.1 coordinate 67,748,459, forward strand.
TTTTGCTTGCATTGGATCACATGTAATTCGATGATAATTACATGTGAATTTGCTTGCATTACATGTGATTCAAACATTTCAAAACTTTAACTTCTTCTAACAAACCCACTTTAAATGAATCACATGTGCTTTTGTTTGAATCACATGTAATTTACCACGAATTACATGTAATGCAAGCAAATTCACATGTAATTATCATACATGGATCACAAGATAGCATACATGGATCACAAGACCACTTTAGATAGCATACATGGATCACAAGACCACTTCGGAAGGATGGATGATGTGAGGAATGGAGAGAAAATGTTATTTACCACGAATCACATGTGGTTTACCATGAATTACATGTGATTTATCACGAATCACATGTAATTTACTTGGTTTCTAGATTATTGGTATTAAAGTTGAAAATAAAAATCTATGAAAACATGTAACTTAAAAAAAAGACTAACGCGTCAAATGGGACGAAAGTTAGATGTAAAGTTATGTAAGTCTACATGAATCACATGTGATTTAAAGCAAAATTACATGTAATTATTTATAAAATCACATGTGATTTAAAGCAAAATTACATGTAATTTTGTATAAAATCACATGTAATTTGAGCAAAATTACATGTAATTATTTATAAAATCACATGTGATTTGAGCAAAATTACATGTAATTCACACAAAATTACATGTAATTTTCATTCAACACTAACTAACCACTTTATTACAAAAATCACATGTAATTCACACATAATTACATGTGATTTGCATTTAACACTAATAAACTATTTATTACAAAAATTACATGTAATTCACACATAATTACATGTAATTCACACAAAAGTTAACGATTTTCGAAAATTACATGTAATTTTTCGAGAATCTCATGTAATTTTTTATGCGTAAATTTAAAAAAAAAGTTTGCCGAAAGTGTATAGAAGTGCCTATCTATAGAAAGATAACTTAATTCCTGTCGCGATGGTATAATTAGTTTTTCGTAACGATTAACGGTTTGAGAGATATTTCATTTTTAAGAAATAGGATGAAAATGGATTTTTAAATTAAATTTAAAAAGATTAATATAAACCATTAGATGGAACTTGAATGGATGATTGAGATTGTTTCCTTCCTTCTTTTTTTGATGCATATTTTATAAGGATCTCACCTCTTACGTCATAACTATATAGCATCGTGCTGCAGTTTTATTTTGTCCATATATCCTCATGCTTGTTAAAACAATTTAATGGACATGTATGGTGTGCGTCATATGTTCCTCTACCACCTAAGTAAGCATGCATGCATGATTCACGTGTTTACGGTAAATAAAAAAGGGAAAATTATCAAAAATGTCCGTTGACTATTATTCTCTTCTCAAAAAAACACCTAAAATTTTCATTTTCTAGAAATTGTCTAATGTATTTTCGAATCCGAACAACTGTTGTAGAAATGGACAAGTGTCAAATACTGTCAGCAATGGTGATACGCCATGTACTTAAGAGCAACAAGATGAATTAGGGCAATTGAAATTTTGGGCAACAAGTTTATTAGTCATTTCATACCTGCAAATAAGTACACCCCACTTTTGGGCAGCAACTAAATTTTGGGCAGCCCAAAGATTATATTCGAGTAATAACTAACAGTTTACCCCCATTACATCTATCATTTGGGCCTTCTTCAGACAAAAAAAAAACACTTTTTCTCTCATCTTCTCCCGCGTTCCTTCTTCTTCCTTTGTTTCTTGTCCGGCGCCGGCGAATACCAAATAAAGAAAAGCTCAAAGTAATTGAATATCCAAATCGTAGAATGCTCTTTATAATGGTAATCACTATGTACTATCTATTGTTTATCTATTACCATTGATTAATTTCGTCACATTAATTAAATTTAAAATCCGTTATACTGAAATTGTAATTCAATCGTGTATTTGTAAAAGAACAATTTGTTTTGGGTGATTTAATTAATTGAAAACACTATTCACTTGTATTTAATCTCGGTATTTTTACAATTATGTTTTCTTGTTTGATTTGTTAACTAATTTACATTATTGGGAAACATTAAACCAGTACGGTATAACATGCAATGAGTATCTTTTTTTGTATAGATCATAAATTGTAACAAAAATCGTTGATCCTTTTTACAGGAAACTTTTTTGAAGCTTATCATTAGGAGTAAGCTGAACTATTTGTTTTTTGTTAAACAAAAGTTAAATGCAAAGCGGAGATTATTGTTTAGGATTACTTGTTTTGTAAGTTGGTTAGATTTACGATTGTATGATCATGAACCACATTTGATTGAGTATACGTTAAGAAAACAACATCGAGTTGATGATTCACATTACGATATGCCCCTTATATATTATATGGATGGTTATACTTTGCATTTTGGTCGCCGAGAATTTGCTCTTATTACTGGTTTAAGATTTGGGAACGTTAGTTTTGGCTTGTATAATTCTGGTCAACTAGATGTTCGTAATAGAATATTTCCTGAGAAGCTAGGCGTAGGTGTAATAATTTTAGATGTAATCGGTGTTATGGAGGATGAAGAAAGGTTTTCCAAACTATGTGATCTGGATGTTGTATGCCTTTGCCTTTTGTTAGTTTTAGAGGTAATTTTTATGGGTAGGTTGTTGTATTCAGAAGTAGACGATAGCTTGTTTAGATTGGTAGAAACCATTGATAGTTGGAATGCCTTTCCTTGGGGTGAGCACATATGGGCAAATTTGTATGAAGATCTTAAGGATGTAATAGAAAATAACTGTGATGCGCAGCGTCTACTTATGGAGAAAGACCCTAGTTATGTCCCCACATATAACTTAAAAAGCTTTGTGTTTGCGTTTCAGGTAAATTTTTTTGCTCTTAATTGTATTTTTAGTTATAAACCAACACAAGTTAGCGTTTTATGATGTAATTGTTTGGTTTTCTAGATATGGATAATGGAGTCGTTTGAAAGGTGCAACGGTTGGTGGATTAAAGAACCAAATGTTATACCAAGAGCAGTTTCTTGGTCGAGAGTATCTATCTTTAAAAGATCTGATATTCCTTATGTTTTTGGCAAGGTAATTTTGATAGGTTGTTTAAAACTATTGGAGATATTTTGACGAGTAATGAAGTTTAAAAATCTCTATTTTCAGGCTGGTAATACAACTATTGATATTAGGCCCACATTAGATGAGTACGGTTCATCCGTTTGGAAAGATAACAATGTTTTTTTAAAGAATATATCCCTAAAACTCCGGTTATTCGATATCATAATATTTTTCAGATCTTTCTAAGTTGGAATCTGCACGCAAAGAAACATCCAAGAACCCTGCTCAGAAACTCATAACAAGTGTTTCGAACTCTGGAAGCAGCTGTGAGAAACATACTATAAGAGATTGAGTTATTTTAGAATTAAATGCCCGTGTGCTAAAGTTAGAGACAATCATTAAGGTAATTGTTTTTTATTAGTCATATGTTTTCGTTTCGTTATATATTGTGTAACTATTACATAATAGTTAACAAGTTAAATTCCAGGTGCTTTGTCGTGAGAGGCACATTGATGTAATGGTAAGTTAAACCATTATTTTAATAATTTGATTTTGAAAATCTAGTGTAACTAATATGTAACTACTATTTAGGAGAGTTTCCCATACATTGATTGTTCTTCCAGTATCTGCAAAAGTTTTTGTGATTCAATGCACACTATTTTCCAACACTTGATGAAAACAGACAATTTCGATGACGATGTTTCATATGTAAGCATTTTATAAACTTTAGGTTCGGTAATTTTCTGTTTTTCTGTACATAGTTACTATAAGTTATTAATTTGAATGCAAGGATTATCTTCGTGAAGTAGAATTAAGTTTGGCATTAGAAGATGAAGATAGGTTATTGTTGGAACTGGAGAAAAACATGGAAGAGGAGAAGAGGTATCGGGAGGAAGAGACAATAAGGCTGAAGCTCGAAGAAGAGAAAATGTTGCAGGAGGCAGAAAAGAAGAAAAGAAAGCGGATAGAGTTTTTCAAAACAAGTCATGCACATAAATCTAGGGGAAAACTGTCATACACCACGAGGATGGAAACCAATGATGTAACTGTAAGTCAAAACCGATAGTTAAGTGGGTCAAGATTCAAAAATCCCAACATAAAAAAAATGATCCAACTGTCGTTTATTTGCTTAGCAGAGTAAATCCGTGGGTTGAGGTATAATGTATACACAAATAACATATTTGCAGTTTGTTATATCTATCTTACATTGTCTTTGAATGGATGAAACTTTTTATTGTAGGAAACTTCTCGACGTACTAGGTCTATGGACACAGTGTGGTGTACATATGATATCAAGCGATTTATTACTCAAGGAGGAAATATTAAAAGTAAATTTCCATGGAGCAATGAATATACTATAGATATCAACTTTTGGTGAGCCATTGTTTGCTTAGACCGTAGTCGTCTTGGTTGGCTAACTGAAGAGGTATGTCTTTAAAGCATGCATTGGTTTATTTGCATGCGGTATTGGTATTTACTTGAGCATGTTTCTTTTAACAGCACATAGACTTGTGGGTCGATCATTTGTGGCACATTATACCTAAGAAAGCAAATTGGGCTATCGTTAGTTGTTACTTTGTTCAGCTTCTACTCCAGAACGGTATGCCCATGTTTTATGCTAATGGTCAACGTTATTGTATACCGTGGACTGATGTTGAACAGGTAATAGTTAAAAACTCCATTAAATAATTCGATATCCGTTATGTTATAAAAGTTGTTGATACATAGTCTATTTAATCCGTTTTAGGTATATATACCAATTAACAAAACACAGGAACATTGGTGTGTTGGCCAGTTTAATATCCTGTCTGGGTTAGTTACTTTTTACGACTCGGGATGCACTTATGATTATGATTTTCGGCCTTGGTATGTCCGTGTCCGCGAGTGCTTAGGGTAAACAAAAATTCTGTTTATATTAATCATTATATTTAAAGTTTGAAAGTATAGTGCTCTGTTTTGAGATTAGTTTCATACTAACCCAACCCATACTTTTTTTATTTGTATAATCTTTAGTTATAATAAACATACATTTAGTTGCAATGTAACTAGATACAACTACACACGTTAGCTGGCTCATCTTCATTTACCATAACATTGGGTTAATAAATTGGAGTAAAAAAATTAAGTGGCTGAAATAACTTTGACCAGTTTCTTACCCTGTTAGCATTATGGCATCCTTTCTAATACATTAATTGTGGTTGTCTTATGTCTGCAACTCTATAATGGGCTCTTGAAGCTTAATCAACACTCTTACCCTTTGGAGTAAAAATATTATATTCAAAATTTTGGCCTATAAATAAGTTACCCCATACTCTGTTTTCATATCACCACTACTTTTCCATGACAATCCATCTACACATACACTTCCTTACTTCAATCCACTACAATGTCTCGACTAAACTAGTTGGTCGTTGATGCTAACTCCCTGTATTTGAAAGACATGATGATCAAGCTATTTGAAATGGATAATGAAAAGGACTTTAAGCTTATTAGTGACACTTATAAGATGTGCAATGCTCTGAATGCCCGTTCTAAGGTGAGGCGTGAGCAGCTGCTGGAGTTGCAAATGCTTGATCCACAAACTCTCCTTCTATCTGATTCAATCAAAGTTCTTGTTGACCTTCAGAATGAGGAACTCGAGAAAGCAAGGCAGCTGATGAAACTAGTTCTGAAACCCAAATCATGGTTCTGAAAAAATTTTCCTTCATTGCTCACTTGCACCGCCAGTGATGCATTTGTGAAGGGTAGCTCTTGGTGCTCACTACAATCTTCTGTCAAAACCAGTTTAATATCTTTTGGTAAGTAGATTATGGAAGGGTGGTTTAGCTTTTGTTTCTTAGCATTTTCTCCACCTGAACACCCTGTTTAATATTTGGCCTGTCGAGTCTTATGTTTGTTAGTCTTATTAGAATGTGAATGTAATCATTGCGTTTATGTTAGAATGTGAATGGAATCGTCCCTTTTGTGTTAATGGAATCTGGTTAGTGTTAAACATAAATGTTATTTTCTTATATCTTTTTATATTTTTTACAGGTTAACCTCCCTATAGTACTAGGACGTGCCAATTTTTTTAATAAGTAAGCCATTGATTCAACCAAATACACTATAACGTTTAAACTCGGAGAAAATGTCCCTAAACAAGGTGGTATATTTTGGGATTGTGGTGTTTGGGCGTGTATAAACTTATACGGTTTGTCACATGGTGTATCTTTGGAAGTGGATGACCCCATTAACTTTCCTTTGGCATATCGCGAGTAGATGGTGCGGTTCTTCTTCGAACATAAATTCTAGTTAAGAAACATTAGTTGTAATCCTTAATCTTCCTTTATATGTTTATATCCATTTTATTTCTAGAAACATTTTTGTGATTATGATACTCGACGAGTTTAAACGTTACTTATTGGAGCTAATGATAATTTAGAGTAACACATAACAAGTGTATCCCTTATATTACAAAGTGTATCCTTATAGAAAAGTGGTTCCTTAGGTGGGATTTTCTTTGTCAGTCCTAAGATGGGCCATTTATTTGGTTGCTTCCTGGCTTGGTATTTTGTTTTTGGAGGCAAATTTCCATATTTTAATTCTTTACAGGGAGGAATTCGTTTATAAAAATATCCAGGCTTAGGTTTTGGTTTATATACTTCTCCGGTTATCTCTAGCATAGTGGATATTTCTGATGATATGTTTATCAGTTCATCTAAAATGATATTTATAATGGACATGATTCAACAAAAAGTCAATCGATTTGATCTAACTAAGGTCAAGTTCTATGAAATCTACTTAAGGATTCATTCAATGTTATAAATAAATACATGATGAATATAAGACAAATGAACTATTAATTGATCAAAAATAAAATATAATTTCATTATGGATAACATACCTTTTATGTTCATCAGAGGGTCTGACATCGTTTATTACTAGAAAATGGGTAGAAAATGACGGTTTGTATTGGGTCACTATTATAGAACAGCCCTAGTAAACAATTTTGTGTATTCAAAATCTTTCCAAAGCCCATTATGTTAACCTAAATATATAAAACATACTTTTATACAATTAAGTAAGTGATTATGGCAAGTACAATTAGATAAGGTTATTGTTTGATTAAAAAATCACACATAGTAGAACTACACACACTACAACCATGGAAGATTTACCTAATTATCAAGAAGAACTTAGCAGAGCGGTCGGCTGTACTAACCCGGTGTTTTCTTACTTTTATAGGTACGTTATATTTGCATGTTCAATATTTGCATTGCTTTTAATACTAGTTTGCATTTTCAATTAATTTTATTAATCGTTATTGTTAATTAAGAAGTACCTTCCATTTACAGGACTAATGAATCCCCCGAAAAGTATTGTGTATTTGAAATCAACCACAGTGGTGTGTTCAATGATTACCCTTTAAGGTATGATTATGGGCGAAAGTTACCACTTAAGTTAGCCAAGTTCAATAGGATAAGTTTTTCTAGATTGTTTGATGTCTGTTCCTACAAACTAGAATGTGCTATTTGGGGTTTGTTTTACTGCATTCCCCGAAAATCTCTAGCTAATGGTTTGAAGGTAATTGATTGTGATGCTCAAGTAGACGAAATGTATGACATGGGTGAGAAATATGGACTGATTGAAATGTACATTTCACATGCTCCAGTTAACTTGGCTGGATACTACTATAAGAACTTGAAGGCCAATTTTGTTAATGCTGTGTATCAGCATATGTTACCAATCCATGAAAAAAGGAAAAATCTTGCCACACTCCCATACAAATCTGGACACGTAGCGTGGTTGAAGCTAGAATCACGTTTACCTTTTATAAGAACATCCCCTTTAACCCCTAGGAGAAAAGGCATTGAATATCCATGCGATAATCTTTTTGGTGATTATTTGCATGTTGATAGCTTAGCTGATGACCTCTTCGATGAGGATTGGTACCATGAAGGCATGTCTTTATCAGAACCGACTGATGTAGGAGGGTGCAGCCCAGGTTATCTAAAATGTTTAGATGATTCAAGTAACGACTTTGCTACTTTACCAAAATTTGAAACTACTAAGTTTGAAGAGGAAGTCCTATTAGAACCTAACAACTCTCTTGTTGGTGCTAGTCAACGTTCACCTTTGGAATTGTTGTTAAGGAATAAGGTCACTAGTAGGGCTAAGAAGAATGGTAGGAGATCGAGTCAAAAGCGGTTAAAGATTATCCGGTTGTGCAAAGGGTATGGAAAAAGAGTATTTGCTGGAACAAGCTCTGGAAGGATGATGGGCTACAACATGGAAAGGGAATTACAATGGGAGGATGTCCTATCACAAACTGGCCCCGAACCCGTCTCAGGTAAGAATCATTAACAATGTTTCTTGGAGATTTACCACATCTTTTGTAACCTTATGTATGTTGTGAACAATTAGATGTATCTAACTAATATTTTGTACTAGGTTTATAAATGTGCATAAACTTATCCTTTTGCAGACTGCACTTTGATGTGTATGTTGTGCACAATTTTATCAACCAACTATTATTGTAACAAACTATGTATCTTGATAACGGCAATTGCAACTACTTATGAAAGTCATCATGATTAGGTCTAAGTAATGTTACAAGGTACATCAAATGAAAACAACACCTTCGAAACGTTTTAGTTCAAAATATGACGAAGGTGTCTAGTTGTAGGGACAACACACATAAATGTGGTCACCTATTGGTTTACGAATTCAAATGGGGTTAAAAAGTCAAACAAGCTACCTGTAATGATAGTGTTGTTAACTTGTGGAACCATCATGTAGCTGCCTTCATTTTGTTCTTGTGGGTAGTATGCATCTGTAACTTGCGGGTGATAAGGTTCGGCATTCCCACTTGGCCCAACAGATGCATCATGCAAGGGCTGTGCAAACATTACATGACAAGCATCTTCGTGGGGTTGTGTCTGTAACATTTGAAATAAAACCAGTTGTATGTTATTTATATATTAACAGAAAATGTTCTTATTGAATAGATAAATACTTACAACATAACTAGGCATTGGTACGTGACAACTTGCTCTGTTGTGACCATTTACACCACATCTACTGAACTTTCTGTTTATTGGTTCTTCACCATTAGAACGAATTCTATCAGATTTTTTTGGTCGACCAGGTTGTTTCTTGTGCATTAGTGGTTGCTTAACAGTTTGGAAATCCGCAACATCATGGAATTTGTAGTTTTTAGCTACGTTGTAAAAGTACCCGGCGTATGTCTCCGTAATGGTTTTGTTCAGAAACCAAGGTTTAGCAAACTGGTTTACATTATTCAAACCCTCTACTCTAGCAACAACACATATATGACCACCGGGTAATCCTGATAGCTGCCATTTGTGACATGAACACTCACCTTTCTCCAAATCGACAACATAAATTTGATTAGAATCGCGTACTTGATAGATTTTGTATCTGTCTATACCATTGACTTTCCAAGTTTTACTTTTCCAAAACCTGGCGTGGACCTTTTTAGCAGCCCATGGTGTGAGCTCATCATCAGGTGAATCTAGCATAGATGAAGGTGATATTTCTGAGATTATCTGGGTCAAGATGTGTTGTTATATAATAGTTGATAGAAAGTTAACATAGTAAACTAACCTTGGTGCTTAACTCGACGTTCGTAATACCATAGTTGTAGACGATCTAAAAACCAATCCATTAACGCAAGTACTGGCAGTTTTCTCACATCCTTTGTTAAAGCGTTCATCGAATCGACACTATTTGACGTCATGTAGTTGTATCTATTTGCGGGGCAATGTGCCCTGGACCAATTTCGATATCCTGCCTCGTGAAGTTTTTTATGTGCATCAGGTCGTAGGGCATGTATTTCAGCCATTAGTTAATCAAATAAGTCAGTAGTGTATGCTTTGCAAGTCTTCTAGTATAAACCTTTAACCTTATCGCCTTGCATACCAGCATTCATCATTAGATGAGGACAACAAAAACCATGAAATGAGTTGGGAAAAACCTGTTTGCAGGCAACGCTTATTGCATAATGCCTGTCTGAAATTATGGTCAAATTAGGTGGTTCACCAATGTATTCCTTTAGTTTCCCCAAAAACCAAGTCCATGATTCTCCAGTTTCACCTTGGCTAACACTTGTGGCGATTGGTATAATCTGATAGTTCCCATCCATTCAAACGACAACCAGGTTTGTTCCCTTGTAAGTCCCTTTTAGATGTGCAGCATCAATTATAATCAACGACCTCATGTAGCATAGGGAGCTTTTTATCTAAAAAAACATGTGTTTAGAACAAATTCAGTTAAGCTAGTAAAGTTGCAAAAAATACAAAATATAAAGGTTAAAGTGTGTAAATATGTACTTAATTCCAATATTTGTGGACCAATTGTCAGTTGCGGCCACAAAATCTAAGCATGTGCATATCTATTTTAGGCCCAACAAAAGGAAGTCCTTCAAACCTGAATATACTAACACTTACTGTTAAGGATAAAGTGTTAGGACCAAATTCGACCAAACATCTTAATCAGAGAAAGAGGATAATCAATTGTTGTCTGCTGTACTTGTACAAGGTATGTTGTCTTTTTCAATGACTTCATGTTACTTTTTTGTTTTATTCTACTTAATTAATTCCAAAAGTTATTAGTTTTATAATTGGAATTTTATTTTCTTAATTCAAATTGGGGATCTCTATGAACTAATTGTCTATATATGACTAAGATTTGATTGTTTTTTAGGATATAATATTCATTGGGATGTAGATTAGTTTATGAATACAATGTTAGAAACATTAACATGTTTTTAGACTATGATTATGTAGTATCCAAATTGTTTACAAGTTATCAATTACAAACAACACAATTATCATCATAACAATTAAATAAAAAAAATTGGAAGCCATTGAAAAAAAAATTATTACCACAACACCAAAGGCTATGAATAACATAGAAAACCTTCCTTCCTCATCTGTCTCAATGTGTGTTACTATTGCTAGATTTGCCAACTTTAAGTAATGACAATATGCTGCTAACTGAACAAATGATTTTTTAGGACACCCATGAACTTCCGCCAATGCCTTGTGTCTTCCCGCCCAAGCTACTTTGTATGAAACTTCTAAACTCCGCTCCATTTGCAAATCACTAACAATATCCTTTGGTTTATAAACCCTAGTTGGCTCACTGATTTTAGGAACAAGATATTTTGACAAAAACCTAGCTGTTACGTTGCGATGTCTAGGATTGAAATCATACTTGTTACATTCATGAGTATCATGGATGTGTGTTACCCAAAAAGCTTTGCTTTTTTTTACACGGCGGGTGTATAAATCCCAACTACAGTCTACCGAAGCACATGCTTCTTGATATATGTTAGGACATGATTTGACAACTTTGAACTGTGTTCCATCATTTACGCATTTTAAACTGATAAAATACATGCACTCTTGCTTGTCATCAAATCTAAATTCCTTACACCAATAAATATGTTTAGTAAATCCTACAAGACTATTTTCAACTATAGGCGTAGGCTTGGAGTTAGGTGGCCAACAATTTTTGGATTCAGGAGGTGTAAAGACTTGATTATTAAGATCATTGACATTAGGGAGAAGATTAAATGTATGGGTTACCTGCGAAGGTTGTTCGGATACAGACACATAGAGCTTCATAACATCATTGGATTCAACGATTACATTATAGAAATAAAGAAGATCATTGTTATCGATTATGTTGATGTTGTTGAATTCTAGTATGTAGGCTATATGAATATTAATGGTGGGACCAAGCTTGAACTTTTTCTTCATATACCTGAGTAGATCTAAGTAGCTAGTACCACTAGGAAGTAGAACACCATATTGTTGATCTTCATAGACTAGTATGACCCTAAATTTTTGTGTTGTTGTTGTAGACATTTTTGGTTCAATATCTTATCCTCCTACCCAGTTATGATAAGTAAATGAGATTTATTCTTAAATTTTGTCACCTAAAAATAGTACTTGTAATTCACTAACTATGTATGCTTGTAATAAATACATTGTCAATGTAGTTGGCCTTGCAACAATTACACTTAAGTTACCAATAAACATTTCATAACTATGCTAATAACCATTGACAACCAAGAGGGATAACATATCAAATAACATAAAAACTTAGTACCATATTAACATTAGTTGATAAGTTTTACAATACGAGAAAACATAAAATACATAAGAAGTAGATAACAAAGGTTCACAAAAAGATAATGTAACTAGATAAGTTGGTTGCATAGTGAAAAAGGCAGTTGACTAGCGTTCTTGTTTATCGAAGGTTGGATGCACTCCTTAGACTACATCTTATCCCCGTCCCACCAGGTTTCACTAACGTTTCGACATAGGTACACCAAGGACCCCTCATATACTCTAAAATCCTGAAAGTCTCGGTGGTAGGATTATACAACATATCTTGATAACCAAATGGAATTACGAGACACCCATCTCCTGTTATACATATTGGAATATAGTATCTTGTCCAGCCTTCTACGTAATGTTGTAAAGGATATAGAGTATGATCTGGTGTGGGAATTCTGAACAACAATAACCATGCTTGGTTGACAGGTTTGTTAGTCATCACCCAAACATACGAAAGAGGGTCTTCATTGTAGGTAGATGCCATGGTCAGCCCTTGGGGAAACACCCCCAAGTCAAAGGATTTTCCCCTTGGTCTATCAGGAAGCACAACCTGAGTAATTGTTTCATCAGTTAGATGAATACAAATTACCCTTTCCGAATCTGGTTTCCAGTTAAAATCCCAAAAGTATACACATCCGTCATAACCCACGCCGTCTGAAAAGACACTACCTTCCCCTGGATAAACACCAACGTTTTTCCAATTCCTATTTTGGACGGAAAACATTTTAACCTTGGCATTGCACTTAGAAATGGCAATCAACTTTTGATCATCATCTATTATCTTACCCCAAGCCATAACCAACATAATCTGGTTTCTCTTTCACAAAACACGAGTCGATCACATATGTGTAACGGGTGGCAGGGTTGTATAGAGATATGCCTGTAGTGTTAACCACGCATAACAAACCGTCGCATGACCTAACAACTCTATTGAAGTTGTTATTCATAAAAGGATGATCATGGCCACGGTATACTGTTGAGGGGTTATTTAACAAGTCATCAGAAATAGAGCAAGTGCGTATACCTTCATAAGATCTTAGCAATAATCGTGGGTGTTGAGAAGCATTGGCATGCCTTCTTATGAACGTCGCATTAGAGATGATTGACAACCATGTTTTGCACACGGCCTTGCAAGTCAAGAGTGATGAAACAGGAAGGTTTAGTAACACAATCATCATTAGATCGAATGTTAAATCTTCAAAAGTAGCCATTTGTGATAATTTTGAGATACAAAATTAGATGATGATTTTCCTTTGGTAAATAAACTATATTATGTGTACTTGTGTGTACTTATAATAGTTAAATGGGAAGATTAAGGGACAAGTGGGTGGTTAACAGTAAAGGGCAGTTACCCAAACGTGGTTGGTTAACAGTAAAGGGCAGTTACCCAAACGTTCTAGATTCACTAGTGGGCAATTAATTAAAAAATTGGGCAATAAGGGCAACTCAGCCATTGCACTCATACTATAAAGATTTCAAATAGAAAATAGGAAAATGTATCCAATTTTTTATAAATTACATTTAATTTAGAATTAAATTTGTAAAGAGAATGAACATGTGTCGCTAACAAATAATTGACGAAATTTATACACATTAACCGGTGTAGGTAACGGGTAATTGTCAAGTGAAATGGAAAACCAGTTATGTGTTTGCGATCTCCCAGTGAAAGTCTTAACTTCATGGAAACCTAGTAATCCTTGCAGAAGGTTTGTTATATGCCCAAACCGTTACAACCCAGGTAGGAAATGTGGTTACTGGGATTGGTATGATGATGAGATTGAATCAGATTGGTACAAGATGAATATGAATGAGATGTACACTATGTTGAATCAACAAAACAGGCGTGATCTTAGACAATTATTGACAAGTCCGCCAACAATTGAAGTACTTCATGCTGAATTGATAGAGAAAAAAATTCTACTGGACAAGAGTAAATCCTACGTACGTTTCTGGAAGAAAACTTGTATTTGGATTGGAATTCCCTTGTGTGTGTTACTAGCCATGAAATAGAAGTTTATTGTCAGGCAAAACATGTTTCTATACGTTTCTGTAATATTTAGGATCTCGTAACTGGATTTATTCGTATCTAAGTATGTAAACTTAATATATCCAACTAACAATTAGTTGTTTTGTAATGTATTCCTTAAACAGGGTGTTTCAAGTGCAACTATATTTAATTTAGTAAGAAAGACTTCGTTAACATTAGTTTTGTTAACAGAATTATAAATAATAGAAGCATACGTGTTTTAAAAGTTAGGAAAATGCGCGTACGGTAGGAATTCATAGCAAACAAAAGTTTGTAGATATATTACAACAAATTCGTAGGTAATTGATAGTCTTCATATACGGCCTACTCCATTGATCTTGAAAACTTGGCCATCTACAAAGCTTGCAACCAAAGGATGAAACCTACAAAAGTCAAATCTGAATTTTCAGAAAATTTGAGTATCAAGTTTAAACGTATTCAAATAAGATTCCAATTACAACTCATACATCATGCATTCGCGTGCATATAATAAAGTGCTGCAAAAGGATGATCGTGTAGAACAAGAGATTCTTTGTATGGTTCTACATGTAACGAACCATGAACACCAGTGATACCAACATTCAGAAAAGTACGATCAATCATATCGTGGACCAGAACGATATGAGCCATTGGGTTATTAGTAGCAGATTCAACAATTGGATTACCATTGGGAGTAAAACCGAGCAGTTTCAGTATGGAGCGGGATTGAATGTTGAAAATGTTAGTAAAAGTTGGTGTAGTACCACCATCTAAACTAACCTTCCAACCACAGAATAGTCGTATGTCATATGCCAAAAGATGACCAGAGAACACAAGGGAGTCACCCAATACGGAAATCGACAGGGGGTTCATCAATTCAGCAAGTAAGGTACGTAGAATATCTAAAACTTAGAACTGGTGGTTAACCATATCAAATGAAACAAGCAGATACACTTTTATTGGATCCTCGTTGTTATACGAACGCAACTCATGTCCAATCCAAATCACATACTTACCTACAACAGCCTGACTAGACCTACTAAATCTTATAGTCTCACAGGGTAAGTTATCATTGTCTACTCTAGTCCAACATCTTGAACTTAAACTAAAAACCGAAGCGTACCACATACCTATTCCACTGACTGGGTAAGAAATCTTAATAATAGTTGGATCTAGTGTATCAGGCCTAACACCAAAACCTAAAAGGATTTTATCACCTATAGGTTGACTCCTAAATGTGGGTATAAAGGTACCAATATACTTATTCATCGACGGGTTCCAGATAATAGCAATGTTTCTTGGGATCCAATGATAGCACCACAGCCCACACGATGTGCCCATCGGATCCATATTAGTAAAAAATAAGTTAGCATTAACTAGGATTGATGCGAAGTTTTCAGCAACACATAAAAGAAAACATTGATATTGACGGGTACACTTTATTAGATAACCATATTCTAACGAATTACGAACACCATATGATAACAAGAAGTTCCTTTCGTCTATCGTAGCTTTCCAACACTTTGAAACACCACGACAACGAAGTATATACTTGACAGGGAGTCTGTTCATGATATTTATTTGTAGATCGAATGGGATGTAGTCTGACATGTTTTTCGGGTTTGTTTAACTGTTTGTCAATTGAAATGAGTGAATAAAGTGATGAAGGTGGAATAAGGCATTGTGTGATAGGGAATAGAAGATTTATTAGGTAAGTAAATTAAAGTAACCATTCACTTAACTTGTACTTTACAAGGGTTGCATTTAGTATGTCTCAACCACAAATATATTCTAGAAGGTTGCAATTACAATAAAGGAAAGTGCAAAAAATTCATTGTTAAGTGTGAATATACCTTAAGCATCATCAAATGCTCACACCTTATGCTTCCAAAAGTATTCAACAAGTTGTTCCCGATAAGCTACGGCTGTTTGAAGAGGATCATCAAACATAACGGGTAGGTTACGAGACAACCTGTATAGAAATATACACACCCAAATCCCACAGTCGCCATATTTTTGTCCTGCCTTAGAACATCTGCAAATGCATATGAGATTTTATAGTTATCGGGTGATATTCCCTTGTTCTCCAATATCCCATGAACATTTAGATAAAAGCTTAGCTGCTCGGGCAGGTTCTTTTTCATATTTCTCTACCAAGGTCTTCTGTTACCAACAACCCAACCTAGGCTCTCGTAAAATGTAACCAATCCACTCCTTATGTGAAGTTCAGCTGGACACCAGTGTTTCTTTGGTTTGTTGACGGGAAAGTACACCTACAATATTTGAATTCATATCACTTTCTATGGGTTTTTTATATTATATGAGTTACTTTTCTAGGTAAAAAAAACTACCTTCTCAACCAATCGTCATGGGACATGATACCTTATGCCATTAGAATAATAGTCTGGCATCGAACCAGCGAGAATTTGTTGTAAGAAGTGAGGGCTCACCATTCCCCAATCAGCATTAAGTGGTCTAAATGTCCACATTAAATCTACAAATAGATCAAGATGCTGTGTATGGAAAAAATGGGAAGATTAATAACAACATTCATAAAGATTGCTCAAATTCACTATGAAAACTTTGTTAACTTACATTGTCACCCAACCACCCATATTTGGCAATATCAAGACACACTAATGCTCGCCAGAACTTTGCATTCACTACAATGTCTCGTTGTCCCCAGGTAAACCGATACTCTGGCGGGTCAGGCAAATTAATATACTGTGCTACAGCTGGGGAAACTCTTACGGTATCCATGTTACCGTCCGACTCTCTTGAAAGATTATATAAACAATCTCCGTGAGGTAAGACCAAGGTAAATTCATTATAAAACAAAGATGGGAACAACATTAAACAAACATCATACCTCCACAAATGGTGGTAGTGCAAGTAGTTCTTGGACAGAACGCAATTTAGGCTTGCCGGATACATCCAAGATATAAGATTTTATGTTATTATTACACGACATGGATATCTGGATTTGTATGTTACATATGCATTGAATATACCTCTAAAAATTTAGGCGAACCGATATCACCATGTGCTTGATTCCTTGAAGTACTTTTATGGGCATCTGGAGTAATGTTGGGTTGCTTATCAATGTGTTGAATAAAATCCATTGCCAACCTCTTCATCATCTTCCTCCTAACTTTGAGAGACCTGGGTACACGCTTCTTTCTAGATCCCAATTTGTGATTCATTTTTACATCGGAAAAAAACTTTAGCCAGAGATGGTTTATAATCAGGTGTGACAACATTGACATACTGCTATAAGAAAAATATATTCGTCACAAACTTGTAAACAGAATACAAAATACTGATTCTAACAAATTCCGTGAGAAAGTACCCTAACTTCAAGAGGTCAAACCGTTCCTTTTTGAAGGTCAAGATCCTTAAACTCGAAAACAAGTTTTGTGTCAAACAATTGTTGTTTCTGAATGTCGTCTGCGTCGGGTTTGTCTACATCTATGGAATCAAGAGAAATAGCAGCCATGTCTTCTTCATCATTCAACACATCCATGAATTCATCTTTAAATTCAACCTCCTGTAATGAAGATCACAAAAATATAAATAGAACACGTATGAATAGCAATGTTTATGGCACACATATGTAAAGGGGAACACATATGTCGTTGACAGCAAGGCTGGATCTGGATGGTTCATTCAAGTTTATGGATGTTGTTCCTGATAACTTAACACCAGTTATGGAATCTATTCCTGGGTTTTCATCATTATTATGTAAGGCCTTGATTAATATGCCCATAGATCCAGTGATCTGGGAAGTTGTTTGATCATCATTTCCTAAACTTTGTTCGTCCATCATACCTTCTGGATCCGCATATGCTCCAATATCAGACACTACCTGCTTTAGGGTACAAAACCATTACAACATTAGGGAAACAGTTGGTACACATCATGGATTTAAATATTCTGTATTAGGGTATACTAACCGTGTGATTGGTTGGGAAGCCAGCCACACATGGCTTAGGGTATGACTTTTCACCTACATTCATATCAGCAACTAACACGCCCTCAACAACTTTCTTCTTAGAATCAGGGATGGTTTTGGCGATTCATTCCCTTAATTGTCTTCGTCCACCATAGTTTCTGCTACATCTTCTGATGTGATATCGGTCGAAGCCGCCTGTACGTAATATAAATAAAAGAATTACCAAATCTTGTTGTTTAGAATAATTGCTTTATTTTTCAATTTAGTGAATACTAACCATGTGATTGGTTGATTCACCTAGAACTACTGGCTTCATGGAAGAATTCTCAAATTCGTTTATATCATTAACTAAAGCGCACTCTACATCTTTTTTCTTAGTATCAGGGGTTGGTTTTGGAGAATCTTTGCCAAAACTCTCTACATTCACCATACATTCAGTTTCATATTGTTTTAGGATATCATACGGAGTTGACTGTAAGTAAAGTGAGTCAAACAACTAGCAAATCATTTAGGTTATGAATTTGGTAAAATATGAAATAACTATATACTGACTGTATCATCTGTTGCTGAAACTTCCACTAATAGCATAAGGGGTGATTTCTCAGATCGGTTAAGATCGATAACAGTACCGGTGTCGACATCTTGCTTCTTACGATCTAGGGTTGCTTTTGGAGACCCATTCACAATACATTCTTGTTGATTGTCTGTCCCAATATCAGACGAAGACGGCTGTGCCTATAATAATTTAAAAGATGAAGAAAGTTTTTTGAATTATACAAAAACTGGATTTAATTATGCAGTCATAGTATACTAACCGTATTAGCACTTGTTGAACGGGCACCTACTTGGTTAAGGGATGAATTGTCAACTGCATTCACATCACTAACTGATACACCCTCTCCATCTTGAAACTTAGAATCAGGGCTTGATATCTTACAAGGTTGTTTGTCCTTGAGTTTTTCTTTCAGTAGCTTCTCCATCTTTTCAAGCCTAGATGTAACATCTACAGCGGTAATCAACTCTACTTGTTTTCTAATGGACCGGACTTCGACTAAATTATTACGTAATGAAATACTTTTGGCACCAGACGTGGTTTCATTATAACTATTCCCTTGTTCGAAATCAAAAACACCGTACGGGTGCTCCGTATACATATCATTAGATTGGTCATCAGGGTGCTCCGTATCCATCCCATTAGATTGGTCATCAGGGTGCTCCGTATCCATCCCGTTAGATTGGTCATCAGGGTGCTCCGTAGCCATCCCATTAGATGTAATGACGACCCTTTCCATAGTTTCAAAAGTTGGTTTCTTTTCATCACTTAAAACAGGAGGATTAGCGGCATCCATGCGGTTTATATATCTAAGACTAGCAACGTACCAAGGTTGGCTAATCTCAGCTGGTGTTGGAATAAGTTTAGGAAAAGGTCTTGAATCCTAAAATATCAATTCAATTAAGAAAACACATAAGGACACTAACCTTGATAATTAATGGGATGTATTCAAACTGAAATACTTACCGGTCCAAAAAGGGTAACATAGTGTGCTTTTTGAAACTTAATATTATTAGACCACGAAACACCTCGTGGTAACACATCATGCACTTTAATCCAGAATGAAGTGCTAATGGGATAACTCTCCAGAATCCATATATGTATAACAAAATCGTCATGTTGAAATACTTCGTGTTCATATCTAGTACTAAAAAACAAAAACATACTTTCTAACCTTGAAAGCCCAAGCAAAGCCGCATAAATTATATAGAGTATTGTAACATCGGTTTTGCTTCCTCTTGGATATATGAGTATCAGCATGATTACAACCAACATTTATAGTCCTTCTATAAAATTCATCCCACATGTACTCACCCCATGGATAACCATTCCAGGCTTCAAAATCATCCACCAGAGTCACTAAATGGTTTTCAATACAATTCCTATCATCCTTGACCATAAATACCAACTCGATAATAATTAAAAGACACACCCTAACAGCATCAACATCCGATAATCCTAACCACTTATCTTGATTTCTAATAATTTGCAATAGTTCAAAACCATGAATTTTTATAAAACCTTTCTTTTTTTATTTTTCCTGGGAAAACACTATTGCAAAAAGATCTCTTTAAACCTACACTAGTTGAAACTTTACCAAATCTGAATCCAGTAATTAAATAAAATTCCTTCTACCAAATCGTAGCGAATGATCGCCAATTTTGAATATCATAGGGGGGCATGACTAGGAATTTCTGATACATATACCTGGTGTTGCAAAACATAATTCATCAAATGACAATCATTATCCACGGAAGGGATATCCAACCACGTGCCAAAAATAGTACTTCTAAACAAATTGTTCCGGATTGTATTTGTTTGCAATAACCCTTTGATTTCTTGAAGCAATTTAACGGTTGACCTGACGACAACTCTGACATCGTAAAAAATATTTAACTCGCTCATCGAAGAACAGAGAGGGTTGTTTTTTATTTATTCGGGGTCTTTGAATGTGTGTTTTTTGATTAATTAAAAATGATTTGATATTGAGATATGATGGTTTTGTTAGATTAAGAACAGAGATCACATGGTTTATTTGATTGAAGAACAGAGAGTACCTGAATGTGTGTTTTTTTTATGAATTTGGGTTACTTTGAAAGAGGCGAGTGAGGGGAATAGAAATAATAAAATACTAGGTTACCCAAAAATTCTAGTTGCCCAGACTACAATTGCCCCAAAAAATACTATAAAATAGTCAACCACTTTTTGCTAAAATGACTAAAAAACCTTGTTGCTCAATATTCTAATTGCCCATATATGTGCAGTTGCCCAAAAAGCATCTCTTTCACAATACGTACTTTATACGGACACATGGCGGATTCTTCCAGCATTGCCCATATTTTTTGTTGCCCTGGACCATATCAAGAAAAACATGTTTTTTAGACTCAATCGAGAATTGCTCAAAATTGAAGGACTCTTTTGATAATTAACCCTAAAAAAGTACCATCATGCTTGTTGGAGACAAATTTAAAAATCATAATGGTGTTTCACATGTCAACGAACACTTGTAACTCCTTGCGGCGGCGATTACCGTATATTTAAAATAATTATGACGAGCATATACGTTTATTGTTGAAGCAAAATTTCTCGGCTAGGCTGACGATAGCGAATTCCCTTCAGCTATAGTAGTTGTATGCTTGTATTTTGGTATTTGACCTACAAACACGAGATAGCACACGTTAGCCTCATCCTAGGTTTGACCCCGAGACCAAGCTCCGACGTGAGAGTAGGTAACTATCACGGAGATTGTATCCGGTGTGGAATACCAGAGGTTTAATATAGATGTTAAGAGCAACAATGGCGATGAATAGTATTAAGTAGAATCGAATTGGATGTGTATTAAATGTGAGGAGTATTTATACTACTCCATCAAATGTACCTAGATGTCTAGTCACATCAGTAGGCTAGGCTCTGAGCCCAAGGTGAGATCTTTTCCATCAATCGAGGGATTTGTCCCCTGGGCGGGGGTGCTATGTTTTATCCGCTGGATCGAGTGAGGCGTACTGGGTAATACAATAGGCTACTTTTACTTTCACCAACTTCCAGGTTTGAGGCATTTAATGCCTCTCTGTTCATGCACCGACTTTATTAATTACTGGGACCTCGACTACGATCCGGGATAGTGTATGTTTCCGGAGGCTTCGGCCAAAGACATACGCGAACATGTCCCCCCAGTATCATGGTGTTGGCATCAGTTAACGGTGTGATACTTAAATGCATTGTATTTGAATAGTTTATGGCCTAATAACTGTAATTCGTCGCATTAACTTCCCTTTAATTAATTTTGTATTTGTGTTCCTCTGTTGTCATCCATTCGATGCAATGGGTTTTGTTTTGTCGACGGTGATCTTGCTCCACGTGTCGGCATTTGATTTCAACGGTGAGGATTGAACATCGGAAAATGTGTATGTAAAACCCGCATGCTTTTACCATGAATAGTACCCTTAAGATCGTACGTACTAGATTAAAACTTTCCTATTATAGCTTGATTACGATTACGTTTTAGGATTTTACGTATTACGTACGTGTTAGAACACGATAAGTATTTACTACGCACGAGCACGCAATAATTATTTGACAATAATTAATCACGAACATGCGATCATGAAATCATGAACGTAATTAAATCACGAACTATTATTAATTACGTATATATATTTATTACGAGCGTATATAAACATATTAGGTCACGGTAATTATTTAACGAGAACACATTAAACGCGAACACAAATAATCACGAACGAGTAACTAAACATCGAGACACGGAATACGGTACGGGTACCCCATGTGGGGCCCCTACCCGCGGCAACAAGGGAGAAATGGGCCAAGCCCATTTCAATTTTCACTAAAAGAGGGTTAAGGGAAAAACACTACTCATTTTCGCTTTACAGAGGATTTTCACAAAAACCTAAAAGTTCTCCTCCTCCTTCTTTTTCTTTTTGGCTGCCACCCTCAAACACACCAAAGGGGTGTTTAATTGATCTTGGATCTTGGATTTGTTGCTAGTGTTCGTGTTTGTTCATCGTTGTTTAGATCCACGCATTCGGTAATTCTTTTAACCCTTTTCTTTTGATTTAATCTTTTAAATAATTAAGAACATGATATGTTTTTCTTAAAAACCTAAAATCATAGATCTAACATGAAATTGGTTTTGGAATAAATCAAAAGGGATGTTTAGGGGTGTTTTGTTCTTGGCCGCCGCCTAAACCGAACCCGAGGGGGTCTCGGTTTGGCTATTTGACCACCACCAAGACCATATGGTCCCGGTTGGTTGGTGTGGGTCCCACGGCAGCAACAAGACAAGGGTAACCCCGATTTGGTTCGGGGTATGGTATCGATTTCATGTCCGGTTCATGGTTCGTAGTCAAGATCCGGTTCACGGTGTATGTTAAGATTATTTTTCTTTTATAATCTTATGTTAAAATTAAATTAATGAACATGACATGATTAATTTAATAACATGACTTAGGTTATATTAATTATTAAAATCATGAAATTATTAACCTAAGTATTTTATATTTTTAAGACTTATAATTAATTAATTATTTAAAAAACCATGGTTATAATTAATTAATTAACATGACTTAGGTTATATTATCAATAAATAATAATACATGTTTTAACCTAAGTTATTTAACTTTATTTAATTAAAAACATGATATACTTTAAATAAATATTTTAACCTATAGTTTATTTTAATTACATGAAATAATTAATAAACTATACATTATATCATATGACTTAGAAAATAAACATGAAAACACTTAGGCTTATATACTTAACTTATTTATTTCAGACAGCTAATCTATTTATGGAAACTTATTTAAATAAGGCAACTAATCTATTTATGGAAACTTTCTATTTTTAGAAACTTATCTATTTTAAGCAGTAATTCTATTTTTGGAAACTTTCTATTTTTGGAAACTTTCTTTTTTTGGAAACTCTATTTTTGGAAACTTTTTATTTTTGGAAACTTTCATTTTTTTGGTAACTTTCCATTTTTGGAAACTTTCTATTTTTGGAAACTTTCTATTTTAGGAAACCTGCTATTTTTGGAAAGTTACTTACTATTACACAGTAAGTATAATAATACATGAAAGACCAGAAATACTTAATCAGGGTAAACAGAATATAAGATAAACACAGTTAAGGCTTAAAACAGTAAAACATGATAGGAACATATAAAATAAGCTAAGACATGACATAAAACCAGTTACGTATTTAGTAAGCAGATACTTATTCATGTATGTATTTATGTAGCATTAGTGATACGGAAGTAGGATTCCTCTCAGTTCATCTTCTTCCTTCACTGGACATAAGGTACGAATTTCCGTCCTTTCAGTATGGACATTCTTTCCTTATTAGGATTCCCCGTATGCAGCCAAATGTTTTTCCGAAGTATAAGTATGTGTTTGAATTGCTTATGTTTAATTTAGAATACCTATAGCCATATACATGCATGACCAGTTTCACCTAGTTATGGAGGTACCATAACCATAACATTAGAGGCACTGATGTTATGACTTCACCACGGCGGAGTGATTGCTCGTGGCATCCCTTCAGCTTTTGGCCATTTATATTATATTTATTATGTGGGGCGTATGGGTGCATCCTAGTTACATGTTTTCAGTCAGGATTTCATGGTGAATGTGGTGTGTGCCTTGCATCCTTCACAAGGAGCAGATCCCTCCTACCCAAAAACCAGTATATTTAATTAGAGGCAGCCCCTCTAATTTGCATGATGAGGTCACCCCTCCAAGTATTCATGCACGTTAGATTTTCATGACCTATATTGGCTAATGGTAAAATATGATAAACAGTTTTTACAAGATACACATAAGGCTTTTCAAACTATAAAACCAGTTTTATCAAGACTAAATCAGATTACTCGGGACTTAGTTTCTTCCGCTGTTATATGTTATATGCTTATCCTATTCATGCTTTATTGTACATCCGTGCACTGAGCGCATTGCTCAGCCGTTTTCCTTTTCTATGTTCCCAAAACGGCAGGTACTCAGGGACGCTCGTAGACTTTAAGCGTACGTGCATATGGACTGGAAGCTTTCTAGCCTTTCTTTACTTTATGCATTTCCTTTCTTTTGATACATTGCTATGGACATTGTTTAGTCCTTTCCTTTACTATACCATGTTTGTGTGTGATGAGCTTTACATTTGGACTACCGATGTTTGATTCCGGTATTTTCCTTTTATGGTCATGTAATGTTTAGACATTTTTCCTTGTATGCTTTGATGACACGCCATAATTACGTGTGACATTTCCATTATCAAAATGAGGTGTTACAATTATGGTATCAGAGCCAAGGCTTCGACCTGTAGGCTCTCAAATATGACCTGTGATTAGTGGGTAGTCACTACGGTCTTCCTTGAACTGACAGTTGTTTTCATGCATTCATTATTTTTACGCATACATATATATGTCATTGTCGCAGATTTATGACTAAGTAATGGTTGGTATAGGACTGGCCTTATTTAGTCGCATGTGTTTTATCGAAACTTTTAAATTTGGGACCGACCCATAGGCGTCCCCTCGCCATGGCTTTTGTTTTAGGTGAACTGACCATAGGCGTTCACTCTCGAGCATACAAAAGTTTTCATAAAACTGCATCATGCATTCATACACAAAGATTTTCTTGCATAAAAATTTTCTCTTGAAATTTTGGTATAAATTTTTTTCATGTATATATATATATTATGTTTTGATCTGTTTAATCATATGTTTTATGTTATACTGTCAGATGGTTCTCACACGCGAACAGGAACAACTCAATGCTGCAATTCAAGCTGCTATGCAAGCTTTCCTTCCTCAACTGAGGAATGACATCAGGGCTGAAGTTCAAGTTGCCAACAATCAGCAGCATAATCAGGCACCTCCTCCTCCTCCTCCTCCAGTGACATTAGCAGTATGGCTGGAGAGATTCAACAAGCTCCGCCCTCGAGCTTTTGAGAAGACAGATAGCCCCAGTGATGCTGAAAGCTGGTTCACATCAAGAAGATTTTCAATGCTATGGGTTGTGATCCCGCATACAAGGCGAGGTTGGCATGCTATCGGTTCGAAGGAGATGTGCTAAATTGGTGGTTAGCGTTGATGCAGTCTGAGGGTGGTGACGAGTGGGTTGCTGGTTTGACTTGGGCTCAGTTCAAGGACAGGGTGATGGAGCAGTTCTTTCCCAAGGCTGAGCAGGACAAGCTCAAGAGAGAGTACCATGGGATCCGACAGAGAGCTGGGGAGAATAGCAACGAGTTTATGCAGCGCTTTCTTCGCTTAGCTGGTTTCCTTGGTGCGGCTGCAGGTACTCTTGAAGAGCAGGCACACCACTTTAGGTGGGCTCTTCGCACATCGGTCGTGAACAATCTGGTGTGTGCTACGTTCAACACTGTAGCACAAGTGGCCGATGCAGCACGTAAGCTGGAGATGCTGCAGGAGAGAGATGAGTTCGGGGAAGCTGAGAGACCCGACAAGAGGTAAAACATTCGTATTCAAGCGGTGATCAAACCGTATTCTTTCCATATATGTCAATTATTCATCTCTTTAAATGTATCTTCCAGGCAGAAAACTGGGGACCGGTCTCAGCCGGCTACTCAGCAACAGCCACATCAGCCCAAGGGAAACGGTCAGACTAACGACCGTTCTGCTACGGATAGGCGTGGTGGTAATGATAATTACCGCAACAACGCTGGACACTCCAACAGCAGCAGGTCCTAATACTTACGCATTTCATTATGATTTCATGTTATAACTCATATTCTGACACTTTAGCAAAACTTCTACTAGGAACCATGGAAACGGTAGGGACCAGAACCAGAGAGGTTCACAGCCTAGCCGTCCAGCTATCATTGGTATTCAATCTTACGATTATCCATATTATCCTTTGTATCCTATCGTCATGTCTTATGTAAAATGTTTTATCAGGTTCCCAGCCAGCCAGAGCACCTGCTGGAGGATTTACTCATCCTCTTTGCTCTACTTGCCACCGTAGGCACCCAGGGCCATGTCGCCGTAACACTGACGCATGCTTCAAGTGTGGTCTTCCTGACCATATCATAAAGGATTGCCGTAAGGGCGAGATGGAGGGTACATCGGGACATGCTGATTCCAAGCCGCCTCCTACCACCGGGCGTGTCTACACGACATCTCAAGACCAGGCCAACAAGTCTACAGGCACCATCACTAGAATCTTGTATATGTATGGTCAAGCTGCATGTGTTCTTTTCGATACGAGTGCTACTCACTCGGTTTTTCTACTGCTTATGCTAAGAACATTAGGATGCTCCCCATGCCACTAGAAAATAGGCTTACTATTTCCACGCCTTTGATGGACTCTATATTAATCACTCATGTATACAAGAGTCTTCCCCTAGAATTTAACGATAAGGTTCGACCTGTTGACGCACTTCCGCTGGACATGAATGACTTCGACATGATTTTAGGCATGGATTGGCTATCCAAGCATCATGCTACTATAGATTGCCATTCATATCGAATTATCTTCGGTGATGTTAATGCACCAAAGTACATTCATAACGGGTTTATACCCGGATGGTCTGTACAAGTCATATCTACCCTGCAAGCGCGTGCACTACTGTCACATGGCTGCGAGGGTTATCTAGCTACGGTTCACGACATGGATGCTAAATCCCCATCAATTCAGGATCAACTTATAGTGTCGGAATTCCAAGATGTTTTTCCAGCAGAACTTCCGGGCATACCACCTGCACGAGAAGTGGAATTCAGTATCGAGCTTATTCCAGGAGCTGAACCAATCTCCAAGGCTCCTTATCGCATGGCTCCCATAGAGCTGAAGGAGCCGAAGGATCAACTGCAAGAACTTCTTGAACGAGGTTTCATTCGACCGAGCACATCTCCATGGGGCGCACCGGTCTTGTTCGTTAAGAAGAAGGACGGCAATATGCGTCTTTGCATAGACTATCGCGAGCTCAACAAGATTACTATCCGGAATAGATATCCACTGCCACGTATTGACGATCTGTTTGACCAACTCCAAGGGGCCAAACACTTCTCCAAGATTGATCTTTTGTCAAGCTATCATCAGCTACGGGTCAAGGACCAGGACATCGCTAAGAATGCCTTTCGTACCCGCTATGGCCACTACGAATTTGTAGTTATGCCATTCGGCCTGACAAATGCTCCAGCAGTGTTCATGGACTTGATGAACAGAATCTTCCATGAATTTCTGGACAAGTTCGTCATTGTCTTCATCGATGACATCCTGATTTTCTCAAAATCCAAGGAGGAACACGAAGACCATCTTCGTACAGTACTACAGATTCTTCGCCAGAAGCAGCTGTATGCTAAATTCTCCAAGTGTGAGTTCTGGTTAGACAAGGTGGCATTCTTAGGTCACATTGTATCAGCAGAAGGAATCACTATGGATCCAACGAAGGTTGAGGCCATTACTAAGTGGCCAAGGCCGACATCAGCGAAGGAAGTCCGCAGTTTCTTAGGCTTAGCTGGCTATTACCGTAGGTTCGTGGAGAACTTTTCCCGCTTAGCACTACCATTGACCAAACTGATGCGGAAAGGGGAGAAATTCGTCTGGACCAAAGAACGAGAGAAGAGCTTTGAAGACCTGAAGCAAAAGCTAGTATCTGCACCTATTCTTACTCTCTCATCTGGTACGGGTGGATTTCAAATCTACAGCGATGCATCGGGGAAGGGACTTGGCTGTGTTCTCATGCAACATGGGAAAGTGATCGCGTACGCTTCACGACAGCTTAAGCCTTAGGAAGAAAATTACCCCACGCATGAATTGGAACTTGCTGCAGTCGTGTTTGCATTGAAGATATGGAGGCACTACTTATATGGAGAATCATGTGACATTTTCACGGACCAGAAGAGCTTGAAGTATATCTTCACTCAACGTGAATTGAACATGAGGCAGAGGAGATGGTTAGAGCTGTTGAAGGATTATGACATTAATCTACAGTATCATCCCGGAAAGGAAAATGTAGTAGCAGATGCTCTTAGCAGGAAGTCCGGAATGATCAATGGCATTAAAATCGAAGAGGAAATCATAAGAGACTTGGAGCGACTAGACATCGAGATCATGGTACGTGGACAGCACGGTTACTGGACTAATCTTAGAGTAGAACCCGAGTTACTCTCTAAGATCAAGGAAGCTCAGAAGGATGACGGAGAAATCTGGGCGATAGTACAAAATTTGGAGAAACATACACAATTCAGAGTAGATGCAGATGGTATCGTATGGCAGGGCACGAGACTTTGTGTTCCTGATGACTAAGAACTCCGGGAAGCCTTCTTAGCTGAAGCTCATAGCTCCCCATTCTCTATAAATCATGGTTCGACTAAGATGTACCATGACATCAAGCAGTACTTTTGGTGGAGTGGTATGAAACAGGATGTAGCTACTTACGTCTCCAAATGTCTTACCTGCCAGCAGGTTAAGATCGAGCATCAGCGATCTGGCGGTCTCCTTCAACCGTTAGATATTCTAGAGTGGAAGTGGGACAAAATCACCATGGATTTTGTTACTGGTCTTCCACCTACTAAGAAGAAGCACGATTCAATCTGGGTTATCGTTGATCGACTTACCAAATCAGCTCATTTCTTACCGATCCGCAAGGAAGATCCGGTAAGTAAACTCGCCGATACCTACAGAAGAGAGATCATGAGACTCCACGGTGCACCATCCAGCATCGTCTCAGACAGAGATCCTCGATTCACTTCGCGCTTTTGGAAGAGTCTGCAGAAAGCTTGGGGTACACAACTTAAGCTTAGCACGACCTTTCATCCTCAAATGGACGGACAGTCGGAACGAACGATTCAGACATTGGAAGACATGTTGAGGTCATGTGCGTTGAAATGGACAGGTGATTGGGACGATTATGTTGGGTCAAAAAGTTGATGTGGCAGAAACTCTAAAATGAAGAAAACGTGAAGAAATTGTCCAAGCGTTGTCAAGAGTTAATCAAGCGTTGACAAGAGTTAATTAGGCGTTGATAGCTCAAGAGTTGTTATGTACAATGTAAGCATTGTTACATGTAATTCAAGCATTGACAAAACGTAGACAAAGAAGCTTATGGAAGCTTCTATTTAGATAAACATGCAAAAGATATTCTGCATAAGTTTATTTAAATAGAAGATTTACTTGTTTATTCATTCTTATCTCTTGTAAACCCTAATCCTTACACTATAAAAGGAACCAAGGGTCATAGGTTTTATTCATATTATTCATTCACAATGTAAACCTAAAGTGTGTGTCGCACTAGACGTGGGATTCAATGTATACACGTCTAGTGGATGTTTGTTATTAATATAATGAACATCCCAATTGTTTTAATTCATGTGTTCTTTTGTGTCTAAACACCTTGTTATGATCATTGTTCTTTTCCGCTATGTTATCATATGAACGATGATCAACCTAGATATAATGGTTGTTAACCATTGAGCCCAACGATCATAGGACTCAACAATTGGTATCAGAGCCTAAGGCTCGTGATATCTAGGTCCGACGAGGTGTTCGTGTTTTGTGAAGAAGAAGAAAAATTCGTATAGAGTTTTTTTGGACGTTTTTGTGTGCGCAACAGTATTCAGAAGGTCATAACTTTTGATTGAACCGTTGGATCGTCACGAAATTTTATATGTGTGTTCTACATACATAGATCTAAACATCCACCGGAGGGATTGTCGAGTTTTATCCCCAGGCAAAAGTTATTAAGCGTCAAAGTCAGCAGCAGGGTATATGCAGTTTTCTGTGGACAGCCATGTTCAAAACACGATCTCTCCTTCGTTAACCGTTGGATCTTTGTGATTTTTGAACTGTAGATTCTTGATACTTGTGTCTAGAATCTCACCGAAGGGATTTTCGATCTGAGCTCTAATGAAGACGTTATTCAAGGTCGAAGTTGGCTGTATCATGAGCCTAGATAAGATTTGATCAAGGAACTGCAAATATGTTATTTTTAGGGTTTGGTATAATCAAACCCTAGATCTAAGACTATGAAGATATGTTGCTTCTTGTTTGCTTCGTGGGATCCCAAGCAGAATAGACAAAGCAACATGAGCAGAATCACGTCAAAAGGGATTGGGCTACTCGTTTTTATTTGAGGATGAATTATTTGTTCACACGATGCATGTTGTTGTGTTCACATGGTTTCTCAATGATAATTGGTCAAAGATTTATGTTCACATGGTTGAATTGTTAGGTTCGTGTGTTCACACGATCAAGTGTACAATCATAACGTGAAAGTCAGTTGTGTTCACAAGAAGCAAAGCTTATGATTGGTTAAAGGAAACCATTCACACGACCCTTCTATTCATTCGTTATTTGCTGCGGGTATTAAGGAAACAATACAAGGAAAGTGCATAAAATATCTGTTTTATATAAAATAGAATATTTGAAGTTGGCTGATTTTCAGGATTAAAAAAAAAAAAAAAAAAAAAAGGAAAGGGGTACGTGTGATATTTAAATAGGTCTGCTGAATATTCCCTAATTTTTAGGGCACCAAATTCGGTGCATTATTTATGGAATAGAACGTGATGGTGGCTAAAAAGAAGGAATAACCTAATTATGGCAGATATATATCTTGTTTTGAGAATGAGATAATGTCATCAAGCCATCAAGCCCTAGATAACGTCAGCAGATAAAGGCGCTGACAAGAGTAACTTTGACGCTGATGAGTGTATATTTCGACGCTGACAGGATTTAAGGTTGGCGCTGACATTTGTAATTGAGGCGCTGACAAAGAGGATTTTGACGCTGACAGAATAAGTCAACGCTGATAGAGTTGACAGTGTCGTCCGATATATGTACTTTGACGCTGATAAGTATTGTCTGATATTGGACAATCCATCTGTCAAGATATTGGACAGAAGAGGATATTGGACAACACAAAGTTTGCTGCTGTTGAGAAAATGGGTACGTTTTAAGCACACAAAAAGGAGGATTATACACACAAAGGTACATGGAATCTCCGTTTTAATATAGAATATCATGTTGATATTTATGGCTCGGATATTTTGAAAAGGATTAATGATTTTAATGCGAGTTAGCAACAATTCGTGAGGTAATTTATTGGATTTGATTATGTAATCGGGGTAGCCTTGTAAAAGAGTTATCCGTCTGATCTCTTTTACATATGATATGAAGATTAAGTTTCTTCATGAAGAGGTGTTAGCTTAAGGGGAAGAATTCTTATGGTAAGATTGATGATTGAAGAAGATTTGCGTGAGTTTGTGTTCTATCATATCTTAAAGTCATGCACTTCCAGCCATAGACTTTAAAGGTAACTTGTTCGTGCCTTACATAGTTGGTGATGAAGACTTGTCATAACACTTGAAGGAGTTACATTATCGTGCTCAGTGTCTCACAAAGGATGAGAATATTGACAAGGGATCGAGGTCTACTTATATTTCTCACTCTGGTATAAGTTCTTCATCACATGGATAAACAAGACATGGAACATAGGTTTGTGGTATTCTACTTCTGCATCAAGACTACTTTATTTATTTTTCTTCAGGATCATTACACAGAGCCTACTTTTGGAGAATCTTCAAAGATTGCATACATTGTTTACTTTCCTGTTGATGTGACAAAAAGGGGAAGAAAATACATGCTACACTTGAGGGGAAGCAATTTGAAGATCATGTACAACTTACAAGAGATATACATAGAGTTTTGCCACTATCAACTAGGGGAAGATTGTTGGGTCAAAAAGTTGATGTGGCAGAAACTCTAAAATGAAGAAAACGTGAAGAAATTGTCCAAGCGTTGTCAAGAGTTAATCAAGCGTTGACAAGAGTTAATTAGGCGTTGATAGCTCAAGAGTTGTTATGTACAATGTAAGCATTGTTACATGTAATTCAAGCATTGACAAAACGTAGACAAAGAAGCTTATGGAAGCTTCTATTTAGATAAACATGCAAAAGATATTCTGCATAAGTTTATTTAAATAGAAGATTTACTTGTTTATTCATTCTTATCTCTTGTAAACCCTAATCCTTACACTATAAAAGGAACCAAGGGTCATAGGTTTTATTCATATTATTCATTCACAATGTAAACCTAAAGTGTGTGTCGCACTAGACGTGGGATTCAATGTATACACGTCTAGTGGATGTTTGTTATTAATATAATGAACATCCCAATTGTTTTAATTCGTGTTCTTTTTGTCCACAACACCTTGTTCATGATTATTGTTCTAATTCCGCTATGTTATCATATGAACGATGATCAACCTAGATATAATGGTTCATAACCATCGAGTCGAACGATCAATAGGGATCAACAGATTACATCTGTTTGGTGGAATTTGCATACAACAACAGTTGGCACGCGAGTATCAAGTGTGCTCCTTTCGAGATGTTGTATGGCAGAAGGTGTCCCGCTCCAATCTGCTGGGATCAGGTTGGCGAGCGAACACTTGAAGGACCAGAAATCATAGAGATGACCAGTGAAAAGATCGCAGTAGCTAAGCAGAAAATTCAAGATGCACGGTCACGTCAGAAAAGTTACGCCGATAAGCATCGTAGGGACATACATTTTAACATAGGAGATCACGTCTTCCTTAAGGTTTCGCTGGCACGTGGTGTTAGACGCTTCGAGATTAAAGGGAAGCTCAGTCCTCGTTTCATCGGACCGTTTGATATCATTGAACGAGTCAGTGAAGTATCTTACCGATTGGCGTTACCTCTGCAGCTTTCGCATGTGCACAACGTGTTTCATGTGTCCTTACTCAGAGGGTACCAGTATCATCCCCTTCACATGGTTCAGTATCCACTGGAACAGATACGTGAAGATCTCACTTTCATAGAAGAACCCGAACGAGTTCTTGACAGACAAGAACGAGTCATGAGAAGGAAGACGATTCCATTCGCCAAAATCCTATGGAGGGATCATACCGAGCGGGAAGCCACTTGGGAAACAGAGGAGTCTATCCGGGCTTCTTTCCCTCATTTCATACTTTGAATTCGGGTATGTTCTTCTTTTCCAGTTTACTTTATCTATAATTCAGGGACGAATTATTCTTTTTAGGGGGGAAGAGTTGTAAAACCCGCATGCTTTTACCATGAATAGTACCCTTAAGATCGTACGTACTAGATTAAAACTTTCCTATTATAGCATGATTACGATTACGTGTTAGGATTTTACGTATGACGTACGTGTTAGAACACGATAAGTATTTACTACGCACGAGCACGTAATAATTATTTGACAATAATTAATCACGAACATGCGATCATGAAATCATGAACGTAATTAAATCACGAACTATTATTAATTACGTATATATATTTATTACGAACGTATATAAACATATTAGGTCACGGTAATTATTTAACGAGAACACATTAAACGCGAACACAAATAATCACGAATGAGTAACTAAACATCAAGACACGGAAAACGATACGGGTACCCCATGTGGGGCCCCTACCCGCGGCACCAAGGGAGAAATGGGCCAAGCCCATTTCAATTTTCATTAAAAGAGGGTTAAGGGAAAAACACTACTCATTTTCACTTTACAGAGGATTTTCACAAAAACCTAAAAGTTCTCCTCCTCCTTCTTTTTCTTTTTGGCCGCCACCCTTAAACACACCAAAGAGGTGTTTAGATGATCTTGGATCTTGGATTTGTTGCTAGTGTTCGTGTTTGTTCATCGTTGTTTAGATCCACGCATTCGGTAATTCTTTTAACCCTTTCTTTTGATTTAATCTTTTAAATAATTAAGAACATGATATGTTTTTCTTAAAAACCCAATTAAAATCATAGA
Source organism: Glebionis coronaria (assembly GCA_025667525.1). Taxonomy (NCBI): domain Eukaryota; kingdom Viridiplantae; phylum Streptophyta; class Magnoliopsida; order Asterales; family Asteraceae; genus Glebionis; species Glebionis coronaria. Next base: position 67,782,886 of record CM046876.1, read on the forward strand.
TCTAACATGAAATTGGTTTTGGAATAAATCAAAAGGGATGTTTAGGGGTGTTTTGTTCTTGGCCACCGCCTAAACCGAACCCGAGGGGGTCCCGGTTTGGCTATTTGACCACCACCGAGACCATATGGTCCCGGTTGGTTGGTGTGGGTCCCACGGCAGCAACAAGACAAGGGTAACCCCGATTTGGTTCGGGGTATGGTGTAGATTTCATGTCCGGTTCATGGTTCGTAGTCAAGATCCGGTTCACGGTGTATGTTAAGATTATTTTTCTTTTATAATCTTATGTTAAAATTAAACTAATGAACAAGACATGATTAATTTAATAACATGACTTAGGTTATATTAATTATTAAAATCATGAAATTATTAACCTAAGTATTTTATATTTTTAAGACTTATAATTAATTAATTATTTAAAAACCATGGTTATAATTAATTAATTAACATGACTTAGGTTATATTATTAATAAATAATAATACATGTTTTAACCTAAGTATTTAACTTTATTTAATTAAAAACATGATATACTTTAATTAAATATTTTAACCTATAGTTTATTTTAATTACATGAAATAATTAATAAACTATACATTATATCATATGACTTAGAAAATAAACATGAAAACACTTAGGCTTATATACTTAACTTATTTATTTCAGGCAGCTATTCTATTTATGGAAACTTATTTAAATAAGGCAGCTAATCTATTTATGGAAACTTTCTATTTTTAGAAACTTATCTATTTTAAAAAGTAATTCTATTTTTGGAAACTTTCTATTTTTGGAAACTTTCTATTTTTGGAAACTTTCTATTTTTGGAAACTTTCTATTTTTGGAAACTTTCTATTTTTGGAAACTTTCTATTTTTGGTAACTTTTTATTTTTGGAAACATTCTATTTTTGGAAACTTTCTATTTTTGGAAACTTTCTATTTTAGGAAACCTGCTATTTTTGGAAAGTTACTTATTATTACACAGTAAGTATAGTAATACATGAAAGACCAAAAATACTTAATCAGGGTAAACAGAATATAAGATATACACAGTTTAAGGCTTAAAACAGTAAAACATGATAGGAACATATAAAATAAGCTAAGACATGACATAAAACCAGTTACGTATTTAGTAAGCAGATACTTATTCATGTATGTATTTATGTAGCATTAGTGATACGGAAGTAGGATTCCTCTCAGTTCATCTTCTTCGTTCACTGGACATAAGGTACGGATTCCCGTCCTTTCAGTATGGACATTCTTTCCTTATTAGGATTCCCCGTATGCAGCCAAATGTTTTCCCGTAGTATAAGTATGTGTTTGAATTGCTTATGTTTAATTTAGAATACCTATAGCCATATACATGCATGACCAGTTTCACCTAGTTATGGAGGTACCATAACCATAACATTAGAGGCACTGATGTTATGATTTCACCACGGCGGAGTGATTGCTCGTGGCGTCCCTTCAGCTTTTGGCCATTTATATTATATTTATCATGTGGGGCGTATGGGTGCATCCTAGTTACATGTTTTCAGTCAGGATTTCATGGTGAATGTGGTGTGTGTCTTGCATCCTTCACAAGGAGCTGATCCCTCCTACCCAAAAACCAGTATATTTAATTAGAGGCAACCCCTCTAATTTGCATGATGAGGTCACTCCTCCAAGTATTCATGCACGGTGTATTTTCATGACCTATATTGGCTAATGGTAAAATATTATAAACAGTTTTTACAAGATAAACATAAGCCTTTTCAAACTATAAAACCAGTTTTATCAAGACTAAATCAGATTACTCGGGACTTAGTTTCTTCCGCTGTTATATGTTATATGCTTATCCTATTCATGCTTTATTGTACATCCGTGCACTGAGCGTATTGCTCAGCCGTTTTCCTTTTCTATGTTCCCAAAACGGCAGGTACTTAGGGACGCTCGTAGACTTTAAGCGTACGTGCATATGGACTGGAAGCTTTCTAGCCTTTCTTTACTTTATGCATTTCCTTTCTTTTGATACATTGCTATGGACATTGTTTAGTCCTTTCCTTTACTATACTATGTTTGTGTGTGATGAGCTTTACATTTGGACTACCGATGTTTGATTCCTGTATTTTCCTTTTATGGTCATGTAATGTTTAGATAATTTTTCTTGTATGCTTTGATGACACGTCATAATTACGTGTGACATTTCCATTATCAAAATGGGGTGTTACAGTGTACGTTTATTCACTGTTCCCTAACTAGGTATAAATACTTTCTTCCCCTCATTCTTGTTTTACTTTTTCTCTCCTTTCTACGTCCATTGTTTCTTTCTCTGCTCTAAGAATTATTTTCTCGTCAGGTGTGATCTTCGTTTCTCCCTTCTCCGGTTATTTGTTCATATATTTTGTTATGTCTATTAGTGGTTCCGACGATGAGGTTGGGCCCTCGACCTTTCGCGATCCCAATTGCGACATGCACATTAGGGTTTCCACCGTGTCCAGCGATGATCTAAAAACATTGTTAGGAGATATCTTTTTCCTAACGATCTTCGTCCTCGCTTACCCGATCCTCTCTTGACTATGGATCAACTTCCGGAATGTTTTATTGGGATATACGAAGAGTATTTGAAGCATGGGGGCTTCGGATTCCCTTCTCTAGCTTCTTCTTAGCCGTAATCCGATATTTTCGCGTACACGTCTCTCAATTGGTCCCATGAGTGTTAATCGTGCTACCATGTTTGAAATACGTTGCCGAAGTCTGAATATACCATGCACTGTGAATTTATTTCATGTGTTTTATAGAATGTGTAAGCAGGGGCATTGGTTTTCATTCGAAAGCTAGTGGCTTACTATGTACGGTAAGTGTTTGACGGAGACGGCATCTAGCCTGAAGGGATGGAAACACAAGTGATTTCTTCTTGACAGAAGGTCGATTCCTCATGCCATGCCTTGGAGGCATAGAGATACAGACATTCATGACGACTTCCCTACGCATTTTAATGCGGATCACACAAAGTTGCTTGCTGACAATCCCATTTTACTCCGCCCTCCTCATAAGCATTTGTTTTTTCTATCTGGTTTATGGTGTCCTTTTGAGAACCCTCCGTTCCCTCGGATTTTAAATGATCTTGATGAAAAGGGTACTTTGGCATACATCTTTTTTGCCATTTCCATGGGCTATTATCGCTCGCTTGACTCGTGATCTTTTTCTTTCTTACAGAACTTACTATGGATGAATTTATCAAGCTATCGTCCTTTGATAACGCCAAGGTTGGCCGAGATGAAAATGAAGTTATGCCCACTCCTCCACCGAAGGTTACTCAACCACTGCCAGTGAAGACTACTATTCCGGCCCTTACTTCCCAACAAGAGGCCGTGACCGTTCCGGATCCGAAAGTTCTCACTGCCCGTCTGAGTCATGAGGGTAAAAATGTTGTTAAGCCCAGAAAGAGACCTGCTGGTGGGGAACCCTCCGGCCGTGCTGCTAAACGGAAAAACGGGGCCAAGGTACAAGAGTCCTCGGGGACGGAGGACACAGAGGTGCACTCGACGCCTCCTCTAAACCACTCCCATCCTTCCGGTTCTGAGGATAAGACTAGCAAAACCAGCGGTGCTAAATCGAAGACCCCCACTCACATCGACATTAGTGACCAATCTTCTCCTTTGGATGATGATGTACATGATGATGGCGCAAGTGTGATCATCTAGGCCTTTTGTTGCGTCTTTCATTTTTTTATTATGTATGTATACACAAATATTGATTTCTTATTATTACCTTTCTTTCCTTAGGAGGCTCGCATGGTCCTGTGTTTCAAGAAGGTGGAGCCTCTCGTAGGTTTGTGCCTCCATGGCGGTTGGACGAGGATGTGCGTATAGACTCTCATATTTCATCCCGAGAGCTTCTATTTCACCTGGCTACGCCGGCCGAACAAGCTGAGCTTGCTTCTCTTTCTCAATATGACATTTTAAGCCATCCTTATCAAACCCTTGCTCGAAGTACCCTTATTGTTTTGGAGTTGTTAAAGCGGTATGAGGCGTTAAGCCGTGATCATTCTCGCTTGGCTGCTGCTCAGCAAAGTACACAGGGGCACTTTGCTTTTGGTAAGACAGTCTTGGATCAAACGGCCCTCGCTCATAAAAGGTTTGAGGATAATTACAACAGTTGTCTTACTCGGGAACAAAAGCATCTTGGTATAATTGAGAGGTTAGAGAAAGGGACTCAAGAAGTTCAGGGTTTGCTTGAAACCAAAGACAAAAGGATTACGGAGCTGGAACGTCTTCTCGGCATAAGTGCTCAGGATCATGTGAAGGACTTTGACAGAATCAAAGAGTTGGAAGCCAACAACAGGCACTTGACCTCTATTCTTGCCCAGGCGGAGGTTGATAAGAAAGTTCTGGTGAGGGATGGCTTTCCTAGACTTGTTCGCAGGTTGGCTAGCTATGAATACCAAAGGTCCCTTTCTCTCAGAGCCGGATCCAATTTAATGTAGGATTCCTAAAAGTTGTGGAGTATGATCGCACACCAGAGCAGATAGCCGCTGCCATCGCTGCCGCTGATAATCTAAATGTCGACATGGCAAGAACTTGGAAGGAAGACTTCACTGCTTTATTCTCAGCCGAATACCCCTTTGTGGCAAAGGTGGCAACGATGAACAAGCTTCCGGTTGTTGACATTATGCAGCTTGCTCCAGCAGAGATGCCTGTTGTTCCTAAGGTTGAAAACCCTTCGGTGGCTGAGAATGCTGATGCTTCCAAGGCTTCGGCGAGTGGCTCTGGCACTACTAAAGCTCAAGAGAGTCCAGCTCAGGATGGTGGGAAGCTCTAGATGAAGGCCTGGTATGCCGGTGTAATTTGTAACCTTGTTTAGACAACATTTTCTCAAACAGTTATGTCTGTAAAATGCTCTTCGTACTTTGGTTTTCCGGACAAGCTTCACCTTATTTACTTTAGCTGTTTCGAACATATATTACCCCTTCATAATATCATTAGTTAACATTTTCTTTCTTTATTTGTTGTGTCTTTCTTTATATCATATTTTGCATTTGCACTTGCCGAATGCCTACCCGAGGCCTTGGTACCGGAAGATGTGTTTAAATACCTCCAAGTCGCCCCGTGATTGTGTTAAACATTTGTGTGTTATGTGTTTTTATTTTTGGGAGACATCGGCGTCGAGCCGCTTTTAATTTGTCTCGGACTGCCCATGGGGTGCGTCCAACACTTGTGTATTCAAAGCTTGTGTTCTTATACTTTGTATAGGAGACATCGACACCGAGTCGCTTTTGATTTCTCTCAGGACTGCCCATTGGGGCGCGTCTAACACTTGTGTATTCAACACTTGTGTTTTTAAACTTTATATGGGAGACATCGGCACCGAGCCGCTTTTGATTTGTCTCCGGACTGCCCATGGGCGCGTCCAACACTTGTGTATTCAACACTTGTGATTTTAAACTTTATATGGGAGACATCAGCACCGAGCCGCTTTTGATTTGTCTCTGGACTGCCCATGGGGCGCATCCAACACTTGCGTATTCAATACTTGTGTTTTTAAAATTATATGAGAGACATCGGCACCGAGTCGCTTTTGATTTGTTTTCGGAGTGCCCCTTAGGCGCGTCCAACATTTTTAATGCGTACTTACATACCTTTCGGTTAGCTAGGTCGAGGTTTATAGTTACTGCAATTAAATATGTCTAACAAAAGGACTTTTATTCATTGAGATTGTTCATACATTGATAGGTGTGTAAACACCCTTCCTTTTTACCACTTAATTACAATAATTACCGAGCCAAAACGTGTATTTTATGTCTTTTATGTCGGAATTATGCGTGGTTTGTGTTTTTGTTGTGATTTAGGACGAAATTGTGAAAAGTGGAGAAAACACGGCATTCACGGGCTAATATTGAAGAAAAAGACGAAATATGAAGTCGAGAAGTCAAGAGTGCGAAAAGAACGGAAGTCCAAGACCAATTCTGAAGATTTATCGAAGAAAAAGTCAAAAGACGGAAGTTTACTTAAAGCCGAAGAACTCGAGTCTTATTTACTGAAGAATTAAAAGACGAGTTCGAATAAATCCCAAAACAAAGTCCAAGTATTAAGAAGATTAAAGAAGCTTAAGGACTTGATCTTGCTATTAAGAAGAAAGGAAGGAGGGGAGGAAGCTTCCTCTAAACACCTTCCTAATCTCCTATATATAGCCTTCATTTTCATTTCATTAGTTTTGGTTGGCTAAGGTGACAATTAGTCTTCCACTTTTATTTACCTTGCACCTTTAATTATTTGTCCATTTAATTACCTTGTCTTGCACTTTATTTACCATTTAATTTTCAAGTAAGTTACTTTTATCTTTATTGCACCTTTACTTTACTTGTTTGATCTCTCATCTACCTTTCTTTCTTGCTTGATCTTGTTGTTTACATGCTTATTATCTTGCTTATTTGATTAAAGATTGTATTTTTATGCTTTTGATTATTTTAGATAGTTGATTTTTATAGATTATTTGTTTTCATCTTTAAGTTGTTAAAGTTTTTATAAAAGTATTTTTGGTATAAAAGTTGTTTTTCGTAAAGCTTATTCATTTCATGTTTGAAAGTCATTAAATTTCAGTTTAGTAGCTTATTTTTATACGGTTTGCCTTAGGATTTTCGTCTTGTGCTTATTAGAGTTATAGCTTATTTGTTTAGCTTATTTTGTGCCTTTTCTTCCGTATTCTGATCTGACAAATCAGAAAAGGGTTTCACATTCCGACCATAGCTCATTGGCTTGGTCGGAAAAGGGTTTTAACATTCCTAACAACATTCCGATTGGAGGTAGTTTGGTATTCCGATTTGGGAAAGGTGACATTATTCTGATCAGAGTTTCCGATCTACATTCCGACCAGGGGCATTTCTTATTCCGATCAGGCAGGTAATTCATATTCCGATCAGTGTTGGGTTTACAACATTCCGATCTGGGTGTCTTGAGGTATTCCGATCTGGGTAAGTGACGTTATTCCGATCAGAGTTTTCCGATTGTCATTCCGACGAGGCTTGATCGGAATATATTCCGATTGGGGCTTGTTTTTCACTTATTTCATCTTGTTTAATTTTTTCATTCTTTTTTTTAATTCTTGTCTAATTTTAATTTCCGTCACGCTTTTATTTTTGGTCATTGAATTATTTTACTTTTCCGTCAAGTTTTTAATATTGCACCTTTCGTTTAATTAAACTTAGATTAGTTTCTTGCCATTTATTTTAACGCATTTTACTTTAACGACATTTACTTTTAAGTCTTTGCACATTTAAATTTAAAAACAACCAAAAAAATATTTGTTTACCAGAATCAACTAAGTAGTACTTTAAGCCAATAATCAATTCGATTAGACACACATCAAAGAACTTAATTTTTATACTGGGCAAAAGTCTTGTATCAATTGGCGCCGCTGCCGGCTCTTTTCGTAAAGATTAACGGTTTTTTGTGAGAGACGCGTTGCTTTTTGGGATCCGTTCACTTGTGAGCGTTATTTTTCTTGCATAAAATTTTTTTTTTAAAAAAAACCATAAAAATTAAAAATTTTACCAAAAAGATTTTATCTTTATTGTGTATATATATTGTCTTTGTGTTTGGTTTCTTTTTCTTTTGCATTTTCAGGTGTATGCGTACTAGATCTTCTAATTATCAAGAGCCCGAGACTCAAGAAGATTTAAGTATGTCAGGTGTTAACAACAATAATCCACCGCACCTCAATAACAACAACAATGTTCTTCCACAGCCCGATCTTCGGACCATGGAGGAACTTTGTCAACCTACCATGTTTGGACGAGGAGGACCGATTGCGCCGATGCAAATCAACGCTCCTGAGTTTTCGTTGAAGCACCACATGATTCAGCAAGTGCAAACTAATCCATTCGCCGGAATGCCTGATGATGATGCCAACAAACACCTCGACAAGTTCATTACAATCACCCAAAGCATGAAGTTGCCTGGTGCCACAATGGATGTTCTTCGCCTACAACTCTTTCCACATACTTTATCGCATCATGCCGAAAAATGGTTTGATCGTCTCCCGAAGAATTCTATTCACACTTGGGATGACATGACTCAACTCTTTTTGTCGCGCTACTTTCCACCATCCATGGTCACGAGCCTTCGCAATCAAATTAGCGGTTTCATGCAAGACCCTGATGAATCTCTTTTGATGCTTGGGAAAGATATAATGTCTTGATTGATCGTTGTCCAAACCACAACATGCTCCCTGTGACCTTAATTGATACTTTCTACAACGGTTTGACTTTTCGAGATCGTGATACGATTAATGCAGCCGCCGGTGGCACATTTATGAAAAGGAGACCCGAGGAGTGTAGAGAGCTTAATGAGAACATGACTACTCACCACAAAAACTGGGATTCCTCTGCTTCTTCAAGGAATAATCTGAGAGTCAATGTTTCTTCTACTTCAGCAAACCCTGAGATGACCGAACTCACCCGCATGATGACTGAAATGAGCAAAAGTATCACGCTTCTCGATTCAAACCAACAACAACAACAAGTTAAAGCGGTTGCCAATCCTTGTGAAACATGCGGCGGTCCTCACTCATACACCGATTGTCCTTCGACTCAAGGAAATCCGGAAAATGTGTATGCAGCTTATGGTAATTATTCACCGGAAAATTACCAAGCTCGACAACAAGGGGATAGAAATCTGCTGAGTTACCGGTCCAACAATTACCTTTCACCCGGTTTTTCTCCTCAAAACCACAACCCCGCCAACAACTACACTAGAAGCAACCAAATCCCACCAAGAGCTTCTAATCCTTATCACCCACCCGCTCAACAAAACCCACCCATTAACCCCGATGTTGAAGCCATCATGAGAACCCACGGTGAGCAAATCAAGAATCTGCAGAGCCAAATTATAAATCTTAAAGGAGATATCACCAAGCAAGGAAACGAGATAAGATCCGAGCTTCGAGATAATATTCAATCCTCCTTCAACAATCAAACCAATGATTTGAAGAATATGCTTGCTAGTTTCTTGCCCGCAGCTCAACCTTCTACTTTGAGTTCTCTACCTTCAAACACCGTCACCAATCCGCGAGCAAATGTGAGTGCTATTACTACTCGTAGTGGCATTACCATTGTCGATCCACCAATCCCACCCCCATCATCTACACCTCCTCCACCACCATTTATCCCTACTCCTCCTACACCTAGTATTAGTGCACCATTACCGTCTCCGCGTCTTCATGACGATGTACCTAGGAAGGACCCTTCAACATCTCAACCTTTACCTGCTACACCTACACCCTCACCACCCAAACCTAATATCCCTTATCCCTCTCGTTTAGGCAAGACCAAAATGCTAACCAAGGATGACTCTGAAGTGTCACGCTATGTGAAGATGATCTCTCAGATGACCTTCAACATTAGCTTTCTTGAAGCACTTGTCCACATGCCCAAATTTGTTAAAGCATTTAAGGAATTGCATAACAAGAAGGAGAAGCTGATTGAACTCGCCAACACACGCTTAAATGAAAACTGCTCTGCAGTTATTCTTAAAGAACATCCGGAAAAGCTTGGAGATCCCGGTCGTTTTGTGTTGCCTTGCGTCTTCAACAAAACTGAAGAATTTACTGCCCTTGCTGATCTCGGGGCTAGTATTAATTTGATGCCACTGAGTGTTTGGAAAACACTATCATTACCCGACCTCACTCCAACAAAGATGACTCTTGAGCTTGCTAATCGCACTCTCGCTTACCCTGTTGGTATAGCCGAAGACGTGTTCATAAAAGTTGGCACATTTACTTTCCCGGTCGATTTTGTGGTTGTTGATTATGAAATGGACCCTCGTATTCCTTTAATACTTGGTCGGCCATTCTTGAGAACCGGACGAGCTTTAGTGGATGTGGCCGAAGGTGAGTTAATCTTAAGAGTCGGGGATGATGCACAAGTTTTCAAAATGGGGAAGCTTACAAGTACAACCTTTGGAGGCCGAGAATCAGTGAATATGATTAATGTGCATGATGACTTTGTTGTCTACAACAATCCTCTATTCGATTCTTACATCGATAATCCACTTTTTCATGATGATGTGGATGATTCTCGCCCCAATTTGGAACCTTCTCCCATTTATGATTCTCCACCGAACTTTGATGCTTATGATGATGATTCTAGCTTAGATTCGGATGATTATGATGACCTTACTTCTGAGTATCCCGATCTGCCCACGTATGATGATTTCGATGAGGTTGATACTCTTTCGAGTGATTCTTCACATGATGAAGATCCTCCGCCATCACTCGATCCTACCATGGACGATTACTCATTTGAGGAAGACTTCTCTACGTTTCTCAACACTTACTTCCCTCATGAGAGTGATGCACCTCCTTTGGACTTTGAAGATTATCGTCTTGATCCTACTTTGGATTTGAAGAACATTCTTTCTAAGGAGAAGAAACCGGTCGACACCAATATCCGCAGCACATATGATTTAACACCTCTTTGTCCACCTTCTGAGGATGAGGTTGTGCTTCTTCGCGGATCTTCTTCCCATTCTGCTGAGCCTGAGTGCTATTTTCCCCTAAAGGAAAGGTGTTCGACCCCGGTATCGATATTCTGCAGCCATCTCAGTATCCACCTGATGAAATAAAAGGAAATATCTTTGGAACTTATGGAAATCCGCTTGCACCACTTCACCCTTTCTTCCACCGTGCTCCATCGCTGCTTAAGGGAACCTTGCCTACTCTTCTTTGGCTTGCCTTGTTCGCCTTAAACCTTTGCTATTTGATGGACGAAAACTATGTCTTTGATCCTGGTGGATATGTTTCATGCTTCTTCCTATGATGATCAAGGTCGAGTCAGGCTCACGACTCGGTAATCAAAAATCAAGCGCTTCTTGGGAGGCAACCCATGCATCTATCTTTTCGCTTTCTTTATCATAAGTGTAGGGGAGACCCATTGGCTTGCTTTCCTCTCCTCTCTTCTTAATCAGGGATTCGAGCTTCAAATACACACTCTCGATGATTCTTGACGACCCGTGATTCCGTGTTCACTTCTTCCCGGTTCTATCCTAAACTCTTTTCGATTCACTATTTTATTATTTTCTCAATATTAAAATAGGAATCTCTTTACATGTCTTTTCCTCGCGAGATTTAAACAACGTGCACAATGTCCTAAGTGTAGGGGAGTTTACACCCACATGCTTAAACATTGAGGACAATGTTTATATTAAGTGTAGGGGGACTTCTATCGAAGTTAAGTGGTCTTTTCCTTGTATTTGTCCTCATTTTAACCAGAAAATCAATTTTTCGACATTTTTCAAAATTTTTGATCTATTTTGCCCCATTAGTTTTTCCTTTTGTATAGTTATTTTCTTTCCTTATTAGAATAAATGTTTAATAAAGTGGTTTTAATTTTCAAACGTTGTGAATCTTTTGACTCAACCCGAGTTTACTTGTCTAAGTTACTCTAGCTAGTATCCTTAACATGTTTAAGTCAAGTTTTGCTAGGCTTTTATGTAGGGAGCTATAAAACGCGAATGTCTTAACTCTCGCGGGTTAAGAACAAGAACTTTTCGCAAGTTCCTATAATTGATCCTAGAGAGTTGTTTATCAAGGGAACTTTAAAATGCGATTTCTAAAACTTGAAAAAGTCTAAGAATTTGCAAGATCCTATAGGCGACTCAAAAACCCAAAACTTTGATTTGATAGGCTAAGCATCCACGAGTCTCATTCTTTGAGATTTTAAATTGTGGAGAAAGAGAGATGATAGAGTCAATTATAAGTTCGGTATTCTTTCGTGAATTTATGTGAGTTAATTATAAGCCTATTCTCCCATCGCTTGTTAATAAATTTATCTGCAATAAATAAGGTTGTACGATTTGAAAAGTTACTTAGCTTCTAGCCCAAGATCGTTTAAAAGTTGCTCGGTATGGATTAGAGTTCATAGCCAAGGCATAACTTATTGAAGCGGGATGCGAAGATTGGCGAGTCCAAAAAAGTCCTAACAAGGCATGAGGGCTACATTTTGTTGCTAAAGATCCCAAGTGATGTGAAGAATCATTTATCGAAAATCAATATGAAGGATCGAGACACACGACGAAAAGCAAATACTCCCCAAAAGTCATGGAGAAGTGTATCCGAAAAGACCCTAGCAAGGTATGAGGATTAATAGATCCAAGTAAAAAAGGAGGCGGATCGTTGTATATCAAAGTCCAAAATAAAGATTGGAGAAAAATGAAGAAGTCGTGGTCCAAGTATGAATCTCTCAAAACTTCAAGTGAAGAAATCCCATTATGAAGAGAAGACCATTATTTCATGAACGTCTCTCAAGGTTTGAAGTATGAAGTCGCTGCCAAATATCGGTCCGAGAAAGGTCTCAAATCACGAAGCGAGTTATGCCAAGATATGAACTTTATGAGGTCCCGAGAAGCAGTTTTAAAAGATTTTGTCCTTTAGCTAACTATTGATTAAATCGTTCACTTTATTTTCGGCTTAATAAACTATCGAAATAAGTCAAACAATGCATCCTCGTGATCATTCAAGACAACAATAAAATATAAGAGATACCCCTAGGAATAAGGGAGTCTAAGTAAATAATTGGCCCACATGAGTTCGTGATAGTCTACTAACTTATAATAACAATGATCTCGTTTTTAAGCTTGGTTTGGAGATAGTGAAAACTTGAGGATGATGATCATTCATGACAGTTCCAAAACCCAAGGTATGCTTTTGATTTCTTTACTTTTAATATTTATAATTTTCTATCTCTTTAATAAAGGCCAACGTGGAATGATTATGATGAAAAATGTAAACGTGCTTTGTAACTAATGCATTGCATGAGGACATTGCAATGGTCAAGTGTAGGGGATTTGATAGGTGTGTAAACACCCATCCTTTTTACCACTTAATTACAATAATTACCGAGTCAAAACGTGTACTTTATGTCTTTTATGTCGGAATTATGCGTGGTTTGTGTTTTTGTTGTGATTTAGGACGAAATTGTGAAAAGTGGAGAAAACACAGCATTCACGGGCTAATATTGAAGAAAAAGACGAAATATGAAGTCGAGAAGTCAAGAGTGCGAAAAGAACGGAAGTCCAAGACCAATTCTGAAGATTTATCAAAGAAAAAGTCAAAAGACGGAAGTTTACTTAAAGCCGAAGAACTCGAGTCTTATTTATTGAAGAATTAAAAGACGAGTTCGAATAAATCCCAAAACAAAGTCCAAGTATTAAGAAGATTATAGAAGCTTAAGGACTTGATCTTGCAATTAAGAAGAAAGGAAGGAGGGGAGGAAGCTTCCTCTAAACACCTTCCTAATCTCCTATATATAGCCTTCATTTTCATTTCATTAGTTTTGGTTGGCTAAGGTGACAATTAGTCTTCCACTTTTATTTACCTTGCACCTTTAATTACTTGTCCATTTAATTACCTTGTCTTGCACTTTATTTACCATTTAATTTTCAAGTAAGTTACTTTTATCTTTATTGCACCTTTACTTTACTTGTTTGATCTCTCATTCTACCTTTCTTTCTTGCTTGATCTTGTTGTTTACATGCTTATTATCTTGCTTATTTGATTAAAGATTGTGTTTTTATGCTTTTGATTGTTTTAGATAGTTGATTTTTATAGCTTATTTGTTTTCATCTTTAAGTTGTTAAAGTTTTTATAAAAGTATTTTTGGTATAAAAGTTGTTTTTCGTAAAGCTTATTCATTTCGTGTTTAAAAGTCATTAAATTTCAGTTTAGTAGCTTATTTTTATACGGTTTGCCTTAGGATTTTCGTCTTGTGCTTATTAGAGTTATAACTTATTTGTTTAGCTTATTTTGTGCCTTTTCTTCCGTATTCCGATCTGACAAATCGGAAAAGGGTTTCACATTCCGACCATAGCTCCTTGGCTTTGCCGGAAAAGGGTTTTAACATTCCTAACAACATTCCGATTGGAGGTAGTTTGGTATTCCGATTTGGGAAAGGTGACATTATTCCGATCAGAGTTTCCGATCTACATTCCGACCAGGGGCATTTCTTATTCCGATCAGGCAGGTAATTCATATTCCGATCAGTGTTGGGTTTACAACATTCCGATCTGGGTGTCTTGAGGTATTCCGATCTGGGTAAGTGACGTTATTCCGATCAGAGTTTTCCGATTGTCATTCCGACGAGGCTTGATCGGAATATATTCCGATTGGGGCTTGTTTTTCACTTATTTCATCTTGTTTAATTTTTTCATTCTTTTTTTTAATTCTTGTCTAATTTTAATTTCCGTCACGCTTTTATTTTTGGTCATTGAATTATTTTACTTTTCCGTCAAGTTTTTAATATTGCACCTTTCGTTTAATTAAACTTAGATTAATTTCTTGCCATTTATTTTAACGCATTTTACTTTAACGACATTTACTTTTAAGTCTTTGCACATTTAAATTTAAAAACAACCAAAAATATTTGTTTACCAAAATCAACTAAGTCGTACTTTAAGCCAATAATCAATTCGATTAGACACACATCAAAGAACTTAATTTTTATACTGGGCAAAAGTCTTGTATCATACATCATTGTTCATATTACATAAAACATTTTTGTAAATTGGTCGCGTACCATATGCGTGGTATTTCTTTTACATCCACGGTCTTTAGCTTGTATGAACCGGTTTGATAGGCTTCCACGACTCTGTAGGGTCCTTCCTAATGGGGGCCTAATTTTCTTATTTTCTCTTGCCTGCTGGCCATGTTGCGGCGATAGACGAAGTCCCCAACTTTGCAAGAGCATTGCTTGACACATTTGTTGTAAATGCTCGACCTTCTTTTTATATTTTGCCTCTTGGATGGCCGCAACCTCTCTTCTTTCTTGTAGTAAGTCTAGGTTCAACCGCAACTTCTCTTTATTTGCTTTTTCATCAGAGAACAAGGTTCTGGCTGACGGGATCCCTATTTCAGCGGGGATCACAGCTTCACTCCCGTAGATGAGGCTGAAAGGAGTTTCTCCATTGCTGGTTTTGAGCACCGTCCAGTGCGCCCACAATACGTGAGGTAATTCATCGACCCAATCGGTTAATCTTCTTCCCAATCTGGCTTTCAAACCATGCATTAATGACTTGTTGGCTCTTTCGACCAAACCATTTGCTTGCGGATGGGCCACTGTGTTGGTCATTTTTTTGACGTGCCATTTGTCACACCACTTTCCAAACGACCCATCTATCAGCTGCTTTCCGTTGTCAGTTACTATTACTCCCGGCAACCCAAATCTGCAGACAATGTTTTCCCAAGCGAATTTCTTGACTTCTTTACGGTTTATCTTGGCCACCGGTTAGGCTTCGATCCATTTAGTGAAGTAGTCAATGGCTACGATCACGAACTTGTTATTACCAGCGTTCCCGGAGATGGGTCCCAGAATATCCATGCCCTATTGGTAGAAAGGCCATGGTGACGTTATCGAAGTTAGCTTCGTCTTTGGTAACCTCGGTATGGGGCCATGTATCTTGCAAGAATCACACTTGGAGATTTCATCCCGTGCATCTTGATGCATCGTGGGCCAGAAGTACCCTTGACGCATTATCTTTGCCACGACTGACCTTGATCCGGCATGCATACCGCAGGCCCCCTCATGAACCTCTAGGATGATGTAATTTGCTTGGAGTGGTCCTACACATCTTAACATTGGTGATAGATATGACTTCTTGAATAGGACTACATTCTCCATGGTATACTGGGGTATTTTCATCCTCAAGTTTCTGGCTTCGTCCGGATTCTGCGGCTATATTCCTTCCTCTAGATATCTTTTGATCGGAGTCATCCAACACTCTCCCTCTTCTTCAACTATGTCATTGACCTCTTGTACGTCGATTGATCTTGCATCTAGGGATTCTACCAGCACTTCTTTGGTGAGGTGATTGAATGCGACTGAAGCGAGTTTGCTTAGCACATCGGCCTTCTGATTCTTGCTTCTGAGTACGTGCTCAATGTTAAACTCTACAAAGGTAGGCAGTCGTTCCTTGACTCTAGCCAGATATTTGACCATCCGGTCATCATTTGCTTCAAATTCTCCTTTGATTTGGAAGGCAACTAATTTCGAGTCTACCTTGGCTTGCACTTTTCTTACTCCCATTCTTTCGGCTAACCGGAGGCCTGCTAAAACTTCTTCGTATTCGGCTTCATTGTTTGAGCAGTTAAAGTTAAACCTCAAAGCATATGTGAATTCCACCTCCTCTGGGTTGATCAAAACAAACCCGGCACCGGTACCTTTACTGTTTGCTGCCCCATCTGTAAATAGTGTCCATTGGCCTTCTAGTTCTTCTTCCTCGGATATTTCATGGATTATCACGGCCTCTTGGTGTTCCAACGGAGCTTCGCTTATAAAATACACTAACACCTGCACTTTGATTGTATTCCAGGAGACGTAATGAATTTCATATGTTCCTAACTCGACTGCATATTTTGCTAGCCTTCCGGAGGCTTCAGACTTGCTCAGTATTTGCTTTTAAGGTTGGTCCGTTATGACGTAAATGTCATGAGCTTCGAAGTACCTCCTTAACCTTCATGATAAGTGCAGCAAGCCTAGGGCCAACTTCTCCAGAGGAGCATATCTTCTTTCGGCGTCATGAAGCGTTTGGCTTACATATCTTACCGGCATTTGTATCCCGTTTCGCTCAACCAATAACACACCACTGACTGCTTCTTTGGATGTGTCTAAATACACCTATAACACCTCTCCCTTGGCCGGAGAGGTAAGTAGTGGGAGTTCCAAAATTAGTTTCTTGAGTTGTTGAAAGGCTTCTTCGGCCTTTTCGAAGAATGGCATTGACCGTTCGGATGACCGGGACAGGAACCGGTTCAGCGCTGCCAGCTTCCCACTAGAGGACTGAATCTCTTTCAATGTTTTAGGAGATCTCATTTCGGTGATTGCCTTTGTCTTCTTTGGGTTTGATCTGATGCCTTCTGAGGTGACCATGTAACCGAGGAACTTCCCTTCTTCGACACCAGACGAACATTTCTTTGGGTTTAATTTCATATTAATCCTTCTTAGGCTATCGAAGGTTTCTTGAATATAAGCATTTCTTCTTCGGTTTTGCTCTTGATCATTAAGTCATCTACAAATGCTTCTAAGTTTATCCCAATTTGTGACCGAAATGCTGAATCCACCAAACTTTAATATGTGGCACCAACATTTTTCAGACCGAAAGGCATTTTTGTATAGCAATACGTGCCTTCATCGGTATAGAATGTCGTTTTTTCTTCGTCTGTTTCGTCTATGAGCACTTGGTGGTATCCCTTGTACGCGTCCAAGAAGCATTTGAATTTGTACCCCGTGACTGCTCCTATTTTGACATCTATTTTTGGTAAGGGGTAATAATCCTTTGGGCAGGCAGAATTGAGGTTTTTGAAGTCTATGCACATTCGCCAATCACCATCCTGGTTTTTTACTAAGACTGTGTTTGAAATCCACGTAGGATATCTCACCGGTCGTATGATGCCAGCCTTCACTAGCTCTGCGACATCCCTTGTGACTGCTTGGCTTTTCTCTTCACCCAACGTCCTTCTCTTTTGCGCGACCAGATTGGCTTCTATATCAACATTCAAAGAGTGCTTTTTGATCCTTCTAGGTACCCCGGTCATGTCCGAAGGTTACGATGAGAACACATCGGAGTTGTTTCTCAGTAAATCTATGAGTTATAGTTGGCATCTCTTAGTGAACAGTCTTCCAATGGTGACTAACTGCTCCGGATATCCGGGATGTACTACAATATGTTTCGTCATTCCTCCCGCTTCTCGTTCTTGTTGGTTTATCTTTTCATGGGGGAGCCACTTGTCCAATTCTTTCCCCACAGCTTTCACCTTTTCTTTTTCTATCTTTTGTCCGTCTTCTATTACTCTAAATTCGTAGATTGCTCTAGTTTTGGTTTTCATTGTTGCTATCCTATTAGGAGTGGGGAACTTCATAGTTGAATGCACAGTTGAGGGCACAACCCTTACCTCTCTGATTCCGGTTCTTCCAAGTATTATGTTGTATGGTGATGGTGCCCTGATTAATGTGAAACTCATTACGGTCCTTCTTGTTAAGTCATGCGATCCGAACGCTACCTCCAAGTTAATTTTTCCGAGGGGTGTAGTTTCCTCACCGGAGAAGCTTAAAACTTTCGCGTGGTCTGGAGTCAATCTTTGTCGGATGCAGTCTTCTAAATTTAAGAAGAAATGCTCTAACATGACCTGCATCGTAGCTCCTTCGTCGACGAACACTCTTTTCACCCAATACCCATCCACCTCGGCTTCCAATATCAAAGGGTCATCTGAGGCTTCTGCGTTAGTTACCGGTGGGAATGTGATGGGGGCATTCATCAAGTCTACCTCTATCTCATATACCTCTTTTCTCTTTGAACCACTACGCCTATTTTCCATCATGTTTATCACCTTTCCTTTGTAATCCCCATTTCCCCTTCCTTGATTGCCTCGGTTCACCCGACCTCGCAGATCTTTGACGAGATGATCTAATTTTCCGGACTCCAAGGCTGCTTCCAATTGCTTTCTTAACTGATGGCAATCGTTAGTGAGTGTCCTTTTTCTTGATGATAGTAGCAATACTTATCCATATTTTCAGGCCGGACGATACCCTTGGTTGGCGGCGGTTGCAGAAGCTGTAATTGTAACTCAGTCGCTAGGATTTCCTTGGGGAATTTAGTCAGATTCTAGCCCGGGGCGTTGGTAAGGCGCCCTTCTCCCTTGATTTTGGTTCACCGGAGGTACATAGGGTGAGAACGTGGGCTTAGACCTGTATTCGTTCCATCGGTTTCTGTTGTGCCCTCAAGAGCCTGAGGACGGATATTTATCTTCCTTGTGATATTTAATGTTCTTGTCACTGATCTCTCCCTACGGCAACTCGGTGTTTCTGAAGACTTTTTCTGATTTGATAAAATCGTCTACCCTTCGCATCATTTCAGCGACCGTCAGAGGTGTCTCGTCAGAGAATCGTCGAGATAATTCTGGGCACTTGGCCCCATTTACAAGTGCTGAGATCTTCATTACTTCAGGAAACTCTTGTATATAACTTGTTTCGTCAGTCCATCGTTCTTTGAATACTCGTGTGCCTTTCGGGTGATGGTGGTGATTTCAATTGGATTTTTGAGGCTCTTTCTCCTTAGAGAGAACCTTTCAGGAAATTGCTCTTTCAGATCATCCCACTTGTCAATGCTTCCCTTTGGTAACCTTTCAAACCAGCCTCCTGCGACTCCATCCAATGTCTGCTGAAAAAATCTGCACCATACCGGCATTGGCTGCTCCAGCGAAACGAGTGATGTAATCATTAGGATCGGTGGCCCCTGTGTAGAGCTTGATTGTCGCAGGTAATATGTGCTTCGGTGAAGAGAATTCTATGATTCTCTTGGTGAAGGGTGAGCGATAACATCCTTAAAAGGTTTTTGTAAGTTGTCAAGCGGAACATTAGTTTCCTTCCGAGCCTTTTGTGCATCATTTTTGCTTTTCTGGGCATCATGTGCCTCGTCTACGAAAACCAACCTTGTTGATAAGATCGAATCCTTGGATATAGCATTGTGACGCTCCACCAAATTTTACAACACACTCATGCTTTCTAAGATGTTCTCTTGTAGGTTGGAAGGTGTTTCCGTCTCCTTCTCCGCAGTCGCGGATTCACGATCTGGAGATAATTGTAGAGGTGATCCCCCCCGAAGGTCATGCCATGAATAGCTGTTTGTGGAGATTCGAGTTTAGGTTCCCACGGATGGCGCCAATTGTTGAAGCAAAATTCCCTGGCTAGGCTGACGCTAGCAAATTCCCTTCAACTACAGTAGTTGTATGCTTGTATCTTGGTATTTGACCTACAAACACGAGATAACACACGTTAGCCTCGTCCCAGGTTTGACCCCGAGACCAAGCTCCGGCGTGAGAGTAAGTAACTATCACGGAGATGGTATCTGGTGTGGAATACCGGAGGTTTAATATAGATGTTAAGAGCAACAATGGCGATGAGTAGTATTAAGTAGAATTGAATTGGATGTGTATTAAATGTGAGGAGTATTTATACTACTCCACCAAATGTACCTGGATGTCTAGTCACATCAGTAGGCTAGGCTCTGAGCCCAAGGTGAGATCTTTTCCATCGATCGAGGGATTTGTCCCCATGGCGGCGGTGCTATGTTTTATCCACTGGATCGAGTGAGGCGTACTGGGTAATACAATGGGCTACTTTTACTTTCACCAACTTCCAGGTTTGAGGCATTAAATGCCTCTCTGTTCATGCATCGACTTTATTAATTACTGGGACCTCAGCTACAATCCGGGGTAGTGTATGTTTCTGGAGGCTTCGGCCAGAGACATACGGAACATGTCCCCCCAGTATCATGGTGTTAGCATCAGCTGTCCAAAAACAATGATACGTATCTATTTGGCACCGTTGTCCAAAAACTGTGACTTGGGAGTGGGCATGGAGATCTCTTCTTTACTTAAAAAATGATCTCATTAATTTGATTCTAACGTATGACGAACTGAGACAAGTATTAATTTGTCCGAAACAACCTACACATTAGTTTATGAAACATTTTAAGAAGCTTTTTAGAAACTTAGTTGGATTATACAGTATTAATGAGGCAAGTATTATGAGTATTGTGAAAATTTGATAATTGGTTTCGTTCTATTCGTTACGGTCTAGCTGAATAAGAGGGAGTTAGCCTTGATTTGTTTTTAAGAAGTTTTACCTCTTCTTATATAAACCATGTCTGTACAAGAATATGTGCATCTAAAGTCTTTATTTACAAATAAAAAACTGTATGTTTTTTATACAACTGAAATACCTGTTTCTTACTTTTTTTTCTCTTTATCTTTTCCACTAGTGTTTTTATACGTTTTAGGACGTTTTACCAATTTTTACGTTTTCGTTCATTTTTGTCTGATTTTTACGTTTTTATACGTTTCTTTTTCGTTTTTTTTAGCGATGAAAACACATTATAACATCAAAAACTTATAAATACGTAAAAAATGAATGAAAATGTTTGAAAACATATAAAACTATAAAAAACACACGAAACAAACGGAAACGTAAAAAAACACACAAAAACGTTGAAAAACGTACTAAAAGGTGAAAAATAAACAATAATGGGGAAAAACGGGAAAAACACATAATATGTAAAAAAACATGCAAAAAATACGAAATGAATCACTTCGGGTATAAAAAGTATAAAAAATAAAAAAATGCAAACGAATATTAAAGTTGATAATGGGAGGTGAGTGTTGATGAAGTGAGAAGAAGAGAAAAGAAGATGAAAGAAGTGAAAGTTTATGTCAGCAGGTTTGAAGAGGTAATAAGTGCTTTTTAACACTTATGTCTACAACAAAACAAACAAAAAACCTCTGAGTGTTTCAGAAGTTTGCAGTCAAAAGAGGTAAAAAAAAAAGTTTTTTTTAAAACAAACTAAATTTTAGGGGGAATTAAGAACGATATGTTATATTAAAAATAATAAACTCGTGCTGATTTTCAATACAGGCTTTTTCGTGTTTTGTCACTTTATATAAGGCGGCTTTCAAAGCAGCTTGACCCGCTGTAAAACCCCGACCACTCAACCGCACAAGAGGAGAAGCCTAGTCACATCCACGCACGCATGTTTTTCTCCAACCCATCCAAAATCCAAAACATTAGTCGGTCTCAGTGTGGATCTTCCATCCGACGAGTGAGTCAAGAAGTTTAAAGGTGCTTCTTTATAGGCGAAGATGACAACACGTTTACGTATGTGGTAAAAAATGTCCTTAACTATATCATGTCGGTATTTGAAGCCCAAAATCTCTATACAATGAACCACATGTTCCCTAAAAGAATCCAATTTTACGACAAACAAGACATGTTGTATCAACTGAAAATAATGAAATCATGAGGCGATACTTAAGAATAGAACGGTACTCCACTTGTAACATATGTTGATCGAGCCCGTGTATATGGATAACTGGTAAGAAATCCTGAACATGTGATTCGTGTAAACACTCAAAACTCGCTTTCTATCTTAAAGTCATGTCAAAGTGGATCTTCATATCCTTGACCATTTCAATAAAAAGGGTAGTCACGATTGTTTATTGGGTTTTGAAAGGGCGATGTCCTTATTAGTGAAGCAATCAAAGCATGGAATCTTATCACATACACAAGTTAAAACTGAAGCATAATCATTATTCATACCACATATTCCACTATCACATAAGATGTGGTCTTGTAACACTTAAGATGAGCCCTCGAAGACAGAGAATCAAAGAAGAAGGCCTGTTTTGTTGAGTATAGACTCAAACCACCAAGACGAACAGGTAAAGAAGCAAGTCGTCATTGTAAGTCTCCAAAGAAAGTCTCTCCACCAACTACAATGTTCTCGATTGACCCCCGAAATTTTTTGTCAGAAAATAAGAACGTGTTTTTATGTGTGCATGTTGGCATGTCCTTAACCAATTTTTTTTTTCAATTTATTATGTTGTGTTAATGAATATATAATTATAATAATTTAATTATACTTTTATAGATATGTATTATGATAAACAAAATTCGTGCACCATATCCAAATTTGTCAATTACTGTTGCGTCGTTGCCAAATACTGTTGCGTCAGAAGAAAAATGGGTAAAAAATAGGTAGCGGGGACGGGAGACAATCGCAATTAATGGATAACCTATGCTACTTGAATTTGTAATGTATTTTTTACCTTTTGTTGACATGATTTACAATTTTGATTGTGAAGTTAAAAATTTTAAGCGTTATAATTTTGAGTTAGTTGTAAGTTACATTGATATCTTTTAGTGTAATGTATCTATACTACATATAAAAGAGATTATTATTTCTCTTCTCATTAAATATTAAGTAA
Source organism: Glebionis coronaria (assembly GCA_025667525.1). Lineage (NCBI taxonomy): Eukaryota > Viridiplantae > Streptophyta > Magnoliopsida > Asterales > Asteraceae > Glebionis > Glebionis coronaria. The sequence goes on from CM046876.1 coordinate 67,805,664, forward strand.
TACAATATATAAAACTTATGGTACGATCTTTAGATGCACAAAATTTAATATTAATTAATACAACTTCTAGAGCTTATGTTATAGAACTTTCACCCATTAAATATCTTTTAAATTTTAAATTTAAGCAATACACATTATAAAGCAAAATATACAAGTATAATCTAATTAGATATATTAATTAATTCTATTTTTAAAACACCTTTTAATAAAAAATATATGTTACATGATTTACAAATCATGGTTGTAAATAGCATGAAGCGTAGCGTAACGACATTGCCAAGCTTCAAGCTACACAAGCTATAACGAAGCTATGGCGTTTTCCGAAGCGTAATATATAGCGGCACAAAATATTTATAAATTAATATTTATATTAACAATTTTACAAATGGAGCAATACTTTAATTCAAATATAAAACAAAATCGGCTAATAGTTACTTAAGGATTTTTTCCGTAGTAAAATAACTAAACCCAAGTTTACTAAATAGCCCAAAACTAGTAAATCAGCCCAATTCTTGTAAATTTGCAAAAAGATTAAAAAAAAGTGTCACGCTACGCGCTATAACGTGCTATATGCCGCTTTTTAGCACGCAACGCCTAGAGATGACGCTTTAGTCTGTTTCGTAACATGGAGGCCACGCTTCACGCTATAGAACGCTATAAGGCGCGCTATAGCGCGCTATTTAGAACCTTGTTACAAACTAATAAAACACATAAATCTTCATACAATTTATATGTCAAGCTGATGGTTCAAATGGTTTTAGACGGACCAACGGGTTCATCAGGAACCGTACTCGTTATCGGTTCGACTAGCTGATAAAAGTCGTTCGATAAAGAAACAAAGAGATCGGTCGGAATCGAACAAACCTGGTGAAATAGGTCGGATTCTTTTCTTTCTTTTTCGGAATCAGTTAATGGTTGTTATTTTCTTTGCGACGGAACTTTAATTACAAAGTACCCGCAGATGCAACGCGCGTAGTATAGTTTTAACTCAAGTTTTGTCGAAGCAAGTAATTAGTCTAATTACTTGCTTTATTGATGTTTGAGTAGAGTACAACATTCGTCGTTGAACTTTGTCAAAAGTGTGAATAACATTTCTCGTCGATACTTGAAACATATTATATCGAACCGTTATATAAGTGATGCATCATATATTTTTGAATGGATGATGCAAATAGTTTTCTTGTTAATTACTAACAGGGGTAAAAAAAGAAAAATATTTTCGTCTTTTCTGGAAAAAATGTAAACCTTTTTCTTTGAAATTAAAGAATTTTCATGAAATAATATATTTTTTTTAAATATCTTTTCCAGATTCAAGGTTTAAAATTAAATCACTTTTTCCTAAAAAATTAATTTTTAAAATTTTGTTTCCATACAAAAGTTTTCGAGAAATAAAAAAAAATTATGAAATATAATTACTAATTTTTTATTAAATGCAAAATACATCCGTCTATAAGAAAAAAAAACGAAAATACTTTTCTTTTTAGACCCTGTTAGTACTTAACAGGAAAAATATTTGCATCATCCGTTCAATAGATGTATGATGTATCAGTTATGTAACGGTCGGATGTAACTTGTCCCAAGTATCGATGAATGATGTAATTCAAACTTTTGACATATTATAAAGATGAACTTTGTGCATTACTCTTAGGGTGTGCTTGGTTCAAAATTTTTAATTCATGATTTTCTTAATTTATGGAGGTTTTATATAGAGTGTGTTTAAAAACTGCACATTTGTAAAACAACAATCTGTTTGGTTCGATGAAATGTGAAAATTACTATAATAGCTAAATGAAGTCTTTGTCCTTCTTTTCATCACAAAAATTAGGGGTGACAATTCGTATCGGGTTCGGGTTAGCGGTTTCGGGTTGTCAGGTTGGCGGGTAAGAAAATCCTAACCCAAACCTAACACATTTAAATATCGGGTCAATTATGTCAACCCTAAACCGTTTACACATAACCCGAACCTAACCCATTTATCCCATGTATATATTTTTTTTTGAACGGCAGTTTGGTGCAGCGGAATATCTTATCATCTCACGAAGAGAATATCAACCCCCATGCTAGCCATCCAGTTTCCCATTAAGGGGCTTCAAGGCATTGCGATGGGATTAAAACCCGGCTGCCAATTCTGGGAAAATCCCCCATATGGGGAATGACAGGAGTCGAACCCCTGACCTCCCCCACATGGAGACTATAACCAAATGCATCCATCCAACTGAGCTAGACTTCATTTGGGTTGATGTTAAATATGTTGAATAGGTTAAACGCGTTTATATATTGATCCGTTTAACAAGTTTTATATATAAAAGTAGGCACATTACACGTGTTAAACATGTTAAATGTGTTTATGTTCGGTCTGTTTAACCTAGTTAACATGTATGGTAAAATATTAATCATTTATAATATAAGGAAAAAAATCTTAAACGGGTTGTCGGGTCGACCTGCTTAATTTTTTTCCAACCCAAACCTAACCTGTTTAATAAATGGGTCAGATAGGCCGATCCAAACCTGACATAAGATTCAATATATTAAACCCGAACCTGTTAATTTCGTGTCGGTTTCAGGTCGGGTTTCGTGTCGGGTCAGAATATGCCAACCCTAACAAAAATACATACACCAGTGTGTCTTCTTCCTCAACTAACCACAAGAACTAAAAAAACAGAAAACAAAACATACACAGTTTGAAGATTTTCCAAAAATAATTATATCATTAATATCTAAATCAAAATCGAATTTGTGTTCGAATTAAACACACAAGTCATTTTTAAACCACGATTTTTTTTCCTAAAAACATATTTGCGTTTCTTAAAACAAATATATTTTTCGTAAACAGAAATCAAATTTCTTACAAACAAATCTGGATGGTTAACAAAGATTTGGTGTTCACGATGAATATTAGATATTCGGATTTGATTTTTGTAAAATGGATAGACGAATATTTAGGTTAGATCTTTTTTGTGTAATTTAAATGACCCGTATGAAAATTTGATGAATTATATTGAAGGTTGGTGTTCTTTACGGATTGAAGTATGAGATAAGTGGTGAGAGTTTATCAATGGTGGAGAACACCTTTGGAAAAAAGAAAATGAACAGATAGGTTAAGGGCTATAGTAGGTTTAACTTTGACCATTTTCCTTTCGTATTTAAAAAACGACCCTCACCTTACGTTTTCTTAGACCCACAAATATTGTCTTTTTCTGAAATTTAAAAATGTCAATAAAGTGTACCATACACAATTAAAACTGGTATTTAAATTAAAACCATCTACAATCCCTCAAAATACACCGAACCAAACACGCCCTTAAGGCGTGTTTGGTTCAGAATTTTTAAATCATGGTTTTCTTAATTCTGGGTTATTTTACATATAACATGTTTAAAACTTTACCTTTGAAAAACAACTGCCTGCTTGGTTTGATGAAATGTGAGACACAATATGGTATCTAAATGACATCTTTACCTTTCTTTCCATACATCAGTATGTCTTCTTCCTCAACCAACCACAATAACTAAATAAAACATATATGAAGCATAAATAGTTCTAAGATTTCACCTAAAATAATATAACATTAATATGTAAATCAAAAATCGAATTTGTGTGCGAGTTAAACACACAACTCGTTTTTCAAAACCCACAACTTTTTTTGAAAACCCAATTGCGTTTTTTCACACAAATATGTTTTTCGCAAACAAAAATCAAATTTCTTGTAAACAAATCTACATGGTTAACAAAGATTCGGCGTTCTTGATAAATATTAGATATTCGGATCTGATTTTTATATAAATTGGATAGATGAATGTTTGAGGTTTGATCTTTTTTTTGTGATTTAAATGATTCGGATGAAAATTTGATGAATCGTTGTTCAAGGTTGATGCTATTTACAGATTGAAGATATGAGATAAGATGATGAGAGGTTGTTTATCATTTATCAATAATGGTACAGAGCGCATTTTGAGAAAAAGAAATGAACAAGCGAGTAAAAGGTAGCTTTGACCATTTTGCTTCCGTATTTAAAAAACCATCCTCACCTTACGTTTTTTTAGACCCCCAGTATCGTCCTTTTCTGAATTTTAATAACTGTCCAAAAATGAACCAAACACAATAAAATCTGGTATTTATATTCAAATCCACTACTAACCCCCAAAATACACCGAACCAGCCCTTAATGTTTTATAATTGTGCTTTACAACTAAAAAAATCATGTTGTATTATTTAACAAAAATATTATGTATTAACATCAATGTTTAAATAAATTTTACATATTTTTTATGTTTAACATATCATGTTTAGGAGTATAAATTGTAGGTGATATTTATTTATTATAAAATTACTATAAGAATATAAAATGTATGGATTGCACTTAACTTAATTTTTTATTTATTCCATTAAAGCTTTATTAATTACTTTCTTTTTTTTAATTTTATTTTTCAAAAATTTGACACATGTACTTTTATGTCTTTCTTTTTCTCAATCAAATTCCTTCACAAATTTTTTAAACTTTTTTTTATAATTTTAGCCAAACTTAATAAATAATTTGATTTTTTTATCTTTGAAAATCTCAAAGAATACTTAACTTAAGAATATGTAATAGTTAAAAAAAGTAATTTTTTAAAATATGAAAAATTCTCATAAAACATTTTACTTTATTAAATAAAAGAATTATAATATAAAAAAAATCATTTATGTGGTTAAAAATGACACTATTACGATACCTCCAAATAAATCATAGAGTAGACGCGATAATAATTAGCAAGAGTTTTTTCCTTGATTGAGAACCATGCCACGAAGCCAACCAACCAACCAAGTGAGTGTTAGAATCAAAAAAGAAAAAAAAATCACCACACCACCTCCTAATCATCTTCCAAAATTTTTTAGCAAAAGAACACTCGAAAAATATATGAACAACCGTTTTTTCCTTTTTGCATATTTAACTGTAGAGCTCGAATTATGTTGTTTAGAGTTTTCCTATTTACGATTTTTAAAACCTCAAATATTAACTCTTGGGTCGTGCTTTAGCACGGCATTAACCACTTCCAAATATATAGTACTATTCTTTCCGTTGCAAATTATTATTCCTTTATACCACTTTTAACTGTCTCAAAGTTATGGTTTCCTTCTAAATATAAATGTAAATAATGTAACAAGTTTATTATATTGCACCTAATGTTACCAAAATTACAAATTATGTACAAATTTTAATCAATTGCATAAGAGTAAAAGTGTTATTTTGCAAAAAAGTAAAAAAAAAATGTTGATCCCAAAGTCAGATATTAAACCTTAGCTTGTTTATGAGTTGTGATTGAAAGAATGAATTCCAACTAACATTAGAGAAACTTTGCAATACACAAAATAACTAAACAAGATGCGAAATATAGTGTTTAGCACAAGAACAAATATTAAGATCAATCGTTAAACTTTAATATATCAAAGATATACGAATACCCAATAGTGGTATTAGGGTTATACAACCTTAAAGTGTGAAATAAAATGAACAGAGAAAGATATGTTTACTTTTTTTCTTAACGGTAAATTTATTAAGAAAATGCCACAAATGCATAGTACAAAAGCTACAAGCCAAAAAACTTGAGCACAACAAAACATTGGCATGGACAACATCCCATGCTCAATACCATAAACAACATATACAACAAAAATTAGTAAAGGCCATGGACAGATTCCATGCTCAATACTTAAACAGATACCTAAGCAACTAGAAAATACATAAACTAGCAGCTTCCCATACCTCAAAGACTTGATTCCTTAAGCAAAACCAAGCATCTGCAAATCCATGGCACTCCAACAAACACTTGTTCAAGGCATGGTGTGGAAACCACTTCAGAATACATGGCATACTTGATTCAACCACAAAGGGAAGCAACCAAGTCTACCAATCCACCCCCCATGGAAAACTCCACACACATACACTGACCCAAGCTAAGTAAGCAAAAGAAACTTACTCAAACCGCCATCAGATTTTAATTGTAGGAATAATAGGAGAGGTGCCAGAGTAGCACATCATACTTTTTGCCTCCTCAAAACCCCTCACTATGTAAAACCCAGTGGGAAACCATAGGGAGGGAAAAGAGTACAACAAAGCAATGAATCCTCTCAACTAGATGCAGTAAACCAACATACCTATCTTCACGATACTAATCAGGTATAATGTTTACAAGGGTGGACAGAGCATCACATGACCAAGTTTGGAATCTAAAAAATTGGACTAGGAGTTAAAACAGAGAAGAGTGTACTAAAACCTTGCTAGACGACACATCTTTCAGCACACTCTAGAAGGCCTAACACACCCTCCAAAGAAAAACTCAAAAGCCCACTAATAGCACATCAAACTATACCCGAGAACAACCAAAACCTGTCCACCCAAACCCTCATTAAAGGAGGATAAAGGATCGAAGTCATACCTGTCAACAAGCAGATACCAATACCCAGACCCTTACCATAAACCAATCAGAAACCAAAGCCAACATCCATCAAAAGACCTCAGCTTTAGACAACCTGCATAATACCAAAACTTCCAAACAATTGCATTAGTCCCTGCTAAGTCGTACACAAGGCATAAATGATTCCAGCTTCTATTACACTCCCATAATGCCGTCCCACCAAAGGACCAGACAACCCACACATAATCATAAGCAACACTCATTGAATGTCATAAGAATCCTTACTAGTAAAACACAAATTACTACTAGGATCCGTACCCTTACTCATACTCACATTCCAAATTTGTGAAACTTTTAAAACACTAGCAGAAGGCTTCACTCTAAGATTTAATAACTTAAGCCTAATAGTATTAGTAACCATTTTGACTACAGTCGTAACATCTCTATGAGAAAAACCATTCAATCTATTGTTTCTTTCCTGCCAAATATAATACACAGAAGCACCAAAGACTAACCTTTGAAAAATCCTCCATATATTATTACTAGGGGGAAAACTGGTAAGACCAGATATTGCACTTGGCCATACATTACTCACATTATCCATTCTCGCCATAGGCTTAAGTCTCTCCCAAAGCCTTCTAGAAAAGCTACACGCAAAAAACAAGTGACTATGAGATTCATTACTACCACCACATAAAAAACAACCCGTCCTAGTAGCGTTAAACCACTTAGCCAACCTATCCCCTATTTTAAGCCTCTCCTTAATGGCTAACCATGAGATAAAAGCATGCCTAGGAATGAAATGAGAAAACCAAATATGCCTATGCCAACTCACCTCATGGCAATCAATCCTAAGGTTTTTCCAGACTTCTGTAGCACTAAACCTACGTTCATTATCCTTTTTATCCCACCAAACAGTCACATCATCCTTTTCCTCTACTAAATCAGGCACCGGATCATCCAATATCCCATCAAATTCACCCAACCAGTTGATTGGCCAATTCCAGCTACCATTACTAATCATGTCTATAATCCTAGCCTTAATGGACAGACCAGCAAGCTCAATAGTGTTATGGTCAATAACTTTACTAATAGGGCCCCTAGCATGCCATTTATCGAACCAGACATTACATTTGTTACCATTACCCACTTTAACAAAAACAAAGTCTTTGATCATATCTCTAAGGGACAGAATATGCTTCCAACTCCATGACATGCCCCTAATGGACTTAATGTCCCAAATTTTTTGACCCTTAAGCTTATGGAGCTTGACCCACTTAACCCATATAGAGTCCTTATCACATAAAATATGCCACAAATGTTTAACCATGAGGGCATTATTCCAACTATGCATGGATTTTAAACCGAGGCCACCTTGACACTTTGGTTTACACACATCCTCCCATTTGACATTAACCAAAGCCCCTGTTTTCCTATTATTGCCCCAAAGAAAATTACTAAGCAACCTATCTATGTCATCACAAACAGCTCTGGGAGTATAAAAAGGGACCCCCAATAAACCTGCATAGACGACAAGACAAAAGCAATTAACTACAACCTACTCGCAAAGGAAAGATACTTATTTTTCCAACTGTTCAACTTGTTTTGCACAACCTCAAGCAAATAACTACAATCTCTTTTTGTGATCATTTTGGAAACTAGAGGCACTCCTAAATATCTTATAGGAAGCTTTCCTATAGTAAAGGGCATAACCATAAGAATATCATTTCTAACTTCCTCTGGGATATTACAAAAAAACGCATTACTCTTAGACATACTAGGGTATAATCCCGAAGCCATGGTGAATTCATCCAAACCCCTTCTAAGAATAGAAGCATAAACCATATCCCCATGGCAAAGCATCAAGAGGTCATCAGCAAAACAAAGGCTGTTAATCCTAAGCTTTTGACAACCCGAATGATACCTAAACCTTGTGTCCTGACTAATTTGCCTTTTAACCATTAAATTTAACACCTCCATCACCAGAGTAAACAAATAAGGTGAGATTGGGTCACCCTGTCTAAGGCCTCTCTTAGCTTTGAAAAAAACCGTGAGTTTCCCCATTGACACAAACTGAAAAAGTAGCAGATTCAAGACATGTCATAATCCAGTGTACCATAACCGGATGAAACCCAAATTCTCTAAGACAACTTTTTAGAAACTTCCAACTAACCGTGTCATAAGCTTTTTGAATATCAATTTTAAAAGCACAGTTCCTAATCCCACATTCCCACCCATAACCCTTCATAAATTCCTGAGCCAACAGAATGTTATCACTAATGAGCCTACCCGGAATGAAAGCACTTTGGTTCAAGTCCACTAAATCACTTAAAACAACTTTAAGCCTATTAGTAATAACTTTGCTAATAATCTTATACACAACATTACAACAAGAAATAGGCCTAAAATCCGTAACCTTAGCAGGGATAGCAATTTTAGGAATGAGAGAAATGAGTGTAGTGTTAACCTGCCCCCAACAACTTACCGCTGCTAAAGAACTCACGAACAGCCGTACAAACATCAATCTTACCAATCTCCCAAGCCGCCTTAAAGAACTTCGATGTGTAGCCATCCGGTCCCGAAGCTTTATTATCATCAATACTGGAAAGAGTTGTCTTGATCTCATCATCAGAAATAGGCTTAATGAGGTTCACAGCTTGATCCATGCTAAGCTTCTTAACAAACAGGCTACCCGGATCTTCAATATCAAAGACCTCATCACATGTACCAAGAAAAGAGCTAAAATGCTTGACAATGCTTTCCGCTACCTTCTCCCCGTACAAAGCAGTACCCTCCTCATCATAAACAACCTGAATCCTGTTCTTACTCACTCTCCCTCTAATGACATTATGGAAATACTTTCTGTTGGTATCACCGTCCCTAAGCCACTCTATCTTCGTCTTCTGCATAAGGACCCTCTCTTCATCAATCATCGCCTGTTTATAAGCACCGGCCAAAATACTCTCCACCTCCCTTAAATCTCTATCATTAGTATCCTTTTCCATGCAAATATGAACTTGTTCAAGCTCCAACCGCAAAGCCTTCACTTTGTCAAAAACATTCCCATTATATTTGTTAAGCTTCCTCATAAACTTCTTCATAGATTTTAGACGCTTAACAAGCCTAAACATAGCAAAACCCTTTACCTCAACCATCCACTCATCTTTTACAATCTCCTTAAACTCCTTTTTATCCGTGATATAATTCATAAACCTAAAAGATTTAGGCCTAAACACCTCAATCTCTGGCATACAAAGGATAGCTGGACAATGGTCAAAAGATAAGAAAGGCTTAAAGTTAGCGAAACTAGCCGGATACTTATAAAAAAAACCTTCATTCCCCATAACCCTATCTAATTTCTTAAAAATACCTAGCTTCGGATTCCTCATTCTTTGAACCCAAGTGTAAAACATACCTCTGCTCGTGACATCCTCAACACCTATCTGATCCATACATTCCACAAAATCTCTCATCTCTTCAAAACGAACAAAGACACCACTGGAATTCTCATTAGTCTTCAAAATGACATTAAAATCACCCATGAGCACCCATGGTCTATCACCAACAACCACAGAATGCTCAACAAGGTTATTCCAAAGTCTAAGTCTCGGAGTCAAATAATTCTCACCATAAACTACATAAGTAAAGATCTTCATATTCTCTCTAATAAACGTAATCTCAAAATGCATCACTTGGTCAATTTAGGATATCAGTTTAGCATCAATGACATTAGTGTCCCACCCAACAGCTGTCCTACAACCCTTAGGACTATCTATAGAATTCGAACACCAAGCCCATCTACCAAACACTTCATCACAAACCTTATTCACCAATTTCTTTCTAAGTTGGGTTTCAATAATTCCCATAAAACTAATATTATTATCTCTAATTAAATTTCCAACTTCATTTTGTCTAAGGGTATTACCTAAGCCCTTGACATTCCATGAAGCAATATTCGTACACATATTTAAACCGGAGGGGGTGGTGCAGTCATACCCTGCATCTGGGTTAAATCGGTATCCATCACATTTGAGACAATATTGCTTGCCATGAATTATGCATTAGCACTAGTATCCTCAGCTACATCCTCCTCCATATGACCATTATTGCTATTATTAATAGATTGCAATGCATGTTCAAAGACCTTTTCACCAATAGAAGCCTTGTAAAACTCAATCTTTGCCTTTGACCAAGAGTTCAGTTCTTTAACCGTAAACACTTGACCAGTCTTGAAAAAAAGTTCAACCTCAGCAAATTGTTTCCTTAGACCTAGCACAGCAATCCTATCCATTTCATCATTGTATGCTTCTTCATAGACCTCTTGGAAAGCTTCATTTTCTTCTAAATTTTTCTCTACCATAACTGCACGATATTTCTGATCAGCAAAATTTTTAGACTCAATCGCTATCATTTTATCACTATGAATAATTTGCTTATTCAAAATGCTATTTTTCCCTAAGCTCACTAACAGATGCCTTCTTAATCATCTCTTGCATTTTCTTGATAAAATACTCCCTCAACGCATCATCCCAACAGTTCTTCTCTGCCACAGATATCAACACTCCCATTTCACAACACATATCTATCTTTCTTCTCATATTCTCCCACTCTAAAGTTTTATCAACGCCTTCCTCATCGCCAAATGCAGCAAACCTATTCTGATCCTCACTTCGTACCCCCTCATTACTTTCCTTTCTATTTCCTTTTATGACCCTCCCTTTCACAACACTGCCATTATCCTTCTTAATACCATTCACAACCTTATCTATATCCATCTGACTAACATCCTTAGCAGCGACATCAACACTAGTCATATTAGTTTCTTCATTTCCTGCCTTCTTAACCTGAAAAACTTGCTCAACTCCATCCCTACTAAACCTCTGATCCCCCAAACCTCTTCCACCTCTACCCATACCACCCCTACCCATTCCACCTCTACCACACACATTGTAACCATCCCTACTTGTACCTTCACCAAAATTGCTCCGTTGGCCACTATTCACCACTCCTATATTGCTGTTACCCCTTTTATTATTAACAGTCTTCCAACCTCCCTCATCACCTTGACTCCCCTCATTCACCTTAGACTTACCCTTATCTTCAGCAGTCCTCGCCTTCTCAGTCTCATTCAACACACGCTTGGAACAATTACTAAAATAGTGCCCAAAAAATTTACAGTGAGAACAAACCGGGGGTCTCCAAGGATAATCCACTCTTAATTCCATCTTCTTACCCAACATCTCATATATCACTTCCACTACTTCCGGTAGACCTCTCTCAGCTTCAACTTCAATCAACACCCTCGCAAAACTAGCCCTCCCATACGCCCTATCACACATTGATGTAGTGATTCTATCCATCATAATAGGCGTGCCAATACAACTAGCAATTACTAATTCCCTCATTACACCAAGCCTCAAGAGGGATATCCATAATCCTAACCCACAACGGAACCTTAGTAGGTTCAGGTCTAACCATGCACATGCCCGGTTCCCATTTCTGAACAAACAACAGAAAGCCATTAACAATCCAAGGACCATTCTCCAACACATATTGCATACCCTCTTCAGTTTTAAACTTAATAAAATACAACCCACAATCATTAGTAATCACCTCAAAAAAATTATATCCCCTCCACATTCTTCTAAGGTGTCCCATAATATCCCTATAGCTCATCTTCATACCAACAAAATACCCAACTAATGTTAAATCCCATTTCTTACTTCCTACTTCCACCACAGGATCTAAATTGGCACTCACTATACCCTTAGCATTCACACTTACAGGATAAGTTTTAATCATATTACTATTACTTTCCACAAATCCTTGAACAACTTTTTAAAAGCTTTCGATAACACACTATTAGTACCTTCTTCCATAACAATATCACCTATAACAACAACTTCCTAAATTTCACTACCCTTACCATTTGAACCATTTAGGCTAGGCCACTTTTCACTATTGTTAAAAGAAAAACTGGCCTCAGCCCTATTCCCCCCATCTATCAATATATCACCCCTCTTAAGTATTCTAGGACTATCATCAATAACTATCTTACTCAAAATTGGATTCTCAACCACAGGAACTAGCATAGGACCCAACACTCCATTCCCATTACCAGATTTATCATTATTATTGGCCAAATTGAAAATAATATTACCTTGTTTTCTCTGAGGATCACTCAACATCTCATCAACCACCTCATGCTCAATGCTAGCATAAACCTCACCTTCAGCCAATGACTCACTTGCACTTCTAGAGTCTTGACTATGAGTTTCAGAACAAGCAACCGAACCACTATCTCTACCCTCCCCAGCATCACTATTACCATCAATACCAAGCCCTTCTATATCCTTTCCCCCATAATTCTTATTAACCCCCTTTTTAAAACTAGCATGAGAGGGTTTAGATACCTGTTTAGCCTGCGTATTCCTTACAAACAAACCCGTCTCCTTGTTCCTAAACTTATTACCCCTCTTGGTGCGAACAATCTCATCCACAGCCCTAGGAGGCATTTGGGATGATTCATTAACAGGAGGATCCTGTATCACTATGATGACGGTAACGAATCAAATAGAGAGATAGAAAAGGAGAATCATGGTGAAAAAGAACAGGTTTAATGAACGAATTAAGTGTCATGATGAAAAAGAATAGGTTTAATTAACGAATTAAGTGTATGAGGTACGATGAACAGAAAAAGAGGATAAGTGTGTAACGGTTTATCAAACCCAGAACAGTAATAACAATTTTAAAAAATGGTAAGTGGAATGTTTAAGGGATAAATTTTATATCAAAGTATAGATCATGAATAGTAAAACACAAATCAAAAATAAAATCAATGATCCATTGGATGGATCAAATTTAGAAGATAGATTTCTTAATAAAATTTTAGGGTTTTTTAGAGAGAGAAAAGGTGAGAAAGATATGTTTACATGAAACCCTAGTGAGTCATTTTATAGCACAAGGACTCACGTACAAGATTACTACTAACAAACTAGGAAACTATCATGGAGTAGTAACAGAAACGCGTTATAATCTCTTCTAAGTTTATCTTGTAGCAAGGTCTTTGACTTTTAGCAGGGGGACCAATCCCCCTGCCTTTGTTATTTAGCATGGGGAACTTACCCTAGCAGGGGGAACTCTGACCAACCAGCGGGGGGAAATAATACTCATACATTTATTCCCAACAATCCTCCCCTAAACTTGTGCTTTACCCTAAAGAAAAGTTTCTGAATAAATGCTGGTTGATGAGGATACTTACAAACTTCCTGGCCAAAGCTGACTATGAATAAATATTACCAAATCATAAGCAACAGGTTTGTTGGCATCTACAATTAAACCAGCCCGTTCCCGCTTCTTCAAGGTCTCTTGAGTGAAAGGATAATAACGATTATTAAGCAGAAAAACACTTACACCTTCCATGGCCACCTCATAAACACCAGAATTGGTAAACAACTTTAAATACAACATCTTTGCCCCATTCACTGCATCAAAGATACGATCATTCAACTCATGCACATACATCCTGTGCATGCAGTCCCAAATTACCCAATCTTTCTCTATACCATCTAAATTAGGAGGATTTGCATCAAATGCCCCTTTCAAAATCCTCCAAAGATCATCTAGGTCTTCTCTGCCCAATATTTGAAATAACATATCCAACCTTAGAAAGATCTGTGCAGTAATGTCAGCTCTAGTCAACTTCCACCAAGACATTCCATTGTGCTCATGAACTGCATACTCCACAATGGTGTATTTCTTCCCAAACTCACTTGGTGCAATTTCATCATTTTCTTCCACAATCAAATGCTGCTCTATTTCTTCGTTGGAAGGATGCTGAGTTTCTTTAGTAACTGGACCAATCTTCTCCATTCTCTTTAATCTTTTTGCTGTTCTTTGTGAATTGAGGACAGATCTTTCACCTACTGCTTGGGATGATGCACCTGCTTGTGTTGATGCACCTGCTTGTGTTGTTTCCACTGCCACTCCTTCAGCCTTTCTCTTTCTAGTCTCCCTATCTTTCTGTACCATTTCATCTTTCCTCCTGAGATACTCAGCCTCTTCAGGAGTACCTATTCCTATGAAGTCATCCACATTTGTCTCCTTTAGTACTGGCCTAGCTGCTCTCTCTATCTCCTCAAAGGTCATATCTTTAAAGTGAGCATCAGTCCACCTCTTGTGTCTTTTAAGCATAACCTTGTAATGTACCAGCCTTCCTTTTTCAGACATTAAGTACTTCTCCTTCTGAATCTGACTCATTCTTCTTTCCAAGTAATCTTTTTGAAAATTGAAGACCAGAAGAAGCAATTCATATCTTTCTTCCAAAGGAGCATTTACCAACTTCTTGTCCCATTGTTCCAGAAATTCTTAAACATGAGGTACCCTGTCATCCAGCTCTCTATGCATGATTTCAACATGTTTAAGCATTTCTCTGGGCCTCATTTGTACTTGTTCCTGCTCCAGTTGTGCTCCTTTTCTCATTTGTTTCATTCTCTGTTCTTGCATGTGTAGCTCTTCTTCATGTACTCTTAGAGCTACCTGTTCATCATGTTCCTCTTGATCCCTTAGTTTTTCAGGTGTTTTATGTTTGTACTTCCTCTTGGGGTGTTCAATCATCTTCCCCTTTCCTTTGTCTTTTGGATCCACTGCTGGTTTTGCTTTGGGTGCAGCTTCTCCAATCTTTATCCCCTTCTGAGTTGGTTGCCTTTTGTTCTTCCTAACAAATGTTTGAGTAATAGGTTTAGCAGGATAAGGACTTACAACAGGGGGATCAAGTGTAGCAGGGGAAACTTTTGTAGAAGCAGGGGCTTCTTCTTGATTGCCCATATTTAACAAGGCTTGGGCAATATCTTTTGTGGCACTCCCCTTATCACTCCCTTTCTCATCACTTGCCACCTTCTCTTGTCCTAGATCCAGACCACTAGGAAATGCATACCACTGAGTAGACTCATCTGTTTGAGGAACTTCCTCCCTTTTGGAAGCATCCTCATCTGTAGAAACAATAAGCTTTGGTCTTCTCCTCCCCTAAAGTGTAGCAAGTCTGGTCTCCAAATTATTAATAACCAGACCTTGCTTTTTGGCAGTTTGTACCGGTTGTGCATTTTTCTCTTTCAATATAATGCACATATTCGTCAATTCCAAGATGGATAATGGTTTCATTCTGTTCTCAACCCTAGGAGGAGATTGATCCCCTCTTTGAGTATCACTAAGTGAGGGAGATGACTTACTTATGGTGTCACTATCCTGCTCATCCCTTCGGGATGAGACAGTAGTGGCAGCCAAACCCCTAATGTACTTCAACCTTTTGGAGACTCTCCTCTCTACTCCTTGTGAAGGTTTACCAAGCAAGGGAGACCTAGCAAACCTGGTTTTGGTTCTTCTTTCTTGTTGTGGGTTGGCAGGGGAAAGTTGACTGGCAGGGGCATCAGCAAGAGTGGTTTGGGCTGCTCTTGGTTTGGAAGCAGCTTCTCTTCGGATATGGTCCATCATGATTGGTGTAAGGGGAACTGCCCTGCCAGAAAATTGTATGGTTGGTGCTACAAGAGTGGTGAACAATTTGGTTGTATGGGGGTTAGCTTCAAAATAGTCCTTGTGACGAATTTTACCATGTTGCCTCATATACAACAAAATTTCAACAAACCTTGGATACATACAAAATTTTGAATGACTTGTAACATTTTTTACCATACCTTCAAAAATCATTTGAGAAAAACAATATTTTCTCCCTGTTGCCAAGCAAATCAGGACAGAAGAAACTTGACTCCCAAATTCATTAAAATCTGTAGTTTTTGATGATAAGCATTGCAAAATAGTGTGAATTAAAAACTTCCAATGGGGTGCAAACTGATCTTTAGCAAATTTACATTTTTGATCAGCAGAAATGTTGTACCCCAAGTTTGTAAGACCCTAAAAAATTTCAGCCTCTTTGAAAGCCACCACCCCACCCTCATCATCCAAGACTAATTTGTCTCAAATGGAGGCAAGTGAAACCACCTTGGGATGGCCATCAACCAGGATCTTAATTGTGACCTCTCCATCCATTGTTTCAATCTTCGCATTAGACCAAAACTGTTGGATGTGTGAGATGTATATTCTAGGACTGATTACCAGAGCTAACCTGAAATAGCAAGATTTAAGGTAAGCAACAACATCAGTGAATTCAGCAGGCTCTTGAGATAAAAGAGCAATTTGATTATGATTAGCAGCAATTTTGAGATTCGTGGAAGACATTTTAAGAGTAAAAAGGTTTATGTTTGTGAAAAAGTAGTGGGATTTGATCGAGAGAGTGAGTTAGGCCTGCTGGTTAAGGGAATTGAGTTTATATAGGCGAATTGAAGAGCTGTGATTGGACCAAATTATCAATTTACAAAAAGATCAGAAATAAATCTTGATAAGAAAGTAATTTATTTGAAATAACAATAAAAAGGTTACCAATCAGCGAAGAAAGCGCCTTAAATATCTTTTAAAAAGAATAAAATATTCCTTAACCAAAAAGTTAGCAAGCAGGCCCAACGGCTATAAGAAAGGCAACGGTATTGTCGATCAACGGTCAAACAAGGGAATGTTTTGCAAAGCAGGAGAAAGTTGTATTAGCAGGGGTATGAAAAATTAAAGCAGGGGAAACTTTCCTATGGGTATTAAACTTATCCTGAATAGATCAATACTAAACAGCTCTGCTCTAATGCACACCCTTGTAAAAGCAAGTTAGATACATAGAAACTCAAGAGTCCTCCATTCAGTAAAGTTCCAAACAGAAAAAGTTAACACATAAGAAACCCTGCACCTGGTCAACCCAATAAAATAAGCATACCCCAGACTCCATCCCTACCATTTCCTTGCTATGGTTAGTTGGTCTTTGGCAATATGCACCAAAAATCTTAAATTAGGCAGCAAGCTGCTTAATAAAGAAACTTGAGTACACATTACAGTGCCTCAAGGTTTCAGAACTCTAACAGGCTTTACAGCAAGTCTTCATTGTTCCAAACCCCTACTCATCAGTGGATATGATCTAGAATCATATATGAGTATCATAAGGATACCCTAAGTCCTAAAGGTGTGACCTAACATCCCCTGAAACATAGAGCATATACCTGATTCTCCCATAATATAGTATGTTGGAAATACGTTTTACGTATTAAGAAGGATCGGTCACTCCAACGATAGTCCATGTAATAGCTCGTAGTTTAGTTAACCTTCTTTATTTATCAAACAAGTCCAAGCCTAGCCTACAACTTGTGTAGGCCGGCCCAAACGTGTAAGCCCAAGCCCATTACAAGGCTTGGGTATATAAACCCTCTCTTTTGATGGAGAGGGTGTGTGGTTTCATAATTTACACATAGTAAACATTGGTTTTCTCTCTCTAAGTGTGTGTGTAATCCACCATCTCTCTATCTCTTTCTCTCTCTAAAAACATAAGCATAGATTTACAATTCTACAAATGGTATCAGGAGCTTGGGATGAAATATAGGTTTGTTTTTAGTGTTGCGTATGTTTTATAAACATTTCGTAGGTTGTTGAGTATTTCTTGCCGAATCCTCAATTTTTTTTGTGTTTGATCGTGATTTCAAGTAGTATAACGTAGTGATTCATGTTATAGTGTTTTTGGTATCTTGGTTTTGGTTAAAACACAATCATTCTTGGATCAAAAGAGCAAAAAGTTCTTGTGTTCTTCATTCCGAAATTCATGCAAACATCACCATCGGAAAGTACAAGTGCAAAGGGGTCTCCATCGCAATAACCATCACCATCGGAAAGTGACTGATTCCACATTACGATACTTGGATTTCGATACTTATTCCGATCTGGACATTCCGATCGTTCTTTGCGATCTGGGATTCCGACGGTTATAAGGAAGTTTTAAGTCGTTACTCAGCCTAAATTTTATCAGCTATATTCCGATCTGAATCATTCCGACTACTCTTTGCGATCTGAGCATTCCGACAGGACTTTGCGATCTGAACATTCCGATAGGACTTTGCGGTCTGAATCATTTCGACAGCTTTGCATTGCGATCTAGGCATTTCGATACCAACAACATCTCGACCGGGTTATATTACGATCTGGACATTCCGATCTGGCATTCTGATCTGACATTCTGATCTGGCATTCCGATCTAGGCATTCCGACAATCCAAAAATTATTCCTTAAAAAATTTCGATCGTGTGTAATTTTGACTTGGAATTTTTGGTTTATCGAGAACATATTTTAGGGGATTTTAACATTGTTTCTCGATTTTAACTCACAACAACACAAAAATACTTAACCTTATTTCATTGATCGATCAACTTTGTAAATCTTCACTTATTGAAATGGAGTACACATCTCTTACGGATAAGTCCATCCTCTCGGGTACGGATAATCGTCCACCAATGTTGGTGAACACTATGTATGAGGAATGGGCTTCCCAAATGGAACTTTATATGTTGAACAAGGAGAATGGACATCTAATTTAGGCATCGGTGCTCAATGGACCACTAGATTATGGTACAGTGACGGAAGGTACGACTACTCGTCCTCGCACAACGGGTGAGTTGACTGGAGATATGAAGATTCAAGATAAATGTGATAAGTATGCTACAAACATCATTCTCCAAGCCCTTCCTCCAGATGTCTACAAACTCGTCAGCAAACATAAAGTTGCCAAGTAGTTATGGGATAGAATTCGGGTTCTAATACAAGGCACCTCGTTAACTAAACAAGAACGAGAGTGTAAGCTTTATGATACTTTTGATAAGTTTGCCTATGTGCCAGGGGAGACTCTCAATGATTACTATCTGAGATTTACCCTATTGTTGAATGAGCTTAATATCTATGGCATGGCAATCCCTACCTTTCAATTGAACACCAAGTATTTGAACACTCTCCCTCCAGAATGGAAAAAATACGTGACGGATGTTAAATTGGCTAAGGACTTGCATAACACCAATGTGGATCAACTTCAAGCTTTTCTTCAACAACACGAATATCATGTGATCGAGGCTCGGTTGTCTACACCTCAAGTTCATGATCCACTTACAATGTATGCTTCTCAACGAAACATGGCTTATACTTATCAACAACCATCATACCTGCAGCAGCCACCACCACACATCTATCAGCAACCACAGCAACCATCTTATCAACCACCAATGATGCCACAGCAAGAATATCAACAAAGTGTTCATCAACAATCTTTTCAACAGCAACCACCATATGAAACATCACCATTACAAGCCAACACTTCTCCATTGGGCTATACTCCTCAGCAAGAATATTTTCCAATAGAAGCACAACCAGCACAAGCTTTCTACTCTAATGACTTCCACCAATCCAAGCACCGGTCTTTACTCCAAATGATACGCCAGCTGATGTTCTAAACCATCTCACATCCTATTTGTCAAAACTTGTTGCAACTAGAGGATTTCCACCAACAAACAATCAGCTTCGCACCTCATCAAATCCTCGACAACAAGCCACTGTTCAAGATGGTCAAGTGACGGTGCAACCTATTCAGGGAAGGCAAAATTCATATGGAACTCCTACAAGGACTGGGAACAATCAAGCTGTGAATTCTCAAGCTAGTGGAAATGGGAGTCCTATTGGTCCTAAAAAGGTTGTGACTTGCTACAATTGCCGAGGACAAGGTCATATGGCTAGGGAATGCACTCAGCCGAAAAGGAGAAGGGATGATGCATGGTTTCGTGAGAAGATGTATTTGGTTGATGCTCAGTCTAAGGGGAAGATTTTGGATTCAGAGGAGTTAGCATTTCTTGCAGACCCAGGGGCAATAGATACCGAAGGCATTGCAGTCGTTTCCACTTCTAATGTAGCTTATCAAGCAGATGATCTTGACGCATATGATTCGGATTGTGATGACATTCACTCTGCCCAAGCTGCCCTCGTTGCTAATCTCTCTCACTACGGTTCTGATGTCATCAGTGAGGTACCAACCACATCTAATAATATTGATGATAACCAACATCAAGTTGGGCATGAAAATGACAACCTCGAACAGCATTCGGGCACTAGTAACTCAAATGATGTGGTACCCAATTCTACACATTTGAGTGAACCTCAACCAAATGCTACGACGGGTATGGAATCTTATGCTCAACATGACTTGGTAATGGTGCCTAAACATATTATTGATCAAATGCATATGGCCCTCAGACAATCCGAGATACCAATTCCACCCTAACTGCTGAGCTTGCATTGCATAAAGAAAAGGTCAAAGCTTTTGAAATGGTCCCTCAAGTAGAGAAAATAACATGTTCTGAATTTGACCAATTTAGTTTTGAAAAGATTGAACACTTGAAAGAAATAGAATCATTAAAAGCTAATCTTTCTAATGAATTAAAAGAAAAGGAGTCGGTTGTCAATGATTTTCAGAAACTTAAAATGGATTTCGAAACTCTCGAGTCTAAAAAGGTTGAATCAGAAATTAATGCTACCAAACTTCTTAAATTCAAAGAACAACAGCTTTTAAAACAATACGCTTCCACAGAAAAGGTTCATCTTTTAACTAAATCATTTAAAGAACTCGAACTTAAGCATCTTCAAGATTTACCACATAATCCCGGTTATGCAAAACAAGCTCAGGAATATATTCCCGGTCTTTATGATATGACCATAATTGGCAAATCGAAAGAAGCACCTTTTGTTCGTAGTACTGAGGAGACGCAATCACTTGGGGATGAAACTCATTCTAAAATGCTTTCAAAATTCCATACAATTGATTATGATCAACATAACAAAGATCAATTTTCAAAAAAGACACGCATTCGCTTACAAAAGGAATTAGCATAATTAACAGTTCTTGTGCCCCAAAGTTTGTCAAATGAAAACCTTTCTAGTACGTCTCCTACACTTGTCAAAACGGATTTAACGAAGTTAATTCCACCGGTAAGCAAGGCGTCCATTAACTTAAATGCGGTTCACCAACACTTAGCCGATTTTGACAAGGTCATTTTGGAACGTACGACGTCTTCGGCCATAACGGAAGGTGAATGGAACTTTGAGCACACTAGAGTTGCGTTCCGAAATGAAATTGTTCCGTTTGTAGACAATGTTAAGGCTTGTCTTAGTAATCTTGATCAAGATTTGTTTTTGGAAATAGAAGAATTTAGACGTGTTTTCAATGAAATAGATAATGCTTATGAAAACAGTTTACTTGAAATAGAACGAGTTTCATGCCATAATGATCTGCTTCTAAATCAAGTGATGTATCATGATATAGTTTCTGTCTGTGTGAATAAAAGTGTCGATAATGATTCTATTGTGCATAATGTTGAATCTGTGGATACTGTGGTAGATAGTACTTGTCACGAATCTGACGCTGAATTTTTAAAGCTTCAAGATTCATATTCATCGCTTTCAAAACGTTTTGATGAGATTCAAACACATTGTATTTCGCTTGAATGCAAGCAACAATTTATTCAAGAAATCTTTGAAACGTCATTCGAAGGTGTTAATATCGATGATGCAAATTTTGAAAAGAATTTTCGATTGAATTTACAATCAAAACAGCGTCAGCCAAGTGACAAAGTTGCTAACTCTTTGCCGATAGAAATAGAGAAATCTAAGGAGCTTAACTGTGTGAACGTACTTGAGGCCGCTGAGAATTTTAGACTTGATCTAGATAATCGAGTTTCCAAGATTTTGTCCAAAGTTGATAACTTAAAACAGAAAAATACACGACTCTTCGATTTAGTACAGCCCGCATGTGTTGATACCACTACACAGAATCAATCATTGATTTAACAATTGAATCGAAAGTCGATGGAAATATCTGATTTGAGGGAACAAATTTGTGATAAGAATCTGGTCTTGGCTGAGTTAAAGGAAACACTTCGTACTCTAAAAGGTAAGAATGTTATGGATAACGCAGCCACTATCTCAGCATCGTCCTCTAGTGCAATCAAAAGAACCCTTATAGCCGTCACACCACTTAACAAGGGCCCTAGGACTAAACCATCTCAAACTTTGGTCACTAAAGATAAGGCGGAATCAAAACCAGCTTCTAATATTCCCGTGTTGCCTTCTACAGGAGTAAGCACCACTACTAAGGCACAAAGATCTAAGCTTAAGAGAAACAAGAAGAATGATAGGATCTTGCCCCCATCTAGTAGTCAAGTGAAGAAGAAAGTAGAAGCCCATCCTAGGAATGTTATTTATGTTTTGAATAAAAAGAATCATGTAGATAAACCTAAAGGCTCTGCGGTTGTGCAGCGTTCTAAGCCTAGTGTGAATTCTAATTTGAAATGTTGGAATTGCAATGAATGTATGTTTTTTAGTCGTCATGATTCTTGCCTTATTGACCATGTGAATGAGATGCATGCCCGGAAAAATGGATTAGAATAGAAACCGACTGGGAAAGTGTTAACCCAAGTTGGTTGGATGTGGCGCCCCACTGGTAGAACTTTCACTATAGTAGGAAATATGTGCCCTTTAACTAGGATCACTCCCACTGAAGTGAAGAAAGCGTGCCCTTTAACTAGGAGTACCAAGGCAACCAAAACACAAGCGTGTCCTTTAACTAGGAACACTAACACTACTGTAGGAACCAAGTGCCCTTTAAATAGGTCTACTCCCACTATAGTGCCCGCGAATAATCCAAAACCTAAGAAAGTTGGAACAGTAAAACCTGTTAGTGCTAAAACTCACATTAGAAAACGCAGGAAATCTAAGGGTCTCAAAAATGTTAGCAATTCTGATAATTCTATATCTGTATCTGCTAACACTCCAGAACCAATAGTTTCCAATGCATTGTCTACTGTTGTTATTGAAAACAGGTGGTCCAAATTGTTCTCTGGTATTTGGACTCTGGTTGCTCCAAGCATATGACCGGAGATCGCTCTCAGCTCAGAAATTTCGTCAGCAAGTTTCTTGGTACGGTTCGATTTGGAAATGATCATATTGCAAAGATAATGGGTTACGGTGAATATCATATTGGGAATGTTATAATTTCAAGAGTGTATTACGTGGAAGGTCTTGGTCACAACTTATTTTCTGTGGGACAATTTTGTGATGCAAACCTAGAAGTTGCTTTTCGAGAGCATACCTGCTTCATTCGTAATTTGGAAGGGGTTGATTTATTGAAAGGTACTCGAGGGAATAATTTGTATACTTTGTCTCTACAAGACATGATGGTCGCCTCTCCCGTATGTCTTCTCTCCAAAGCATCAAAGACTAAGTCATGGTTATGGCATCGACGGTTATCTCATCTTAACTTTGACGCTATTAATCATTTGGCGAAAAACGAACTTGTTCGTGGTCTTCCTAAAATTTCATTTCACAAGGATCATTTGTGTTCCGCGTGTACAATGGGGAAAAGCACTAAGAAGTCTTACAAACCCAAGACGGAAGACACCAACCAAGAGAAACTTTATCTTTTGCATATGGATCTTTGTGGGCCAATGCGTGTTGAAAGTCTTAGTGGCAAAAAGTACATCCTTGTCATTGTCGATGATTACTCTCGGTTTACATGGGTGAAATTTCTGAAAGCAAAAAATGAGGCACCTAATTCATCATCGGATTTCTCAAGATGATTCAAGTGCGTCTCAACACTACTGTCCGACGCATTCGTACAGATAATGGAACCGAATTTGTGAATCAAATCTTGCGTGATTATTATGAAGAAGTTGGCATATCTCATGAAACATCCGTTGCACGCACTCCACAACAAAACGGTGTCGTTGAAAGGCGAAATCGCACACTTATGGAAGCTGCTCGAACGATGTTAATTTACGCAAAGGCTCCATTGTTTTTATGGGCAGAAGCAGTATCTACAGCAGTGTACACCCAAAACCGGTCTCTAACTCGTAAACACCATGGTAAAACACCTTATGAGCTTCTCTATGGAAAAGTACCAGATTTATCATATCTTCATGTATTTGATTCTCTTTGCTATCCAAATAATGATGGTGACAATTTGGGAAAACTTCAACCAAAGGCTGATATTGGTATTTTCATTGGTTACGCACCCGCAAAGAAGGCATACCGAATTTAAAACCGTAACTCTCGCAAGATCCTTGAAACTATGAATGTTGATTTTGATGAGCTGACAGCAATGGCTTCTGAGCAAAGCAGCTCTGAACCCGCACTTCATGAAATGGGACCCAGTAACATTAGTTCTGGTCTTGTCCCAAACAACCTTACTTCATCATCATTTACACCACCTTCTAGGAATGAATGGGATACGTTGTTTCAACCGTTGTTTGATGAATTCTTTACTCCTCCAACTATCGT
This sequence comes from Glebionis coronaria, assembly GCA_025667525.1. Classification (NCBI taxonomy): domain Eukaryota; kingdom Viridiplantae; phylum Streptophyta; class Magnoliopsida; order Asterales; family Asteraceae; genus Glebionis; species Glebionis coronaria. Next base: position 67,830,282 of record CM046876.1, read on the forward strand.
TGCTCCGGAACCTGAAGTAATAGCTCCGATAACCGAAGTTGTCGCTCCAGCAACCGTTGCACAATCAGATACATCTGCACCTATAATTGGTCAAGATATACCTTCAACAAGTAATTCTCAACCAACACATGTTTCAACTACCCATGTCATGCCTATTAATGATGAAGAGGATGATGATGATCACGATTTGGAATTCGCTCAAATGCGTGAACTTCCATTCTTTGGTGTACCTATTCCCGACCCTAATCAAGTCGGGTCGTCCACCTCAGAGGAAGCTCCAACTACAGTTTACTCCAATCCACAGATTCGTGAACATGACAGCAAGTGGACAAAGGATCATCCTATAGATTCTATTATTGGTGACCCTAATCGTCCGGTATCCACACGAAGTCATCTACAAGAAAGTGCAATGTTTTGTCACTTTGATGCTTTTCTCACTGAAGTTGAACCTAAGACATGGCAACAAGCTTTTACTCAATCTTGTTGGATAGAAGCTATGCAAGAAGAACTTAACGAATTCATACGTCTTGAAGTTTGGGAACTTGTCCCATGCCCGGATCAAGTGCAGTTACTCACTTTGAAATGGGTTTACAAGGTGAAACTCGACGAGTTAGGCGGAATATTGAAGAACAAAGCTCGACTAGTAGCTCGTGGATACAAGCAATTACTGGGCATCGACTTTATGGAATCCTTTGCACCTATTGCCCGTTTGGAAGCAATTCGACTATTCCTCGCTTATGCAGCCCATATGAATATGATCGTCTATCAGATGGATGTGAAGACGGCATTTCTTAATGGTGAACTCAAGGAAGAGGTCTATGTTCAACAACCGGATGGTTTTGTGAATCCTAATTATCCTAATCATGTGTACAAGCTTATGAAGGCTCTCTATGGGTTGAAGCAAGCTCCTCGCGCATGGTGTGATCTTTTGTCACAATTCCTCATTACGCAAGGCTTCGCTAAAGGCAAGGTGGATCCCACGCTGTTCATTCAGAAACGAGGTAAAGATATGATTATGGTACAAATATATGTTGATGATATTATATTTGCAGCCTCGACCCAAACCTTATCGGATGATTTTGGGAAACTCATGTCTTCCAAGTTTAAGATGTCAATGATGGGCAAGGTATCATTCTTCTTAGGTCTTCAAATATCTTAGAGTCCCAGAGGCGTCTTTATCAATCAATCCAAGTATGCCCTTAAATCGCTTAAGAAGTACAAGATGGAATCTTGCGACCCCGTGGATACTCCAATGGTGGAACGAACTAAGCTTGATGCAGATCCACATGGAGTTGCCGTTGATCCGAAACTTTATCGTGGAATGATCGGTACTCTTCTTTATATCACAGCCAGTCGACCTGATCTTCAGTTTGCTATATGTATGTGTGCCAGGTATCAAACTAGGCCTACTGAGTTACACTTAGCTACAGTTAAAAGGATCTTTCGATATCTTAAAGGAACCATTAATCGGGACTTTGGTATTCAAAGGACTCTTCTATTGCACTAATGGCATATGCAGATGCGGATCACGCGGGTTGTCAAGATACAAGGCGTAGCACGAGTGGAACTTTGCAACTACTAGGAGATCGACTAATCAGTTGGGCATCGAAAAGGCAGAAAAGCGCTGCAATTTCAAGTACGAAAGCAAAATACATAGCTATGTCCGGTTGCTGTGCTCAAATTCTTTGGATGAGATCGCAATTAACCGACTATGGTCTAGGTTTCAACACCATTCCTATGTACTGCGACAACAAAAGTGCAATTGCCTTATGCTGCAACAATGTTCAATTCTCCCGGTCGAAGCATATTGACATTCGCTACCACTTTATCAAGGAGCAAGTGGAAAATGGAGTAATCGAGCTTTACTTTGTCCGATATGAGTATCAATTGGCGGATATTTTCACGAAGGCTTTAGATCGCGCTCGAATTGAATTTTTGGCCGACTAGCTAGGTATGAGAACCTTCTCGCCTGAGACTCTAAAGGAACTAGCAGATGAAGCGAAAGAATAGTCTTGGTAAAACTATTCTCCGTATCCTAGGTGATCATTTGTATATATTGTTTATATTTTTATCCACAAAAGCAAAATACAAAAATATAAAACCATATAAAAACCATAAAAATTGTAAAATCTAGAAAAATCCAAAAATATTTTTACTTTATTTTTCAAAGGCATGTCTTTTGGTACGATAATATTTACGGCCTTAGAAATGTTGATTAATATCGACACGGCGCCATAAATAGAGTTCGTACAAAAGTTGTAAATATTTCATAAAACATGCCTAAATGGCTTGTAGTTATTTCAGACTGCAACCCGGTTTTCACATTAAAGTCAAGTATTTCTTATGAAAGCTTTGGCTCACAACGGGAATTAATTTTCTCGGGCAAGGTTTACTTTAAAACCTTGTAAGGGATCAAGTTTACTTTATGACTTGGTCTAACACATATATATGTACGTTTCAGTGCCTTTATTTGTTAAAACAAAAGAAGTCTTGTTTTTATGAAGCTATCATCTCTACAACCATAGCAATCTACAATTGGTATCTACATACTCGACGATGCGACTACTCAAACGACGACTACAGCGCTTTCAATAGAACACGGGTCAACAATTGAGGGGGAGAAATTGTCAAGCATTCAGAATCTTTGATGCCGAACGTGCCAAGCTCACTAACTGGTGTCAAGACAACAATACCAATCGTACACGTGGTGTCAAGAGATGACTTCAGCCGTGACGAGGCGACCAACATTCGTGAACAAGAACCATTTGATCTTATCATATGATGTTCTCATCAATCAGGTCCAACATTGTCAATTCTTTTTAAATATGGTGAATATGTGATCATGTTACAAATCGGTATCATATCTCATACGTTTGATATCATGAAGATAAAATGGACTTGCATTTCTCTTCCCAAAACCTTTATTAAAACTTCATTAAATCAATTGATATTAAAAACAGCGATTGGGTTAATATTTTTAATATGGGGGAGAAAATGTGATTTAATATGGGATATTATCACAAATGGTTTGACTTAATGTGCTGGCTCATCCCGACATGTGCGAAATGTTTTCAAATATCGTGGCATATGTTAAGGGGGAGCAAAATGGATTTGCTATATCAAAATGGATTTTCATGGTGACATATACTTACCCAAAACCAATTTATTTCACGACGATGAAGATTGTGGTGACATAAGGATGGTAGGATAGGTTAAGTCCTATGATTCTTCCAGAACCGGAGGAATCTTCCCAAGGACATTCCATAGCTAGAAATAGTAGTCCTTAGGAAAGTTGGAGAAAGATTGTGAACGTAGCTGAATGTCGACCAAGTACTTAAGTTAGCACTGGAACAATCACAACAAGGTGCTAGTTATGACGTATTGGTAAGCATTGAAGGGGTTGAAGAATGAAAAAGAATTGTAAAGATAAAGGGTGTAAAGAAAGAAGCCCTCCTTACAACTTTAGGCAGAAACCGGGTCAACAAATATGCTATTGAGATCATTTTAATGATTCTCGATACTGAAGAAAGACATCATGGACCCAGTGATGCAATGCACAACCCATCCCAGCTAACTCAGATATCTCTCGAAAGGTATTTGTTTTAATCACACGGAGACAACACGTTATCTATCGATTTATTCACTTCGAGTAAATTGGTATTGAAAAGGTGGCACTCCTCTCCAGCCTCCGATCACTAAAATCCAAAGTGCACGATCGAGTCTAGAGCCACTTGAGATCATCAAATATCTCATTAGGACACACTTTCATATTTCCTTGCTTCTTCACACACTGTGAAAAGTAAGAAAGATTTTAAGAGTCCTACGCAAAATCTTCATGATCTTGCCTGAACATCCGAGTAATACGAAAGTATTTACAATGAAGATGGAAATCCTTCTTGAGCGAATATAAAAAAGCTCATGGTAGGTGACTTGTGCGATTCTTTATGAATCAAACTTGTGATAACTGGAAAGCAACAGCTGTTTAATTCTTAATTGAATTTAAACACGTTCTAGGCCTCTACGCAAAATCTCAGTGATCTTGCCAGAACACTCAGAGTGATACCTTAGTGTTCACAATGATGAGTGGAAATCCTTCAAGTGTTAACCTCAAACAGCACTTGGTAGGTAACTTGCAAGATTCTATACGAATCAAGCTCGTGACAACTGGAAAGCAACGATGGTGCGGTTCTTAATTAAATTTCACTTGTTCCAGGAACATGAATTGACGGCTTCAAATCATGCGGATAATTTTATCCAAATGATTCACTCTTTATGTTCGCAGGCAGCTTTGGACGGTCGAATAAAGAGAACGGGTTTACCCGCAAAATCCTGTCAGGAAGTTACTTAATTGAAACTATCCGTCACGGGTACGATATCTAATATCGTCCAACGGTCTTCACCGACCGGAGGTAAAATGCTACCTATTTAGAATGAAATGTTCAAAGCCATTTCGTTCGTGTCTACTTATGTTGCGGCATTTGAAGACGGTGGCGTTGCGGGATCCAAGAAGAAGTGGTCCCCGCATGCTTATACTTTATGCACTTAATATCTCATCTAATTAAAGAAAGCCTAAAAGTTAAGTCTTCCGCTGTATCGAACTCTAAAGCTTTCAAGAATTACGAAAGTATAAGTATGTGGGACATGGCGTCACGAAGAGGCGAAGATCACAAGTGATGGATGCACGAGATCAAGGCAAGAGATTAATGCTCAAGATTGATATCAAAGATCACATCAGCATGTTCACCAAAAAAAGGAAAGGAAAAGAAAGACGAAGACTACGAGCTCAAGACAAGCATATTATGCTAGGTTTATTTCATTATTGTAACTCGGGTAACGCCCTTGTTTGGAGTGACCTCCCTTAGGGGGAGATTGTTAGAAATACGTTTTACGTATTAAGAAGGATCGGTCACTCCAACGATAGTCCATGTAATAGCTCGTAGTTTAGTTAACCTTCTTTATTTATCAAACAAGTCCAAGCCTAGCCTACAACTTGTGTAGGCCGGCCCAAACGTGTAAGCCCAAGCCCATTACAAGGCTTGGGTATATAAACCCTCTCCTTTGATGGAGAGGGTGTGTGGTTTCATAATTTACACATAGTAAACATTGGTTTTCTCTCTCTAAGTGTGTGTGTAATCCACCATCTCTCTATCTCTTTCTCTCTCTAAAAACATAAGCATAGATTTACAATTCTACATAGTATGCTCCAATGAGATCTCTGCATTGTTAGTCTAAAACCACATATAACCACTTAAAAAGAACAAACCCAACTAACAGAAAAACTCCAAGTAGGGAAAAGTACCTTAGCAGGGGAATGAACCCCAACAGGGGAAACTTTGTTCAAAAGTAGTGGAATGAAGAATAATATGAAAAGGGACTAACATATGTACAACAACAGCAATAATAGAATCCTGAATACACAAGACACGTGAGACATCAAATTTTATGGAGTTATCATTCCAATACTTGCAACCAAGTACTGAAATCTCCCTACATCAAAAGCTTTTGTCAAAAGATCAGCAACATTAAGTTCTGTATCAATTGCCTCTGAGACAATCAATCCTTTTTCAAAACAATCTCTAATGAAATGATGTCTGATTTCAATATGTTTAGTCTTGCTATGAAAAAGAGGATTTTTAATAATGCAAATGGTGCTGTTATTGTCAATGAATATCTTGGTTTTAAGAAAATTGTATCCATAATCAAGCAGCTGGTTCTGAACCCAAAGAACTTGTCCACAACATGCAGCAGCTGCTACATATTCAGCTTCAGTTATGGATGTGGCCAGAATAGTTTGCTTTTTACACTGCCAAGATATAAGCCTGCTTCCCAAAAACTGACATCCACCTGTTGTAGACTTCCTATCATTGTTATCACCAGCATAATCACTATCTGAATAGGACACTAGCTCAAATGGTGACTCCTTGGGATACCAAAGTCCTAAAGTTGGATGACACTTCAGATACCTAAAGATTCTCTTCACAGTAAACAGATGACACTCTATGGGTGTCACTTGGTATCTTGCACATAAGCAGACTACAAAAATGATGACAGGTCTTGAAGTTGTAAGGTACATGAGAGATCCAATAATAGACCGATAGTTCCTGACATAAATAGGCTTCCCTGGGCCATCTTTTCCCCAAGGATGCTCCTTATCCATGGGAGTGGAGACTTTCTTTCCTTCACACATTCCAAACTTCTTCACAATTTTAACAACATACTTGTCTTGTGAGATAAAGATCCCATATTTCCTCTGCTGAACTTGTAATCCCAAAAATAAGTTGAGTTCAGCCATTGCACTCATCTGAAAATTATCTTGCATCAACTTGGCAAACTCTTTGCTAAGCAGAGAGTTTGTGGATCCAAAGATGATGTCATCCACATATACTTGCACCAAAGGAAAGTCACCCTTCTGTTTCTTAATAAACAGGGTATGGTCAATTTCCCCCTGTTGAAGCCATTATCCAACAGGTATTTAGAGAGAGTTCCATACTAGGCCCTAGGAGCTTGATGAAGGCCATACATAGCCTTCTTCACCTTGTAAACTTTGTCTGGGTGTTCTAGGTGTTCTGGGTCTTCAAACCCTGGAGGTTGCATCACATAAACTTCTTCATCAATGGTGCCATATAAAAAGGCACTCTTAACATCCATTTGATATACTGTGAAGTCCATGAAGGAAGCATAAGCCAGAAACAATCTGATGGCTTCAATTCTGGTAACTGGAGCAAAGACCTCTTCATAATTAATACCTTCTTCCTGAGTATATACCTGTGCTACCAGTCTTGCTTTGTTTCTGACTACAATGCCCCTCTCATCCCTTTTGTTCCTGAGCACCCACTTTTTCCCAATGGGTCTTGCCTATTTTGGACAATCTACCAGAATCCATACTTCTTAGATGTCAAATTGCAAGAGTTCTTCTTGCATGGCTTCAACCCAGCTTGGATCATTGAGAGCTTGAAAAATCTTCTTTGGCTCTTCTTGTGACAAAAAGGTAGTAAACAGACAGCATTGCATATTTTCATGGTTAAACTTTATAGTAATGTTGGCAATGAAGCTGTGTTCCTTTGCTGAATACCTTGTTTGTCTGGGTGTGTCAAGATCACCTATGATTTGGGATTTGGGTGATCTTTATTGATTCTGTAGGTAGGCTGCATGCTCATGATTACCTCTGTTTCATCCTTTTCCAAATCAGTATCTATAGTACTATCTTCATTGGGAAAGAAATCCTCAAAAGAGCTTCCAAATGATACTGCATGACCGAGGGATGGATGCTGGTGAGCTGAATGCAGCTCTGAATAACTTGGACCTCCATTCCTAATTATTCTGCTTCCACTGCTAGATAAAGTGATTGGTGATGATGTAGAAATGAGTGAGGATTCTCTTTCTTCATCATTTACATCATTTACAACTGGTTCTTTAGCAGCACGGGAAACATTTAGACCAGCAGGGGAATCCTGGATTCCACTGCTTTCAGCCATTCTACTACTTTCAGGATTTGCCTTAGCAGGGGAAGGGATTGACTGCTCCTTCCTTTGATATATGTCATCTTCTTCATTCAATTATGTAGCAGCATCATCAATGGGAAACAATGAGGGTGCAGTCATGTACCTCATTGGTGGCTTCTCCAAAGCAGTTGGTTCTTTTGTACCTGAAATGTTAGTATTGTGTAAAGCAACAGGAACATAATTCATTGATTTAGAAAGAACTTCAATGTCAAAGAACCAATCAGGACATGTTTGTACATATTGAGGTTTGTCTTCAAGAAAATCTACATGGAGATTTTATGTCACTTTTCTTGTCTTCTTGTTGAAGACCCTATATCCCTTGTTGTTTAATGAATAACCTATAAAGTACCCATCATCCCCCTTTTCATTGAATTTACCTAAATTGTCAATTGTGTTCAGAATGATCACATGACATCCAAATGGTCTAAAAAAGTCAATCAAAAGAGGTCTACCATTAAACAGATGATAGGGGGTCTTGTTGTGTACCTTTACCACCAAGGCCCTGTTTTGAACATAACAACCAGTGGCTACAGTTTCAGCCCAAAAGATAACTGGAAGCTTGAAATCAGACATCATAGTCCTTGCAGCTTCAATAAGTGTCATGCTTCTTCTTTCTATAACTCCATTTTGTTGAGGTGTTCTTGCTATACTGTATTCCCTCTTTATTCCTTTGTTTGTGCAGAAAGTGTCTAGTTCCTTGTTTCTAAACTCACCACCATTTTCTGATCTAATGGTCACCACCTTCATACTTTTGGAAAGTTCAATCTGATTAATAAAACCTTTGAGTACACCAGATGTGTCACTCTTTTCAAACAGGAAGAATGTCCATGTGAACCTTGAAAAATTATCAGTAATCACTAGGCAGTACCATTTCTTCATTATGCTTTCCATAGAAGTAGGACCAAACAGATCCATATGCAGCAATTCCAAAGGCTTGGTGGTGGACAGACTTGTTTTTGACTTGTAAGAGGCCCTGTGTTGCTTCCCTTTCAGATAGGCAATACAAGTATGATCATTGGAAAAGGTCTTGGAAGGGAGACCATGAACAATATTGAGTTTTACCAGTTTGTTCATGTTCTTGAAGTTAAGATGACCAAGTCTCCTATGCCATTTCTTGCATTCATCAACTGATTCTTGGCAATGAAACAGTTCTCATTGTCTTGAAGAGTGATGTCCTTTAAATCAATGGTGTACATGTTCTTTTGTCTTGGGGTTCTGAGCACAATAGGAGTGTCTGGTGGCAAAACAAACTCCTTTCCCAAAACAAGACATTCAGTATCAGTAAAAAGGACAAAATTCTTGTTATCAGTCATTTGGGACACACTAAAAAGATTGTACTTTAGCTCTTTCACCAAGTAAACATTATCAAATGTCATTACATTAGTGACAATAGTCCCTTTTCCTGTGATTGTTCCATGCCCATCTCCAAATGAGACACCATCATTGTCATGCAAGGGAACAAAGTTAGACATATAGGATTTATGTCCAGTCGTACTCCTTGAACATCCACTATCCCAATAGGCTTTATCATTCCTGGTTTGCTTTGTCACCTGCAAAAAGAAAAACAATTTAGTTTCTCTTGGGGACCCAAGCCATTACTGACTTGGATCTACCTCGTGTATCAATGTAAGATAGTTTGTCAAAGACTAGAGATACACCATTGGATTGAGTACCCCTTTTGGGTACCCAAACCCACCGAGCTGAGGCTTTCACAGCTTTTCCCTATCTTCCCATGTTTCTAGAGGGCAGAACTTTGCCAGCAGGAGATACCCTAGACATAGCAGGGGAATCCCTATGTTTAGCAAAGGGAACCCATCTTTTGTTTTGGCCTCTATAGGTACGTTGGTAGGGTCTATAGGCAGCTTTACATGAAGTATGTGGTTCTGGTTTAGACACATAAGAACTAGATTTGGGACATGCATCATTTACCTTTCTTAGTGCAGGAACTACATACTTTTCAGACACCTTATTTCTCAAAGCAGGGGCAACATACTTAGCAGGGGAAAAAGATTTTGCCCCTGCATTCAATAGAATGGCTTTTGGTTGCATTTCCTTTAAAGGATTTGAAGCCACCATTTCCATTGGTGCTTGACAGTCTTGATAAATGTGATCAAAACTGCCACAAGTGAAACAAGGTTTGGTGTTTTTCACAAAGTCCTCTCCTAATTGATGAGACTTTTGGTTATTCTAATTCCTCTTATTACCTCTAATGGGTCTATACATACCAGTATATTTAACAGTAGTTTTAGGGGGTATTGGCCTTGATTCAGATCTGCTAGAGGTTCTAGATGAACTACTTTTAGAACTGGAATCACTTCCAAACAATCCTTCTCTTGAAAAGAGAACAGGGTTATCTATTTTCCACTGTTTTAAAGAAATTTGTTCCTTTTCAAAATCCTTAACAGCACTAGTTTTCACTAGAGGTTCTTTTGTTTCTAGATTCTCTAGTATGTAGGCATTTAAGTCAAACTCAATGTCCTCCTACTTTTTGAAACAAGGAAGACCAGTCCAAGAAAGATCTTTCCTAGGCATGGGTGCATGTATAGTAGCATGTTCATTTTTTACCCCAATACCTGTTTTGTCCCTTAGAGATTGTCCAATTTCAACTGCCTTAGTGAGATCTTTAGAAGCTTTTCCAAAATTTTCAACAGTTTGTTCATCTATCTTCTTGTTAGATCTAAAGACTTCTAATTCAGTAGTTAATTCCTTAATCGAATCATCATTTTCTCTAGCATCTCTCTATAATATGACAATGTGATCTCTGTAATCATTCTCTCTTTGTTTATATTCTCTTATAGTGGACTCTAACTGTTCTAGAGCACTTTTGTAGTTATCTAAATCATTATCACAATTAATGTAATCAACTTTTAACTTTCTTATCTGATCATTCAATGACTCAGTATTTTTTCTACAAGCTTTGGTACAATATGAATCATCATATACCTCATTGTCTGAACTAGATGTTGACATGGCCATAAGAGCAAACTCTTCTTCTTTTTCTTCAGCAACTAGTGCATGATTCCTTTCGACACTCTCTGTCATAGCACTCCAGTCCCGTCCACCTGCTCCATCTATCCCTTGTATGGCTACCATAGCCTTAGCACCAGAATCCTCATCCCTGCTTTCCTTCCTATAGTTGCTTCCATTCTTTGGTCCTCTGCACTCCCTAGCAAAGTGTCCTTTCTTGCCACAGTTGTAGCATTCCACCTTTGATTTGTCAAATCCAGCTACATCAGAAGGATTGATGGAAATCTTCTTCCCATACTTTTTGTAAAATCTGTTGGCCCTCATGCTGAGTAGATCCATGTTTCACTTGATGTCCATCTCCTCCAGTCCTTGCTTACTGATTTGTTTCAGATCTTCATGTAACACAGTAGATCCTTGAGATCTTTAAGATGCTATGAAAGCACAAGCAGTGTCAAGATTGAATGTTGTAGGCCTTTCTTTATCATAAGATGGTCCAGATCTTGCAGCAGGGGAATGGGTAGCAGGGGAAACTTCAATCCCACTGCCTTTGGAGATTCCACTGCTGTGAGATATAAATGCCATATTAACAGGGGGAATCAACAGATCCACTTGAATTAGTGGGGATGGTTCCTAATGACTTTATATCATTGACTACTGGCTCAAAAAATTTCAGGTTATTATAGATGTCATCAATGTTGTTATCATCAATGTCATCTCTATTTTGCCAAATGGCTTTATAGAGAAACCATTATTTCTGAAGGTAGTTGAGGAATCTTGTATTCACCTGTTTTGTTGACACTTCTATGTCAAAGAACTCCAGTTGAGCGACCATATCTTGAAGCCTATTATAGATAGAACCAATTGCTTCATCATAATTTGCTTTGAAAGAAGCAAATTGCTCAAGCATCTGATTCTTTTTCTTCTTCTTTGTAGCCTCATTCCTTCCAAATGTGTTACCTATTGCTTCCCAAAGTTCCTTAGCAATCTTGTACTTCCTGAACCTTAGCTGATGTCTATCCGATAGAGCCAACAGCAAAGAACTGTGATCTCTGACATCATGCCTTCTTGCTAGTACCTCCTTGTCTGCAAGAACATCATATTTCTTTTTGCTATCACCTTTGGAGCTTTCACCACCAGCCTCACCCTTATCTTTTTTTTCAACTACTACTGTTTTGGTGAATTGATCACCAAACTCTATGATCTCCCATAGAACATAGTGTTCCATCTTGAGATATTGTTGAATCCTGGATTCCCATAGTTCAAAGTTTTCAGGATCCAAAATAGGTAGTTTGAGAGAATTATTATTGTTTGAGGATGAGTGAGAATATGAGGACATGGTTGATGTTGGTTGTAAGAGATGTTTCGTTCTTGGTTTAATCAAAGTTTCTCAACAAGCTCTGATACTACTTGTTGATCCCAAACTCAGATCTTAAACCTTAGCTTGTTTAAGGGTTGTGATAGAAATAATGAATTCCAACTAACACTAGATAAACTTTGCAATAGACAAAGTAACTAAACAAGATGAGGAATATAGTGTTGAGCACAAGAACAAATATTATGATCAAACGTTAAACTTTAATATATCAAAGATATACGAATACCCAATAGTGGTATTAGGGTTATACAACCTTAAAGTGTGAAATGAAATGAACAGAGAAAGATATGTTTACATGAAACCCTAGTGAGTCCTTTTATAGCACAACAACTCACGTACAAGATTACTACTAACAAAATAGGAAACTATCATGGAGTAGTAACAGAAATGCGTTATAATCTCTTCCAAGTTCATCTTGTAGCAGGGTCTTTGACTTTCAGCAGGGGGACCAATCCCCCTGCCTTTGTTATTTAGCAGGGGGAACTTACTTTAGCAGGAGGAACTCTGACCAACCAGCAGGGGGAACTAATACTCATACATTTATTCCCAACAAAAAATGCAATAATAATGATATTTTTTTAAATTGTATGTTTTTTGTCGACAGACAATTAATTTTAGACGAAAGAATTATAACAATACCAATAGGTTTCACGTGACATTTTAAAAGTAATGAAGAAGTATAAAAAAACGTGTATATTAAGTATAACAATACCCTTGAAGTTTGATCTTATTCTTATACTCGTACAAAGCGGATAGCCAGTCCCAACTAAAAACACAAAATCTCAACTATACTAGATTAAAAGCAATTTAATGGAAACATGAATGGTGTACGTAAGGTTTCAGATAGCGTGAGGCGCGACACGACGACATATTCAAGTTTTGAGCTTTTGCGTAAGACGTAGCGACGTGGCGTTTGTAAGATGTGACTTTTTTTTTGGTAATGGGTTACCCCGGTAAATGGAATTAATCACAAGAACAAATGTTAAGTACAATGAAATGTGGCTGAAGTGCCACATTTACCTCAAGCTAAGCTTGAACTACCCACGTTATGGACAAACCCCAAAACGTGCAAAGCTACTACAATAAAACAACGCATTCATTAGCTATATATTCTAAAAGAGCTAGGCATTTTCCAACGATCAAGCATAAGGTTTACCATCCGCGCATTCTTGAATTTGAAAGTAAGCAACTTGAGCCGAACAGTGACAACAATACACTCGTACAACTCATGCTTCGTTCTTTTACCACTTTTAAAAAGGCGATTATTCCTCTCTAACCACACAAAATAGCAAGCAGCTGGGAAGACCATTCGACCAATGATACTTTTAACCGTTCTAAGCTAAACAAGCGGTTGAAGAGCTGTAGTAATATCTTGAAGTATAGGCGACACATCACCCATATCAGCCAAGTCACGAACGGACAACCAAACATGCGAAGAGTACGAACACTCAAAAAATAAAAGATTGTGAGAATCCAAAACACTCTCACACAGCGAGCATCGAAGGAGACTCAAATCTGTGTTATCACCATGCTTCAATTTGTCTTGGGTTTTGAGACATCGCCTCATCACCAACCACAAATGAAAAGAATGTCTCGGGATGCAATGTGAGAACCAAACAATACCATACCATGATACTGAAGCACCACGCGGCTGAAACATTTCCCACGCAGCTTTAACCAAGAACGCAATCAAATTACCATCAATATCACACCATTTTCACATGTCCATACCATCAGTAATTGTAGCTACTGGAATATGAGCAATATCAGGGGCCTTCAATAACCAATCATGTGGCCATGTCCACATGCCATTAGTAACAAGGTCAGCCACGGTATTCGTAAGGTTTTAACTTGGCCTATGAATATCCCTAGGAGATAGCAGCCTAGAGATCGGGGACCGTGTTGGTAATACGTTTTTACGTATTTAAGAAGATTCGGTCACTCCGACAATATACTAAGTAGTAGCTCGTAGTCTAGACATCGTTATTTAACAAACAAGCCCAAGCCTAGCCTACAACATGTGTAGGCCGGCCCAAACATGTAAGCCCAAGCCCATTACAAGGCTTGGGTATATAAACCCTCTCTTTAGATGGAGAGGGTGTGTGGTTATTCATTTTTCACATAGTAAACATTTTTTTCTCTCTCTAGAAGTGTGTGTTACACCATCTCTCTATCTCTTTCTCTCTCTAAAAACATAAGCAAGATTTACATTTCTACAAATGGTATCAGAGCTTGGGATGAAATATAGGTTGGTTTTCGTGTTGTGTATGCTTTCTTAAGCATTTCGTAGGTTTTTGAGTTTTCTTTGCCGAATCATCAAATTATTTCGTGTTTGTTTGTGTTCTAAAGTCGAATACAGTCTTTAATCGTGTCGTAGTATCTTGGGTATCTTGGTTTTTGGCTAAAACTCAAGTTTTTTGGATCGAAAGTTGCAAAAATTCTTGTTTCTCACCATTCCGAAATTGTTGCAAGGTTTCCATCGGAAAGTACAACATGAAGGTGGTTTGATCGCAATAACCTATTGGTTCCACTTTGCGATCATTGGATTTAAACACCTTATTCTGACGTGACATTCCGATCTAGCATTGCGATCTGGGATTCCGACGGCATTAAGGATTCTTGTGTCGTCACTCTGTCCATTTTATTTTAGCTACATTCCGATCTGGACATTCCGATAGTGATATTCCGATCTGGACATTCCGATCTGCACATTAAGATAGTGAGACATCCCGATCTGGACATTCCGATAATGACATTCCGATAGTGACATTCTGATCTGGACATTAAGATTGTGTGACATTCCGATCTGGACTTTCCGATAGTGACATTCCGATCTGGACGTTCCAATCTAGACATTCTGATACCAGCAACATTCCGACAGAAAAGAGTATTCAGACAGAAATCAACATTCGTGTGTAATTTTGACTTGGAATTTTTGGTTTATCGAGAACATATTTTAAGGGATTTTAGCTCACAACAACACAAAAACACTTAACCTTATTTCATTGGTCGATCAACGTTTGTAAATCTTAACTTATTGAAATAGAGTACACATCTCTTACGGATAAGTCCATCCTCTCGGGTACGGATAATCGTCCACCAATGTTGGAGAAGTCTATGTACGAGGATTGGACTTCCCGAATGGAACTTTACATGTTGAACAAAGAGAATGGACATCTCATTTGGGCATCGGTGCTCAATGGACCATTAGATTATGGTACAGTGACGGAAGGTACGACTACTCGTCCTCACACAACGGGTGAGTTGACTAGAGATATGAAGATTCAAGACAAATGTGATAAGTATCCTACAAACATCATTCTCCAAGCCCTTCCTCCAGATGTCTACAAACTCGTCAGCAAACATAAAGTTGCCAAAGAGTTATGGGATAGAATTCGTGTTCTCATGCAAGGCACCTCGTTAACTAAACAAGAACGAGAGTGTAAGCTTTATGATACTTTTGATAAGTTTTCCTATGTGCCAGGGGAGACTCTCAATGATTACTATTTGAGATTTACCCTATTGTTGAATGACTTAATATCTATGGCATGGCAATTCCTACCTTTCAATTGAACACCAAGTATTTGAACACTCTTCCTCCAGAATGGAAAAAATACGTGACGGATGTTAAATTGGCTAAGGACTTGCATAACACCAATGTGGATCAACTTCAAGCTTTTCTTCAACAACACGAATGCCATGTGATCGAGGCTCGGTTGTCTACACCTCAAGTTCATGATCCACTTGCAATGTATGCTTTTCAACAAAACATGGCTTATACTTATCAACAACCATCATACTTGCAGCAGCCACCACCACACACCTATCAGCAACCATAGCAACCATCTTATCAACCACTAATAATGCCACAGCAAGCATTTCAACCAAGTGTTCATCAACAATCTTTTCCATAGCAACCACCATATCAGACATCACCATCACAAGCCAACACTTCTCCAATGGGCTATACTCATCAGCAAGGATATTTTCCAATAGAAGCACAACCAGCACAAGCTTTCTACTCTAATGAACTTCCACCAATCCAAGCACCGATCTTTACTCCAAATGATACGCCAGCTGATGTACTAAACCATCTCACTGCCTACTTGTCAAAACTTGTTGCAACTAGAGGATTTCCACCAACAAACAATCAGCTCCGCACCTCTTCAAATCCTCGACAACAATCTACTGTTCAAGATGGTCAAGTAACAGTGCAACCTATTCAGGGAAGGCAAAATTCATATGGACCTCCTATAAAGACAGTGAATGCTCAAACTGTGAATTCACAAGCTAATGGAAATGGAAGTCCCATTGGTCCTCAAAAGGTTGTGACTTGATACAATTACCGAGGACAAGGTCATATGGCTAGGAAATGCACTCAGCCAAAAAGGAGAAGGGATGATGCATGGTTTCGTGAGAAGATGTATTTGGTCGATGCTCAGTCTAAGGGAAAGATTTTGGATTCAGAGGAGTTAGCATTTCTTGCAGACCCAGGGGCAGCAGATACTGAAGGCATTGCAGTCGTTTCCACTTCTAATGCAGCTTGTCAAGCAGATGATCTTGACGCATATGATTCAGATTGTGATGACATTCACTCAGCCCAAGCTGCTCTCGTTGCTAATCTCTCTCACTACGGTTCTGATGTCGTCAGTGAGGTACCCACCACAACCAATCTTGGTAATGATGATAACCAACATCAAGTTAGGCATGAAAATGACAACCTTGAACAGCATTCGGGAACTAGTAACTCAAATGATGTGGTACCCAATCCTACACATTTGAGTGAACCTCAACCAAATGCTACGACGGGTATGGAATCTTATGCTCAACATGATTTGGTCATGGTACCTAAACATATTATTGATCAAATGCATATGGCCCTCAGACAATCCGTAGATACCAATTCCACCCTAACTGCTGAGCTTGCGTTGCATAAAGAAAAGGTCAAAACTTTTGAAATGGTCCCTCAAGCAGAGAAAATAACATGTTCTGAATTTGACCAATTTCGTTTTGAAAAAATTGAACACTTGAAAGAAATAGAATCGTTAAAAGCTAATCTTTCTAATGAATTAAAAGCAAAAGAGTCGGTTGTCAATGATTTTCAGAAACTTAAAATGGATTTCGAAACTCTCGAGTCTAAAAAGTTTGAACCGGAAATTAATGCTACCAAACTTCTTAAATTCAAAGAACAACATCTTTTAAAACAATACGCTTCCACAGAAAAGGTTCATCTTTTAACTAAATCGTTTAAAGAACTCGAACTTAAGCGTCTTCAAGATTTACCACCTAATCTCGGTTATGCAAAACAAGCTCAGGAATATATTCCGTGTCTTTATGATATGACCCTAATTGGCAAATCGAAAGAAGCACCTTTTGTTCGTAGTTCTGAGGAGACACAGTCACTTACGGATGAAACTCATTCTAAAATGCTTTCAAAATTCCATACAATTGATTATGATCAATATAACAAAGATCAATTGTCTAAAAAGACCCGCATTCGCTTACAAAAGGAATTAGCTGAATTGACAGTTCTTGTGCCCCAAAGTTTGTCAAATGAAAACCCTCCTAGTACGTCTCCTACACTTGTCAAAACGGATTTAACGAAGTTAATTCCACCGGTAAGTAAGGCGTCCGTTAACTTAAATGCGGTACACCAACACTTAGCCGATTTTGACAAGGTCATTTTGGAACGTACGACGGCTTCGGCCATAACGGAAGGTGAATGGAATTTTGAGCACACTAGAGCTGCGTTTCGAGACGAAATTGTTTCGTTTGTAAAGAATGTTAAAGCTTGCCTTAGTACTCTTGATCAAGATTTGCTTTTGGAAATAGAAGAAGTTAGACGTGTTTTCAATGAAATGGATGATGCTTATGAAAACATTTTACTTAAAATAGAACGGGTTTCACGCCAAAATGATCAGCTTCTGAAGAAAGTGATGTCTCATGATATAGTTTCTGTCTGTGTGAATAAAAGTGTTGATAATGACTCTATTGTGTATAATGTTGAATCTGTGGATAATGTGGTAGATAGTAATTGTCACGAATCTGACGCTGAATTTTTAAAGCTTCAAGATTCATATTCTTCGCTTTCAAAACGTTTTGATGAGATTCAAACACATTGTATTTCGCTTGAATGCAAGCAACAATTTCTTCAAGAAATCTTTGAAACATCATTCGAAGGTGTTAATATCGATGATGCAAACTTTGAAAAGAATTTTCGATTGAATTTACAATCAAAACAGCGTCAGCCAAGTGACAAACTTGCTAAATCTTTGCCGATAGACATAGAGAAATCTAAGGAGCTTAACTGTGTGAACGTACTTCAGGCCGCTGAGAATTTTAAACTTGATCTAGATAATCGAGTTTCCAAGATTTTTTCCAAAGTTGATAACTTAAAACAGAAAAATACACGACTCTTCGATTCAGTAAAGCCCGCATGTGCTAATGCCACTGCACAGAATCAATCGTTGATTGAACAATTGAATCAAAAGTCGGTGGAAATATCTGATTTGAGAGAACAAATTTGTGATAAAAATCTGGTCTTGGCTGAGTTAAAGGAAACACTTCGTACACTAGAAGGTAAGAATGTTGTGGATAACGCAGCCACTGTCTCAGCATCGTCTTCTAGTGCAATCAAAAGGAACCTTATAGCCGTCACACCATTTAATAAGGGCCCTAGGACTAAACCTTCTCAAACATTGGTCACTAAAGATAAGGCGGAATCAAAACCAGTTTCTAATATTCTCGTGTTGCCTTCTACAGGAGTAATCACCGCTACTAAGGTTCAAAGATCTAAGCTTAAAAGAAACAAGAAGAACGATAGGATCTTGCCCCCATCTAGTAGTCAAGTGAAGAAGAAAGTAGAAGCCCATCCTAGGAATGTTATTTCTGTTTTGAATAAAAAGAATCATGTAGCTAAACCTAAAGGCTCTACGGTTGTGCAGCTTTCTAAGCCTACTGTGAATTCTAATTTAAAATGTTGGAATTGCAATGAATGTATGTTTTCTAGTCGTCATGATTCTTGCCTTATTGACCATGTGAATGAGATGCATGCCCGGAAAAATGGATTAGAATGGAAACCGACTGGGAAAGTGTTAACCCAAGTTGGTTGGATGTGGCGCCCCACAGGTAGAACTTTCACTATAGTAGGAAATATGTGCCATTTGACTAGGATCACTCCCACTAAAGCGAAGAAAGCGTGCCCTTTAACTAGGAGTACCAAAGCTACCAAAACACAAGCGTGTCCTTTAACTAGGAATGCCGACACTACTGTAGGAACCAAGTGCCCTTTAAATAGGTCTACTCCCACTATAGTACCCGCGAATAATCCAAAACCTAAGAAAGTTGGAACAGTAAAACCTGTTAGTGCTAAGACTCACATTAGAAAACGCAGGAAATCTAAGGGTCACAAAAATGTTAGCAATTCTGATACTCTTTTATCTGTATCTGCTAACACTCCGGAACCAATAGTTTCCAATGCATTGTCTACTGTTGTTGTTGAAAACAGGTGGTCCAAATTGTTCTCTGGTATTTGGACTCTGGTTGCTCTAAGCATATGACCGGAGATCGCTCTCAGCTCAGAAATTTCTTCAGCAAGTTTCTTGGTACGGTTAGATTTAGAAATGATCATATTGCAAAGATAATGGGTTATGGTGAATATCATATTGGGAATGTTATAATTTCAAGAGTGTATTATGTGGAAGGTCTCGGTCACAACTTATTTTCTGTGGGAAAATTTTGTGATGCAAACCTAGAAGTTGCTTTTCGAGAGCATACCTTCTTCATTCGTAATTTGGAAGGGGTTGATTTGTTGAAAGGTACTTGAGGGAATAATTTGTATACTTTTTCTCTACAAGACATGATGGCCGCTTCTCCCGTATGTCTTCTCTCCAAAGCATCGAAGACTAAGTCATGGTTATGACATCGACGGTTATCTCATCTTAACTTTGACGCTATTAATCACTTGGCGAAAAACGAACTTGTTCGTGATCTTCCTAAACTATCATTTCACAAGGATCATTTGTGTTCCGCGTGTACAATGGGGAAAAGCACTAAGAAGTCATACAAACCCAAGACTGAAGACACCAACCAAGAGAAACTTTATCTTTCTCATATGGATCTTTGTGGACCAATGCGTGTTGAAAGTCTTAGTGGCAAAAAGTACGTCCTCGTAATTGTCGATGATTACTCTCGGTTTACATAGGTGAAATTTATTACAACAAAAATTGAGGCACCTAAATTCATCATCGGATTTCTCAAGATGATTCAAGTGCGTCTCAACACTACTGTCCGACGCATTCGTACAGATAATGGAACCGAATTTGTGAATCAAATTTTGCGTGATTATTATGAAGAAGTTGGCATATCTCATGAAACATCCATTGCACACACTCCACAACAAAACGGTATCGTTGAAAGGCGAAATCGCACACTTATGGAAGCTGCTCGAACGATGTTAATTTACGCAAAGGCTCCATTTTTTTTATGGGCAGAAGCAGTATCTACAGCAGTGTACACCCAAAACCGGTCACTAATTCGTAAACGCCATGGTAAAACACCTTATGAGCTTCGCCATGGAAAAGTACCAGATTTATCATATCTTCATGTATTTGGTTCTCTTTGCTATCCAAATAATGATGGTGACAATTTGGGAAAACTTCAACCTAAGGCTGATATTGGTATTTTCATTGGTTACGCACCCGCAAAGAAGGCATACCGAATCTACAACCATAAGTCTCGTAAGATCCTCAAAACTATGAATGCTGATTTTGATGAGCTGACAGCAATGGCTTCTGAGCAAAGCAGCTCTGAACCCGCACTTCATGAAATAGGACCCAGTAAAATTAGTTCTGGTCTTGTCCCAAACAACCCTACTTCATCATCATTTATACCACCTACTAGGAATGAATGGGATACGTTGTTTTAACCGATCTTTGATGAATTCTTTACTCCTCCAAGTAGTGTTGCTCCAGAACCTGAGGTAATAGCTCCGGTAACCGAAGTTGTCGTTCCAGCAACCGAAGCACAATCAGATTCGTCTGCACCTACAATTGGTCAAGATATACCTTCAACAAGTAATTCACAACCCACACCCGAATCAACTACCCATGTCATGCCTATTGATGATGAAGAGGATGATGATGATCACGATTTGGAATTCGCTCAAATGCGTGAACTTCCATTCTTTGGTGTACCTATTCCCGACCCTAATCAAGCCGGGTCGTCTACCTCAGAGGAAGCTCCTTGATAGGTGTGAAAACACCCATCCTTTTACCACTTATTTCTGGCTAAAACAAGACCAAAACACGTATTTAATATCATTTGTTTGGAATTATGCGTGGTTTTTGTGTTTATTGTGTTTTCAGAGTCAACCGGATGAATATTGAAGAAAACATGGGATTGCACGGGTTTTATCAAAGAAAAAGACTCAAGACGAAGTCTATTGTCCAAGAGATGCAAAAGATTTGAAGTCATTGTGCCTATTTGAAGATTTATCGAAGAAAAGGGCCAAAGATGGAAGATTCATATATGTCGAAGAACTCGAGTCTATTAAACAAAAGATTATAAGACGAGTTGGAATTATTCACCGACACTTCTCAAAATCTAAAGTCGGAAACGTTTAATTAAAGAAACGTGAAGACTAAAGAAAAAAGAAGAAAAGAAGCCCAAAAACAAAGCCCATTCACAATCCCACAAGCACACGCCTATAAATAGGATTTCACTTCACAATTTTAAGAGTTAGTTTTTAGTTAGTTTTTAGTTTTTCATTTTCTCTAGTTTTAGAGAGAGAAAGTTCTCAACTTTCTCTCACTAAGTTTTCATCTTTCTTTCTTTTAATCTTTCAAGATTAAACTTTTGTATTGTTTCTTTCATTAATCAAGTTTAAATTCAAGCTTTTAATCTTTAATCTCTTTCTACCTTTCTTAGATTTTTAGATTGATTTTAGTACGAATTTCATTTGATCCGTGTTGTTCTTAATGATTTCGTGCTTAAAAAGTTAATCTTTTTATGCTTACTTAAGTTTTCTTACGAATAAACTCTAAGATCTTTGTGCTTATTGGCTTATTTCTAAGTTTAGCTTATTTACTTTTTAAAAGTTTTCTTAAAAAGTTCATCTTTTTATCATTTGATTTATAAGTTTGCTTATTTAAAGTTAGTAAAAGTTGTTTTTAGTGCTTATTTAATCCGTTTCAGTATAGATTCGTTCAAGTTTTGGGAATTAGCTTATTCAAAATAGCTTATTGCCTAGCTTTTTATCGAATCCCATATAAATCGGAAAGGGTCTAAACCCCTTTCCGATCAGCTTATTCCGACCACCGCCACTCCCTCATTCCGATCACATAGATCGGAAAAGGGTTTTCAGTTTTCCGATTTGAGCATGTGTATTCCGATCACCTTGGATCGGAATAGGGTTTAATGTTATTTCGATTGGCATGATTTGGTAGTATTCCGATTAGGTGTTTTCCATTCATTCCGATTTGAGCTATTTTTAGATATTCCGATTGTTGGTTTCAAGATATTCCGACAGGAGGTATTTTGGTATTCCGATTTGACTCATTTTATCAATATTCCGATTGAGACTTGTTTGCACATTCCGATTAGAGTTATTCTCCCATATTCCGATCACCCTCATTTCCAGTATTCCGATCAGCCTCATTCCGATGGTAGGGTTTATTGTATTCCGATTGGAGTGTTTTGTAATATTCCGACAACAAGTATTATATATTCCGATCTGGTTCCTTTTCAAACATTCCGATTGATGCACTTTAGATATTCCGATTTGGCTGTTCTCCAATTGTTTAATTTCTTGTTTTTACAAAGTTTTCAAGTGTTAGTTTTATTAAGTGTTCAAGTATTTTTCTAATCTTGCCTTTAAGTTTTCAAGCATTTACCTTTAACTCATTGTTTTAGTTTAAACTTTAAAGTTTTTACTTTACTAAACGCCATTTACATTTAATTGCTATTAGTTTAAAATAGATAACAAACCAAACCTTCTATTTGTCACCAAGAACAATCATTCCACTTTGAACCGTGATCAATTCGAGGAGATTCCGAGACATAATCTAAACCTATACAAAATCTCAGTATCAAATGGCGCCGTTGCCGGCTCTTCTCGTTAAGATCAACAGTTTTTTTGTGAGAACTTGGATTTTGGGATCCGTTCACCGTGAACGTTACTTTTTCATAAAAAATTTCAAAAACCCTAAAAAATATAAAATTTTCAAAAATACAAAAAAATTAAAAAACCATAAAAACCAAAAATATTTCTTGCTTGCTTTGTTAGTTCTTTTGCGGGTTAATATACAAAGAAGTTACTAAACTTTCCAAGAAATTTGTCCTAAGGTAACGAACGTTCATTTTGTGTTTCTAAGTTACTAAACTTTACTAAACTATACATCACTCTAATTTAGTGTTAATTTGAGTAACCTGAATGCATGTTTTTTATAAGTTAAGTAACATAAATGTCTTATTTTTTTATGTTAAGTAACATAAATATCACGTTTTTTATAAGTGGGTAACTTAATCAACCGGTCACATGAACATTAGTAACTTAGAAACACAAAATGAACGTTCGTTACCTTAGGATAAATTTCTTGGAAAGTTTAGTAACTTCTTTGTATATTAACCCGTTCTTTTGCAGGTGCATGCGTACACGATCAACGTCTTATCAAGAGCCCGAGCCTCTCGAAGACTTAAACATGGCCGGTGTACAAAACAACAACAATAACCCACCTCAAAACAATAACAATCCACCTCTCAACAACAATAATAACAACAACAATGAGCCTCTACCAGACAATCGCCCGATAATTGAACTTCTGCAAGCACATGTAGACGGCAACAATGATCCAATTGTCATACCCGTGATTGCAGCCAACAACTTTGAGCTCAAATCCGGATTTATCCAGATGGTCTCTGCTCAACCATTCTTGGGGCATACCATTGATGATCCACATGACCACATCAAGAGATTCTTGCAACTCACGAATACGGTCAAATTCAATGGTGTTCCACAAGAGGTAATCCGTTTACAACTTTTTCCCTTTTCTTTAGAGGGACAAGCCCGGCATTGGCTTGCTAAGGAACCGCCACAAAGTATTCTTACGTGGACGGATTTGGAGACCAAATTTATCAACTACTTTTTCCCACCCTCTCGTACTACCGCTTTGCGGAATGAAATCATTAATTTTGAACAAAAGTACGATGAGTCTTTTAGTGAATCTTGGGACCGTTTTAAAGATCTTTTAAGAAAGTGCCCACAACATGGTTTTACCAAAGTGCACCAAATTAATACCTTTTATAATGGTTTAAGCATGAATGACCAAGATTCACTAAACAGTGCCTCAGGGGGTAATATTTTGGTTAAGACTTCCAATGCCGCTTGGGATATTATTGAAAATAAGTCTCGTGTGCAAACCAAGAGTGTTCAGACCAATGTCGCCAGTGCTAGTACTAGTGACAACGATAAGCGATTTGACAAAATTACTATGCTTCTTGAATCGCTTGCCGCCCAAACCGCTAACAACACCAACAGCATCAATGTTAAAAACGCTCAAGACGCTCAAGTCAATGCTGTTAGCCAACCATGTGAAATATGCGGGGGTCCTCATTCTTACACCACTTGTACCGCCACCCAAGACTATCCTTCTGAGAATGTGAATGCAGCATACAGTACCTATCCTCCGGCCGCTTATCAAGCTCGTCCTCAAGGAGACGCAACTTGCTTAGCTACCGTTCGAACAACTATCTCTCACCGCCCGGTTTTCCTCCTAACAACCCAAACCAACAACAAAACCTCAATCGCCCTCCTCAACAACAACAACCTCGTGCACCATACATACCACCTCACAAACAACCATATCCACCTCAAAGAAACAACCAAGTTTACCAACAACCTGCTTATCAACCACCCGCCTATAATGCTCCTCCCAACCAACCCACCGCATTACACCAAGATATTGGAACCTACATGAGGACTAATGATGTGATCGTGGACAATCTCTAGCAGGAAGTGCTCAACTTGAAAGCAGACATGGTGAAACAAGGGAACGATCTGCGAGCTGATATGAGAAACACTTTGGCAAGTCAAACGAATGACTTAAGGAACATGATGGCTAGTTTCTTCCAAGGTAATCAACCCTCTTCTTCGGGTACTCTTCCGAGTAACACCGTTGCGAATCCAAGAGGGGAGATGAAAGCAATAACCACTCGCAGTGGCAAAGGTACCAAGGAACCCAAGCTTCCTATACCTCCACCGGTGATTGTGACTAAGGAGAACGAGTCACCTGCTCTTATTCCTCATCCTTCTACTTCCCCAATTTCTCCACCTCTTACTTCTACCCTTCCTCCACCCAAGGATGTGAGTGATCCTTCGATCCCAAAGCCTTCCTCTTCTTCCGATATACCTTATCCATCAAGGTTGAGGAAAGAGAAGCTCAAAAGCAAGGATGATATTCAAGTTTCGAACTTTCTCAAAATGTTTAAACAATTGAATTTCAATATCTCCTTCGCTGAGGCTCTCGCTCACATGCCTAAGTACGCAAAAATGTTCAAAGATCTTCTTAGCGAAAAGGAGAAGCTTCTTGATAATGCTAACGTCCAACTTAATGAGAATTTCTCTGCAGTGCTCTTAAGGAAATTGCCAACCAAGCTTGGTGATCCGGGTCATTTCTTAATCCCTTGCAACTTCCCGGGAGTAGAGAATTGCATGGCCCTAGCCGATCTAGGTGCCAGTATTAACTTAATGCCCTTAAGCGTTTGGAAGCAATTATCTCTCCCTGAGCTAGTCCCCACCAAAATGACTTTGGAATTAGCTAACCGTACGGTTGCTTATCCAGTGGGGATAGCCGAAGACGTTTTTGTAGGAGTCGACAAATTCACTTTTCCTGCCGATTTCGTTGTCGTTGACTACGACATGGACCCTCGTGTGCCATTGATCGTTGGTCGTCCATTCCTGAGGACCGGTCGCACTCTTATCGATGTTGAAGCGTGTGCCATTGATCGGGAATTCTTCGGCACCGTTATAGTCAAAAGATTTTTAGACATTTTTAGTAAAATGTTTATAGTTAAAAGATTTTGAAATGTTTTATTCAAAACCTTGGTTTTAAAAATCTTTCGTTCTTTATAACGAGAGCTCTAGTACCAAACTGTAACACCCCCAAATTTATACAACTCAATACAGCGGAAGACTAGTTGGTGTTACGGGATAGCACATTACTCACATCATAGACAACGCATAAAAATCGCTTCGTTTATTAATAAAGCATTTCCATTCATAAATATCAAAGTTACATAGGTCCCAAGTCATATTATTTCATACAATTTTACAAAGCATTTGAATGGAAATTTGTTAATTAAGTGCGGGCCATGAATTCTTGTTGTCTTCCCGAGAATTACCTTCAAGTACCTGAGATAAGACATGTTAAAAGAAAAGGTCAGCGATAACGCCGAGTGAATTCATAGAGTTTAATAAAATCCATCAATATAATATCAGTATAAAATTATTACTGAAAATCATTTTGTACAAATCATTTTAATAGGCCATAAAATAGCCAAAGTCATTTTATACAAATCTTCATCAAAATCATAATATAGGCTTTCGCCTTCAAAATTATTATACGAACATTGTCGTAAAAACATCATACAATACGTTTCATAACGTTGTATAAAGTTAAATAAAAACCGTTATATGAATATGGTTATGTAAAACCAAAACACGAACATAACATCAATAATAAGACCCTGTATTGCTAGTCAGGCAATATATCGTAATTCAGTGCGTATAGCAGTATTTCGTTATTTGGATTATTATAAGCCGCATGACATTGTTACCTTACTACAATAAACAACGGGTAGCTAACCCGAAACTCAATTTGTCCATCTAAATTAGCGTGTCGTCACAAAAATCACGCTATGGAAATCTTCTCATACATAAATTCGCTTACCAATCAATGTGGCACGACGGGGATCAACCGTCAAGGCGCGAACTGGGGTGATCGTCCCCAAATAGTACTATTATATGCATAAGCGTCTACCAAATCCCGGAAGTTCACAATTCATGCTAATGGGACTTTTAGTGACATAACCTAACTTTAATAATCCATTTCATTTCATCTATCGGGTCATTTAATCATTCATCGGGTCATACAATCATTCGGGTCCAAATCAATAAACAGACAATCAGGACAACTAGTATCCTATTTTATAAAACTAACATGTTATCTCCCTCGCGGGTTTATAAAACATTTCATAAAACATTTAAAAGAGTGCGAGGCTATGAACTCACGTTGATGTGGGAAGGCGGTTATCGGTGATTTGGATGTACGGTACGTGCTTCAATCACGGAAACCTAGAAAAATAATACTTGTCTTAGACTCTTGTCCAATGACTTTATAAAAATAACAAATATACATATGATGATTTTATAAATATGATGATGATCAAGTGGGATTGTACATTTTTACTCATTCATTATAGTGTTTATGTGTTGGTAACATTTTTATACTAGTTTTACTAGTTTTACTTATTTACATGGTTTTAGGCCCAATAAGCTTATTATAAGTCCAATACTTTATATTAGTCCATTTTACACTTTTATTATTAGTATTATACTTTTCATTTTGGGCCCAAGTGGGTTAAGCCCAATAAGTAAATTTATAAGTGTTTAGCCCATTTTTAGTTGGATTATTAGTCCAATAATGCTAACTTAGCCCGTTAATGTCCATATGTTATTTAGTTTGGGTTTTATCGGTTTTTACTTGTATTAAGTACTTATATATCAGTATATGACTTTTTAAAAGTTTACATTAGACGGGTCCGATCGTCTAAGTTTTAATTGAAGAAAAACGTTAGTTTTACGGTAATAGCCGAAAAAGTCGTAAAAATCATGTTTATAGTTTTTATAACTTATAAATCTTATTCAACTACCATTTTTATAAAGTGTCCATTTATTTAACCTTATACATATTTATAAAATGAAATTTATAAGTTAGTGGGTTTTAATTCACATTTTATACTATATTAGTTTGAGTGCTTATATAATACTATTAAACATTAATTCTTCAAAATCTGATTTTTAGTTTCATCTTTACCATTTTTATCATATCTTGAGTTCTATAAGGAGATAGAAGCTCATTTTCGGATGGCATAAACTTCATATTATTTGCTACAAATAAGTTAGTTATAGCTACTACTCAATCCATGTCTAAGTATCCTTAACAGTCCCTACAAAACAGACTATTCAGATTGGTATACTAATTTTGTTTTGATCATATCTCACTCATTTTGATGATTCTATTGCATGGCCAACTCTCACATGTGTATGACATCTAATACTTACTTTAAATTGATTCCACCATGCCATTTTATCAGTTTATTATTTGGTTAGTTACTGTTTTTATACAGCCATCTTATTAAGCAAGATTTAACCATTTTTACATGTGGTTTTTCCATCTGTTTACCCATGTTTATCAAATCTATCAACACCAAATCCCCACATAATATTTTTAATCATCATTCATCATCATATACATATACATAAATAAAGAAAATACAAGATTACATAATCAAAATAACAAGAGGATAGGAAGAACAATCTCTATACCACCAAGGTTGTGTAGTTTATGATCAAGGCTTGGATTTTTGATGGCAAAACTTGTGATAGATCAACACCAATATTCAAGACCACCAATACTTGTAAACTTCATGTAGAAATCAGCCCTTGGACATCACCAAATCTTCTCCTTGGATGTTAAAATCATCACCAATCAATAGAGCTTGAAAAGGGCTTCATCATATGTGTGAATAACATATGATTTCATGGTTAAATTTGATCAAATGAGGGTGTTTAGGGGTGGTTCTTGGACGAAATTTAGAGAGAGAGGAAGGAGAGTATGAGTGGTTTGCATGTGTTTATGAGAGCAAGTGGTAAAGTGAAGTGGTTTTGTTAGTTTGGTGGAAGGAGTAGCTCACTTGTTAAGCTTTGCTTAACAAGTGTAAGCAACTAGCTACAACTTGGACACATCACATGTTGTGGTGTCAAGTTTTGGCCTTCCCATATGAGTGGGGTGGGATAAACTTGTTTTGTCCCATCCCGCTAATTTACGGGTATTCCTCGATTCTATTTTCCTCGATTTGCGTGCCCTCGGGTCGTTTTACGAAAAACGTTTTTATAAATTATGAATCAATGACACAAAACGAATCTAATAAAAATTGTCTCATCAAAAACATAGTTCGAAAACGTAAATACGTAATCCTAAGGTTTTCGGTTTAGTCGTAAAGGACGTTAAATTAAAATCGTTAGTCCTAATCTCTTCTCGTAAATTTGTGAGTTTATGAACCAACACAAATTTAAACTTCCAAAATAATATTCATGGATAAATTTATTTTCTGAAATGTCGGACTGTCACCAAAGACGGTGTATGTAAACGTAAGCACGTAACGTAGAATCCTCCTGTTTAGACGTAGTCGATGCTACTTCAAGACGTAAATCCAAATTGCTTCCCAAAAATAAGTGAGTTCATAATATAACATTAAAATAATGTTTTTAAATAATATCTGAGAATAAAATATCAACCATAAATTGACGGATTGTCACATGCCGGCTTGATTTATCCTATTTCGGATTCGCCATAGGTAAGTCCCGTCCATTGTGTGCCCAAGAAGGGCAGAATAACCGTTGTTCCCAATGAACACAACGAGTTGATTCCCACTCGTCTCGTTACTGGGTGGAGAGTTTGTATTGATTATCGCAAGCTCAATGATGCCACGAGAAAAGATCACTTTCCTCTTCCCTTCATGGATCAAATGCTCGAGCGTCTGGCTGGTAATGACTATTACTGCTTTTTAGACGGTTTCTACGGGTATTTTCAAATTCCCATCGATCCCAAAGACCAAGAAAAGACCACATTCACTTGTCCCTACGGAACATTTGCTTACAAACGCATGCCTTTTGGTTTATGCAATGCTCCTGGGACGTTCCAACGGTGTATGATGGCTATCTTCCATGACATGGTTGAAGAAACTATGGAAGTATTCATGGATGATTTCTCGGTTTATGGCGATTCTTTCTCTGCTTGCCTTGCCAATTTAGAACGTATGCTGGAGCGGTGTGAAGACACTCGCCTTGTTCTTAATTGGGAAAAATGCCATTTCATGGTAAAAGAAGGCATCGTGCTAGGACACAAGATCTCCAAAGCCGGTCTTGAAGTGGACCGTGCTAAAGTCGATGTTATTTCTAAGTTGCCTCCACCTTCAACCGTGAAGGGTGTGAGAAGTTTCCTCGGTCATGCGGGCTTTTACCGTCGCTTTATCAAATATTTTTCTAAAATCGCTTGCCCGATGACCCACCTCTTGGAAAAAGATACTCCTTTTATCTTTTTCGATGAGTGTATTGAAGCCTTCAACTTGCTTGAGGATAAGCTAACTAAGGCAACCGTCTTGGTCACCCCTCATTGGGAGCTTCCCTTTGAGTTGATGTGCGATGCTAGCGACTTTGCTATTGGAGCGGTTTTGGGCCAAAGAGTGAATAAACACTTCCAACCAATCCATTACGCTAGCAAGACAATGACTGGGGCTCAATTGCATTACACGACAACTGAAAAAGAGCTTTTAGCTGTTGTCTATGCCTTTGAAAAGTTCCGCCCCTATCTTGTCCTTTCCACCACAATCGTTTATACCGATCATTCCGCGTTGAAGTACTTGTTGACTATTCAAGATTCCAAACCAAGACTTCTTCACTGGGTTTTGCTACTTCAAGAATTTAAAATCGAAATTCGTGATAAGAAGGGAGCTGAAAACCTAGCCGCGGATCATCTCAGTAGACTTGAGGATCCTTACCAAGGGGAACATCCGAACAAAGAAATCAATGATTCTTTTCCCTTGGAGACCTTAATGTCTATCAACTCGACTTCTGATGAAACCCCGTGGTTTGCCGACATTGCAAACTACTTGGCGGGTGGAATTCTCGTTGACGGGCTAACATCCCAACAAAAGAAGAATTTCTTCAAAGACATTAAGACTTACTTTTGGGATGACCCGTATTTATTCAAACAATGTGCTGATTTGATTATTCGCCGATGTGTTGATGGACCGGCAGCTTTAGAAATCCTTGACGCTTGCCACAAAGGACCCACCGGTGGTCACTTTGGTCCCAACTACACCGCCAAAAAAGTGTTTGACTCGGGATTTTATTGGCCCACCATCTATCTTGACGCTCACGAGATGGTTAAACGTTGTGATGCTTGCCAACAACAAGGCAAGATCACACATAAAGACGAGATGCCTTAGAATTTCATACAAGAATGTGAAATCTTTGATGTTTAGGGTATCGACTTTATGGGGCCATTCCCTTCCTCTATAGGAAACAAATACATCCTTGTAGCCGTTGACTACGTCTCAAAATAGGTTGAAGCCAAAGCTTTACCTACTAATGACGCAAGGGTGGTTTGTAACTTTTTGAAGTCGTTGTTCGCTAGATTCGGTGTGCCTCGTGCCATTATTAGTGATCGCGGGACTCATTTTTGCAACGACCAATTTGCAAGAGTCATGGCTAAGTATGGTGTAAATCATCGTCTTTCCACCGCCTACCACCCACAAACTAATGGCCAGGCTGAAATCTCTAACCGAGAATTAAAGCGAATTCTTGAAAGAACCGTGGGAGAGCATCGTGCCTCATGGGCTGATAAACTTGATGATGCTTTGTGGGCTTTTCGTACCACATACAAGACTCCGATTGGTTGTACACCATATCGTCTCGTGTACGGGAAAGCATGCCACCTCCCCATTGAGTTGGAGCACAAGGCTTACTGGGCATTGAAGTGGGCTAATTTTGATAACAAAGCCGGTGACCTACGCAAGATCCAACTCAATGAGCTGAATGAACTCCGTAATGAGGCTTATGAAAATTCTTTGATCTATAAGGAAAAGACTAAGCTCATTCACGACTCCAAGATTAAAAACCGAGAGTTCCAAGTTGGAGACAAAGTTTTACTCTTTAACTCTCGGTTGAAAATCTTTTCGGGCAAGCTGAAATCTCGTTGGTCCGGCCCATTCACCATTGCCCAAATTTTTCCATATGGTACTCTCGAGCTCGCTCAACCTAATGGACCGAATTTTAAGGTGAATGGCCAACGAGTGAAGTTGTACTTTGGTGAGGACATCTCTCAGGAGATGATTCCATCCCTCACCACGTTTCCCATGAACTAATTTTGGGTCGAGTCAGGCTCGTGACTCGGTTATCAAAAACAAGCGCTCCTCGGGAGGCAACCCGAGTATCTATCTGTTTCCGTTTTAACCTCCTAAGTTTAGGGGGGCCTATATAGGTGTTTGTGTTTGTGTGGTGATGTGATTACAGGGATGAATGCACTTTTGGAACCTTTGAAGAACCGTGCTCCCGTGTTATCCGAAACCCGGTTCTATCTCTCAACTATCGTGATTCAATTTTCTTCATACTCACATTTGAAATTGATCACGTTAGTCGTCTCTTCCTTAGCTTGATTTAACCAACGTGCACAATGTCATAAGTGTAGGGGAGATTTTCCCACATGCTTAAACATTGAGGACAATGTTTATCTTAAGTGTAGGGGGGGGGGGACTTCATTCGAAGTTTTAAGTGGACTTTTCCATGAAAATGCCTTCATTTAACCGGAAAATCATATTTTTCAAATTTTTTATTAACTTTGGCCATTTAGTCGTAATTTTTAAATTTTTTTTATCGTTGCTTTCATATGTATATATCCCGCAATAAAGTCAAAAATATTAATAAAGTGGTATAGCTAGTTTTGAAATCTTTGACATATTATGCCCGTTGCGTTTATTTTGACTCAACCCGAATAGACTTATCCAAGTTTAGTCTAGCTAGTATCCTTAACCATGTAGACCTTAAATGGTTTATTAGGCTAAGCATCCACGAGTCTCATTACTTGAGATTTTAAATTGTGGAGAACGAGAAATGATAGGGTCAATTATAAGTTAGTATTCTTGCACAAGCTCACTTGGTGTAATTATTTGCCTATTCTCCCATCACTTGCTAATAATTTATCTGCAATAAGTAAGGTCGTACGATTTGAAAAGTTACTTAGCTTCTAGCCCAAGATCGTTTAAAAGTTGCTCGGTAATGATAAGAGTTCATAGCCAAGGCATAACTTATGAAGCGGGGCGCGAAGATTGGCGAGTCCGAAAAGGCCCTAACAAGGCATGAGGATTCAATTTTATTGCTGAAGATCCAAAGTGATGTGAAAAGCATTATTCCCAAAATCAATATGAAGGATCAAGACTCACGACGAAAAGCAATCAACTCCCATAAAGATCATGGAGAAGTCTATCCAAAAAGACCCTAACAAGGTATGAGGATAAATAGATCCAAGTCCGAAAAGGAGGCGGATCGTTGTATCTCAAAATCCCAATTAGAGATTGAAGAAATAATCATGAAGTCGTGGTCAACAAAGTTGGAGTACCCCTCAAAAGTCTCCAAGTGAAGAAACTCTATTACGAAGAGAAGACCATTATCTCAAGAACGTCTCTCAAGATATGAAGTATGAAGTACATGCCAAATATCGGCCCGAGAAAGGTCTCAAATCGTGAACCGAGTTATGCCAAGATATGAACTTTTTGATATCCCGAGAAGCAGTTTTAAGAGATTTTGTCCTTTAGCTAACTATTGATCAAATCGTCCTACTTTGCTTTCAGCCTAAATAAACTATCGAAATAAGTCCAAAAATGCATCTTCATGATCATTCTAAGACAAAAATAAAATATAAGAGATACACCTAGGAATAAGGGAGTTTAAGCATTTAATTAAGCCATGTGTGTAAGTGTTTGATTTGCTAACTTATAATAACAATGATCTTGTTTTTAAGCTTAGTTTGGGGAACGTGAAACTTGAGGGTGATAAATCTTCGCTGCGCCAAAGCCCTAATGTAAGTCCTTGATCTCTCTGCAAGTTATTTCCACGTAGCTATTTTCTATCCTTTTGTTTACTTTAAAGTTTTAATCTCTCGTAGTACTTTAATTTTTGTTTAGTGGTATTTTAATAAGGCCAAGGTTGATTGATTATGAGAAAAGTGTAAATTTGCTTTATCACTAAGCATTGCATGAGGGCATGACAATGGTTAAGTGTAGGGGATTTGATAGGTGTGAAAACACCCATCCTTTTACCACTTATTTCTGGCTAAAACAAGACCAAAACACGTATTTAATATCATTTGTTTGGAATTATGCGTGGTTTTTGTGTTTATTGTGTTTTCAGAGTCAACCGGATGAATATTAAAGAAAACATGGGATTGCACGGGTTTTATCAAAGAAAAAGACTCAAGACGAAGTCTATTGTCCAAGAGATGCAAAAGATTTGAAGTCATTGTGCCTATTTGAAGATTTATCGAAGAAAAGGGCCAAAGATGGAAGATTCATATATGGGCGAAGAACTCGAGTCTATTAAACAAAAGATTATAAGACGAGTTGGAATTATTCACCGACACTTCTCAAAATCCAAAGTCGGAAACGTTTATTTAAAGAAACGTGAAGACTAAAGAAGAAAGAAGAAAAGAAGCCCAAAAGCAAAGCCCATTCACAAGCCCACAAGCACACGCCTATAAATAGGATTTCACTTCACAATTTTAAGAGTTAGTTTTTATTTAGTTTTTAGTTTTTCATTTTCTCTAGTTTTAGAGAGAGAAAGTTCTCAACTTTCTCTCACTAAGTTTTCATCTTTCTTTCTTTTAATCTTTCAAGATTAAACTTTTGTATTGTTTCTTTCATTAATCAAGTTTAAATTCAAGCTTTTAATCTTTAATCTCTTTCTACCTTTCTTAGATTATTAGATTGATTTTGGTACGAATTTCATTTGATCCGTGTTGTTCTTAATGATTTCGTGCTTAAAAAGTTAATCTTTTTATGCTTACTTAAGTTTTCTTACGAATAAGCTCTAAGATCTTTGTGCTTATTGGCTTATTTCTAAGTTTAGCTTATTTACTTTTTTCTTAAAAAGTTCATCTTTTTATCATTTGATTTATAAGTTTACTTATTTAAAGTTAGTAAAAGTTGTTTTTAGTGCTTATTTAATCCGTTTCAGTTTAGATTCGTTCAAGTTTTGGGAATTAGCTTATTCAAAATAGCTTATTGCCTAGCTTTTTATCGAATCCCATATAAATCGGAAAGGGTCTAAACCCCTTTCCGATCAGCTTATTCCGACCACCGCCACTCCCTCATTCCGATCACATAGATCGGAAAAGGGTTTTCAGTTTTCCGATTAGAGCATGTGTATTCCGATCTCCTTGGATCGGAATAGGGTTTAATTTTATTCCGATTGGCATGATTTGGTAGTATTCCGATTAGGTGTTTTCCATTCATTCCGATTTAAGCTATTTTTAGATATTCCGATTGTGGGTTTCAAGATATTCCGACAGGAGGTATTTTGGTATTCCGATTTGACTCATTTTATCAATATTCCGATTGAGACTTGTTTGCACATTCCGATTAGAGTTATTCTCCCATATTCCGATCACCCTCATTTCCAGTATTCCGATCAGCCTCATTCCGATGGTAGGGTTTATTGTATTCCGATTGGAGTGTTTTGTAATATTCCGACAACAAGTATTATATATTCCGATCTGGTTCCTTTATTCCGATTGATGCACTTTAGATATTCCAATTTGGTTGTTCTCCAATTGTTTAATTTCTTGTTTTTACAAAGTTTTCAAGTGTTAGTTTTATTAAGTGTTCAAGTATTTTTCTAATCTTGCCTTTAAGTTTTCAAGCATTTACCTTTAACTCGTTGTTTTAGTTTAAACTTTAAAGTTTTTACTTTACTCAACGCCATTTACATTTAATTGCTATTAGTTTAAAATAGATAACAAACCAAACCTTCTATTTGTCACCAAGAACAATCATTCCACTTTGAACCGTGATCAATTCGAGGAGATTCCGAGACATAATCTAAACCTATACAAAATCTCAGTATCACTCCTACTACGGTTTACTCCAATCCACGGATTCGTGAACATGACAACAAGTGGACAAAGGATCATCCTATAGATTCTATTATTGGTGACCCTAATCGTCCGGTATCCACACGAAGTCAGCTACAAGAAAATGCAATGTTTTGTCACTTTGATGCTTTTCTCACTGAAGTTGAACCTAAGACATGGCAACAAGCTTTTACTCAATCTTGTTGGATGGAAGCTATGCAAGAAGAACTTAACGAATTCATACGTCTTGAAGTTTGGGAACTTGTCCCATGCCCGGCTCAAGTGCAGTTACTCACTTTGAAATGGGTTTACAAGGTGAAACTCGACGAGTTAGGCGGAATATTGAAGAACAAAGTTATACTAGTAGCTCGTGGATACAAGCAATTATTGGGCATCGACTTTATGGAATCCTTTGCACCTGTTGCCCGTTTGGAAGCTATTAGACTATTCCTCGCTTATGCAGCCCACATGAATATGATCGTCTATCAGATGGATGTGAAGATGGCATTTCTGAATGGTGAAATCAAGGAAGAGGTCTATGTTCAACAGCCGGATGGTTTTGTGAATCCTAATTATCCTAATCATGTGTACAAGCTTAAGAAGGCTCTCTATGGGTTGAAGCAAGCTCCTCGCGCATGGTATGATCTACTGCCACAATTCCTTATTACGCAAGGCTTCGCAAAAGGCAAGGTGGATCCCACGCTGTTCATTCAGAAACGAGGTAAAGATATGATTATGGTATAAATATATGTTGATGATACTATATTTGCAGCCTCGACCCAAACCTTATCCGATGAGTTTGGGACACTCATATCTTCCAAGTTAAGATGTCAATGATGTGCAAGGTATCATTATTCTTAGGTCTTCAGATATCTCAGAGTCCCAGAGGCATCTTTATCAATCAATCCAAGTATGCCCTTGAATCGCTTAAGAAATATAAGATGGAATCTTGTGATCCCGTGGATACTCCAATGGTGGAACGAACTAAGCTTGATGCAGATCCACATGGAGTTACCATTGATCCGACATTGTATCGTGGAATGATCGGTACTCTTCTGTATACCACAGCTAGTCGACCTGATCTTCAGTTTGCTATATGTATGTGTGCTCGGTATCAAACTCGACCTACTGAGTTACACTTGGCCTTTGTGAAACGGATCTTTCGATATCTTAAAGGAACCATTAATCGGGGACTTTGGTATTCGAAGGACTCTTCGATTGCACTTATGGCGTATGCAGATGCGGATCACGCGGGTTGTCAAGATACAAGGCGTAGCACGAGTGGAACTTTGCAACTACTAGGAGATCGACTAATCAGTTGGGCATCGAAAAGGCAGAAAAGTGCTGCAATTTCAAGTACGGAAGCATAATACATAGCTATGTCCGGTTTTTGTGCTCAAATTCTTTGGATGAGATTGCAATTAACCGACTATGGTCTAGGTTTCAACAAAATTCCGATGTATTGTGACAACAAGAGTGCAATTGCCTTATGCTGCAACAACGTTCAATTCTCCCGGTCGAAGCACATTGACATTCGCTACCACTTCATCAAGGAGCAAGTGGAAAATGGAGTAATCGAGCTTTACTTTGTTCGATCTGAGTATCAATTGGCGGATATTTTCACGAAGGCTTTAGATCGCGCTCGAATTGAATTTTTGGCCGACAAGCTAGGAATGAGAACTTTCTCGCCTGAGACTCTAAAGGAACTGGCAGATGAAGCAAAAGAATAGTGGTGGTAAAACTATTCTCCGTATCCTTGGTTATCATCTGTATATATTTTTTATATTTTTATCCACAAAAGCAAAATACAAAAATATAAAATCATATAAAAACCATAAAAATTGAAAAATCTAGAAAAATCCAAAAATATTTTTACTTTATTTTTTAAAGGCATGTCTTTTGGTACGATAATATTTACGGCCTTAGAAATGTTGATTAATATCGACACGGCGCCATAAATAGAGTTCGTACAAAAGTTGTAAATATTTCATAAAACATGCCTAAATGGCTTGTAGTTACTTCAGACTTCAACCCGGTTTTCATATTAAAGACAAGTATTTCTTATGAAAGCTTTGGCTCAAAACGGGAATTAATTTTCTCGGGCAAGGTTTACTTTAAAACCTTGTAAGGGATCAAGTTTACTTTATAACTTGGTCTAACACAAATCTATGTACGTTTCAGTGCATTTATTTGTTAAAACAAGAGAAGTCTTGTTTTTATGAAGCTATCATCTCTACAACCATGCTATCTACAATTGGTATCTACATACTCGACGATGTGACTACTCAACCGACGACTACAGCTCTTTCGATAGAACACGGGTCAACAATTGAGGGGGAGCAATTGTCAAGCATTCAGAATCTTTGATACCGAAAGTGCCAAGTTCCCAAGTTGGTGTCAAGAATACAATACCAATCGTACATGTGGTGTCAAGAGATGAGTTCAGACGTGACGAGGCGACCAACATATGCTGACAAGAACCATTTGATCTTATCATATGATGTTCTCATCTATCAGGTCCAACCTTGTCAATTTTTTTTAATATGGTGATGTGATCATGCTACAAATCGATATCATATATCATGCATTTGATATCTTGAGGATTAAACGGACTTGCATTTTTTTCCCAAAACCTTTGTTAAAACTTCATTAAATCAATTGATATTAAAAACATCGATTGGGTTAATATTTTTAATATGGGGGAGAAAATGTGATTTAATATGGGATATTATCACAAATGGTTTGACTTAATGTGCTAGCTCATCCCGACATATGCGAAATGTTTTCGAATATCATGGCATATGTTAAGGTGGAGTAAAACGGATTTGCAGATAAAAAATGGATTTCATGGTGATTTATACTTACCCACAACCCATTTATTTCACGACGATGAAGATTGTGGTGACATAAGGATGGTAGGATAGGTTAAGTCCTATGATTCTTCCAGAACCGGAGGAATCTTCCCAAGGACATTCCATAGCTAGAAATAGTAGTTAAGTTAGCACTGGAACAATCACAACAAGGTGCTAGTTATGATGTATTGGTAAGCATTGAAGGGGTTGAAGAATGAAAAAGAATTGTAAAGATAAAGGGTGTAAAGAAAGAAGCCCTCCTTACAACTTAGGCAGAAACCGGGTTAATACATATGCTATTAAGATCATTGTTTAATGATTCTTGATATTGAAGACAGACATCATGGACCCAGTGATGCAAGACACAACCCATCCCAGCTAACTCAGATACCTCTTAAAAGATATTTGTTTTAATCACACGGAGACAACACGTTATCTATTGATTTATTCACTCCGAATAAATTGGTATCGAAATGGTGGCACTCCTCTACAGCCTCCGATCACTAAAAATCCAAAATGCACGATCGAGTCTAGAGCCATTTGAGATCATCAAATATCTCATTAGGACACACTTTCATATTTCCTTGCTTCTTCACACACTGTGAAAAGTAAGAAAGATCTTAAGAGTCCTACGCAAAATCTTCATGATCTTGCATGAACATCCGAGTAATACGAAAGTATTTACAATGAAGATGGAAATCCTTCTTGAGCGAATCTCAAAAAGCTCATGGTAGGTGACTTGTGCGATTCTTTATGAATCAAACTTGTGATAACTGGAAAGCAACAGTGGTTTAATTCTTAGCTGAACTTAAACACGTTCCAGGCCTCTACGCAATATCTAAATGATCTTTCCAGAACACTCAGAGTGATACCTTAGTGTTCACAGTGATGAGTGGAAATCCTTCTAGTGTTAACCTCAAACAGCACTTGGTAGGTAACTTGCAAGATTCAATATGAATCAAGCTCGTGACAACTGGAAAGCAACGATGGTGCGATTCTTTAATGAATCAAACTTGTTCCAGGAATCAGAATTAACGGCTTCAATCATGCGGATAATTTTATCCAAATGATTCACTCTTTACGTTCGTAGTCAGCTTTGGACGGTCGAGTAAAGAAAACGGGTTTACCCGGGAAATCTTGTCAAGGAGATTTTTAATTAAATCTACCTGCCACAAGTACGATATTTTATATCGTCCAACGGTCTTCACCGACCGGAGGTAAAATGCTACCGAATTAGAATGAAATGTTCAAAGCCATTTCGTTCGTGTCTACTTATGTTGCGGCATTTGAAGACGGTGGCGTTGCGGGATCCAAGAAGAAGTCGTCCCCACATGCTTACACCTTATGCACTTAATACCTCATCTAATTCAAGAAAGCCTAAAAGTCAAGTCTTCCGTTGTATCGAACTCTGAAGCTTTCAAGAATTACGAAGGTATAAGTATGTGGGACATGGTGTCACGAAGAAGCGAAGATCACAAGTGATGGATGCACAAGATCAAGGCAAGAGATTAATGCTCAAGATTGATATCAAAGATCACATCAGCATGTTCACCAGAAAAGAAAAAAGAAAAGAAAGACGAAGACTACGAGCTCAAGACAAGCATAGTATGCTAGGTTTATTTTATTATTGTAACTTGGGTAACGCCCTTGTTTGGAGTGACATCCTTTAGGGGGAGATTGTTGGAAATACGTTTTTACGTATTTAGGAAGATTCGGTCACTCCGACAATATACTAAGTAGTAGCTCGTAGTCTAGACATCGTTATTTAACAAACAAGCCCAAGCCTAGCCTACAACATGTGTAGGCCGGCCCAAACATGTAAGCCCAAGCCCATTACAAGGCTTGGGTATATAAACCCTCTCCTTAGATGGAGAGGGTGTGTGGTTATTCATTTTTCACATAGTAAACAATTGTTTCTATCTCTAGAAGTGTGTGTAATCCACCATCTCTCTATCTCTTTCTCTCTCTAAAAACATAAGCAAGATTTACATTTCTACAGACCGAATATCCCATGCATCATAAATCAATGAAGTATCATTACCATTACCAATAATTTTCCAAATATGAGGCCGTAC
Organism: Glebionis coronaria; assembly: GCA_025667525.1. Taxonomy (NCBI): domain Eukaryota; kingdom Viridiplantae; phylum Streptophyta; class Magnoliopsida; order Asterales; family Asteraceae; genus Glebionis; species Glebionis coronaria. Next base: position 67,871,016 of record CM046876.1, read on the forward strand.
ATCATCCCGGAGCTGAAGAAGCTTGCGCCATCCCCAACTCATCTCCGACGACGGTGGAATATCCCAAAAATTCTGGTCCTTAATTTTGTAATTGTGTATCCAACGAACCCATAAAGACTCTTTATTAGACACAATGCGCCAAATATGAGTAGTCAACAAAGCTAAGTTAAACAGATGAAGACTTTTAAGACCAAGACCACCCTCTTTCAATGGAAGGCAATCATCCCAAGCCACCTTTGCTTTACCACGTTTGTACTCTCCATTACACCAAAGGAACCCTCGAATAATTTGATAAAATAACCCTAACAGAATGAGGAGAACCGAAGCCCAATATACATGCATAGAAGAGAGAAATGACTTACAAAGTTGAAACCTCCCTGCAAAAGATAAAGATTTATCCTTCCAATCCCCAACACGATTCTTAACCTTTTCTACCAAAATTTTGCAATCTCTATTTAAGAGTCTTGAAGAAATAAGAGGAACTCCAAGATACTTAATCGGAAGAGTCCCTTCCGAAAAAGGCATAATGTTGAGGATTTCAAGCTTGACATGATTAAGCACATTACAAAAAAATATTGTGCTCTTCGGAATGCTAGGAACCAACCCCGAGGCCATTTTAAACTCATCAAGGGAATCCATAGCAACACGGACAGATTCTACATCGCCTCTAGCAAATATAAAGAGATCATCTGCAAAACAAACATTAACAATCTCTAGATCCTCACAATACCTATGGTATCGAAAGTGCTTAGAATTACGAACTCTCCTTTTAAGAATAAGCGTCAAAATTTCCATAACCAATGTGAAGAGATAAGGTGATAAGGGATCACCTTGTCTCAATCCGCGCTTACCCTTGAAAAGCCACGGATAGGCCTATTCAAACAGATGGAGAATGAAGGGGACGATATACATGCCGTAATCCATTTAATTATCGTGGGGTGAAAACCAAAGTCATATAGAATATCTTTCAAGAACCGCCAATCTACCGTATCAGTTTTTAGTTTTATATCATATTTATATTTATACTAGTTATAAACATTAATATATCTAAACTAAAATTGAAAATATTAGTAAATGCAAGTAAAAATTTTAAATATTTAAAAATTATCAAAGTTTTTCTAAAAAACTCGCGTCCTTGTTCGCCTTTGCTCGTCTTTTCACGCCTTATTACACACCACGCCTAGAGCCAACGTCAATATTTGTTTTTTTTAACGTGAAAGTCACGTCTTACACCTTTGTCCCGTTTTAATGCCGAAAAAACGCGCCTTTTATAACCTTGGGTGTGCGTCATGTGGTCCTCTACCACCTACGTAAGCATGCATGATTCACGTGTTCGCGGTAAATAAAAAAAAAACTCGTGGCGTATTCGCAATTTTGCACGTTTTCTCCCCGCTAATAAATTCAAAAAATCATATTAATGGTACGGCAAGAAAAATCCACAAAAAAAACAGACCATTCTGGTCTATGAAGCAGAAAAACACATGCGTAATTAAGATTTTTCCTACCAATCTGTCATCATCTGTTAAGTTTTAAAATTACCGTTGGTGTTTCAAAAGCTAAGGGGCCTAGTAACACGTTGCGATGGCGCGATTACGGTGTAATTAAAAATAATTATGACGAGCATATACGTTTAATGGATGAACTACAGTCAAAGAAACCGATTCGATAATTCACCATCATGAAGCTATTTGATGACACTGTTATCATCACATCCCTGATCATTTCAACACATTTTACGTTGATTTTTGTAATATTGATTGTTGTTGGATAAATGGTGAACCAATGTGATCATGCCACTCGGGTATCTACGTATGTACACTTCTCTTGTTTTGGAAATACATTTGAACTATGCTAATTTATTATGTTTCGTTAAGGTTTACCTCATAACTATATAGCATCCTGCGTTTGCAGTTTTATTTTGTCCATATATCCTCATGCTTGTTAAAACAATTTAATGGCAACATGTATGGTGTACGTCATTTGTTCCTCTACCACCTACGTAAGCATGCATGCATGATTCATGTGTTTGCGGTAAATAAAAAAAGACCCATCACGGTTGTTGGAGATAAATTCAAAAATCATAATGGTGTTTCAAATGTCAACGAACACTTGTAACGCCTTGCGGCTGCGATTACCGTATATTTAAAATAATGGGCTAATTCTTGAAATGCCCCAAAATGTTACCTTATTTCCCTTTTTGCACCCATCAAATGAAAATTTCCTAAAATATCTTATGCAACTTATGCAACCTATGCAACTTATGCGACTTTTCCAAAAATGGTAAAATTTTGGAAAATTTTGAATTTTTTTTATATTTTTGGAAAAGTCGCATAAGTCTGCATAAGTTGCATAAGGCATTTTGAGAAATTTTCATTTGGTGGGTGCAAAAAGGGAAACATAGTAACATTTTAGGGCATTTTAAGAATTAGCCCTAAAATAATTACGACGAGCATATACGTTTATGTTATATGTAATCTGTAACTGTAACTATTCATAGAGATTAATTACTGATGTTTCCTTTCGATCCAATCGTGTTTTTGAGAGATGATTAACATTAGTGTATTTTAGGTGAATAGAACTTTCATTGAAAGTGTGTTTAACTTCAACCTCTTTTCGTTTGTGGGTTTCAGGATAGTTATTGGTGTTGAGGCACAAATTATCAAGCCCACCTGATTCAAAATAGAGCATCTTTATACTGAAACTTTCCTGAATACAAGCTGGAAAAAAGGAGTCAAGCAAAAACCTCAACATCTTGAATATGAACTGTTGTGGCATTGAGTTTAGTTTCGTAGATGTTTACTGTAGATTTTATGTCTAATGGATGTTGATTGTCATGTTTATCATTAGTTTCAGAAGTTACGATAGAAAAACGCCCCGCCACAACGTGCGAACATTAAACGTTGTTGTATACACATGCGACTGCAGCATATAAGTTAATGCCTCCATACCACCAAAACTTTCGTAGAATATGTCAATATAAATATCTCGATATATAAACAAACAATCTGTTGCATGCTTTGTAATAGATATTCTAATTACCGTTTTATTCATATTACACAACACATGCTACCAATTTACTATACTTAGGAAGAAAAAAAACAATATCTATAGACTATATGGCACCGTTGTCCAAAAACTGGGACTTGGGAGTGGGCATGGAGATCTCTTCTTTATTTTAAAAATGATCTCATTAGACTAGTGGGAGTGGGGTGAAACCCACCCACCTTCACCTCAGCGCCACGTCAGCTTTTTACCAAACTTACCAAAACTCACCCAAACTCACCACAGGAGGTAATGGCACTCACCAAACTCACCCAAACTCACTCCACATCACTCTATTTTTTCATTAAATAATTTTTATTCGTACAATTTTATTACAACACGGGTACACAAAAAATTAAAACACAGTACAAAATTAAAAATAAAAACATAAAAAATTAAAACACAGTACGAAAATAAAAATAAAAACATAGAAAATAAAAAACAACATTTAAAAAAAAACTAAAACGGGATATTATAGGCCTCCTTGATTTGATTTTTGCGCCACTCCGCGACTGCAAGATCACGTCGCGTCAAATGATCTATCGGCTGCATATAAAAGTCCAAGTCTTCCTTCTGCTGTTTCAATCGGGCTATTTCCACTTCTTTTTCCCGGACTTGAATCTCTTTATTCTTCATCTCAAAATATGCGGCCTGTTGTTCACCCTGCACAGTAAAGGCCCGTTCTTGTTGTTCACCAAACCCAGACAACATCAACCTAGCCAAAGCCTCGTCGTTTGTACTCGACTCCCCCGAAACTCTGCTCCCTTTAGCCTTAGCCTTAACTCTGTCCCTTCCCATTGGACGTGGGATCGGTTGCACTTCTTCATTATCAGTGGCATCAACATCCACACTGTTACTTGCATCCATAGAATTTGTATTAAACGAACTAGACCCAGATGACTTGTATCTCTTGCTTACTTTGGAAGTCCTAGCTAATTCGGCAGGCAATTCAACCTCCTTCCATTTCTGAACGTCTTTCAAAATCTCCCAGCAATGACGAAATTTGAACGGTTGTCCAACTTGAGCATCTTAATACATCAACGCATCATTAACCATATCAGCATCCGATGCACCACTTCTAGGCCCCATCTGCATCATATGACCATAAACACCACAAAAACGAGCAATACAAGGTCGCATTGACTTCCACTTCCCGTTCAAAGAATCATAAGTACGAACCCCGGGTTCTCCCGTTTTGCTCTCAAAGTACTCAAGGATTTTTATTCAAAATCCCTACGTACTCATTTCGTTTCCATTAATGCTGTCAGTAGACACGGAAACCCAACCTTTTGTCAAACAAATTTCCTCCGCTGTTGTCCAATGCTGTTGTCGTTTTGGAGGTTCTTCGACCGCCTTCTTCTTTTGACGTCCCCTAGATAATGTCTTCTTTGGTTTAGGTTTTTGGACCGTTGGTTGAGTTTCGGGGACGGTTTCCAGCTCGGGAGACCCGGTTTGTTGATACGAAGCAAACCCTTGATTTTTAATCGAGTCTGAATACTGCGGGATGTACCAATCTTGAGTTTCATAGGCGGGTTGTGATGAGGAACCACCCCTATGGCTTTGGTATTGGGTCGGGTATTGGGTCGGGTATTGGGTCGGGTATTGGGTAGGGTATTGGCTCGGGTATTGGGTAGGGTATTGACTTGGGTCCGGGAAACGGTAAGGTGTGTTTTGGTAAGGTTGTGGGTGATACAATGATGGTGGTTGAATGGTGATACCGGGTGACGGGTTTTCTAGGTCGAAAGTTCCTCGCGGTGTGGGTGGTGAATTTTGGGTATTTGGCCTACCTCGACGTTTGTTGGAGGTTCGGGGTGTATTTTCTTGAGACATGATTTGGAGATTGAAGATGGAGATGAAGATTAGATGTTTGATTTTGTGTGTGTGAAAAATGAAGAAGATGATGGGGGTATTTATAAGTATATATTGGGTAAAAAAAATATTTTTTTTTAATTTGATAAAAATAACGGTAATATAAAAGTGGTGGGGTCCAACATTTCAGAAACTCGCTGGGTGAGTTAGCCTATGGTTTTTGGTTGCCAGCGACAGAGTCGCCCGCGGGTTGGGTATGAGGGGCGGGGGCTGCGCGTGGGTGGAGGGTAGCCACGAGTGGGTTATAACACACTCCTACCAGCCTTAGACTAGTGGGAGTGGGGTGAAACCCACTCACCTCCACCTCAGCGCCACATCAGCTTTTTACCAAACTCACCAAAACTCACCCAAACTCACCACAGGAGGTAATGGCACTCACCAAACTCACCCAAACTCACTCCACATCACTCCATTTTTTCATTAAATAATTTTTATTCATACAATTTTATTACAACACGGGTACACAGAAAATTAAAACACAGTACAAAATTAAAACACAGTACGAAAATAAAAATAAAAACATAGAAAATAAAAAAACAACATTTAAAAAAAATCTAAAACGGGATATTATAGGCCTCCTTGATTTGATTTTTGCGCCACTTCGCGACTGCAAGATCACGTCCCGTCAAATGATCTATCGGCTGCATATAAAAGTCCAAGTCTTCCTTTTGCTGTTTCAATCGGGCTATTTCCACTTCTTTTTCCCGGACTTGAATCTCTTTATTCTTCATCTCAAAATAACGTCCTGTTGTTCACCCTGCACAGTAAAGGCCCGTTCTTGTTGTTCACCAAACCCAGACAACATCAACCTAGCCAAAGCCTCGTCGTTTGTACTCGACTCCCCCGAAAATCTGCTCCCTTTAGCCTTAACCTTAGCTCTGTCCCTTCCCATTGGACGTGGGATCGGTTGCACTTCTTCATTATCAGTGGCATCAACATCCACACTGTTACTTGCATCCATAGAATTTGTATTAAACGAATTAGACCCAGATGACTTGTATCTCTTGCTTACTTTGGAAGTCCTAGCTAATTGGTCAGGCAATTCAACCTCTTTCCATTTCTGAACGTCTTTCAAAATCTCCCAGCAATGACGAAATTTGAACGGTTGTCCAACTTGAGCATCATAATACATCAACGCATCATTAACCATATCAGCATCCGATGCACCACTTCTAGGCCCCATCTGCATCATTTGACCATAAACACCACAAAAACGAGCAATACAAGGTCGCATTGACTTCCACTTCCCGTTCAAAGAATCATAAGTACGAACCCCGGGTTCCCCCGTTTTGGTCTCAAAGTACTCAAGGATTTTTGTCCAAAATCCCTGCGTACTCATTTCATTTCCATTAATGCTGTCAGTAGACACGGAAACCCAACCTTTTGTCAAAAAAATTTCCTCCGCTGTAGTCCAATGTTGTTGTCATTTTGGAGGTTCTTCGACCGCCTTCTTCTTTTGACGTCCCCTAGATAATGTCTTCTTTGGTTTAGGTTTTTGGACCGTTGGTTGAGTTTCGGGGACGGTTTCCAGCTCGGGAGACCCGGTTTGTTGATACGAAGCAAACCCTTGACTTTCAATCGAGTCTGAATACTACGGGATGTAGCAATCTTGAGTTTCATAGGCGGGTTGTGATGAGGAACCACCCCTATGGCTTTGGTATTGGGTCGGGTATTGGGTCGGGTATTGGGTAGGGTATTGGCTCGAGTATTGGGTAGGGTATTGACTTGGGTCCGGGCAACGGTAAGGTGTGTTTTGGTAAGGTTGTGGGTGATACAATGATGGTGGTCGAATGGTGATACCGGGTGACGGGTTTTCTAGGTCGAAAGTTCCTCGCGGTGTGGGTGGTGAATTTTGGGTATTTGGCCTACCTCGACGTTTGTTGGAGGTCCGGGGTGTGTTTTCTTGAGACATGATTTGGAGATTGAAGATGGAGATGAAGATGAGATGTTTGATTTTGTGTGTGTGAAAAATGAAGAAGATGATGGGGGTATTTATAAGTAAATTTTGGGTAAATTTTTTTTTTTTAATTTGATAAAAATAACGGTAATATAATAGTGGTGGGGCCCCACATTTCAGAAACTCGTTGGGTGAGTTAGCCTATGGTTTTTGGTTGCCAGCGACAGAGTCGCGCGCGGGTTGGGTAGGAGGGGATGGGGGCTGCGCGTGGGTGGAGGGTAGCCACGAGTGGGTTATAACCCACTCCCACCAGAACTAAATGTGACGGAATTTCTATATAGACACCACCAAGACAGACACTTATTATACAAGTATCTGAGAGTGATTTGACGTGTTTTTGTTGCATAACGTGCAATATACATAGTGAAAACACAACATGCTCTATGTAATGTCAGCACACCTAATTTAGTAAATAACTTAGACTAGTAGGAGTGGGGTGAAACCCACTCACCTCCACCTCAGCGCCACGTCAGCTTTTTACCAAAGTCACCAAAACTCACCCAAACTCACCACAGGAGGTAATGGCACTCACCAAACTCACCCAAACTCACTCCACATCACCCCATTTTTTCATTAAATATTTTTTATTCATACATTTTATTAAAACACGGGTACATAGAAAATTAAAACACAGTACGAAATTAAAAGACGATACATAGGAAATTTAAAAACAACATTTAAAAAAAACATAAATATAAAAAAAAAACTTAATAAATTAAGCATTGGCATACAAATGCTCGACCAAATCTGCTCGAAGATTGTGATGTTCTTGCGCGGAGCTGATATGCCGCATAACTTGTAGCATGTGTTCTTGGGTTTGAAACACATCGTCCGGTTGAAGTTGTTCTTCTGGGAACCATTTAGGAGATATTGCTTTTTTTTAACTTTCGAACCACATTATGTAATATGATGCATGTGTACATCATATTCATGATTCTTTCTTTCCGTAAAGGTCGTGCAGGATTGGCTAATATGGCCTATTTTTTCTTCAAAACACCAAAAGCCCTTTCAATATCTTTTCTTGCGGATTCTTGTTCCTGCTTATATAAAATCCTCTTATGGTCATTGGATGATGGTTCGGGAATTGTTTTAACAAGTGTTGTCAATTCCGGATATATTCCGTCCGTAAGATAGTATCCCCATGGATAGTGTACACCGTTAGCCTCAAACTCCACCTCAGGTGCTCGTCCGGTTTTCAAATCATTAAATAAAGGGGACTGATATAAAACGTTGATGTCGTTGTTCGACCCAGAAACACCAAAAAATGCATGCCATATCCACAAGTCCTGCGACGCAACAGCTTCAAGTAAAATAAATGGATTCGGTCCATGATCTCGTCTAACATATTGGCCTTTAAAGGTAACTGGACAACCGAACCACTCCCAGTCTATACAATCAAGACTTCCTATCATCCCTGGAAACCCGTGCTTTGTTTCATGATGCGCATAAAGTTTCTGAACATCAGTATACGTGGGTTTTCTCAAATACTCAGGCCCAAATATTTCCATAACATCACTACAGAAATGATCAAGTGATTCTCGAGAAGTTCTTACGCTCATTTGCAAATACTCATCTAGAAAACCAGGAACGACGTCGTATGCCAATTGACGAATCGCCGATGTGCACTTTAACAACGGCGAAATACCTTCTTTTCCGGTACAATCAACATTATTACGAAAGTATGCAGAACGTTGAGTCACTTCACTAACTATCCAGTTGAAAAGGGGGCGACCCATTCGAAAAACATTTTTGAACTCTTTCGCATCGTATCTTGGGTTCGCCGAAAAAAAGACTCAACTAACCGATTATGAGCACCTATTCGGTCTCGAGTTATGACGTTTCTGGGTACTCAATTAGCAATAGTCGTCTTTTAATAAAATACAACGCTTTTTTAACCAAAGCCCACTTGCGTTTCGTTGCGACTATCGGATTTTCAGTGGCAAAAAATTACTCGTATTCGTCGATATTTTCCACTTTTTGTGATTTGTGGAGAATGTATGAAATGTGTATGGAATTTGAATGTGTGTTTGAAAAATAAGAGTTTTTATTGGGTATTTATAAGTGAAAAGGGGTATTTGAAAAAGTTTTTTTTTTTTTAATTTGAAAATAACGGTAAGATTAAAGTGGGGCTCATATTATGTATAACTCACCCCGGTGAGTTTGGCATGTCTTTTTGGTTTGGAAAAGGTAACTCGCGCGCGGGTTGTAAAGGGGGGGGGGGGGGGGATGGGGGGGCAGCGCGTGACTTTGTCATACTGCTCGTGGAATTCACCCCACTCCCACCAGCCTCATATTTTGAAGAAATGTGACATTTATTATAGTATTTGTTTTTTTTTTTCGTTTTCTTGGTTAAATAGCATAAGTTTTAATCGTTTAGCTTGGCATGATTAGCTAAGAAAACCGTTGTAATTTTTGTTTCTAGCTAACTACTAGAAGTTTTTTGTTTTATTTATATAAATCTTTTTGCCGTCAAAAAAAATATGTATCTTTCTTGAGGGCTAAACTGTGGTATCGATTTTCGTTGAAACATGTTATGTTACAAAGTATATATATCCGTTATGTGTCATTTCTATTGTTGGCGCGTGTTATGTTACAAAGAAAGTATACGACAATACTTTTGAAACGAACGTATATTATTACATTACAAGACAGTCGTAATTACGATGTATCTTTGCAGTTTAATTTAAACTAAAAATAGTGTACCTGATGAGCATACATTCCAAATACACTTGTAGCCACTCGATTGCTTTTCAAGACATAATTCATCATCTTTGCTAGATGGTGACAAAGCACTTATGGCCATGTGGCATTGCTCCATTCAGAAAATCATGGATTCGTGCTTTGATTGCGCCAGGGATGATGATAGGGACATATGACCCAACTAGCAAGCACATCAAAATGACTTATATAGTAGTAGTAAATTTTAAACACATTAAATATGGTTTAGAGTGGGGAGTGGTGGTGCCAAGGCTGCATGTTAAGTCTTTGGCGCCACCCCACCGTTGGCGCACGGTACCGTGGCTCGCGTTAACGGACCTCGCGCCAACCCTAACAGCCAGCGCCAACACCCCTTTTTTTTTGTTTTTTTTTTTTTTTTTTTAATTTCTAGCCGTTGGTGGAGGGGTGTTTTTGAAAAAAAAATTTAAATTTTTAAAAAAAATAGCCGTTGGCTAGGCTTATTAAAAAAAAAAAAAATTTAAAAAAAAACTAGCCGTTGGGTTTAAAAAAAATATTTTTTTTTTCAAAAAACATTCTACAAATCCCTATATATTATACCTCATTTCATCCATTTTTTCCAATCCAATCTATTACTTCCTATCCTAATTTCTTTACAAAAAATGGATCCTAATTGGACTAACAACATGCTTAACGATCCCTCCAATCAATTCCAAAACTACAATCCCGGTTCATCTTCGAATCCGGGTTCGTCTTCTCAACCCCAACACTTCTATTCTCCGTTTTTCCCACCACAACAAAATGAAGCTTACATGAAATACCAACAAGAACAATGGGCGAAGTTTCAACAATTTCAACAATCACAAATGGGTTCACAACCACAAACTCAATCACAACCACAACTTACACCACAATCCGACCAACAATCCCATCACCTAATCAACGAAGACGTAGACGAAGAACAAATCCCGACACCAACATCAAAGAAAGGTCGTCGTAAGGTTAAGACTAAGTCTAGTAAGGCTAAGACTACTAGGAAGGCGAAAGAGGTGGTTGAGGTGGAGGACGACGATGAAGATGATGCGACTCAGCATTTGTGGACCGATGACGAGGAGTTGCTTTTAGCCGAATGCTTCATAGAGATTTCGGAGGATGCTAGGGTTGGTGTGAGTCAAACAAATGATACTTTTTGGTGGCGGGTTGATCAAGTATACAATGATGTGGCGAAATCAAAAAAATTCCTAAAACGCACCAAAAACATGTTAACGGGAAAATGGAGTACGTTGAATCGGGCGGTTAAGAAGTGGAATAGTCTTTATGACGAGATGCAAATGATGAGTGGGGAGAATGATGAGGGTTTTATGGAACGGGTTGAGCTAGCGTACAAACGAGCCACGGGGGGTGTAGCATTTAAGCACAAGTCGGCTTAGAATTTTTTGAAGGACAAGCACAAGTGGAAGAACCCCGATTCTACTCTTGAAAGGCGAAACCGTCTCCGTGTTACCGAAGAAGGTCCCGAGTTTTTTGGTCCCGACGCCATCCCGAGGCCGCCCGGGTCGTATCGTATTGCCAAAAGTCAAAGATCAACCAACTCGTCGGCTACTTCCGGTTCAAACCCGGAAGCTTATCAACAAATGATGAAAGAACAATACGAGATCGAGAGACAAGCCAAGTTGGAAATCATGGAGCGTGAGTCAAACGCGAAAATAAAATATTTCACCACGCACATGGTCGCTCAAGAATTCGCAATCCTTCAAATCGACACAAGGAACATGAGTGCCTCGGACCGGGCAATCATCGAGAGCCGAAAGGATGCGATTCGCGCATCGTATGCCCCTCCCGAGAACTAGTTTATTTATTTCCGTTATGTATTTTCTTTATTTTAAGTTTTTCGTAATGTTTTTTTTTTATTGTAATGTTTTTTTTATTGTAATGTTTTTTTATTAATAAAAGTTTTATTTTAAGTTAATTTTTGTGAAGAAAAAAAAAAAATTAATTCCGTTGACACCAGAAATTATGGTTCAAACGGTTACCTCAGAAATGTGGTGCCAACAGGATTCTGGTGCCAAAGGCCCAGAATCCTACGTGGCGCCTTTGGCACCACCTTCTGGTGCCAACGGCTCCCAGCACTCTTACAAAGAATGCCATAGAATGATAGATGCATGTCTTTGAGACTGTTTTAAATTCATTTGACGTGCCAATAAGTAAGATAGAAAAAGCTACTTATCGCAGCCATTTCTTGTTACCTTTGATCGAGCTTCTTTTCCTTCAGTTACTTGTTATCCGCATCCCAAGTATCACCACTCATCAGGATTGATACGTTCATAAACTGTTTCCCCAAGGACCTCAACATAATTTTCTTCCTTTTGAGTTTCGATCGACTAACTCCTCTATCTCTAAAACCGCATGGTCCATAGTTATTTCACCACTTGGTCCACTTGTGAGTACTGAATGCTCTACTTTGCCTTGACTGAAGATGACACGCCAAAGAACCATTAAATCTTACTAAAGAAACTGTAACATATATGTGTATATTAACATATTAAAAGGATACATGGGATTTTTTAGGTTGGTTCCAAGCACTTGGTCTAACCTTATTTCAAATTCAGATGTAAGAACCTTTAGTTCCTTAATTGCGCGATTTGCATCCTCGAGAGCACTAGCTAATGCGCTTGTACTTTTATCCAACTCTTTCTGAAAACAAGACTTTTCTTAGAAGGATTTAAGTTACACTAATGATGATTAATGTAAATAAATTAAAGCTGTCACCACTACCACGAAATTATATATTACAACCTTTCTTGCATCTGCAGCAGATAACGAGTTCAATGCCTCTTCTTTCTTCCTATTTATAGCTTCGGATAGTTCTTTGAGAGTCTTGCAGTTCATTTGTTCCACCGGATTCACATTCTGGATTTTATTTGGTAATTCTTTCTAACACCGGCATTATTTGAAGAATTCTCGCCACTGTATGTATTTTCCTTTGAGAATAGTATGCTCATTATCTCCTCTTTAGATTTTGTAAGGTCCACAAACATAGGACAAGGAGCATATATTTCTGTACTTGTCTTTCCAGAACTCACAATCAGTAGAGGATCCTCTATGCTTGCAAACGCTTCTGCAACCACTGCTGAACTTAAGTTCAAGCAGCCGCCTCTCCTACTCCTTAAAAGATTAGAAACAAACTTCTGCAGAAGCAAATAAGATATATTGTTCCTCCTCGTCAGCAATTCTAGTAGAAATTGAGAACAATCTACTTTCAGACATATTGAGGAACCTTGACGAAATGCCGAACCTTCTGACTTTGTCTAATCTTTTAAGGAGTAGGAGAGGCGGCTGCTTCTGACTTTGCCGAACCTTCTGACTTTATCTAATCTTTTAAGGTATACAGATTCATGGTGAAATGAGGAACCTTGACGAAATGCCGAACCTTCTGACTTTGTCTTATGAAGCACTTCAAGAGTTTCAAGTTCTTTTTATCCTACAGAAAGTAATTCCAACTGCCAATAAGACTTAACAGCATAAACCAACTCCTTTTCATCAATAGTTACACGTTTCCCGTCTTTATGAATGCCCTTTTGACCATAGTTTCTAATCCAGCCAGCGTCTGTGTGAATCTTGTCAACTAATAAGTAAACCATATTACCATTTTCATGGTATTTCCTCACACCAAAATGCATTAAACTGAAATCAATATGACCTTGGAGTTCATTCCGTTTATCATTTTGGAAACTATCAAGACTTTCAAAGATATCAACGACGTTCTTCTTCCAAAAGTTCCAATAAAAAGTAAGAGTTCTAACAGAAACATGGTTCTTGTTATGTATTTAGTCTTTATTAGCCTAAGTCGTGTCTAGGGGATAGGTATCGTGTTTCCTATTAGCCTATAGCAATAAAGGTCGGTTGGCTGTGTCGAAGCCCAACCCGACCCGTAGTGTATGTAACAGTCGGTTCCCCCTCATCTCTATAAAAGGAGATGAGGGAGGACGAGTTTCACAACGCTTCTTTATCAATAAACTAATCGGGAACGATTAGGGTACATACCTTGTGTGTCGTTTTTCTGTCGATGGCTGATCGTGGTTTCCGCATCTAGTATCCAGGTTGTAGTGAACGAATCACTACAAGTGGTATCAGAGCTTTGGTTTGAAGGTCTCGTTGGTTTACTAGGATCGATCGAAGAAGAGGGTTGCTTGGTGATCGGTTTATAGACATCAAGGAACAGCAGGTCGTCGATTGAAAAGGGTTTCTTCTTCTGGGTTCGATTGAAAGGGTTTTTCTGATCGAAGGTTTGGTGGTGTTGGTGTTGCCGCCATTGTTTCAGGGAAGAAGAAAGATACGGTTGGTTTTTTTTTTAAAAAGTCAACTAAATAAAACACAAATTATTAAGGGTTTATTTTTCTTGGGCTCGTGTTTTGGGTCAAGATTAATATTGGGCCAAAATATAAAGGTGTTATTATTCTTTAATTAAAGAAATATATTGGGCCTAATTTTGTTTTTATAAAACAAAAGGATAGTATTATTATTTCGGGTATTTTACACAAGGGGACTTCATAGTTCGTGATTGTGAGGGTTAATATATCACAAGGTTTAGCGAATTATCGAAGGGGCTTTGTCGGTTTGTGATTGTGAGGTTTTTCACAAGGTTTAGCAAATCAACAAAGGGATAAAGAAGCGTTCAAGACTTGTCGAGGTTGCAAGATTTCTTAGGTTATTAGAGATCGGTTTGCAAAATTAAAAGTACGACAAGGGTTACTTCAAAAGGCGTCGGGTACTTTCTTGATTCAAGGATTGTCGATTTATTGGATAGGTTAATTTCCAAGGTTCAGTCGATATTTGAGTAAGAAAGGGTTTTCTTTTGAAGGGTTACTTGCTTTGACCGATTTCTGAGATTTTATCTTAGGGTTATATCGATAAATCAAGGGGTGTTTTACACACGGAATACTTTGCTAGATCGTGGTTTTTGTGTAGGTAAATTCACAAAAGGTTAAACGGTTAGCAAAGGGTTAAAATAGGATGACGCTGAGCAAGTTTAACATCGAGAAGTTCGATGGGAAGAATGACTTTGGGTTATGGCAGGTAAGGATGAAGGCTTTGTTGGAACATCTGGAATTAGATGCAGCATTGGAGGAATTACCGGCCGCCACAATAGTGGCTTTCGATAACGTCATTCAGAAAAAGGCTTACAGCGCATTGATCTTGTGTTTGGATGATCGGGTCCTACGGGAGATCACCAAGGAGACGACTGCAACGGGGATTTGGAAAAAGTTAGAGACTTTATACATGACAAAGTCTTTAGCTAATCGTTTGTACTTGAAGAAAAAGTTATATACTTTTCAAATGCATCAAGGTAGGAGTCAGTCTGAACATATTGATGAGTTTCACAAGCTCGTAGGTGACTTAGCGGCTATAGATACTGCTATATCAGATGAGGATCAGGCATTATTATTACTCACATCTTTACCATCGTCTTACGATAATCTCGTGGAGACTTTGCTATATGGTCGGGATACTTTGAAGCTAGAAGACGTGCTCGCGACACTTAATTCTAGGGAACTTCAGAAGATGACGGAAGCAAAGGGTGATAGTGGTGAAGGGTTGTATGTGAGGGAAAGATCCGGTCAGAGAGATGTGGAGTAGGGTGAAAATAGTTCGTGGTCAAGGTCGCAAGGAAGGAACGGCAGACTCAGGTGTTATATATGTCAGTCTGAGGATCATTTGAAGAGGGATTGTCCCAGGTATAATCACAAGAAATCTCAAGGTTTTGTCAAAGATAAAGATCAGGTGTCCGGTTCTGGAGCTGATGGGTATGACAATGCTGATGTTATGATGGCTATGAGTGTTGATGAACTTTTGGACTGGATCATGGATTCAGGGGGCTCATACCATATGACATACAGGAGAGATTATTTGGTTGATTTTAAAGAGTATGACGGTGGTAATGTACTGCTAGGTGATGGCAGGGAATGCCGTGTACGGGGGACAGGTAAGGTTCGAGTACGAATGAGGGATGGGTCAAGTTTCGTGTTGGACAACGTCAGGTATGTTCCGGAATTAAGACGAAACTTGATATCGCTGGGCACTCTTGAAAAAGAGGGTTTTACCGTGAAGATGCAGTTGGGCAAGATCAAGGTTATAAAGGGTTCACTGGTGGTACTATCAGGAACCAGAAGGGCTAATTGCGTATATACCCTGAACGGTCAGGCTATGACCGGGAAGACAATGAAGGGTAGGAAGCAGTTAGGAAAATTTCAGACTGGGTGGAAGGTCAAGATGGGTAATATTCTTGATTCTTGTAATCAGAAGTCTACACAACAATGTATGAAGAGTGGGGTCGCCAAACATTTGGATGTTGCAGGGTTACAGCAGCAGAATGGGTTGGTTGAGATGACAAACGTGACACTCTTGGATAAGGTACGTTGTTTTCTGATTAAGTCTGGTCTGTCCAAGGTTTTTTGGACAGAGGATACAACCATGTCTACATATCTAGATAATAGGTCACCATCAGCAGCGATTAGATTCAAGATGACTATAGATATGTTGAGGTTTTTTGGTTGGCTTGCTAGTATTGAGCAAGAGATGTTTGAACCGGTTAAGTTCAAGTGCATATTCCTGGGATACCGTAAGGGTATGAATGTTGATCAACTTTGGAGGTTAGATGACGTTACTTCAAAGGGAGTGCTTTACAGGAATATGGGTTTCAATGAAAGTGGGCAATACAAGAAAACTTTCATTGGTTCTGGTGTATGTACAAGTTCAGTGCAGGTGTTGCAAGGAGTTGAGTTTGAGGTGGAATATCGGGAGGATCAAGCACTTGAGGTGGAACCTCAGGGGAATGTTGGTCATGTAGTTGTTCCAAAGATAGTACAAACTCAAGTTTTGATATACTATCATCTAGCACGTGATAGGGAGCAACACTTAGCACGGGAACTATTCAAGTATAGAGAAGACAGTAATGATGCTGCTTTTGCAGTTGCTGCAGTGAAGATGATATATGCACACGAGTCATTGACTTTCAATGATATAGTTGCTTGTAAGGTTATTTCCAAGTGGATGACTGGATTGAAAGAAGAAATGGATACTCGGTTAGATGTGCATGTGCTCAGCAACGGTTGCAGGAAAAGCAGTGACGACAGATACGGTTATTACTGGGAGGATACACCAGGTATGTTCATACGTCTATTTCTATATATAGATTGTATGGTATTTTCTTGCGGATGCAAGGCTGAGATCTCGGTTACCAAGGGTTTGCTGGTTAAAGCAAAGGGAAATATACTTGGTATTAAGATCATCAGGAATCGGAGTGGTAATACTCTGAGGGTGTCACAATCCAGGTTTTACAACAGAAAGTTGGTACAGACTTTGTTGAAGGGACACTCCATACTGTCGTTGGAGGATAGTCTATCAGGGGACTGTGATGTGGTAAAGAATAGTAAGTGGTCATATATATATGCGGTTGGAAGCCAGGAGTATCAGGTGGTCTGCACGAGACCTGACATAGCATCTGCAGATGTGAGTATGTTGGATAGGTTTGATCGTGGATTACAGACATACGTACAAGTTTTTGTGGATTTTGACTACACCATGGGTAGATCGATCACTGTCATGGGTAGATCAATCACAGGGTACGAGTTGCTGATACATGGATGTGCGAGGAGCTGGGAAGCTAAGTTGCAGCACAAGGAGGCTTTGTGGACAACTAAAGCGGAGTATATGACACTTACGGAGGTTGTGAAAGGAGCTATTTGGCTAAGGGGATTCTTGGAAGAGTTAGGCGTGAAGCTTAACACTGTTGCAGTTAATTGTGATAATCAGGGCGCGATTCATCTATCGCGGAATCATGTTTTTCATGATAGGACTAAGCACATCAATGTGCGTTATCACTTTTTCAGAGGAGTCTTGGCGAAGACGGTTGAAGTTCTGAAGGTGAGTACTGAACACAATGCTGCGGATGCCTTGACGAAGGCGGTACCTGGACGCAAGTTACAACACTGCTTGGAGCTGCTGAGTGTTGGGATAGGCTAATATAAGCCTAAGGTGGAAATTGTTATGTATTTAGTCTTTATTAGCCTAAGTCGTGTCTAGGGGATAGGTATCGTGTTTCCTATTAGCCTATAGCAATAAAGGTCGGTTGGCTGTGTCGAGTCCTCCAAAGTCAATCTTGTCGAAGATATTTGCTAAATCAAGAACGATTTTGTTGAACTCATCTATATGCTCGGAAATCTTTCGTCCAGACGGCATGTAGAATGTATACAACTTCTACATGCCGTCTGGACGAAAGATTTCCGAGCATATAGATGAGTTCAACAAAATCGTTCTTGATTTAGCAAATATCTTCGACACAGCCAACCGACCTTTATTGCTATAGGCTAATAGGAAACACGATACCTATCCCCTAGACACGACTTAGGCTAATAAAGGTCGGTTGGCTGTGTCGAAGCCCAACCCGACCCGTAGTGTATGTAACAGTCGGTTCCCCCTCATCTCTATAAAAGGAGATGAGGGAGGACGAGTTTCACAACGCTTCTTTATCAATAAACTAATCGGGAACGATTAGGGTACATACCTTGTGTGTCGTTTTTCTGTCGATGGCTGCATAGATCGTGGTTTCCGCATCTAGTATCCAGGTTGTAGTGAACGAATCACTACAGTTCTGAAATATCATTTCTTTGCAATGCTTATGAACATCAACTGGTAGCATGTTCTCCCACTCATACTTTGAGGAACTTATACGGAAATGAATATCGAAGATTTTCCTAATTAACAAGATTTCTCCCCTAAGACTCCTGTTTTTCTGGGAAAGGTCCAAACCACTCTTCAGCTCAGACAAATTGTTGTAGCGATCACATAGTACTTTAAGCTCACTACAAACAAAATCATATAGAATATAAGTGTCCTTTTTTGCAAGTGACTTTAATTTATTACAAAGTTCTTCCTTCTGATCGATCTGCTTCAGTGGCCAACCTAGGTTTCCATTTCCCCATAATGAGTTCAGAAAGCCATGCCAAAGTAACGAAACCGTTGCCTCCTTAAAAAGTCCAGCATTTTCCAAAAGATCAGCCTCTTTTAAAAGATCACCCCATGACCTAGCCAGCTCAGCAGCTTCCAGAAAATTACCCGCTTCTTGTTCCAACGACAAAAGGTCATCAAGGTAGCCTAATGACCTCAAGAATACACGTTTAGATTCCATCGAACAAAAAGCTCTGACAAATTTCATCATTAATATAGGATCTTTACGCTCATGGTAATCACGGGCACCACTCTCCCAAAATTCTTGCTCAACTTGTTCTATTTCTTTACTTCTAGCAGTAACACGCTCTTTCCAGTATTCAATATACTGCAACCCTTTGTCAAAAAGTTTCCCTTTTTTGCAAACTGACAGATAGTTGGAAAATTGATCCAACTTGCGTAAGCTTCAGCAGCTTCATTGTAACACCCTGCTAGAGTGAAACACTCCGCTGCTGCATCAATCTTTCCACACTCATCCGCATAAATTTTTCCTTTTCAAACACAAGAATTCAAATGATAGAAGTTCAAAATCAATTTGTCAATTAAACTATTAAGTCTTTTGAATAAAGTTACGTTGGAAAAAAAAGGTTACCAGCTCTTTCAAACTCCCCCAAATCACAATAACACGAAGCAGCATACTCAAGTTTTCCGGTTGATTCAAACATTTGCGCTGCTTCTTTAAGATAACTAAGATCTGTTCCCGGAATTTGGCCGGCACAGGCTCTGTCATAGCCCATTGTTGCCATCAAAAAATAAATAAATGTAAAGAGATACTACTACGTATGATCAACACCTCTCAGTCATATCGCAAATCAAATAAAATAAGAATTATAAGCAATCAGGCTAAAAAATAAGAACAAATAGGTTGACTTTAACATCTTCATTATTTTTAAAACAAGGGGAAATCTGAATAACATTAAAATTTCATGTCAATGTAATGCAATTTCAACAGTTGTTTCAGTTACAAAAATGTACGATCGGCTGAAAGGTAGAAACCACGTGCAAATAAGTAAAGGCTTGATATCAACATGATTGAATGCAATACATATAAAAAAAAGTCCAACAAAACCATTGAAAGCTGCAAAAGGATTAAAAACAGAAGAAAAATTAGTTAAAAAAAACCCTGATATTTAGATGAAACTGGGTGTCTTGTTCTTTTATAACACAGAAATTGGTCTTAAGATTTAAGAATCAAGAAAACCAACCGTTTGGCTTTTTGAAAAATGAACTGAACTTAAGTTCATGCCTTTTCATTCTCTTTTTTTGCTTCTTTTATTTTTGTTCCTTTCGAATGTTTTGTGTACTTCTTAACCAACATTTTAGACATGTAACCTTTGTTTCTTTTCATTTGCACAATTGTACAAATTTTAACCAAAACATATGTCAGATAAGGAATGAGATAAATAAAGGTAGGTGATAACATGTAGTTTCGTAATTTTATCATTTGACAAGGTTTTGACTGATTTAAGTGAACATGAAAACAACTTGTCATCTTTTTTTATCTTGTGGAAGGAGAGACACCCGGGTTTCAACTCCTCAATATAGGAAATTAAGCACCAACCTCTTCATCTGAGCCGGTTTGGGGAGTCATAAACGGGCCGGCCGGTTCTAGACCCAGAGCTAGTACTTCAAAACAACCAGAAAAAGCACTTATAAGATAAGTTCCGAATATAATGGCTCGTGGTCACTTGTGTATAGAATACAATTACATAAACTCAATACTCATAAAAGAAAGGATGGTACAATAAGGCTTAATAAATTATGCTCAATTTGTCTATTGTGATAAAACTAGATCAATTACAAGTGTAATCTCTATGTATAGATTTTCATTGCTCTAAGACTCCATGTGTGTGTACTTGGTGGTACTCCATTTATGGACGATTTCGCCGAACACATCATAGAAAGCAACAGTGATCTTATTCTTAGTAACTTGCAGGGTCATGAAACCTTGACCATCATAATAGAACTTCATTTCGTTAGGAGCCCATGGGTTGATATCACCCTTCCACGCCTTTGACCCACCTCCACTTGTTAGGAATTGAAGTCGACTGTACATAAAAAGTTAAAAACTATTATTAGTCCATGTTTTATGGGGCCTCAAGAGACGAATAAGAGAAGCTTTCCAAATAAAATTACCCGTCTTGACTGCTGATGTGTTGCAAGCAGTGATCATGCCCATTTATGTAAAGATCTACTTCCTTTGCCTTCAGAATGATTTAGCACAATTAATAAACCAAATTAGAGCCATACTACTACTCTGCTAGTTAGCGTCTAGTCATCTGAATCTACAAACATTTGTAAAGACTTTGAAATCGAATGGCATAACATTTACCTCAAGGATGGGTAAAAGTTTATCCACAAGCTCTTGGGTGTTTCCATGTTGACTAGCACTAAAAATTGTGTGATGCCCAATCACAATTTTCCACTGGCCACTTGATTCTTCAAGTGCCATATCAACATCCTACTTATACAAAATATGTCCCGAGTTTAGAGAATGGTTCAATGAACAGATACAACTATACAAGAATCAAACTTCATTCATATTCACTGATGTAATCCAAACTATCCGTACCGTATCTATGTATATATTCTTAACATGAGAATAGAACTTTCATTTTATTTTCTTTGGTTCGGGATTAATATAGCCAGCATACCTTTAAAAGGTTTGATACATATTCCTCTCGAGGAAGAACACCTCTCCAGTCATAGTCATGTTTTTCTTCTATGAAATATTTTTCTTGAAATGGCGTTGTATCAACAAAGAAAAACTCCACATTCCCTGAAATTAAACAAAAGTACATCTTGATATGATTATGCAATTAAACAAGGTTGTTGTGTATACATGCGCAACTACCCAATGCATATATTTCACGAGTTTAGATTCAACCAGGCGCATAACTCATCTGGTTCTAGGGAGCATGACTTTGTAAGATACATACAGTAAAACGGTTATGGGTCTCTTACCTGAATTTACTATAAAGGATCTAAGACAAAGCCATCTGCTATCCCTTTGTTTGAGGGCAGGGCTCAGCTGTGCCAACACATTGCCCTCGTAGTCATGATTTCCCAACACTGCAAAATAAATAAACATTACATGTTTCGGTAATAATCCTCATTTATATCACATACTGTTTAAATTTTGGGCATTGTATCATAATCATATAAACTTATCTTTATTATGTAAAGAAAAATCGTACCTAAATACCATTGCTTTTGTAAGCTATTTGAAGTATATACTTCAGTAAATGACTCAAAAAACATAGGATCTTCTTCATCAATTAATCCATGGTCATAGAAGTTGTCACCCGTTGATATTATGAAGTCCGCATCCAGTTCTTCTCCCACTTTTCCCATCTTAAATATTTTCGTAAACCAAATGGTTAACTTTTGAGTTATATTTAGAATGCAGTACTCTAGTTACATTGTTCACCATAGCTATATTTTGAAATGCGAACTTCTTGTAAGCTTGTTTATAAAGCGTTATTACTTGTAACTTGTAAGAAGCCAGATTTGTCTATGTAAAAATAGTAGTACCTGAAAAGCAACTTTGGATTGATTGTACATTCCTCTCCTTCCCCAATCACCAACCACTAAAATGTCAAGCGACCCATCGGCTTTAGACGACTGATGGTCAATTCGTTGGAGCTCTGCTGCCACGTTTTCGACAACAGCCAACATATAAACCACCAAGTGAATGATGGTGCACTTGTAATTCTTCATATTCATAGCAAGCTTCTAAGTTTAGTGTGATTGAATATGAATGAGATTTGTATGATATGTTTTAGAAGTCAACATGTGTTTTTTAATATGCATTTAAGCACATACTTGTAGACTCGTTCATGGCATGATTCACATGTTTGCAAAGTAAACTTTTTTTTATAAATTAGCGTATTGAACCTGCTAGATGGTTACAAAGTAGCTAGTTATGACAAGGTGGCATTGCTCCATTCACGCAAATAATTATAAATGAATTGTGCTTTCCCTGCCACCGAAGATGATAGGGGCATATGACCTAACTAGGATATATGCTTGTCCAGTGGTCCGTTCTACTTGAAAGATTATTTCTACGTGTTGGTGATTTTAGTGTCATCAACTATTTTAGTTAAGGAAAATGAATTGTATGCCTAAAACTTAGATCTACAATTAGACCTAAACGTGTGATTGGTGGATTTAATAAATTGATTGGTAAAGAGTGGTGAGAGAGAAAATGTGTATGACATTTGGCAAAAGATGTATGAAGTATGCATGATTTTAGGTCTAATTTGTAGGCATATATATCAATACTCGTTAGTTAATCGGGATTTACTAGAGACCAATGAGATTTCATATTCGGCTCTGACACGAGTTAGGGGAAGTGCGGAGTGCACACTCGTTGAGCTAATATGTTATCGCCCACGACGAAAATGCAGGGGTCAAGGGGGTTGCGCCCCCCTACGGGATCAAGGGGCAGCGCCCCCTGCGGGGTCAAGGGGCAGAGCCCCTTGCTGGGAAACCTAAACGGTTTTTATGAATCGGTATTAAGGATTCTCTTAATTTTCCCGCGAAAACCCAACCAACATGTTTGTTGGTGAACAGTTGTAACTGTTCTAAGATAACTGTTTGCAACCGTCTTTTCAACTGTTCTTTAACAGTTTTTGGTCTCATATGAACATAACGAAAAACACACGATTCTCTCTGTTCCTGCTTTGATCTCTTGTGCCTAGAATCAAAGTGTTTCTGCTTGAATTTTCCCGATAAGGATTTCGTGTAACCCAGGCACCAATAGGGTCGAAATACTTTATACGGAAAGTGAATTTAACACGATTC